>CM064549.1:29923627-30096127 GCA_032716605.1 Paralithodes platypus | reverse complement strand
TCAGCTGAAACCAAATAAACTATAGTCATGGGTTAGAGGGAGGGGTAGACCGAGAATGAAGCGGAGGGATGGAGTGAAGAGATATATGGGGGAGAGGGATATGGGCTAGGAGGAATGAAGAGTGGTGTCGAGGGAAAGGGCGGCCTGGAAGAGATTTGTTTTTGGCCACCCCACAAACAAATCTCTTCCAGGCCGCCCTTTCCCTCGACATATATATATAATATATATATATATATATATATATATATATATATATATATTGTACTGTATATAAAGGGGGTATTCGTGTTGCTTATTTGTTTTCACGTGATCTTTGATTTTCATTTAATATGGGTGTTAATATACAGTACATGATTTTGTTTTATCTTCCTTTGTACCTACCTAATTTTTAAGTTAAATATTGCTATTTCTTGTATCTTTCTTTTGGCTAACGTTAGAGGATTATATACAGTTTAGGAAGGATCTCGAGAAATCAGAAGTGTAGAAAAGATCTCAATTAACCCTAAGTTCCCATAGAGCCTTCATGATCTTAATATATTCGTATAACGATAACCAATATTGTATGATTACGTGCGTCCTCTAAAACGGAAAGAGATAATTAATTTCATTATTTATTTCAGATGGTGTGTTTGACGGCAACAAGTATGAAGTCGACATTTGGACTACAGTACGTCTTTCCTAAATTTGACAAAACCGCCTGCTGTTGGCCAGAAAGAAAAACAAGCTTGCAAAACGCGGGCCCCAATTAACTAAACTAAACTAAAATACTAGGGACCCTATTATAATTATTTTGCATATGCCATAATAAAATCTACGGGTGCTGCACTATCCTTCTTGCTCAGCCAGATAATGTCACCTCGAGCAGTATGTCAGGTCAGGCCAGGTCCGGTGAAGGTATTGAGGGATGAGCCTTTACAGCAGCCCCTCGTAGCTACTTTCTACTTTTCCTGTTTTCTGAAGAGTGTAGAAGGGGTGTTGGAGAGAGAGAGGAAGCTGTTGGAGTGTCTTTGTTATGTGTGTTATTAGTCTGTATACGTCGTCGAGGTATTCCCCGACTGGGTGCGAGCATGTGAAAAACGCTATGACGTCAGGCGAAACTTTCAATGTTCAGCCAATCAAAAGCTAGCAATTAATTTGAGGGGTCTAGAATTCATAGGCTATAGCCTCTCGGATGGATGAGTGGGGTTCATCCTACTCGTGACGTAACTGTCGACTTGCGAGTTTCGTTCTGTAAGGAAGTTGGAATGGTACAGGTTTACAGAATTACCAGCTATAATATGGTCGTAGTACATATATAAATACATAAAACCCCATTCACCATACCAAATATCCATCAGAAACGTACATTATTATTGCATTTCTGTTTAATATCGATGCTCACGGCTATAAGAAAACGTGACGGGGCATACTGTTGTAAACATGGGTAGGAGAAGGGTAAATAAGGTGTCCTTAAAGGCCCCCATACACGATCAATCATGAATGCGCAATCTTGATGATTGTGCAATTGAGTGTTTAGCGCCACACACCAGTAAAATAATTGCACAATGCTGTCACAATCCTCAGACCTGCATAAGGCACGAGACGAGAAGGATGACCAAGGAGGCAGCTTTGCTCTAGAGGACATGGAGCCAAAGGAAAAACGAAAACAAAAAAAGTTGTGGACGAAGGAATGGCTCAAGAAACGAAGCAAATTTACACACGAGAATCTGCTACAAAAACTAATGATCTCTTCACCTGAAGACTAGGCTACAACAACTACCTTCGAATGGATATGTCAACATTCAATGAATTGGTGGGAATGGTTATGCCACATAATTATAGAGAAAGAGAGTACCACGATAAGAGATGCAATATCTGCAAGTGAAAGGCTCTCCAGTATGTTAAGATTGCTTGTAGACTGATGAAATTGCACAATCAGTTCCCCACACCGTCACTCATGATTGCATCACTCATAGCTGACAGGCAACTGATCAATCATTTGCGCAACCCTTCATTCACATCCACACACGACGGTTGTGCCTGCACAAAAACCTTGTATTTAATAGTGGCCCCTTCATCATTGACGATATTGCCTATTAGTATAATAGTCTCCATTCAACATCCCGCGTCAGCATTTTTAATCTACCGCGCGGAAGGATCATGGAGGACTCATCATAAGTGCACGCTTAATTCCCTTATGGGATCGTCATTATGATTGGGTACCCTACAGAAAAAACTCTGAAAAAAAATAAAAATAAAAAATAACTTAATATCTGTTATCATATGACTTTCCATATGTGGATTTCTTGTGTTTTGCTACCCCGACACCAGGCCCTCTAGCGGCCATCTCGTCCTTCCTCCTTCCGCGGCCATACTAGCAACAAGGGTTTCGCCTTGCTCCGCTTTATTCTTCGTTCCAGCGCTTTCTAGTGAGTCCTTGCTCATTTGTATACACCTGCGTTGTAGTAACAAGGTTCAGATTAGCTAGCAACGGCTACCCCATTGGTATGCCCGCAGGAAGTGTGTAAATTAGGGTACTATTGTAACAGGCGCCTACGTATCCCAGGATCTTCGCGCCACGTGTGTTATTTTATGTTGTGTTTGCACCTTTAGCTTTTGATACATAGCTAGGAGGCTACCATTCTACAATTTATACTGCAGACCATCAATATTGAGGCAGTGGCATATATTTGATTATACTATTTAGCAAATGCTCTGGTCTAAGGGTGCCTGCACGTCGTGCTCCACCTTCCAGAGTTCGTATTTTACTTTTAGGCCCCTATCGTGGGCTTCCCCTCGTCTGTGTGCTGTGGCTGGGTCTTCGGAGCGTCGTCGGCTGTGGTGTTGCTTCGGACCTCATGGTCAGCCTGGTTAGGGGTCTCCAGTCTAGGCTACAGGTAATTTAGGATTCTGAATTCTCTGTATTTATTTTTTGCCTTTGGTGCCCCTAGTGATGGACATGTGTGCTTGCATGTTTTGGGGGTTTGGGAGACGTCCCTATATTTATATATATTTATAAAATTGTGTACAGTGGGTTTTGGAGGAGGGAGCTGTGCTTTTGTCTCCCCTCTCTAAAATTTTGGTTGTTTTCTCCGGCGGCCTCTTGCAGCAGGGCCCAGGTTACCCGTCTTCAAAACGGGTAGGGAGCAACCAAATGTCCCGGCGTGGTATGGCTGAACCACATCCCTTCCGGCGGAAGTGCAAATTCCTACGGGAGCTTAGAATTCGGCCCGCCGAGTTAACTCGTCCTGACCATAATAATTACACAACCAATCGCCCTACGGCGCCATAGTCGAGTGTACAAGTGTTAAGATTCGTTATACAAACTCATTTCATTATCTCTCTAGTGCTTTAGTAATAGATAATCATACACTACTGGTCGATGGGCCTGTGGCTTTTGCCATAGGTAAGCAGTTTCAATCAGCTAATACGAAAAAATCCCAGGTTTTTTCACGGCGAGTCCAGCGGAAAGTTAGAGTAGTTGTGCAACTATAGCTAATTTTCCGGCGGACTCAAGGTAAGATGTATTAACACCTCACAGGTTATCCTTATGAGCATTGATTCCTGGAAATTTTCTATTTCCAGAATCCCCGGCTCCTTAGTGACTGCAGCACCGGCAGTGTTGGGGGGCTGATTCCAGCGGGGAGGGGCCCCTTTTTTCCATCATGCCTTGGTTTGAATTATGCGCTACTCCTACCTGTTCAATGTTGCCCATTTTCGCTCATAAATTATATTTGAAATGTGTCAACTGTTTAGACCGCTCTAGATCGAGGCTTGTGGGTGTCGCGGCGTTGTTCTGTTTGCTCTGATCTCAAAAATGCCTTCCTCACCAAGAAAGACTTATCGTGCTTGGCGGCACTGCAAGAGATAAAAGCTACTTTTAATTCTTATGCTAAAGATACAGCCTATAAGGCGGTTCATTGCGATGACGAGGCCCTCTGGGAAAAGTTGATTATCAAGTCTCCTCTAACTAACCTCGCCTCATGTAAATCTGTTTAGCCTAAAGTCAAGTCGAAAGCCCTCGTCAAAGAGGTAGTGAGTAGCAGTAGTGGCACTGACAATGAACTGGCTGGGGTTCCCCCCCCCCCGACCGTCCGACGAGGAGACGATCACCCTCTCTGAAGCGGAAATCTAAGTCCAGGTCTAGTTCCCCTCGAAGGCAGTCTCGGCACTCTTCAACTGACTCTTCCCGGTCCCTCAAGCGCCGGAAAGAGGACTTCGAGTCTTCGGCTGGTACGCCGCGTAGTGGGAGCCGGAAGGAGACCCCGCAGCCGCCTCCCTCTACTCCTGCGTCTGACACGCCTCAGGTCGATTCGGGTGACTCGGAAGTGGGGTTAGAGGCCACGGGTTCCACTCCTAGTCATGAACAATCATTAAGTGTTCCATCTCAGGTTACCTTTGCAATCCCAAAATTAAATAATGTGCCATGTAGTGTCCAGTCCGCCGGCCCAAGACGGGTCCTAGCTGAACAATATAGAGGTTTTCCGTCAGGGTCACAAGCTGGTGACAGCCCTCAAATAATTCAGGACTCTCAGCCACCCGCGGCAGGTGGGTGCTGGCGACAGTCAGAACCTTCTCATAGACACATAAAGGAATTCCAAGAACTAAGGGATGAGGAAAGAATGGACAGGTTACCTTCATCAGTCCCAGATTTAATGTGGCCTCTGGCGGAACAGGTACCGGAGCCACAACAGGATAGTTCTGAGTTAAGTAGGGAGCCAGAGGAAGTGCCTTTAGCCCCGGCTCAACAGACTATTACAGGTGAGGAGTCTGAAGTAAGCTCACAATCCTCGAGGAGCTCTCATAGTAAGTGTGTTACTTCGGATGAAATCAGTGATATATTACATAGGGTTATGCAACAGTATAATCTCCCTGTCTCCTCTGATCCTCCTGCTTGTCAACCGTTAGTTGCCCCCAGTCATTCATTGATAAGACCTCTAGAGCTTCCAGGTTTTCTTCCTTCTCTGACCCCGGCGGTATCCGCGGTTCCAGGCAGTACAGTGCCAGCCACGCTGACTACCTCCAATGTGAGGGTAATTGCAGATATCACTCCTCCCCCCTTAGATAAGGCTCCATAGAAGAAAGGCCCCATGCCTCTCCTCTATGGCCCTGACTGTTCTTGGGTCCAGGCGACGCCTCTGAACCCACATTTAGCACAACCCACCATTTCAGGGGACCTACCAGTTCCTAGTGAATGGAAAATTGAGATTAACAAGAGCATGAAGTTTAGGCAGGGAGGTTGCTGGATGTATTGATTAAAGGTATCCCCAGTTCATATAATCCAGAATTTGTTGTGTATACTGCTGCCCCGGCAGTCCCTTCCGCCGCTTCTGCACGGCTCTTAATTAACGTTAATTTACATCAACGACATAGATGAGGGTCTCACCTGTACAATCTCAAAATTTGCTGACGATACAAAAATTGCAAATAGCGTACTCTCAAAAGATCAAGTTGACGATATGCAACACAATCTAGATAAATTGTCACATTGGGCCCAAATTTGGCAAATGAGTTTCAATGCGGATAAATGTAAAGTACTACATATCGGATACCTAAATGAGAAAGCAAACTATTCGATGAATGGCACTCAGCTTAAGAATGTAAACAGAGAAACCGATCTGGGAGTAACAATATCGAGTAACCTAAAACCGAGTCAACAATGTTCAGAAGTTGTTAAGAAGGCAAACAAAATAATGGCTTTATAGGCAGGTCATTTGAGCATAAATCCCAAGAAGTTATCCTAACCCTTTACAATTCCTTAGTCCGCCCTCTTCTGGAATACTGCGTTCAATCCTGGTGCCCTTATTACCAAAAAGATATAAACAAGCTAGAACGAGTTCAACGTAGAGTTACCAAAATGATACCTAGCCTAAAGAACAAACCATACGAAGAGCGTCTTAGAGAATTAAATCTATTTCCTTTAACCCAGCGCAGATTAAGAGGTGACTTAATTCAAGTGTTCAAAATCATCAAAGGCATCGACAATATGGACTTTAGTAAGTACTTCACTATCGACCAATCTAATTACACACGGGGAAACGGTTACGGTTGCAAAATTATTGGTAAATCTTTTAACTCACACGAATCTAAGAATTTCTTCTTCAATTGAGTTGTCAACTTGTGGAATGGGCTTCCCCGAAACGTTATAGACTGCATCACCGTTGATTCATTTAAACTCCGCCTAGACAAATATCTCATCAAACCCGCGACTGACTGCGTTTGTAAATGAATAACTTTATTTTATCCCCCCCTCAGTTACTAACCCCTCTGTCCCCTACTAAGTTCCTAATCCTGCCACAGACATTAGTTCCAGGGCAGTAATTCCCTTTCCAATGTTCCCTTACCCACTCTAAACCATTGTTTGGACACTTGATCCTCAGTGTTTTGGAGGACAAGCAACCTAGAAGGGTCACTAGATCTGTTGTTGCTTGATTTCCTTTGTACTCCTTTGTACTCTTTGCTGACTGGTCAAAAGCTGATGGCGTAAATGATGTCAAGGCTTTAAATGCTCTTACGCCAGAAATGGATACACTTCCGGTACTAGACCAAACGCATACACCAGTCCTGCAGATGGGGTGGATAGGGGTAGGTCCCTGGGTAGATTGGGAATTAGAGGCTCAGGTATTTGCCGCAACAATCACTTCTAAGTCCTCACATCAGGTTCCACAGGAAATGCATCAGTATTTTTCATTGCCTGTCTCTAAGGCTGATGAGGTGTCGCCTGCTCTGTTTGCCTTCCTGGCGGCACCCAAAGTAGCCCTTAACTCATTAGATGAACCCTTTTGTACCCCTCCAGCAGCTCACCTTGAAAGGGATTTTAAACTAAAGAACAAAGCATACCGGCAGTTCTCTCAGTATCTAGTTAGTCGCCAGATTGCTGTCTCACTTAACAGAACCATCTCGGCCATTGCTGACCCTCAGGTTAGGAAGGCCACTGATTTATCTAGATGACTTTTATTGCAAAACTCTATTCAGACCTTAGGTGACATCAGAATTGCAATCAAGGAAGCGGTTCGAGCCCGCCAGGATTTGAGAGTGCACCTGGTGAAGAAGTTACCGGATGACATTGGTCGCCAGGTGACTCTTTCGCCGGTCCTCACAGCCTCCCTGCTTATCGCAGAAACTTGGAGTGTAGTGTTCAATTTGGTAAATGGGTGGAAGCAGGGTACCTCCCAAGTTAAGAAGGACCCTGTTAAAAAAACTTTTCACAAGCCTAAGAGCGGAGGTAAGTCTCACCAGCCGCATGCTAAGCAATTCTTTCGTGATCCCAGAACCCCTCCTCAGCCGGGAGGTACTCTGCCCAAACCCAGACAAGGTAAATACTCAGGATATAAAGGTAAGCCCCATCAGAAGCCAAATCAGGGGCAGACGTCAGCCAAGACTAGCCAGCCGTCTGATACCAACCCACCTTCCCCTCCAAAAAACTTGCCACCCAGCCTCTCAATCTCCCAGTGCCATGCTTAGGTGTACCGGATTCGAGAGTTGCTTTACCGAACAGGCCCGGTCTGCAGACTGGGTCGTTCCTGTCATTCCGCTTAGCCTGGCCCAGGAAAACTTGGGCCAAGAAGTTAGTTAGCAAAGGAATCACCTGGCGGTGGCTCCGGCGGCCTCGACTGTGTCGGGCGCTGGAATACACCTATGTATCACAGGAGGTGGAGGCCCTAGTCCAAGAAATGATCTCAAAAGAAGTCCTTGTCTCAGTCAAACCAACTTGCTCAGTATTCACCTCCAGACTTTTCTTAGTGCCGAAAAGGGACAGTGTGCAAATGCGACCAGTAGTAGATCTCTCGCGTCTGAACACATTTATCATAAATTCACCCTTCAGGATGCTTACAGTCAATCAGATCAGGCTCTCTCTTCCGCCGCGAGGCTGGATGTGCTCAGTAGACCTCAAAGACGCCTATTGGCATGTCCCTGTAAACAAAAGGTTCCAAAAATTCCTCGCTCTGAGGATCAGGCAAGAGACATGTTTTTCAAAGAATGCCTTTCGGGTTGAACCTGGCACCAAGAATGTTCACAAAATTAGTCCAGCAAGCCCTTTTGCCATTGTTAGCCCAAGGCGTACAGGTGCTTTGGTATCTAGACTACTGGCTGGTGGTGGCAGAGTCAAAGGAGTTATGTCACAACCATGTAAACCAAGTATTAAATCATGTGCACAACCTAGGGTTCAAGGTGAACTTGGCGAAGTCTCTCCTTGTTCCCACAAGGAATATTCAGTGGGTAGGGCTGGTCTGGGACACCACCAACCTAACTCTTACTCAGAGTGTGGGCAACCGGAACAGATTTTGCCGGAAACTGTTCCTTTTTCTCCAGTCTGAATACAACCAGGAAAACGTGGGATTCCCTGATCGGCTCTCTCAACTGGAGCCAATTAACTGTGTAGTTGGGCCGGTTGAAAGTAAAGAGATTAATCTTGGAAGGCAACAAAGTTTTTCCTCTCTCGCTGGAGAAGAAATTATGGCCAATTCCTCCATTAATCCACGGCTTGCTATCGGTCTGGGCCAAGCCGGAAATTCTTTACTCAATAATGACATGGGTTTCTCCCCCACCTACGGTATGGGTAGACACAGACGCTTCAGGAGCTCTAGGTTGGGGTTATCAGTCAAATCTAGGCCATCAAGGGCAAGGCACTTGGCCCCACGACACTCTTTGTCATATCAACAAGCAAGAGCTTTTAGTTCCTCTCTTTTTCCTACAAGATCATGGGATGTCCATGCAAGACAAGTTAATAGCGTTCCGTATGGACAACCTAACTGCAGTCCATTGTATTCAGAAGCAGGTCTCGGAGGCGGAGCAACCTAGTAGAATGGGCTATCAAACAAACCGTCTTTGACAAGATGATTGCAAAGCCTTGCCGTCCACAAGTGGATCTGTTCGCATCTGGGGAGAATCACAGACTCCCTTTCTTCTTAGCTCGCCACGGGGTAGACCCGGCGGGGGGACCAGATGCATTGCTGGAGGATTGGAACAGGTGGACTTCAATTTATCTTTTTCCTCCACCAGATTCTGTACTAATGTGCAGAGTGATTTACAAACTGAGGGGTTGCCGGGGCTTAGTCTCGATGATCGCGCCATTGTGGCCGGCTCAGGCGTGGTACCATCAGTTGCGGGAATGGTGCAAGACCCCGGTGTCGCTCCCGGTCTCCGCCTTCCACTTGGGGATGATTGGCAACCTTCAGACCTCGCTCAGTTTTGCCTTGTGGACATTTACAAGGGAAAATGTTTAGCTAAATTTGGGGAGAGTGTCACAAATAAGCTTTTGAACCAGTATACTATGTCTACCAGGAGACAATACCAGTCACATTGGAAAACTTTTACGACCTGGATTGTGGAGTCAGAGCAAACAGATGCCTCAGGAGCCTTGATTTTCAAATACCTAGAATATCTATTTGAGCACAAACAATTTTCAGTAATCACGTTAAAAAATCACGTGTCTGACATCAGATCTCCCTTTTCTGATCTCACGGGCCTTTCCATGCCGCAGGCGGAGGAGAAAGGTTTTATGAGGGCGTGTTTCAGGCTGCACCCACCACCCCGTCAGCTCATGCCCACCTGGTCACTTGACAAAGCCTTATCATTACTTCAGTCATGTAAATATAATAATGTGCCGGATTTTGATTCATTCTTGAAGAAGGCTGTATTCCTCATGGCTCTCGCCACTGGAAATAGGGTGTCTGAGCTGGCGGCGATGAGCAACGAACCTAACTGCCTTAGGTTTGGGAGGCTACACGATCATGTACAAATCGCGCAGTCTCCCACACTTATTGCAAAGAACGAGCATTCCAATCATGTGTTTTCTGAATTTTCTGTTCCGGCATTGAAACGCGGACACACTCATCATATTTTATGCCCTGTGCAGGCCTTATCTAAGTTTATGAGGGCTGCTCATCCTTGCCAACTAGGTGTTCTGTGGGTGAATCAGGCAGGTAATCGTGTTACGAAGAGAAAGTTAGCTTCCTTGCTTGTAGACGTTATTAAAGAAAGTAACCCCGGCGTCGTGGGCAGGGCTCACGACATCAGGAAATGGGCAGTCTCCCTAGGATTCCTCCAGAATTTTTCTATAGAAGACATTGCTAATACTCAACTTTGGGCTTCCAATCATACTTTCTTAACACGTTACCTGTCGGTCGCTCTAGATAAACCAAAGCGTACCTGTGTAGCTTTACGACAATGGGTCCAGTAGGTTATGTTCTATTATGTAAGTTGTGTTTTAAAAAAAGTTGGGGGGGGGGGGGCAGAATTGCCCATACCTCGCTAAGTCCCGTCCGCCGGAGACTGTGATAAATCACGAGCTGTGATCAAACTGGTTATACAGTTAAAGATATTTTATTTTTATGTTAAGATTAAGTAGAAATCTAGCATAAGTTGCAACTATGTAGTTTTACCAAAATTGTACAAACAGATTATATTGTACAAATAGTATTAAGGTGAGAACGAAATTCTGCAGAATTATAGTTCGATCTGGGGGAACACATGCGTGTCCCCACAAAGTATCATGCATAGATCTTGAAGTGAGATCTGGTCATGAGTAAGCAGATTTTCTTGATGCCACGCACTGCTTGCAATCTTTTGTAATTTTTTATAAGAAATATATTGTTTGCATACAATAAAACTTAAAAAATGTTATATGGATTTTTGTCCCCTGAGGTTAAGGATATTGTCACGAATGTCCCCCTCCAATCTTGATATTCAGGCAATATCGTCAATGATGAAGGGGCCACTATTAAATTATAGGTTTGATTCTCGGAGGGAAGTAAAGAAAACCTAATATTTAGTAGGGCCCCGTAATCATTGACGATAAACGGCCCTCCCAACCATCCCACTTCCCATTCGTTGATTTCTTTACTTTGATCTTGGTATTTCAATGAAGGACGAGATGGCCGCTAGAGGGCCTGGTGTCGGGGTAGCAAAACAAAAGAAATCCACATATGGAAAGTCATATGATAACAGATATTAAGTTATTTATTTTTTTTTTTTTTTTACGGATTTTTTTCTGTAGGGTACCCAATCATAATGACGATGGATCCCATAAGGGAATTAAGCGTGCACTTATGATGAGTCCTCCATGATACTTCCGCGCGGTAGATTCAAAATGCTGACGCGGGATGTTGAATGGAGACTATTATACTAATAGGCAATATCGTCAATGATTACGGGGCCCTACTAAATATTAGGTTTTCTTTACTTCCCTCCGGGAATCAAACCTATATTGCGCACTCATGATTGATCTTGTATGGGGGCCTTAAGGGGAGATGGGTCGTTTTTCTGGTCCCCTTTCTCCCCCGTGTTAAGCCCCATATTTTTAGCACCTTTCGCCCAATTTCGTTGTCAATGAAGAAACTACATTCGTAATTCAATCATGCGCATTATATTCCTATGTATAAGATCACGGAGAGGAACAGAACTTATGTGGGCAACTGTACATATATACAGTATGTAATATATAATTTGACTCTCCCGGAAATTTCACTTCATCTGTTTCATCATAGAGTAAGAATACCTAGAGGGGCGTCTGGGAAAATAAGCCGTGTTAATAGTAGGCTAGTTGGCTATTATTTACAGATTTGGCTGGAACCCTGCACTAGATGGCGGTAGCGCATAGCTCCTCCCTATCGCGGGAAAATGCTTCTGTCCGAATCTGTCGTCTGTTTATTGACAGTTCCTTTCCCTTGGCTGCAATGGTGTACACGTGTCTCGTGTAGAGTCTGTAGAAACACATGTAACTTGTTTGCTATCACCATATCAGCCATAGTCATTATGGATACAATGATTTAAGAGTAGGCTACACTGATATGCAAAAGCACTCCAAAGTATTGCCTACACTGAAATGTGAACAATACTCCATTAACCCCTTCTGTACCGTCGACGTATTTTATATTTTATTCTAGCAATATGTAGACGATTTTATACAGCTTAGAAAGGATCTGTGGTAGTTAATAAAAGGGTTGATTGAGATAGTTCGAAGCCTTATAATTGCTAAAGATCCTTCCTAAAGTGAATACAATCGATTAGTAGGAGCCAGAATAAAATCAAAAGACGTCGTCGGTATAGAAGGGGTTAATTACATAGCTTACCAAGCTGAACCAAGCCTCCGTGATGATGTAAGGAGGCTGTGGTTGACCTTGAGAATAAGGATATGGTTTGCAATGGATCATGAAGGCTGTTGATGATTATTTGATATTGACTGTACATTTATTAACAATGAATGTATATAAATAATAATAATCTCAATTGAAGAAAAGTATTTACATTGTAACATAAGTTACTAACTTGGAAGTACACACAGTCACACTCAAACTTTAGTCAAACATAAATAATAGGCCTATACAGTATATATATATATATATATATATATATATATATATATATATATATATATATATACCATATATATATACATAATATATATATATATATATATATATATATATATATATATATATATATATATATATATATGCGTATAGAGAGAGAGAGAGAAAAGTAGTGTACATATAATACAAAAACAACAAAAAACAGAATGGAGGGTACATCCGTAGATTTATTCACGTTGAGTAGTTCTGGAACCCTGCAATAGATGGCGCTGAAGAAAATATGTCGAAAAAATGTCGAGAAAGGGTAACTGGCAACGTTTAGAGGCACCTTTTTATTAATAGAATACATAGGAAGACTCCTCTCTCCTATACACACTATAAGCCTGAAGGTAAGGCGGAAGTTAATTAATTAACTATCTTAAAATTCGAACAGTACTCGTGGATCGGGGGGGGGGGGGGGGGGCGCTTGTATGTGACGTCATGATTCAGTGCTAAGATTAAACTAGCAGGTGAAGGACGTATCTGCGTTGGCTCTTCGTATTTTACCGTCTTTAAGGTGTGTATGGGGATTTTTCGTATATGTATGCCTTGTGTAGCATTCTATTGATATTAAGGTGGTCATACATGTAGTATAATATAATTACATAAGAATATTGTGGACTTAGACTGATCGAGCCGGTTTCTGTATGCTCTCCTCTCTACATATATTCCAACAACTAGTAATTACTGGATTATGATTGACCTTCGGGACATTTGGGTAATGCATGTATGTTATTTAGCGTGTGTACATTGTGTTGGTGAGGTGCGTGAATATAGAGGGGGTCATTAACTCATAATTCAAGGTACAAACTAGCAAACGAGGTGGCATTGTTGTTGGCCACCCCCCTCCCTCCTACCCTCCCCTTCTCTCCCCAATTCTCAGACCTGCTCGTTCCCCCCCCTCCCCCTCCCCCTTCAATCTTCTTTTCCTCCCCCTTCTCTCCGCTCTCTATTCTCCTCTCCCTCCTCTCCCTCCTCTCTTCATCTTCTCTTTAAACCCTCCCTCCCACCTCTCCTCACCTCTTCCTACCACCCTGCCCCCTCACCCAACCTTCTATCCCCTCCCCCATCATATTCCTTCGCCTCCCCACTCCACATGACCACTAGTTCTCAACTTAGGGTTTTTGGTATATACTTTATATGTATCCTATCTATATACATGTCTATGTATGCAGTGTGTGTGTGCGTGTATGTGGATCGTAATACTAATATTTATTTGTTAGCTTAGAGGATGATTTCGATAGTGCCCAATAATGTGATCTTGATTACCCCCCCCCCCCTACACACACTCGCTCTCTCATCGCCCTCACCCCCCCCCCCCCCCCCCACCCTCCCTCCCTCCCCCCCCCTCCGTTTCCCCTTCCCCCGCCCTATCTCTCTCTCTGTGTCTCTGTCTCTCTCTGTCTCTAAGGGGAGGATTTCTTCTGTACACCATGTAGAAATTTCAAGTTAGTAAACCCGCACCAAGCCACCACCACCACCACTCACGGGCGGCACCTTTAACCCTTTGAGTACCAGCGACGTGTTATATTTTATTCTAGCTATATTTAGACGATATTATGCAGCTTAGGAAGGATCTGTGGTAGTTAAAAGGGTTGGTTAAGATAGTTTGAAGCTTAATTATTGCTAGAGGTCTTTCCTTAGCGGAATAAAATCGTCTAATAGTTGCCAGACTATGGTGAAAAGGACGTCACTGGGTTAGAATAACAACCACAAACAATTCAACATTGCCGAAATATAAGGCAATATCAGGTTAGACGGGTAAAGCACTATTATTATACCCAATGGTTTACTTCAGTGCTCTTCAACTTTTTTTATGTCGTCCACCCCTAGTGGTGATTTGGTAAAAACTGTCCACCCCAAATGTTTGTTCTCTTTCAAAAATCTCCCGGTTCTAACATTGAACATCTAACTTTTATATTTCAATTCTACAATTATGTAAATAGAAAAAAGCAGTTTCACTCTCATTCTCTATTTAAAGTTTACGTATTCTTCCATATAATTACACATGCAGTCTAAAACTAAAATATTCAAAATATACAAGAACAAATTAAGCATGTCTCTGGTATTCAAGAGACAATTTATTTTTTCTTCAGGAGACAAAAGTAAACTTGCAGATAATATTAGCTATATCTGATATTCTATAAAACAAACCATTTTCCTTCAAAAAACACAAATCAGTGGCTTGGCTGCTGCTGCAATTTGCCTATCAGCTTAAATCGAGGCATCAGCCGATTTTCAAGTGCAACTCGCATGAGAGGATCCAAATTCAGAATGGCATTCCCTTTCTTTGTCTTGATTAAAACTATAAAACTCCTTGGATTTTCCTTACAACGGCATCGATTGCACCAACCATTATTTTTGCACCATCAGTAGTAACCGACTTGCATTGTGGTCAGTCAATGAACTCTTCAACCATGAAATAATTCAGTTTCAGGAAAATCTGGCAGGATCTCGTCCACCCACCTGTCCACCCCAAGACAGCCGTCCACCCCTCACTTAGTCTCGTCCACCCTATGGTGGACTGTCCACCCAGGTTGAATAGCACTGGTTTACTTTATTAGAAACCTGACTTAATTACTAATGATATTATTCCTTTCAGAATGTGTGGGTTTTGGTGCTTACCCATTAACTGACACCACCACCACTACCAATACTGCTACCACAACTACCAATGCTACTACCACAACTACCAATGCTACTACCACAACTACCATCACGGCTACCACCACCACGACTGCTGCTACCACAACTACCACTCTTACTGCTACCACCATGACTACCGCCAAGGCTACCACCACGCTACCACTACCACCACTATCAACATCGCTAGTTCCACAAGTACCATCTCTACCACGAGTACCATTTCCACAACTACCACTACAAATACCACACCCACCACCACCACAACAACTACCACCACATCTAACCTAAGGTGAGTCACTGATCACTTGTTATTAAGCTAAAATAACCACTTTAATCAGTATATTATTAGACGATAATGTTCAGATTTGGAGAAAGCTGTCTCACAAAATTCGGTAAGATTTTACGGTGCATGTGACATCCGCGAGACCAATCGGTTTGTGTGTGGTCTACGGAATTGTCATATAACATAATACATTGGCACATACAGTATATCTGCACTGTCGGCAATGTATTATAAAGGTGTTTTAACCCTACTGTTAAAATATATGAGAATGTCAATAAGTCCTGGGGGGGTTGAGGGATGGCTTGCCCCCCCCCCCCCCCCCACCCCCACCCACATTAATTCTGTATCCCACGGCAAACGGTTATTGCAGCTAAATAGAGGGTCAATATACAGGAGGCGCTACAATATAGGTAGCAAAATTATAATGGTAGTTTTGGGTTCCTATCATCATATGCTTCATTTCTATATACTTTTTATCCCCGGGAAAACAAAAAATCTTGGGATTTTTTTTTTTTTTTCTTGGGATTTTTTGTTTTGGTCATTAACCTAACCAAAAAACCTAACCTAACCTAACCTAATAGCCCCCAAATACATTTAGGTTAGGTTAGGTTAGGTTGTTTGGTTAGGTTAATAACAAAAATAAAAACAGAATCCAAGGAAAAAAATAAAAAACCCAAGATTTTTTGTTTTTTTCCCCGGGGATAAAAAGTATATAGAAATGAAGCATATGATGATAGGAACCCAAAACTACCATTATAATTTTGCTACCTATATTGTAGCGCCTCCTGTATATTGACCGGTGTTTTAACCCTACTGTTAAAATATATGAGAATGTCAATAAGTCCTGGGGGGGTTGAGGGATGGCTTGCCCCCCCCCCCCCCCCTCCCCAACCCCCACCCACATTAATTCTGTATCCCACGGCAAACGGTTATTGCAGCTAAATAGAGCATATTTTTCCCTTTTTATTCTCATTAACCTTACATTTTCCCTGATCTTCATAGCCCTCCCCACAAGTGGGGACCGTGTTTAGCACATAGATTGTTAGATAATGGGTAAATACTTATTTCCTGCAGTCTTTGCTGTAGAACAACACCCCCCAAAAAAATAAAAATGAAAACAAAAATATATATGGTATGTGTTAAAACTCTTGGCTGTCAAGCGGGAAAATTTTACCCAAAATTCCTTCCTAAGCTAAATAAAATCGTCTATTGATATCCAGTGCAAAAAGAAGAAATACGTCCTCAAAACTTAAGGTGTTAAGTTAATACGAATGAATCTATATACTGGCTTACACAAATTGCTATTTATTTATACATAATTATACACTTCGTTTCAGATCAACACTTACAACAACTATAGGTAAGATCCGAGGTAGCGGGCAGAACTGTTTTTCAGATGCCTATTTACTAAGAAACATCGAACAATATCTTTAACCTAACCTAACCAAAATCTAACCTAACCTAACCTAGTATATTAGTGGACTATTTATGAATGTAAAATGTAAAAATATATTGTAACATTACCAAATATTGAGATATAAGTACAGGTCGTCCCGCTACACAGGATTATACTCAAATATATAACAGCACAGTTGCCCACATAAATTTGGTTCATCTTCGTGATCTTATACAGTACATAGAAATATAAGGCGCATGATTGAATTACGAGAGTAGTTTCTTATGCAGTGGTTAACTCGTATAACTATACCCTGTTTCTTTTCAGCAGACGATAAATTGAATCCCTTAGTAGCTATTTACTCGATACGTAATGGAAGGATGTGAAACCACTATGTCTCTGCATCATATTAAGACCAAGTTTATATCACTAGCACCATATTTCACTGCACAATCTTCAAAATAACTGAGAAATCTTGATGGGAACTATGCAATTTACCGCCAGCTGAAATGAAACCGAGTATAGTCAACTGATAATGAAAATAAGCCACATCTGAAATTCATTCATAATAATTTACTTTCATGAATATGATCACGACGAGGAACAGAACTTATGTGGGCAAATGTACAGTATTATATTTTTGTAAGTATTGATCTGGAAGGGAGTGTATACATAGGCTATAGATTAGTATATAGCAAATTGTGTAAAAAAGCAACATATAATTTTAGCCATATTTAGGAGAGTTTTTTTTTTTCTGGACCCAGTACTCCTTTATGTTTAGACTCGTTAACTTATTGATTAAAAACGTTCGCTCCATTATTTTGGCGATTTTAAGACATTTAAGTCCAGCAAAGAAAAAAAGTATAAAAGAAATGTAAAATTATGGGGTAGGCCAATCGAATGGAATAGGTTAGCGTTAATTTGGGCGTGGTGACTTAAGGGGGCCCACCTCGTTTTTTTTTTATCTTTCTCTTTCTCTCTCATTGGCTTGTATCCATTCGGCTCCATTCAGCCTACTGTTTTAAGACGTTTACCCCCATCCAGGTGTCAATATTAAAACAAGTTGGCTGAATGGGGCCGAATGGATACAAGCCAGAGAAAGAGAGAAACAAAAACAGGTGACCCCCCTTAAGGCGTATTGGGTATTTTTGGGCTGACTGAGGCGGGTAAGTTGGCCTCAGAACCAACGCGCGAGCTAGAGTGTTAGATACAACCCAGTAATGTATAATCTTTTTTAGGCAACTCGGTTCTTTATACTGTCAACATATCCCACATAATAATTCATAGCTTAGCATTT
Source organism: Paralithodes platypus (assembly GCA_032716605.1). NCBI lineage: Eukaryota > Metazoa > Arthropoda > Malacostraca > Decapoda > Lithodidae > Paralithodes > Paralithodes platypus. The sequence continues at coordinate 30,078,173 of CM064549.1, read as the reverse complement.
TTGTTTTAACTATATATTTCTAAGATACGTACTTTGTACCTGAGTATATACTATACTCTATTTTTTTCCAGCTGATCGTAAATTGAATCTCTTATTAGCTGATTTCTCGATACTTAATGGAAATATATGAAACTACTATGGCTGTGTGTCGTATTAATGCCAAGTTTTCAGAATAACCATCATCTTTCGCTACAAAATCTACCTTATAGCCGAGTAACAAAGATAGAAACATGACAATTTACCCTCAGCTGGGAAAAAATAGACTATATATACGCACATACATACTTTGTAAAACTTCCAGTGGAGTATTCTAGATTGTAATTATTTTGTAAGTCATTATCATTAACTATTCTTTTTTAATATCCCGTATTGTGTAAATATTGCTTAGTCTCATAATAATTTGTTGTTCTCTTTTTCAGGATTTGAGTTGGTGTTTGCGTCTCACCTCCACCACCAAACTATGGACTTGGCCAACATACCACAAGGTTCCAACTGTCTGAGGTGAGTTACTGATGCCCTCATTATACTATTAATATTAACCCCTTGAGGATTATGACGCTTTTTGACAGTAAATTCTGGTTATCATTAGACAATTATTTATTGATTAGGAGGGTATTATGGAATTCAGAAGGTTAATTGCAATATTCTTTACCTTTTAAGGGAACAGTACACCTCACACCCTGTATCCAGCCTCTAGAATAGATTCATCTCTGGTCTTTTACTATATGTATGGTACATGGTATAAGTAAGACTCGCTGATATTTGTATTGCTCTACGTGCGTGCGTGCGCGCATTTTTCCGTTTATTATAAATACAAAATAACTAAAAAAATCGTCTCGGCGGATTTTGTTAATTTTTTGTATGAGGTAAGTTAGATAACTAGGCTAAAAGCCTATGGACTTGTTTTCCCCAATTAGATACTAGATCATGTTGAAAACCACAGGCAAATATCAATTATATAATGTTGGCCCTATTTACAACAAATTAAACATTATTTGAGGTTCGAAATTTTTTCAAGAAATCAATTCCAAGTCCACCAAAAGTTGTATGTATGTTTGATCTAATTCTACAATACAAATTGAGTAAATTGGACAGTAATCAGAGCAATAGATAGCCTCAGACGTTGAAAAAGCATAATTTTACATAATCGTCTTTATAAGTTGACGGTCATTCCTAATATTTTTGGTGTGAAAGCTTTGGGTGAATAGAATAGTTACCCCTATTATTATATTTTCTTAGATATCTAGGCCTTCTGCATTATAGAAAACGTAGTTATTTGAGCAACTAAAATATTTTAGAAATAGGGAGGGTGAGGTAAGGGGGGGGGGGGGGCCCCTATAGGGTGAGTAATGAATGTCAGATGTGGAAATTTGATGTTTCCTACGATTGTACAGTGTCATAGGAAGCTTTTAAAAGAAAAGAAACATTTATTTTTCATTTAAAATTCCTTGAAAAAGGTGTACTGTCCCTTTAAATTCCTAAATATCCTTCCTAAAATGTATAAAATAGTCTAATACTATCTAGAGAATACAATCAAAACGCGTAATTATCCTAAAGGGGTGAATATATGATAATACAATGATATTGTGTCCTGTTGCTACTCCGATATAAAAAAAGATATTCAGAAAATATATAGCTGTTCATCTTTTCATTATAATTGCTTGGTAATTAGCATCCTATTTCCTTGCTTTATTCTTGTAACTTAATACATTCAAATTAAAACAGAATAACTAACTATTTGCCTAGTTATCGTGAACAGAGTATAAACATTTGTTTTTGTATATATTACTAGTCTTATGATCTATAATTATATATTTCTTGTTTCCAGGATTTGAGTTGCTGCCTGTGGACTCCTCTGCCAATACTTCGAGACTGCAACACCATCAGGAAACTAGGGGGTGGTTGTTGTTGTTCCCTAAGCTGCCTGGCCGAACAGCCCCGAGTCCCTGAGGAAGGCCATGGCCACGATCGGGCTTTCCCACAGAGCTCTCATTGAGTGTAGATTGTGTTGTTGGCATAAGTGGTTGTGTGAAATGCAGTCTTCTATGATGTGTTTAATGGTATGGGGTGCTGTGTTACATCCGGGCAGGCGTCGACAACGGAGTCATCCAGTCTCTTCTGATAGCTCAGGAGAGCTGGATGGTGTCCGCATCTCAGCCTGGCCAGGTGGACTCTGTCCTCGCGAGGAAGGGAGGATTCGGAAGGATGGATTTCGGGAGGTCGTGCATGCAGCTGCGTGTTGTCTGTGAGTGAGTGGATGGATCGGTGAGAGATATGAGTATGGATGTGCTTCTGGAAGTTGGTTCGGGGTGGGCAGGGAGGGAGAGAGGACAATAATTGTGTGTGATACCGTGTGCTGGGTGTTGTTTTGATATTTCTTGGTGTCTGTGGGTGTGTTGCCATGTAGTTTAGTGGGTGGTCTTGGTTCGTGGAGGCTGCTGCCAGGAATTGAGTGCCTCTCATGTCCAGATGGTCTTTGACTTTGAGGATTTTGGTTTCTTGATGTAGGTGATCTGTGGGTGCAGTAGCTGTGCAGCCTGTAATGATCTTCAGGGCTTTGTTTTGAATAGTCTGTAAGGTCTTATGATGTGTTTCAGCTAGGTTAGAAGCCCAGGCTGGGCTTGCGTATTCCATCACTGATCTTATGTATTGTTTATATACTGCGGTGGTAGTTTCTTTGTTGTGTCCAAATTTTGTGTGAGCAAGTGATCTGAGAGCGTTAAGTCTGGGTGTCAGTTTCTTTTTAATGTTTGTGGTGTGCTGTTTGAATGTCATATGAGTATCATATGTTACTCCTAGGATTTTGTGTGTGTGTGTATGTGTTAGGGGTGTGTTGTTTATGGTGAGTTGAGGGATGTATTCGTGTTCTCCTGTCCAACTTGTGAGCAGGGTTGCGGTGGATTTGGCTGGGGCTAGATTAAGTCTGTTTGTAGTGCACCAGCCATGTAGTGTGTTGAGATAGGGTTGAAGGAGATCTGTTGCTCTTTTTGGGTCATGGTGTGTGCATGTGAGTGTTATGTCATCTGCATAGGAGGCTAAGTTTATTTGGGGCGTATTGGGTGTAGTTATATCGTGCATGTACAGATTGAAGAGTGCGGGTGATAGGACGGATCCTTGTGGGACTCCGTTTGGAAAGTTTCTGATTTTAGATGACTGACCGGCAAAAGATACGTGTGCACATCTGCCTGCTAGGAAATTGGCCAGCCAACTTTTTGTGTTGTTGTGCATGTTTGTGTTGTAGATTTTGTTTGTTAGGTTGTGGCGGGGGATGGCATCGAAGGCTTTACTAATGTCGAGTGTGGCTAATAGTGATCTGTGTGGTGGTCTAGCTGAGTTGATGCCGTCGAAAGCTCTTTGTGTAAGGTCTGTGAGAAGAGTGTTTGTGGAGTGCAGTGGCCTAAAGCCATGTTGTGTTGGAGCTAGGGGTAGGTCAGGTGTAATTAGTTGTAATACTAGGCGTTCCATGACTTTGGAGGGGGAGCAAAGGAGTGTGATGGGGCGGTGCGAGGAGGGTAGCGTGGGGTCTTTGTTGGGTTTGGGGAATGTGATGATGATACCATGCTTCCAAATGTCTGGTATTGTGTTGTGTGAATAGCTGTAGTTTGATATGTTAGTGAGTGCTTGTATGCCTTGTGGTCCCAGGTGTCTGAGGTGTATGTTGCTTATGTTGTCTAGGCCACAGGCGGGTGAGTGCTTGAGATTGTTGATGATATGCTTTGTCTGGTGATTGGTGAAGGGTGTATAGTCAGGGTCTGTGGGGAATTGTCTCTTACGTCGGATGACACGTCGGTCGTCTTTGTGAGGTTTTAGGTGGCTGACATGTGAGAAGTGATTGATGAGAGTGTTTGCTTGTTGTTTACATGAAGGAGTAGAGTCTGTTGTTGTGATTGCAGCATGTGATTGTGTTGTGTTGCTGTTGGAAAGTGTGATGCTGTTTAGTGTTTTGTAGAGTTTTTTGGGGTTTGTTTTGTGATCAAGTGTTTGTAGGAAGTTATTCCAATTTAGTTTTTGTTGTTCTTGTATTTTGTTGTTAGTTTGGGTGTTGAGTGCTTGAATTTGTTGTGTGATGTCTTGTGTGTGGGGTGCTGGGGAGTGTTTCAGTATGTCGCGTTGTCTGATGAGGTTTTGAATTTCTGGTGTGAAGTTGGGGTTGTGTCTTTTTCTGTTACCTCTTGGAATGTGTTTCTTGTCAGCGTTTTGGATAGTTTTATTGAGTATGTGTACAACATTGTTGATGTTAGTGATGGGTCTACTGTTTAGAGTTGTGAACTGTTGTTCTGTCTCATTTGTGAATGCTTCCCAGTTAGCTCTTTTATAATTGGTGTATGTGTGTTTGTGGCTAGCTGGGGTGAGTCTGGTTTTGGTGGTGATAATGATCGGAAGGTGGTCAGAGCCTAAGGTTCTGACCACCCTCCAGGATGTTGTGGGGGCGAGTTCTGGGGAGCAAAAGGTGATGTCTGGAGATGATGGGTTATAGAGGGCTTGGTGAGGAATATGGGTATGTTGATGGATGTCGTTAAGGATGATGAGGTTATCGGTTTGGTTTTGTAGTACCAGCCCTCTGTCTGTGTCGGGGTTGTCGACAAACCAGGCCGACGTCTTGGCGTTGAAGTCACCACCCAGGATGATGTGTGGGGTGTTTGTGATGTGTTGTAAGTGTGGTCTGTATTCATTTGGTACTGTAGGGGATGTTTGGGGAGGGATGTATGTGTTTATGATGGTTATGTTGGAGTTGTTGCCAGTGCGTGTTTTAATTGATTGTATTTCTGTTGTGTTATCATTTGGGGGGAGGAGGGATTTGGTTTGTACACTGGTTACTATGTATGATATTTCTTTGTGTACCAGGGTGATGAGTCCACCGGCCCCGCCGACAGCCCGGTCTTGTCTGATGGTGGTGAAATTATGAAATGTGGGTGTTTTTTGTGTTGTGCGGAGTTTTGTTTCTTGTAAGAGGCAATGTGTATGTTGTGTTGTTTGATGAAGTGTTAGAGTTCGTGTTTCTTTGTGTTGATGCCATCTATGTTCAGTTGAAGAATGTTAATGTTATGTGCACGATGTATGTTGGGTGCTGCTGCACGAGGATGGGGGGGGGGTGGGGGGGTGAGGGAGGGGCTGGGGGGGGGGGGGATGGGTGAGGTGGGGGGGGATTGGGGAGGAGGAGATGGGGGTTGGAATGGATTAGGATGGGGTGTGGTGTGTTGAGTTGAGGATGTGGATGGTATGGGAAGGCTAGGTGGGTTAGGGAGGAGAGGTGGACGGGTTTTAGGGGGGGGGGGGGGGGGAGTGGATGATATGGGAAGGTTAGGTGGGTTGGGGAGGAGAGGTGGACGGGTTTTAGGTGAGGGATTTGACTGGAGAGGGAGGGGCATGAGGAACAGGTCCAGGTGTTTGTGTAGTGTTTCTTGGAGGCAAGTGTTGTGCAGGTGAAGTGGGTCCAGTTCCCGCATGAATTGCAGAGAACTGAACCCTTAGTATGGCGACTCGAAGTGATGGGTTTTGAGCAAGTTGGACATATGTATGTGTACGTGGGTCCTGGGTTGCTCTCAATGTCTCCGGCTAGAAGAAGTCTTCGAGAAATGACAGCCGGAGAGTCATTTCTCGGTGTAGGAAAAACTGTGTGATGTGTGTGTGTGGTGTGAGAGGTGTGGAAATTCCCGGCGCGACCGAAGCCGCTCCAAGGACCCGTGCCCCCAGGGAGGGGGCAGTGGATGGTTGTGACGGTTTGGCTCCCGAAGCTGCTCCCCGCGGCCGGCATCCGGTTTTCCTCCACTAGTCGTTGATTTTGTCTTCGGCCGTGGAGGGTCGGCAGCCATCCGCGGTTGGCAGCCTCGGGAGGTGGCCCCACGGCGTAGACGCTGCCACATCAGGGGGTGGTATTCATGTTTTGTTTGTAGGTTACTTTGTAGTAGTAGTTTGTAGTAGAAGTTTGTAGTGTACGTGCATGGTGCATGGTATGAATGGTGTGTGTTAGGTTAGGCTAATCTATTCTTCCCTTTCAGATTAGATAGGTCTTAATAGCTTAACTAATCTTTGCTATTTTCTTATTATTTCACAGCTAGGTTGTTTTGATGACGTCCCCTCTCCCCCCCTCCTTCCCCGAGTTGGTTCCCTCCTTCAGCTTCAATATTTTACTTTGCTTTAATTCAAATAATGATTGTATTTGCCTTTAACATAACTAGTGATATATATTCCGTTATTGTACCGGATCAAATAACATCTTTGAATAACTTGAATTAATTACTCTTGTAATTGCCATTAACCCCTTCCGTACTGGCGACGTTTATTTAACTTTAATCTGGCTACTATTTGACGATTTTACTTAGTTATAAAAGGGCTTCCAGCAATTAACAGGCTTCGAACTATCTCACTTAACCCTTTTGACTACCACAGATCCTTCTTAAACTCCACAAAATCGTCTAAATATAGCTAGAATGATATTAAAAAGACGTCGCCGGTACAGAAAGGGTTAACGTTACTTTTGATATATACACCGTTTTTTTTTTTTTTTTTTTTACCGGGTTTCTATCTATCTATCTATCTATTGCCTGACGCCGCGATCCCCGAAGGGGTGGCCACGAACGAACCGCCCCCATGCACCTCTGTCCCCAGTCAGTCGATGCCCCTCCCCCCAACCAGCACCGCCTTTGTTCATGTACTTCCTCACTCCATCCTTCCACCTCTCATTCGGTCTACCTCTCCCTCTCTGTCCCTCCACCTCCCTCTTCTTCACTTCCATACTGACCACCCTATTTCTTGTTACTGCTTTTAGCGTTCCTACAACCCTCTTCCCCTGTTGTACCCTCTCCCGCACTTCTTCATCCATAGTCCCATCTTTACTCAACACACTGCCCAGATAATTAAAAGAGTTGACGATCTCCATAGCCTGACCGTTCAGCTTCACCTCACACTCTGTGACTTCACCCCTTTCGAAGACCATAACCTTGCTCTTCCCCGCATTTACCTTCAAATTCCGTTTTTTCGCACACTGTTCCAAACTCATTTACCAGACCCTGCAACTCCCATTAATTATCACTCATCAGAACTGTATCATCCGCAAACAGTAGTATAGGTAGCTTCCACTCAATTCCCTCCCTTTTCAGCGATACACCAACATCCACTGCTCTTGATAGTATTTCTTTCATGACTCCATCCATATATACAGTAAACAACCACGGGGACATCACACACCCCTGTTTCAAACCAACATTCAGGTCAAAGAACTCGCTCTGCTCACTCTCCACACGTACTGCCGCCTTTGCACCCTCATACATGCTCTTCACTGCTTTCAGCAACTTGCCCTCTACTCCGTATATTCTAAGTACTTTCCACAAACCTTCTCTATCCACTCTGTCATAGGCCTTCTCCAAGTCCATAAAGGCAACATACACCTTTGGTTTCTTCTCCAGATATTTCTCCACAACACAATTCAGGGTAAAAATCTGATCTACACATCCTCTTCCCTTCCTAAAACCTCCCTGCTCGTCGCCTATCCATTTCTCCGTTCTCACTCTCACTACCCTACTGTATACCTTCCCTATTTCGCTTAGAAGACATATTCCTCGGTGGTTACCACACACTCCTCTTTCCCCTTTGCCCTTATATAGGGGGACTATTATGCCAGTCTTCCGGTGCACTCCCCTTCTCCCATGCTAGTTTGTACATTTTCCATACCCATTCTATCACTATCTCACCACCATACCTCAACATTTCCCCACACACTACATCTGTTCCTGGTGCTTTCCCCAACTTCACTCTTTTCATGGCTTCCCACACTTCTGACCTCCTGATCCCCACCTCCTCCTCCACTACTTCTCTTCTTCTCCCTCCCATACCATATCCAGCTATGTTTGCTGGCTCTTCATTTCTTACATTTAGCAACTCATTGAAGTACTCCCTCCATCTTTCGACTCTCTCTTGCTTCTCGGCTAGCATTCTCCCATTCTTATCTTTCACACCCTTACTGTTTCCCTTGCTGCCTTCCCTAACTTTCTTGACATCTTTCCAGAACAGTTTCTTACTCTCCCTCCATTTTACACTCAGATTCCTTCCAAATTCCTCATCTACTCTTCTCTTACTTTCCTTCACTACTCTCTTCACCACCCTCTTACTCTCCACGTACCTCGCTCGTTTCTGTCTCTCGAAATCTTCATTCCCTCTACTACCCAACCACTCTCTATATGCTTTCTTCTTTTCTTCCACAGCTATTCTTACCTCTTCTGTCCACCATGATGTACCTTTCACTCCCCTCCCTCTTCTCCTCACTCCACACACCTCCTCACATGCTGCACAGATCTCATCCTTAAACACCTTGCTCATCTCCTCCACTTCCTCCATAACTTCCAGGTCGAACCCACCTAGTCGTCTTTCCACTGCTCTCCTGTACTCCTCCCTGACTTCCTCCTCCTGCAACCTCTCCACCCTCCTCACCATTCTACCGCCTCCCTCCAGCTCTCCTCACCCACTTCTTTTGTATCCTAACCTTAGCTACCACTACATAATGATCAGACGGACCCCCTCCAATACCCCTATACACCCTAGCATCCATCACAGATTTCTTCATTCGTTCATCCACACATACATAATCAATCAATGACGTTCGTTCCACCACTGTCTTATCCTTCATCGTCAACATCAGTTTCCACGTGTAACTGTGGATCATTCTGTGTCGGAAGAAGGTGTTGGCTATCCACAGCCTCCTCCCCACACAAGTCCACAAGTGCACTACCATTCCCATTCACCTCTGATGGTACCCCCCACCCTCCCACCACTCCCTCAACTTTCCTATCACCCACCTTACCATTCATATCCCCAATCAGAAATATTCTTTCGTTCTTGTCAAACTTCTCCAGGCACGCCTCCACATTCATCCAGAACTCCTCTTTCTTTCTTTCAAGTATATCCTCTGTCGGGGCATACACGCATACAATCACCCACGTTTGTATTCCTACTTTCATTCTCACCCACACAATCCTTGAACCCACAGACCCATACTCTCTTACACATTCCTTCCATTTGCTACTTACAAACAAACATGCACCTTCTCTCGCTGTTCCTTCACTCACTCCAGCACACACACCCATTCCACACTCCCACTCTCTCACATCTGAACCTTTCCATTTGGTCTCCGTCATTCCACATCCATCCATCCTGGCATTCACTAATGCTTCCAGAACCTCTCTCTCTTTTGTGCCATCATTCATGCCACTAACATTCCACGTAGCCATTCTCAGAATGTCCGAAGGAATGTCCTTAGTCGGTCATGGTTCGTCAACGTAGGTTCCGTCCGCATCCGAGGCTGTTCGTTCGTTTTTCTTTGCTTAGATATTTTTTCCGGGTGGGGGTTGCAAGCCCACCGACCCAACCTCTTTTAGTCGCCTCTTACGACACGCAGAAGGCACGTGGGGCATATTCTATTCCCTAACCCCCAGGGGTCAAAACTAAAAACTTGTTAAAATTAATTAGGAATCTTTTAGAAATACATAAAATTGATCTATGATATTGGATTACATTAACAGGTTGGAATCAAACATCCGTTTCAAACATGGTTTTATTTTCATCTTACATTTTTTGTAAACTATAATATACTGTAGGTGGTGTTCTCCATTGGTCCAGGGTTTAGCCACGGTTATCAGTCTTCTCACAGCATCACGTGTAGTGCTGAATGATCTCTACAGGTCCCAGTGCTTGGTCTTTGTGCCTAAATCTTATCAATTCATTCATTCACAGCATCACATCACACCTGCAAAAAGATAATTGAGGCACCAGAAGTACAGGAGTTTCTTGGAGAGGGAGGGGGGTGTATGAGTCTAATGGGGGTGAGGGTCCAGAGGTGGGGTGAGGGGGGGGGGGGGATCCAGGGGCGGGGTGGGAGAGGGGGGGTGAGGGGGGTCCAGGGAGGGGAGGGGGGGGGGGGTCGTCCAAGGGGGTTGGGGGGGGGGGTGTTATGAGTTCTAGAGAATATTTTTTAATTTGATAAATGTATTATGTTTGTCAGTCATATGTAAGCACCCCTCACCCGCTACGAGTATTCCGTTCCCTTCCCTGGTAGTTCATCCTAGCCCCATCCCATATAGATCTTCCCTTTAGTCCTAGTCTGCATTCAGTTCTGTACAATTGTCCTATTCTGTATTCTGGCCAAATATATTCTCGTCTTCCCTCCCTCCTTCCCTCTCTGGTACATCAATACCCTCCCTGTTGCTGGGTATATTGAAGAGTTGATTGATATATTGAATAGAAGTTGAGAGGTATTGAGAATGAGTTGGATAGGTGTTCAGTAGAAGCCTATATGGATTTAGTAGGAGTTAGTAAGTGGGTAGCATAATATTATATTGTGGGTATTGAGTAGGAGATGATTGGTATTCAGTACGAGTTTATAGGTTCTCACTATTGAGTTGGTGGGAAGTGACTATTGAGCATAAATTGACAAGTATTAAATAATGATTGAAATTATGTGTACTGGGTATGCGTGGGCCAAGATTAAAAAAATAATCAAACATGAACAGACAAAAGCAAAGCAACTGTCTTATCAAGGATAATAGTGGAATTATTGACCAACAGGGACATCAGAGGCTGCGACATTCTTAAATACATCAACGACGGCCATTGACTGAAGGAAAGCGACATCAAAGACTACGACATGGCTGAGGGAGAGCGACGTCAGTGGAGCTAAAGATGACAACATTATCAGTAGAAGAGGCACCATTGCAGCAGACAACAGCAACAATTCGGTGAGAAAAACTATATTGTTTTATGGGAAAACAGGTCAGTCAGTCAGTGAGTCTACCTAGCTTCATAAATAAGTCAAGGGGGACAAGCGATCCGAGAAAGAAGGGGAATACAATAAAATTAATAGAGATAAAAACAGTGTGCCTAATAAAGTAGACTACCCTTCATTCACTCCATGATATACTCAAATCACCCGCATCAAATAAGTTAATTTTATTTTACAGTATAAATCTGTATTAATGGAATTATGAAAGCTAAACAACAATAGTTATTCACAGCAAATTAAACTGCTACTTATACCCTGTGGTTAGGTATATACAATATTTTAACCAGACCAGAGTTGACAAATTCAAGTTATACAAACTAGCTTCAAAATCGCAGGATCCATACATTTCAAAATAGCTTATATTATGTGCTTAGTAGTTTAACTGAAAACTCTCCATATCCCACCATGAGGATTAAACATACAGTATATAGAACTCAATTTTTGGGATTATGGGGGTATCGTCGACCTCCAAGATTAATATTACAATTACATTAATATTTTAAACCGTAACTAGCAAAATAGATGCAACTTTGGGAGGTAATGCACAATTTTAGGAGTTATAAATGCGTACGTCCATTAAGGTAGAATTCAGCCGCCTGTGTGTACTCCAGGCCAAAAGGGCACCAAACATTTACTTTATCCATAGCGATTATATAGGTTACATAAATGTTCGGAATTATTTAAACCGACTTTATAGAAGGAATATCATATTTAATTGCATAGACTTTCATAATTGGCAGGATGTATACAACATGTTAGTGACCCACCGTTATGTAGGTTATTGCAGAGATGTGATAGATCTGTCTTTGGCCACAAGTGTTCATCCGTCTGTTGTTTCAGGCTCGACGTCAACCATGCACCTGAAACATTAGGTCAATATTAGTAACATTGATCTGTATAACGTCAATAACTAGTCACCACTTCAATAACGTCACCACGTACAGTTACCAAAACATGAACCTGGGACAAATGGTGCCAAGGAGGGTCTGGAGTTCATAAATATTCTCGTGGATATGGGCAGTTTGATGGGCAGTATGATGGGCAGTTTTTGGTAAAGTTCACCCTTATGTATTAATATTGAAGTGGATAAAATCATCCATTCATATCATTAGTATTCATTAACCCTTTATGGTGAACAAATAGTCAGTCCTCTACCGTATTTGTACCAGGTTCGTGTCTTGGTAACTATACATATGACTGCATTGTAGAATAATTATGATAGAAATAATCTGCTGTGTAACTTTGAATACTTGGGATTTATAAGGCAGGGGAATTTTAATTAAATATATTCTTGGGATTTATAAGTCAGGGGAGGGGAGATTTTAATGCAATATAGATTTGGGATTTATAAGGCAGTTTTTTTTTATACAATATATACTTGGGATTTATAAGGCAGGGGCGGGGGGAGCGGTGATATTAATGCAATATTTATTTGGAATTTATATGACAGGGCGGGAGGGGATTTTAGAGCAATATATATTTGGGATTTATAAGGCGGGGGAGGATATTAATGCAATATATACTAGGGATTTATAAGGCAGGGGGTGATTTTAATGCACTGATGGGTAATGTTATCGACTTCAGATTTGATTGGAATCGATATATTAAAATTGCAGTATTTCAGTACAGTCATGATCATAAGTTGTGTCCTACCTATAGAATGTCAACGTTAGATATATCTAGTAAAACTATCCATAAAACTAACTTACCCTAGTTGGTCGGCTAGGCTCCAGGTGTTGTACTCGGGTTGGTCTTCAGTGTCTTCCCCCGCCGAGCCTCTCTTGCGAACAATAAGGAAGGTTAGTAGTGCAAAATTTGGTACCTTAATATCATTATAGTATAGTTTACTATAGGGTAATTTAAATATTCATTATCACGCCTAATTGTGCCATTTAAAGAACAAATTTCCATAGATTTTCAAACAATTGGGAAATGTTCAAAATCATTGTTAGCGGACTCACTTGCTCACTATCTAACATTAAGGACTATTTCCTTTGACAGTCCCCAAGTGCTTCTAACAACTATTTGATAAATATTTGATTCACGTCTAACAAATGTCTAGTTAAAGGGGGATGGTTAATTGTTCTGGCCTCTCTTCATGTTTAGCCTCCTTAGTTTTGAGATTTTAAGAAGCTCAACTCATTAGTTTGGCTATTTTAAGACTTTTTGGCCCATTTCCTTGTCAATATTAAGACCTTTCGTGCCATCTAGGTGTCTATTTTCCTGGAGAGTTTTAGATAGCCTGTAATTTAGTAAGAATAGTTTTTTTTTTTTTTTTTTTTTTTTTTTAAACTTTGAGTTCTAGGGAGGAAGCTAAAAAGATAAGTAAATAAATACGCCCAAGGTCCCCCTCAAAATTTCACAAAATGTTAAGGACATTAAATTTAGCGAGGGAAAAACATGACATCTGGATAGGAAACAGTACTAGTCACTATCTATGTACTCAGGCACATTCCCCATTTTGTTTTAAATTTTATATATATTTTTTTATTTTATTTTTATTTGTTATATATATATATATATATATATATATATATATTTTTTTTTAGCTGGGGGTGGCTACCAAGCTTATTATTAGCAAGACATATGACAAGTATAATAATATTTACCATCAGCTGAATTAAAACAGACTATGGATTACTTCTTCATAGGGCATTAAACTACTGATCCACCCATTAAGTTTAATATTGCTAATGTAAAAATTCAGGCTTTCAATTTGGTTATCGTTAATTAAAACCAATCTGAAGGCGGTGTCACACAAGTTATATTTTCGTACATTTTTACGGGCAATTCTAGTATGACATCTTCAAAATTTAACCCTCTCAGTCACATATGACGCGATCGCGTCATATGGCGGTTTCGCCCAAAAGTATCATATGACGCGATCACGTCATATGAACTTAGTGAAAAAGCTCAATAATAAGTTTATGACGCGATTTGCGTCATATTGAGCTCAGTAAGTTAGATAAGTTAGATCATAATCTGTCGGTTGATGGCAACCCCAAATTCCTCCGACTTCTAATGGTCCCTCAGTGTGAGGAAGACTTTTGGGAGAAATACCGGGTGCTTGGGCAGCCCCTAACTTTCGTAAGTTAATATGTCTGGGGGGGTTAAGTTATCAGAAATCCGCCACCTAGCATAATCTACCTTCAGTTTAGTTTCCGATTCGAATGTGAAAGATCTTCAAAATATTAAGAACAATTTGCTCATCGACATTGCCGGAAAAAGCGCTTGTGTGACACCGGCTTGAAAGTACTATAAGCTCCTGAATTACAATAAGACTAAGTTTTCATGATAAAAAACAAAATTCGCAACCAAATCTTCATAATAGCTGCATAAAGATGGGTGCATGGCAATTTACCGTGACCTAAGAATAACCTACAGTAGATAACCCAAATATAATTAGGCTGTGAAACCAGTGTTGAATAGTACAGTCATTCCTAATAGTTCGTGGACCTTATGTTCTTAACCCTTTCAGTATGCCATGGCGCGTTTCTTCCTCATATTTTGGCAATCCTTAGACGATTTTATTCAGCTTAAGGGTTTGTTTTGTAGATAATTTGATCCCTTTGATTCCCAGAGGTCCTTCCTATGTTTTTCCTTCAAATTAATATATTAAAAACTGATTTAATCTAGACACACTAGGAAAAATATATGTCTTTCCTAAATTTACACAAAATATTACAAAAACAATGCTGACGTTTTTTTCTTCTTTACAGGTGGAGTGAACGATGATCGAGGCCTCAACTAGACACCTCAACCGGTCTACCACCATCATGGCAACAATTAGCTACCTTAGATATATTATATATAAAATTTATGTATTTAACCCTTTCCCCGTGGGAGACTTTCCCAAACGCCATGGCAATTTACAGTTTTTAAAGCCTCTAAAAGCCTGTAAAATATAGTGCAAGGGAGCAGGAGCATGACAGGCCACACGTCCGTCTCCCAGCCAGACAGCCGTGGCACTGAAGTCTCTGAGTCAGACTCTCGCGAGATATATATTGCTGCCAAAGGCAAATGTAGCGAGACATGAGTGAGAATTGCTAATTTTAGCGAATGTCCATGGTAGCGCTGCGGGTGAACCCCGCGAGCTACGAAGCTCGTTTCAGTGTCATTTTGAAGCCATTTCCTTCTAGTTTTTGGCTAAATAAATTTAATTTCATTCAGACACTTACCTAATCAATCAGGAGTGCCTGAATGAGCCCTAATATGGAGAAAATATGCTCGCAGAGAAAGTGTTAAATTACTAAAAATGTTTTTTGATTAGTTTGATCTATTTTAGAGTTGTGCAAGGGTGCTTTGATGTGTGATTATAGTAGGAAATGCATATTTACCCATTAAACAATATAAAAACACGCCCCCCACTGGGGAAAAATAACTATTTGGCCATAACCGTTTGCCGTGGGATACAGAATATACTGTATATCTGTGGCAATTATAAGGGTAAAGACTAAATTAATACTCGAACTTCCATACATCCTTCCTAATCTGAGTACAATCATCTAATCATAGCCAGAAAACTAAAACAAAAATGCATCATCGGATCTTTTAAGTATTAAGTATAATAAGATTTACTCAATTTCTATGCATACCGTATAATTTAGTTAATTAAATAGGAACATATTCATAGGCCTATCTCTCAAACCATAGTCTTATTTGTTGCTAAGTATTTATAGGCTGACCATGTTAAATAAAATAAAAAGACTTAAATTTGTGTTTTTTTACCCTCAAACCTGTTATTTTAACCATCTTGGTGGTATAATGGTTAGAGTGTTTAACAAATCTGTGTGTGATAACCCAGGTTCGAATACCTGTGGATCACATACATGCTTTCATTGGAGATGTTTGGTGTTGTGGTGAAATTAATATAATATAGATCATAGGATATATGACAGCATTAATGCATTATTCAGACGATAATTGCTTCTAGAATTGACAACCTGCCGGCTTCTTAAGTTTCACTCAGTCGCCATATTGTTTGTTCAACTCGCCGGTTTTCAACATAAACTACCCTTAAATCTACTGAAAATGAACGAAACATTTGGAAACCAATGATTAGGCACCTTGAGCAAAGTCGCAAGGATCGGAAATGGAGGCACATCGCTAAAGTAAACCTATAAATGCGGCTGAAAATGGAGAATATAACGGAGACGATTGGACTTACCTTGCTGTCTAGATGGTGGCTGGAATCGAAAGGCCAGCGGCAGCTAGGTGTAAATTACTCCCGAAATCACCGTCGCATACTTGGCAACCTCTTACAGTGGTGCCACATCTTCAAACCAGGGCACGCAAATCATGAATATATGATTAAATAGAGGTTTCTAAAGAAAATTAAGTCACGTATATTATGTAATTTTGCATGCTTGATTTAACTATGTAGGTAAAATAATATTTGAATACGTGTATATGCGGTATTCCTACGTTTGTTTTATACTGCGACGTTGCAACTTTTCCGGAATTCCCTCGGGTCAAATATGCTGATATTTTCACGGCAGACAGTCAGTATTCATGGCGAGCCCCGAGCTGCCCAGAGTTGGAGGATTTTTTGTTTTGTTTTAAGGACATTTAATATACTTGAATTAGAAGTGTAGATAAATATGCAGTAGCCCATTTACTCAAAACACTTACGGTGCCTTTTTTCATGTGAAAGTCATATCGTAGATGTCATATCCTACGGTGCCATATCTTATTATGTCAGTCATATCCTAGATGTCATATCCTACGGTGCCATATCGTATTATGTCAGTCATATCCTAGATGTCATATCCTACGGTGCCATATCTTATTATGTCAGTCATATCCTAGATGTCATATCCTACGGTGCCATATCTTATTATGTCAGTCATATCCTAGATGTCATATCCTACGGTGCCATATCTTATTATGTCAGTCATATCCTAGATGTCATATCCTACGGTGCCATATCTTATTATGTCAGTCATATCCTAGATGTCATATCCTACGGTGCCATATCTTATTATGTCAGTCATATCCTAGATGTCATATCCTACGGTGCCATATCTTATTATGTCAGTCATATCCTAGATGTCATATCCTACGGTGCCATATCTTATTATGTCAGTCATATCCTAGATGTCATATCCTACGGTGCCATATCTTATTATGTCAGTCATATCCTAGATGTCATATCCTACGGTGCCATATCTTATTATGTCAGTCATATCCTAGATGTCATATCCTACGGTGCCATATCTTATTATGTCAGTCATATCCTAGATGTCATATCCTACGGTGCCATATCTTATTATGTCAGTCATATCCTACATGTAATATCCTACGGTGCCTTATCTTCCTGTGACAGTCATATCTTATACATCATATCCTACGGTGCCATATCTTAGGTCAGTCATATCCTACATGTCATATCCTACGGTGCCTTATCTTCCTGTGACAGTCATATCCTACGGTGCCTTATCTTCCTGTGACAGTCATATCCTACGGTGCCTTATCTTATTATGTCAGTCATATCCTACATATCATATCCTACGGTGCCTTATCTTCCTGTGACAGTCATATCTTATATATCATATCCTACGGTGCCATATCTTAGGTCAGTCATATCCTACAGTGCCCTATCTTCCTGTGACAGTCATATCCTACGATGCCCTATCTTCCTGTGACAGTCATATCCTATGTGTCATTTCTTTAAGAGTATCCCGGCCGTGGGTGCTGCACCACCTAACCTGCTACTACTACTACTATTACTGCTACCACTGGCGCGAACAACCTACCTCACCAGACCCCCCCCCCCTCTCTCTATCTCTACAGGCCCTCAACCATATCCTGGTAGATAGATAAAGAGAGAGCGAGAAAAGAGAGAATTAGAGAGGTCAAATCCTTCTCTCTCAAACCCCCACACAGCATAATGCTCAAGAGCAACCGTCTGCGGGTGTTAATTCCTATCCAAATCCTTTTTCCCCAACCCCTGCAAGACATACTACCCTAGAGCGTCCCTCTGCGAGTCTTTTACTATCCAAATCCGCCCCCACACGTCATACTGCCCAAGAGCAACCCTCGGCGGGTATTAATTCCTATCCAAATCCGCCTCCACAACTCCTGCACGTCATATTACCCAAGAGCAGCCCTCTGCGGGTATTAATTCTTATATAAATCTACCCCCAGAACCCCCGCACGTCATACTGCCCAAGAGCAGCCCTCTGCGGGCCCCAAATATGTACGGGGTGACGGTCGAGAGAGAGAGTGTGTGTGTGTGTGTGTGTGTGAGAGAGAGGGGGGGGGGGGGGGAGGAAGGGGGCATGGAGGGGTATGGAGATAGGGGGGCTGAGGGAGAGGGGTACAGGGAGACAGAGGGGGAGGGAGGGAGGGACCATAGAGGAGCGAGAAAGAAAGAGAGATGGAGAGAGAGAGAGATAGATAGATAGACAGATAGAGAGAGAGAGAGGCGGATCAAGCCTTCATCACTTCTTCTTTCTTCCCGATCTGGTTTAGGGGTAAGGAGATATGGGGGGCCAAGGGAGAGGGGTGGAGGGAGACAGAGGGGGAGGGAGGGAGGGGAGCTGACAGGTGAGGGAGGGTGTATAGAGGACCCCACCTGAAGGGGTACCCTAATTTTAAAAACTGGATCAAACCGGATAAAAAATGCTTGACTTTACTTAACAACCTTTGTTTACTGCACACATAGTGGAGGCGGGGAAAGAGAGTGGCTCCAATACCCTCCACCAACCCTCTCCCCCTACCTTCCACAAGCAGCCATTTCCTTTCTCTCTCTCTCTGCTAGCGTCGAGGGTGTGGGCAGTAAACGAAGGTTATTACTGAAAGTCAAGTCTTTTATATCCGGTTATATCCAGTTTTCAAAATTTGGGTACCCCTTCAGGTGGGGTCCTCTATACACCCTCCCTCACCTGCCAGCCCCCCTCCCTCCCTACTCCTCTGTGTCCCTCCACCCCTCTCCCACACCCCCTCATACCTCCATACCCCTAAACCAGATCGAGAAGAAGGAAGAAGTGATGAAGGCCAGTGTGATGTGTCCCCGTCCACTCCATGCCCCCTTCACCCCCCATCCCCACTCGCACACACACACACGCACACACACACATACATACACACTCTCTCTCACTCTCTAGACCGTCACCCCGTACATATTTCGGACCAGCAGAGGGCTGCTCTTGGGCAGTATGACGTGTGGGGATTGTGGGGACGGATTTAAATGGGAATTAGTACCCGCAGAGGGCTGCTCTTGGGCAGTATGACGTGTGGGGATTGTGGGGACGGATTTAAATGGGAATTAGTACCCGCAGAGGGCTGCTCTTGGGCAGTATGACGTGCAGGGGTTGTGGGGACGGATTTAGATGGGAATTAATACCCGCAGAGGGCTGTTCTTGGGCAGTATGACGTGCGGAGGTTGTGGGGACGGATGTAGATGGGAATTAATACCCGCAGAGGGCTGTTCTTGGGCAGTATGACGTGCATGGGTTGTGGGGACTGATTTAGATAGGAATAATTTCCTTTCTCCGTCTCTCGTTTCCTCTCTCTCTCTCTCTCTCTCTCTCTCTCTCTATCTATCTATTTATCTATCTACGCTCTTGAGCAGCATAATGTGCGGGGGCTGAATTCGTACACTCTTGGGCATAATATTTTAACCACCCTATGATTTTATTATGTAATTAAAACTTTTATAATCAATCTTCGAATAATCTTTCTTTTGCATAAATTTACAAATTGAGAATTGCATTAATTTTAACTAATATAAATAAACTGCTCGTTTCAATAATGCTTGGCTAATGAATACTACAAGGTGGTCAAAAACAAATGTCAACCATTGTACAGTAGACACATTATAAACAAAATAAAAAATAAATAAATAAATAAATAAAACAAAAACAAAAGCATTATTTTTATTTCTCCTGTGGTGAATAACCTACGAATAAATAGGAGTAAACCATAGATAGATAGATAGATATATTAATAGATAGATAGATAGATACAGTAGATAGATAGATTGGTAGATAGATAGATAGATAGATAGATATTGATTGATTGATTGATTGATAGAAAGATAGAGATAGATAGATAAATATATATATAGATAGATAGATAGAGATAGATAGATAAATATATAGATAGATAGAGAGAGAGAGAGAGCGAGAGAGAGAGCGAGAGGGGGGGGGGGTAGTCAAACGTCGTGGTGCCAGTCGTAGGCGAGGTGAGGCAGCGGAGGCACCCAGATCATCACACTCTGGCTAGAACTAGACGATTTTAGACAGATTACGAAGGGTGTATGACAGTTAGAGGATTATTTGAGACGGGCTTTACCCTATTTATGTCCACAGATCCTTCCTAAGCTGTATAAAATCGTCTAATGACAGCCAGAATAAAGTGGGCAAAGCAAAACCAATAAAGTCTAATAAAGTATAATTAGGTCATGTAAAGCTGCTAAACAATATATACGGGCAAACAAATCTGCAATAAATGGAAAGAAAAACTACGTATAATGGACTATCCGTTAATTGGCCGTATTAATTAACTACTGCATAATAAACCCTACTTATGATTCAAGTATATTATTTGTCCTTTCAAAAAAAAAAAAAAAAAAAAAAAAAAAAAAAAAAAAAAAAGGGAACACACTTTTGAGGCTAACTGTATCATCAAACTCGGGCCAGCTCGGGAATCGTGGAAATCAACGGGCGAGAAAATTCAACAAATTTACCCTGGGAGCATTTCGGAAAAGTGGCAGCGTCGCACTACCATAAATCTTTGAATTAACGCATATACAGGCATTCAAACAACATTTCACCTATATAGTGAAATAAAGCACGCAAAATTACATAGTCTACATATCTTATTTTTTATTAGAAACCGCTAATTAAGCATATATTAATAATTTTCGTGGCCAGGTTTGGAGATGTGGCACCACTGTAAAAGGTTGCCAAGTATGCAGTTGTGATTTGGTGAGTACTTCACACCGCCCTTGCCATTTGATTTCCAGCCACCGACCTGACAACAAGTAAGTCCAATATTCCCCCTTTCATTCTCTATTTTTAGCTATCTTTTTAGGTTTTAATTTAGTGACTTGCCCTAATTTCCGCTCTCCGTGACTTTGCGCCAGGTGCCTGATCATTGCTTTCCTAATGTTTCGTGTGTTTTCAGTAGATTTAAAAGACATTTATGATGAAAGCCGGTGAGTTAACCAGGCGGGTTGAGCAAACAATATGGCGACCGAGTGAAACTTGGGAAGCCGGCAGGTTGTCCCTCTTTGGGGCAATTATCGTCTGCATAATACATTAATTATAATAAATACCCGATAATTGCACGTTTAAGGTTAAAGAAAGCCATAACATTTACGTATTCTTTATTTAATTTGGTCAGATTATACACTTAGCACCAAACACGATGATCGACGTAGGCCTATGATATTTGTTTTCTTCACAATTATAATCCTACAATATCGCATAACAGGGCATATTCATTGTTTTATTCACAAGTTATTTAGGAATATTTACGAAATGGTAAGTTCGGGCTACTTCATACACTTAAGGGGAGATTTCCACTTGAGGGATTTTTTTCTTGACCCCTTTCTCCCTCATGGTTAGCCCCATTGCTTTTGATATTATAAGACTTTCGCCCCATTAGTTTGGCGATTTTAAGAACTTTCGCCCCATTTCTGTAAATTTTATGACTTTTCGTGCCATTTAGGTGTATTTTTTCCTGGCGAGCGATAGCGAGCCTGTAATTTAAGAGGAACCGGCCTTCGGCCGGGACATTTTTCTACCGAAAAATTTACAAATTTATCTTGAAAGGGGGTCTAGGGGCTGTAATGTTAAGCTTGATGGAAGTCTAGCGAACTAACTAAAAACCTCCCCTTAAGAACATGCCATCATTAATATTACATCATATAGTTAATACATGATTAATGTAATCACTTAATAGGTTAACATTATAGATATGGAGAGTAGATTTTAATATATTTCAGTAAAACGCTAACAATGCAACAAAGGCAGTGATTTGGGGGCTGGAAACGGTCAGCCAACCTCCGCCATTTTGGTAACCAGTAGGGTGGTGATCTTCTCTTTACACTCTAATATATCCATAGATTCCACACCCATAACAAACATTCGGTACAGGATATAAAATTTACGCCATGGATATCCTTTATACATTGTCACAATTTAAATATTGCCCCGTTGTTTGATAATTAAGGTACCAAAATGGCGGCCAAGGAAAACGATGGCCATTCTCTCACAGCGCCTCCATTAACCACATGGCAGGTTATATTATTACAAGGATAAGGCCAGTTTAATTTTGCACCTGGCGGAAAATTCAATGCCTGTGCCGCTAATTTACCAATGCTTAGCGCCAAACTATGAATAGTTGTGGATCTGCATACTATTAATACAAAGTTCTCATAATTAAAAACATATTTAGCTTTAAGGGGAGACTGACCGTTTGTTTGGTCTATTAATTAATATATTAATATATTTTTTTTAGTTTCCTCCCTAAACCTCCAAGCTTAGAAAAACACCACCAGACCTCCCTTAAAGATAAATTTGTACATTTTTCGGTAGAAAAATTTCCCGGCCGAAGGCCGGTGCCTCTTAAAATTGCAGGCTCGCTATCGCCCGCCAGGATATAAGACACCTAAATGGCACGAAAGGTATTAAAATTGACAACGAAATGGGGTGAAAGGTGTTAAAATCGCCAAACTAATGGGCCGAACGTCTTATAATCTCAAAACTAGTGGGGCTAAACATTAGGGAGAAGGGGGTCCAGAAAAACGGTCTGCCTCCCCTTACCATCTTATTTGTCGAGTAGTGAACATGAGGGCATGACAATTTACCGCTAACTTAAATATAACCGACTATGGAGTACTTCTTCATAGTGCATTTAGCTCTTCCAATCAATATTTAGTTGAATATTGCTGATGTTAAAAAATTTCTGACTTTAAAGATGGTTATCGATACTTAATGTAAATCTGAAATTACTATGCATCATATTAATGCTAAGGTTTCATCAACAACATGCTTAGCTACCAAATCTTCGTAATAACTGAATACTCAAGAGAGGTGCGGTCGTGCTAATAAGTCAGGTCTCGGCTGTCCTTGTTTGGCTCGCTCTGTGCTGTATTAATGTCAGTCAGATGTTGAATAGGGTGAGTAAGTGTAGGAACAAGTGTGTATATCTCACTCGAAACGAATAAATAAAGCTTGGATATTGCTGATTCCAATTATCAATCAAAATATACTTGGTGCCGAGACATCAATCATTAGCGCTATTGTACATGTCAAGTTACGGTCACCTAAGAATAACATCGATTACACCAATATAATTATAATGTAAAACTTGCAAAATAAACAAACCAAAACTTATACGAACACAGTAAAAAGACAAAACCACTAATCAAAATCGCTATGTGGAAACAACGCCTAAGTCAATATAATATACATATAATGCATAAATATATACAAATATATATATAAATATAATTAAGCTGCAAATCCAGTTTTGAATAGTACAATTATAGTGTTATACAGTATATGATACATGAATTGCTGTAAAACCGTTTATAATTTATATATCTTAACGACTGCATGAACAAAATATTGATTACATTTTCGAAGACTTTTACTAAAAATTATTTGCTATAATCTATTTATTCATGACTATGACAAAAATATCCTTTAGTTCAATTTTCCTTCCATGCATAACATCTAGTTGTGCACAGTCGCGCTAATAAGTGGTGTCGCGGCACCAATTATGTTTTGATAAATATTTGGGATCAACAATATCTAAGCTTCATTTCTTCATATCGAGTGAAATATACAAACATATTCCTACACTTACCCACCCTATTCAACATCTGACAGACATTAATATAGCACAGAGCAAGCCAAACGTAAGGACAGCTGGGATATGACTTATTAGCGCGACTGTACACATTCATGTAAGCAGTTGTACAGTCATGGACATTAATAGCGGCACATCCATCTAAATATGTATGTCAATACATGATTTATATCTCAGATAATTCAGAAATTAGTTTAAGGGGAAAAGGTTCACTTTTTATAATTTGTTTTAGAATTATTCATAATTTTTCTAGTTTCCTCCCTAGACCTCAATCAAACTTAAACAAACATCCATTAGATCCCCCTTGTAGATTAATTTGTAAATTTTTCGGTACGGCCGGTTCTTCCAAAATTACAGGCTCACTATCGTTCGCCAGGTAAAAAATTGACACCTAAATAACAAGATAGGTCTTGATACTGACAAAAAAATGGGGCGGTTAGTCTTAAAATCGACAAACTAATAGGGCAAACTTCTTTAAATCTGAAAACTAATGGGGCTAAACATGAGAGAAGGGAGTCTAGAAAAACCAGCCATCTCCCCTTAACCCCTTCTGTACCGGCAAAGTCTTATAAAGTTTATTCTAGCTGAATTTATACTATTTTGTGCAGCTTATTAAGGATTTGTGGTAGTAAAAATGGTTCAGCGAGTCATTTCGAAGCCTGTTAACTGTTGGAGGCCCTTTTTAAACTGAATACAATCGTCTAATAGTGGCAAGCATAAAGTACAAAAAGACGTCCCGGTAAAGAAGGGGTTAAAAGATAAAAATATAGTTATGGGTGTAACCTTATTAATGGTCACGGGTGTACCATCTAACACTCACGGGTGTACCATCTAACACTCGCATTGCTTAAATCTACCCAAGCTGCATTTAATTTTCTACTATTGACAAATACAATTTCAAAGTTAATAAATCAAATTAATACTGATATCAGCAGGATTCTATAAAGTCACTCTAGGAAAAATAAAGCTAGTTTCTAAATATACAACACATATATAAGTAACACCCCGTTCTTAACATTAATCAATAACAAACTCCAATATACTTGAATAAACTAATGAAAGCATATGGTCCTCCCGGGGTTCGAACTCGGGACACCACACCCAGAACATAAGCACCTAAACCATACAATATACAGTACATGGCTGACTGACAACATTTATAACTATTTATTTTGTTCTTTGCAGATGGAGTGAACAATGGTGGAACCTCAACCTGTCTACCACCATCACGGCAACAATTAGATAGATAGTATCCATATAATCCTAACCAGCCTTTCCCTCCTTTGTCCTCTGTAAAGGGATATTTTATGTTTGTTGATTAATTATTTTTTCCTCCCAAGACCTTCCGTCAAGCTTAAATAAGATACCCCAAGACACCCCTTCAAGATGAATTTGTACATTTTTCGATAGACCAATGTCCCGGCTCTGACAGTATCTCCTAAATATCAGGTTCGCTATCGCTCGCCAGGAACAAAAATTATCCCTAAATGGCACAGGTCTTAAAATTGCCAAACTAAAGGGCGAACGTCTTAAAATTTCAAAACAACCTGGGCTAATCATGAGGGAGAAGGGGTCCGGAAAATATAATATTCCCCTTTAATCCTAACCCTCCTTTCCCACCGCCCCCATCATTGTCCTCTCTACACTGCACAATGTACGTTCAAATATAGCGAACATGATACACCTAATGGGTGCTTGAATCGTTTGTGTGCTATTTTGAACACAAACGATTGAAACCCTTGTGTATCAGTTTTGTTATATTTGAAGACGGTGTTTTTGCAGTGTATCTTAACCTTCCATTGTCCTTGTCACCACCTAAACCACCACCTCCCTTCTACTAACATCTCTATACACATTAGATAGGCGACAATTTTAAGGTAAGCTATTTCAGTTATAACCAATTTAAGTGTAAATTATATAATTGTGACTGCTATATTTACAATAAATGCTATATAATCTACGTTTATTCTTGATGAAATATATATGATGTTATAATTAATCCATGTACTAACCTTTTTGTCCTATCGTCGTTGTCTTAGCATGTAGAGGAGGTTTCTGGTAGGGATGCTGAGAAGGAAGGAGGGGGTGGGGGGAGAAAGGGGGTTCGAGGGAGGTAGCTATAGTTATTTCAAGGGGTAGGGATAGGTAGGAATCTGTTATAGGTTAGTATTGGTTAGGTGTTGCTCTATTTTGTTTGCTGAAGAGGTTAGCTGTCTGTTAGAGGCTTGGGTAGAAGATTAGTTAGTTTTATTAGAGAGTTCGTTAGCATAGGGTTACTAGAGTTAGTCTGGTTTGTGGTTTATTTTCTTGTTGGTTGAAATCCGGCCGGTCTCTGGTTGTCTGGTCATTGGTTGTGAAGGTTTCAGATTTGCAGAACTACGTGGCGGCTTCTGGAACATGTGTCCGACTTGCAGACCGATGATGTGTTTGGCAGAACGGCGCTCCTGAAATAATAAAATATTTCTTTTATCAACAGGAATGAGATGGATGGCCCGACGGAGGAACAACGGTGATATTAGACTAATGTGACTTTTAATCTTCCCAACAGGTTAGAGATGGGAGGACCGACTCGACCCTTCCCGACCAACCGACCTGATTCTACCCAACCTGAGCAACTCACGACCACCTTGTCTATGGTTGAGATATTATGAATTTTGTTTATGTAAAAATTGGTATTTTAACTATATTGATATACTTTGAAAATCTGCATTATATCTGTTATTAATTCAATTTCGTAAGCAATAGATGTATAATTATTTTGCTATATATTGGCCTATAGTAGCATATTCCATAATGTATATAAGGTACCAAGTTTTGCAATGCTAAACTTCCTTATTGTTGACAGGTGATGCTCGGCGGAGGGAAGACACACACTCACCCACCCCCACCACCACCACCCCTCCTCCGTGGTACCACCACCACCACCCAGGGAGCCTTCAACACCTTCAACAACAAACTAGGGTAAGAACACACCAATATTAATAGGGTTAATGGCTAAGGGTTTATTGGTAAATTCAATTATTTTTAAATTTGTTTCTTCCCTAGACCTTCATCAAGCTTTAAAAAACACTCTCCAAAAAATCCTTTCGTGATAAACTTTTAATTTTTTGGTAGAAAAATGTCCAGGCCGAAGGCTGGTTCCTCCTAAATTAGAGGCTCGCTCTCGCCCACCAGGAAAAAGTACACCTAAATGAGTCTAAATATTGACAAAGAAATTAGGCGAAGGATCTTAAAATCACTAAACTAATGGGCCGAACGTTTTATAATCTGAAAACTAATGGGGCTACACATGAGGGAGAAGGGAGACTAGAAAAACGACCCATCTCCCCATAACAATATTAAAAGGTTAGGTCAACATGTGTATACAGTTGTCTCAAAGTTCCCATAGCCTATCCCATATAGTAATTATAAATTAACACCTCTTTTAAAGTTGTGTACTTTGAGCTGTCAACTTTTAAGCAAATTCAGGGCCCGAACATAGACTTGTTAAAAATTCCTTACTTTGTCATTTGTTAATATAGATATGCGGTCACAAAACTACCCAAATCCAGTAAAGGATTGGTGTTGAAGTAGTTTATGTAATCACTAAAACGAAAATTTCGAACAAATGCCCAGGTAAATATACTAGAGTACGTAATTTAAGAGTGGACCACACCAAGTATGGTTTGTGTTCCGTGAACTCGTTCTAATGACACCATTCCAGGCAGCCCTATTCTCAACTTTCTCACTTGTCAGATGTTAAGTTTAGAGATAAGATCGTATGACCTGATCCCACGTCGTTTTAGGTCTACCCCTCGGTGCAGCTGCCAGTGTTCATGAACTGGCATCTTTAACCCCAATTTAGATCCTCCATCCTCTCCACATGACCAAACCATCCAGCAATATAAACTTAGGATGGTGGTAAAGGAATATCTTGAGCCAACTGTACAATACTATGACTATCTTAAGGGCAGGTTTTTAGTATGTTTCCTAGACCTCCATCAAACTTAAAATTATACCCCCTTGAGCCCCTTTCAAGAAAAATGTGTACATTTTTCGGTAGAAAAATGTCCCGACCGAAGGCTGGTATGGGCTCGCTATCGCTCGCCAGGTAAACGTAGACTCCTAAATGGCAGGAAAGGTCTTAAATTTGACAGAAATGGAGCGAACGTTTTTGATATTGCCAAACTAAGGGGCCTAAAGTCTTAACATCTCAAAAGCAATGGGGCTAAACATAGGGAGAAAGGGGGTTCAAGAAAAAGATCCCTCTAGTGGCAATCTCCCCTTAACTGAGCGCGAATGTCTTGTTACTGACAGAAAAGTCTGATCTGGGTTTTGGTTTGTAGGGTCTTAAGGGTACACCACACAGTCAGGAGTGCGAGCTAGTCACTAGGAGTAGGGGACAATTCGGACTCGCGGGCTTATTCGCGGTGAAAATCGATGACTCCTAGTGACTCTAGCAACTCCTAGCGACTTCTGTTAGACTCCCACTCGCTCGCTGTGAAAATCTTTGACTCCTAGTGATTCTAGCGACTCCTAGTGACTCCTGTTAGACTCCCACTAGCTCGCACTCCTGTGTGATGTACCCTTTAGTTTCAAATTATTATTTTTAGCTGGGAATATTGATAATCCATAGAAGATATAATAGGGCCATATCCACTACATGCATACTGTTTGCTGTACTATATTTGCTAATGTACTGTAATAGACGATATAAGAGTTATAAATTCTACCTGTTAATGACATTGTGGAATTTATACAATGGGAATTTATGGATGGTTTTATTTACTAGATGTCGAACGTTGAAATTCTATAGGTAGGGAACAACTTCTGCTCGTGACTGTACTGAAATGCTGCAATCTGAAATGCTGCAATGTTAAACTATCTAAATTCCAATATAATCTGGAAGGGTCAATAACCTTACCAGCCACTGCATTAAAATATCCCACCTGCCTTAACAATGTCAGAAGTATACTATATATTGATAAACTACACTGCAGATAATTTCAATAAAGGTTCTAAAATATATAACGCTTATCACTGAAGGCTTATGTATACTTAAAAAAACCTGAACCTTGGACAATACGGTAGAACCGTAGAGGGCTGACTAGTTGCTCAACATAACGGGTTATTGTTTGTTTTAAGTTTGCTCCGTAGACCTCAATCAAGCATTCCAGTTAAATGTTTATAATTTTCGGTAGTAAAATGGCCCGGTCGAAGGCAGTTTCCTCCAAAATGACAGGCTCGCTATCGTTCGCTAGGAAAAATTAGATACTTGAATGGCATGACAGGCCTTAATATAGACACATTGGGGTGAAAGGTCTTGAAATCGTCAAACTAATAGTCGACCGTCATAAAATCTCAAACGGAGCTAAAAATGAGGGCGAAGGGGGTCTACATAAAAACATGAGGGCGAAGGGGGTCTACATAAAAACATGAGGGCGAAGGGGGTCTACATAAAAACATGAGGGCGAAGGGGGTCTACATAAAAACATGAGGGCGAAGGGGGTCTACATAAAAACAGGCCTTAATGCAGTGGTGACTTAAGTTATTGATGGTGTACAGTAGCGCTAATAAGTCATGTCTCTGTTGTCATTATGTTTGGCTCGCTCTGTGATGTATTAATGTCGGTCAGATGTTGAATAAGGTGGTAAGTATAGGAACATGTTTGTATATCTCACTCGAAACGAATTAATAAAGTTTTAGACATTGTGAATTCAAATTATTCATCGAAATATACTTGGTGCCGAGACATGACTTATTAGGCAGATTGTTCAGAAAAATGACTAATACTGACCTAATGTTTCAGGTGTATGGTAGACTTCCAGCCTGATAGGAACAGCACATGGATGAACATCTCTCCATCACAGCTCTGCAATAACTACATATCGGGTGTGTCACTAAAATGTTTTAATCAGATATGTTATGAAAGTCTATGCATTGTAATATTTTGAAGTTTGGTCTATAAAGTATTAAGTTTAAATATAAAACTGAAATATGAGCTATAGAGTAGCTATGGATACTCAATGTTTGTTGCCCTTTTGACCTGAAGAACTGTACTGTAGTACAGACACACAGGTGGCGGACTTCGGCCTTTATGGACGTAAGCCTTTATAACTAGTAAATATTAAACTTTGTGCCTTATCCCTCAAAGTATGATTAATTTTGCTGGTTAGTTTAAAAGATTAATCTAATTGGGAGTGGATTACGATACGCCATAATCCCAAAACTGAAGTATGTCAACTCATAATTATCAAGAAGGAATTTGGTGAACTTCAGTTCAGTTATTTCCATGGCATATAAGCTATTATGAAATGTGTGCATTATGCAATTTCGAAGCTATTTGGGGTAACGTATTTTCTTCAAATCTTTGGTCTGGTTAAACTATTATATAACTAATATACCTAATCTACATTGGCCTAAACACTAACTATTTGGCTGAAGTAATCGGTTTAGTAATACCCAAGAAACTTCAAAATATTCCATAGACTATCATAAGTGGTGGACAGGGTATAGGCAGCAGCTTTATCTAACCAAATTAGAAGTGTTTCGTACAAATGGCAACACTGGTGTTTATTAAGTTATCATGAAACCGATCCTTTGCAAACTGAAGTATGTGGAAATGGGTGAATGGTGAAAATTTGCTAAATTAACTAGACTAGGTTCACTATAGGTAAGCAGAGATTTTTCTTAATATTTTGTTCAGTTAGAATGATTATTAACTAATTTAGATAGTTTCTTTACATTACTAAAGTATTAAATAATTGTGCATTCAATTTAGGATGGCAAAATTTAATAAAGTCGAGGCATTGGATGAAGAGCTTATGATACTGAAGAATCTATCTTGAATGAAGATTCCAATAATTAGTCTTGGACGCTTAGTAATGTGAGAGCTATTGAATCTGCTGATTTGGAGAACTAGCGCTTAACGCTTATGACAATAAAAAACCCTTGTATCTATCATAAGTGATTGGAACAAATAGTAGTGGCAACAACCAAGAATAATGAGGATATGTAAATTTGGGGTAAATACGTTAATTGTGATATTTATATTGTTCAATCTTGCAACACTCATTTATCAATGCTACAACCAGATAATGTTAATCAGCTTTGGAAGAACCACTGCGAAGGAAAGGTCCAACATATACTTAAACTAATCCTCTAACTATGCCAGGCCTTTCCCAAGTTGAAAGAGTCCCGAGGTAGCAAGTATACAGTATAACCTAATGTGGCGTATGGAGTGGCTTCGGTCACCCAGGCTTTATTGTGGTCGGCGGGGAGGGTTCTGTGGGGGCGCTCGGTTATGGCCTTGGCCTTGCTCGGGGAACCTAATGTGGCGTAATTTATTTGAAAACATTAAAAGCTTCATTATGATAGTCTTACAATTAATGTTATTCTGGCTTACACAAGATTCTATCAATCGGTTAAGGACCTCAAGGAATCAATGGGGTAGAGATTATATCAACCCCTAGAATCCAACAGGTCCTTCTTGAACTGAGTAAAATTTGTCTACGGGCAGCCAGAATGAATTAAATAACCGTACTGACAGCGGTGAGTTGACCAAACAACCAGCTTTATTTACTTAAATATTATTGACAGACTTGTTACTAAACTCGGGGAATCAGTCCGAAGACTAACGAAATAAACCCAAAATTTCTGAAAGGTTCTTTCTAAGTTAACTAAAATCGTCTGGAGTTTGCTATGATGAAATCGAAATTTGTCATCTGATTGGAATTTGGTATGATGATGCTAGGTAATATTTGGTATGATAATGCTAGGTAATATTTGTTTTTATTATTACCATTGTTGTCACATTCCAGTTTTACACATCAGATTCAATAGTGCTCATATTACGTAGCTCTTCAAAGATCCTGAGAAGTTATGTTAAAGTAACCTTGTGGAATTTTTACCATGGTCATCCTTTAGTGGGCGTTTCAGTCTTGAATACACCAACATGGGTTATGATTGACTGATTACTATAAAATTTGTAAATTTAATGTTTGTATATTGATAGATCTTCCCTTGAGTATTAGATATATCATTCTAGCCTTAGATGGGTTTAACACTATCTGGTGCAACGTCATGGGGGTTATTATGGTATTTGGTTTAATTATTATTGACTGTTTTAATTGTTTTAGCCATTTTCGAACAAAGTATTTTTAGTTTACCCCCTAGACTTGGAAAAACTCCTTTCCAGACCCCTTCAAACTAAAAAAAAAATCCCCCAGACCCACTTCAAGCTAAATATGTACATTTTTCGGTAGAAAAATTTCCCGGCCAAAGGCCGATTTCTCCAAAATTGCAGGCTCGCTATCACTCGCCCAGGAAAAATCAACACTTTATTGGGTTGAAGCATCTTATAATCGCCAAACTAATGAGGTGAAACGTCTTAAAATCTCCAAGCTAATGTAGTAAAACAAGGAGGCTCCAATTTGTCCTGCCCTGCACCTAATAGGGTTAAGTTTACCAGTATGCTTTCAAAGGGTTATTTATCACACTCTATTACCATGTGCATACTTCATACATTCTTTAGACATATTTATATCTAGTGTTGCCAAATGTACGAATTTTCAAGTTGGATATAGAAAACAATGCTGCCAGTTAGTCAAAACAATGCTGCCAGTTAGTCAAAACAATGCTGCCAGTTAGTCAAAACAATGCTGCCAGTTAGTCAAAACAATGCTGCCAGTTAGTCAAAACAATGCTGCCAGTTAGTCAAAACAATGCTGCCAGTTAGTCAAAACAATGCTGCCAGTTAGTCAAAACAATGCTGCCAGTTAGTCAAAACAATGCTGCCAGTTAGTCAAAACAATGCTGCCAGTTAGTCAAAACAAAAATAGTTCGCCCAAAATCCTTCTCAAATACAGTACAATTATAAGTTACTAGACACTTTTCATAATGTACTTCTAACAGCCTGGGACTAGTAAGATTACTTTCACGTCATAGAAGTGTCGGCGAACTATTAATATTGACTGTACCCTTGTTAATATTAGTATGTACAGTAGTCACTTTAGTCTTTGTTAAGGGGGGTGACCTGCTTTTTGTTATTTCTGTCCTTTTCTCTTACTCTGGCTTGTATCCATTCGGCCCCATTCAGCCAACTATTTTAAGAAGTTTATCCCCATCTAGGTGTCGATTTCTTCCTGGCGAGCGATAGCGAGCCAGCATTATATGAAGAAATCCGGCTTCGCCGGAGACATTTTCTATCGAAAAATTTACAAATTTAGCCTGCTGTCTAACAAAAATAAAAAATATGCTGGCTCGCTACCGCTCACCAGTAAGAAATTGACACCTGGATTGGGATAAACTTCTTAAAACAGTAGGCTGAATGGGGCCAAATGGATACAAGCCAGAGAAAGATAGAAAAGGACAGAACAAAAACAGGTCACCCCCCTTAATACAGTAGGTTTTATAGGAGTTATGGAAAACACTGGAGGCTAAAAACAAAGTATAATATAGTTGAGATGTATTATATAACCGCATTGTTACTTACACAATGTAATGTGACCAATATAACTGAATACATGTTGGTTTACCCTGCTGAGATAGTTATAAATGCCACTGTAGATGAAGATTATCATAGACCAGCTTTGAGTAAATTCGATATTAGTATGTGTCCAAAGTAACTCCAAATAACCATCTTTATAAACTCTTGAATTCACGTAAAGATCTTTGCAAATTTGTCCTTCAAAGGAGAACAATATTATAGGCCTCTAGTGTAATAGGTAAAACAGGCTGCTCATATTGTCACTGTCTTAATTTCTCAATGACTAATACAAAACAAGCCATTATGACTACAAAATATTGACCAAGGGCCATCCAAAGGTTTGATACCTAATTATTAATCTTAGGTGGCCTCGTGTAAGCTTCTAGATGGCCTTGATGAACACTTATGCCTCGTTTTAAGCGGTTATCCCCCCATGATTTGAACAAAATATTTGCAAATATCACTCCATATGGCCAAGGACTTTGATTTAATATATTAGTTGTTGAATTACTTAATGTCAAACCTACACCCATAGACTAGTGATAGTCAAAAGCGTTAATTGTTTGTACTGTAAAATGGATTATTTATTCATGACTAAACCCTGATTAGACATTTCCTTTTTGTACAACCTATATGCCTTTAACAACCTATATGCCTTTAACAACCTATATGCCTTTAACAACCTATATGCCTTTAACAACCTATATGCCTTTAACAACCTATATGCCTTTAACAACCTATATGCCTTTAACATTACCAACCTATATGCCTTTAACATTACCAACCTATATGCCTTTAACATTACCAACCTATATGCCTTTAACATTACCAACCTATATGCCTTTAACATTACCAACCTATATGCCTTTAACATTATAAAGTGTTTTAGGATTATCACGGTTATACTACTTTTAGATAAGGCCTACCTATATAGGGTTAGTATTGATGACCGATACTAAAGCCTGATAAAACAAATTCTACAGCTGGCATTTTGTTTGTAGCGTGATCAGTTTTCAGTAATCTTGCTATGAGAAAGTGTTGCATAATTATGATAACAGATTAGATTTAAACCCTAACCATTATTCTCCAGTGTTTTCAAACTCCTGAATTATTATAGAATATATTATCAATAATCCCTTTCAAAATATGATTTGCAGTACCTTGGTAAAACTCACAATTGTACGACCTAATATAAATTAGATATCTCATTGGTTATTAAATATTTTCAATGTAATATGCAGTTAAACTTTTGTCTTAGCTTAAATAATTCCAGTAATTCAGATCTATACTCTAAATGTAAAAATTTAAGTATAAATTGATAAAGGTGATTTGGAGTATATCAAGGAGTGAATGAAGGGTGGCCTACTTTGTTGGGCACACAGTTTTCTACCTCATTCTATTTCTTTCCTTTTCTTTGGGGCCTCTTGTTCCCCTTGACTTATTAATGAAGTTAGGTAGACTGACCGACTGACCTGTTTTTCCCCATACAACAATATAGTTTCTCTCACCGAATCGTCGCTGTTGTTTGCTGCAGTGGTGCCTCTGAGACTGGTAATGTTGCAGTCTCGTTCCACTGATGTCACTCTCCTTCAACCACGTCGTCCTGGTGTTATCGCTTTCCCTCGGTCAAGCAATGGTCGTCGTTGATGCATTTATGATTGTCGCTTTCCCTCAGTCAAGCAATGGTCGTCGATGATGCATTTATGATTGTCGCTTTCCCTCAGTCAAGCAATGGTCGTCGATGATGCATTTATGATTGTCGCTTTCCCTCAGTCAAGCAATGGTAGTCGTTGATGCATTTATGATTGTCATCGCAGCCTCTGATGTCCCTGTTGGTCAATAATTCCGCTGTTAACCTTGATAAAACAGCAGTTGTATTGCTTTTGTCTGTTAATCATGCTTGCTCATCGTTTTAATCGCGACCCACTCATACACAGTACCCATACTCATAATAATTACTTATCAATTTATACTATCACCCACCAACAACTCATAGGTACCTATAAACTCATGAATACCAATAATTTCTTACTCAAAATATATACTAATCTACAGTGTTTATCATACTAGATCACTATAAGCTTCTACTGAACACCCATCAAGCTTGTAGACAATACCTCTTAACTTCTATTCCATATATCCATCAACTCTAAAGTATACCTCTCAACACATCATTGGTCTCCTAGCCTTATAAGTGGCGTACGCTCAGAAGGCTAGTATAACATCTCGCATGATAATCTTCAATATACCCAGCTAATCATAGTAAATACTCGTAAATTCACGTTGGACCTACCGTATTATCCTCTCTGCCACCTCATTGTTGATGTATCCAGGCGGTCGTCAATACCCGCTCCGCTGTTGATGTTCCGCTCTGCTGTTTTAAACCTTTCCTGCTGTATCTGCCGCATATCTGCCAATCCTGCCGCTGTTTGTCTTGTCCTTCTTCGATGCGGTCTACTGTTCTGGTCTACCAGTTCTGTTTACATCCCATACTTGACACTAACGACTTCTTGACTGCTTTCTGACAATAAAGAATACATTACAAATATTTTCATGACTTTTCTTATGTAATTGGGGGCGTTGCAGGGAGGGTATTGATGTACCAGGGAGGGAAGCAGAGAGGACAATAGATTTAGCCAGAATACAGAATAGAACTAGTATGGTGAATAGAACAGAATACAGAATAGAACTAGTGTGCAGAATAGAACAGAATACAGAATAGGACTGAAGGGAAGATCTATCTGGGATGGGGATAGGATGATCTACCAGGGAAGGGAAGGAAAGACTCGTAGCGGGTGTGGAATGGTTATGTAGGAAACTGAACGGAAAAAAAAAAAAAAAAAAAAAAAAAAAAAAAAAAAAAAAAAAAAAAATCCTTACCCCTCCCCAAGAACCCCCCTACCCCTGGGTCCCCCTCAGGACACCCCCCCCCACTTCCCCCCCCTACCCACTCAGGACCTCCCCCCCCCCTACCCCCCGGACCCCCCCCCCCTACCCCCTCAGGACCCCCCTCACCCCCCCCACCCCAGGATCACCCCCGCTCCCTCAGGACCACCCCTTTACCCCCCTCAGGACCACCCCTTTACCCTCCCTCAGGACCACCCCTTACCCCCCCTCAGGACCACCCCTTTACCCCCCCTCAGAACCACCCCTTTACCCCCTCAGGACCCCTTTACCCCCCTCAGGACCCCTTTTACCCCACCTCAGGACACCCCTTTTACCCCCCCTCAGGACACCCCTCCCCCCTCAGGATCCCTCTCTACCCCCGTCAGGACACACCCCTCCCCCCCTCAGAACCCCCCCCCCTAACCCTCTCAGGACCCCTCCCCCCTCCTTGAAACCCTGGTATTTCTGGTGCCTCAATATTTTCTTGTTTTTACAGATGTGATGTGTTGCTGTGACCAGACTAAGGATCCTGGACCAATGGAGAACCCTACCTATTTGTTTAATAAAATAACCTAATACTTGAGTCTTGACTTGATTCCAACCTGTTGATGTAATCCAATATTGTAGATCAATCTTATATCTTTCTGATAGTTATTCATATTAACTGTGAATGACATAAAATTGACCGAATTATTATTGTAATCCAATATCGCAGAAATATTTTTGGATAACGAACAGTAATATCAATTAATTTCAATTTTCGAAGGAATAGACAAATATATTTGAACAAATTACAAGCCAATACCCTCGATAAATTTAAAGAAAACTTGACAAATTGATATATTAAATTTTTGAAATATTGGAATACATTGCCAGATAATAGAAGCGGCAAGTTCACGACACTAACTACAAACAAAAATTCTAGGTGAAGAGGGATGACTTTCAATACCTAATATATCTAGATTCTTGGAGAGGTAGGTAGGAAGAGCTATGAGTTTGGGATAAGCAGGCACATAGCAATAGATCATGATAGTTACATCAGTAAATATACACCTAGGAGCAGGTACATGGGAAGAATAGATCAGCGATATAGTTCAGGAGTAGATAGCTTAGTGACTCCAGACATTACATATATAAAATAGTTTCAAATTTAAATTTTAAAATTCAGATTACATAACAAATCATCCTAATAACACTTAAATATATACTGTACATAACTTAAAATAACATGAACAGTTACTGTACTGTATATGGGATACGGCCAGTAAAAACAGTTAGATGGGGATAAGATAGATTGAATCCTAACTTGCACATAGCTCCAGCACATGATAACTTTAGGATTTAAATAATTAACTTTGGCATAGGTAATACTTTGATAGACTCCTACACGTCATATTGAGAACACCGAACACTACCAACACAACACACATTAGAACACGCCAAATCACTGCCAAAACAACAAATACCACCGTCATCACACAAAGTACACTACCAACACACCTAATTTCACTGCCAACACCTAATATAACTACCAACACTTCCAATAACTCTACCAATTCAACAAATTTCACTGCCAACACATATGCTTCTTTATTGTACATTGCTCCAGTTGCATTTTACCTTCAATGATTAAATGAACTAAAACATATATATACATCACTTGGCCAACACCACGTAATTACCAAGACCAATGAATATTGCCAACACACTAAATCACACTGCCAACATTTAGATTCAATGATTGTACTCTTACCTTTGCCAACAATCCACACTTTACTTTGCCAACAGTCGTACACACATTTAATCGGCATATCACTACCTTA
Organism: Paralithodes platypus; assembly: GCA_032716605.1. Classification (NCBI taxonomy): domain Eukaryota; kingdom Metazoa; phylum Arthropoda; class Malacostraca; order Decapoda; family Lithodidae; genus Paralithodes; species Paralithodes platypus. Next base: position 30,040,402 of record CM064549.1, on the reverse strand, counting down.
CCCTAATTTGACCATACACTGTTAACATCTAATCATACACACTTAATCAGTCTCGTAATTAATATATCCCTACCTTATTTTGATCATGTACTCTGCCAACACCCACAACTTCCAATACACTTGTAACTTGAACACAATGCCAACGGACATAATTTTGCCAACATCCCTACTTAACACTACACATTCACACCACACACGACTGGAAAAAACCCCATTCTGTAAACAAACTTCCCCCCAAACGCTGCACACTATACATAAGCTTGGGTCAACATTATTAAACACTACTTTATAAACATAATAGGTTAGAGTTGGGCTATAAACTAGAAGCTAGTTAACACAAGCTTACCTCAGTACTGCCTGGTGGGAGAGGGAGATAGTCCACGTGCAGACTTTGTTAACTTGGCTGATGAAACTGGATTAAACATGAAGTAATTATATAAGGACGGAACACTTAAGAATATTTAAAAATATTAGAACTAAAAGTTTGGTTATTAAATACAAAATAACTGAAATCAATAATTAAGAATGATCAAATTGCATTGCCAATGAAACTAAATATTATAGGCTTAAAATACAAAAAGCTTCTGAAAAATTGCAGAAAGCCCAATGGTTATTGCAAAATTAATATATTATAAAGATGTACTTTCAAAAGAAAATTACTGTACACATTTATATTGGACATAAAATTATAAAGTAGTGAACCAAAAGTTATACTATGGTCACAAAGCCAAGTTCGGTATAAAGTAATTAACATAAAAGAAAAACTTTGTTCATTTGTTATAAGATAATAACAACCAGTAAGGGTAATACAAAAATGAAGTATTAAAAGTATATGATTTTTGTAAGTTATTATGTCTGTCTGTTTACTAAGTGTGATATTTTTAATATCCATTATATTTTTGTTTCTCCTGTTATTTCAAGTTTATATACTGTATGTCTGAATCTGATCAATAAAATACTAAGTTGATATATTACTTTTAATATCCATTATATTTTTGTTTCTCCTGTTATTCAAAGTTTATATAGTCAGTTTTCAAGTTAATTATCTTGGTTCTCTTCATATTTTGTCTATCACAAGTTCATTATATTTTTAAGTTGTATATAATTACTATTACTTTTTATGTAAGTATAGTTTTCTAAGTTAATTGTTTAATTTTCTAAGTTCTTTCATATTCAGTATATGTTCTCAGTTCTCTAATAATTGTCGTTTCATATTTTCTTTCTTTTTGTTTCTAAGTCCATATATTGGAACTTTATTTATAATTGAGAACTAGTTTTTCTAAGTTTTGTTTTATTTTCTAAGTTCTCTTTTCATATTCAGTATATTTTCTTTCTTTTTGTTTCTAAGTCCATATATTGGAACTTTATTTATAATTGAGAACTGTTTTTCTAAGTTTTTATCAGTTATAATAGTCATAGCTTATAATAAAGTGATCAATGAAAGATAGAAGTTCGTTTATTTTCTTTTATTAAGTAAAGCTCGCGTGACAAAGACGATATATAACAATATTATATCAAGTGAAGTTAATAGCAAATACAGAGTTATGAATTCAAGTGATAGAATATATCATAAGTTACATTTAAGGCAAATACAATCATTATTGAAATTAAAGCAAAGCAAAATATTGAAGCTGAAGGAGGGAACCAACTCGGGGAAGAAGGGGGGAACATCATCAAAGCAACAAAACTGTGAAGTAATGAGAAAAATACCAAAGATTAGAGTAAAGGTAATAAGACCTATCTCATCTGAAAGGGAAAAATAGATTAGCCTAACCTAACACACACCATTCATACCATGCAACTACGACTACAAACTACGACTACGAACTACGACTACATACTACGACTACATACTACGACTACAGACTACGACTACATACTACGACTACAGACTACGACTACAGACTACGACTACATACTACGACTACAACCTAACCTACCCTCCCCTCCTAACCTAACCTACACCACCACCACTACGACTACAAACTACGACTACAAACTACGACTACAAACTACGACTACAAGCTACGACTACAAACTACGACTACAAACTACTACTACAAACAAAACAGGAATATCACTCCCCTTGTATGGTAGTGGCGTGGGCAGTTTCTCGCAGCGGCGGCAGAGTCCACAGGCAGCAACCGGCAGAGTCCACAGGCAGCAACCGGTAGAGTCCACAGGTGGCAGAGTCCACAGGCAGCAACTCCAATCCTGGAAACAAGAAATAAAACATTAATTTAGGGTCTTTAAATAAATACATAAATAAAAGTATATTATTCTGCTTATACTGTTCACAACAAGTAGGCAAATACTGATTTTTAATGTTTCCAATTTGAGTATTTTAGTTACAAGAGTTAACACCTTATTGGCGGGCTAGGCGGTCTATTTGACCGTACCGCCCAGCGTTTTTTTTTTTTACCCTAAATAGGGTTGTTTCCGTGCTAAATAAGACCCAGAGCGTAAAACAAGTATCTATCCCTGAAAGGGCGTAAACAGAGCTTTCCAATGACACCCGAACTATCCTTGTACGACCACTGGTTCTCTTGCAACGATCGTGCAACACGAGTGCAAAAACCCTAAAATAAGGTAATTTCCGTACATAATTCCCTGTGTAGCGAGTGAGAAATGGGGGAGAAGGGTGGGATACAGTTCAGTAGGTCCACGGTGGTCGTGGGGAGCGGTCATAAGGTTACTACGCTCATCCCATCGCTCAGCTCTCTCTCTCAGCAACATTACGTGCTGAAAATGGCGGTCGACAGCTGTCGTGCACCGCCACATAGTCCAAATTTATTTCACTCGACATATGTTGCGCGCCGCCAGTTAAGGGTTAAGCAAGGAAATACGATATTAACCCTCTCCGACATATGACGCAATTTTGAGCCTATTAGGGATACTTTAAAGCCTTTATTACCATCAGGGTTTTTTACAAACCTTTATTTTAGTTACTTCAACCTCTGCAGTTGTCTTTGAGTTAGATGTGGGCAGAAAACTAATTTTGGAGAGGTAATTATAAGAGTGAGAGAACTCTATTTCTTATTGCTAATCTGGCAACCTCTGCGTCATATATGTCTGAAGGGGTTAATTATCAAGCAATTATAATGAAAGGATGAAGCTAAATACTTTGTAATTACTTTTTAAATATGAACAGTATAACGACAGGACAATTTAAATATATTATCATATATTAACCCTTTCAAGATTATGATGCACTTCAATAGTATATTCTGGCTATTAATAGACGATTTTGTAACGATTAGACGGGTATATGAAAGTAAGAGGGCTAATTGAGATAGTCTTTACGCTTCTGATGCCTACAGATCCTTCCTAAGCTGTATAAAATCGCTTAATGATAGCCAGAATAACTGTCAAAATGTGTCATAATCCTCAATTGGTTAAGTGGAGATATCCACTTGAGGGATTTTTTTCTTCATCCCTTTCTCCCTCATGTTTAGCCCCATTGCTTTTGATATTTTAAGACGTTCGCCCCATTAGTTTGGCGATTATAAGAACTTTCACCCCATTTCTGTCAATTTTAAGACCTTTCGTGCCATTTAGGTGTCGATTTTTTCCTGGCGAGCGATAGCGAGCCTGTAATTTAAGAGTAAGCGGCCTTCGGCCGGGACATTTTTCTACCGAAAAATGTACAAATTTATCTTGAAAGGGGGTCTAGGGGGTGTTATTTTAATTTTGATGGAGGTCTAGAGAACATACTAAAAACCTCCCCTTAATAGTATACAGAGTCTACAGGGTGTCGAACCGGAGCAATTTTGTTTGAAGACATGAATGAAAATGAGAAGGAAAACAAGAACTGTAAGAACATCAACACGAAATAGCACTGTTTTGACCATTATATCACTTCCAAAGACACAATTGGAACTATTAACCATAATATTATCTTTACATAAACAATAATGAAGACTCCAAATAATGAACTCTGCTTTCGTTTGACACCCTATACTGAGTTGGGCAGTAACTTACCCCAGACAGTTGGTAGGTTGTGGTGTGTTTGTTGGCAGAGTCCCTAGCTCGGTGTTGGTAGCTTGTGGTGTGTTGGCAGTCTGTAGTTCGGTGGTGGTGTTGGTAGCTTCTGGTGTGTTGGCAGTCTGCAGTTCGGTGGTGGTGTTGGTAGCTTCTGGTTTGTTGGCAGAGTCCATACATAGTTCGGTGGTGTGACACAAACACCAACTCAAATCCTGAAAAGAGAAGAACATATTCATTAATTATCGATTAGAACATTCGATCAAGAAATATATAATAAGTATTGAATATAAACACTAATTATATAATCAATCTAAAATACTCTACTATTTTAGTAAGGATAATAAAAGTATTAAGTAAACATCAAAATGTTAAACTATAAAATATATATACAGTAAAGTGCGGGATATATTGACAGTACATTAACCGAGTTGCCTTTAAAAAACTCTACTACAGAACTGGGTTGTATATAAAACTCCAGCGCGCGCGTTGGTCTTGGGGCTGGCTGGCTGGCTGCCTGACTCACCCGAAAACGCCCCAAAACGCCCTAAATCACCACACCCAAAATAACGCTACAGCATTCTAACCTACACCAATGGATTTACCGCATAATTTTAGGCTTTCTTTATACTTTTTTCTTTGTTGGACTTGTGTCAGATTCTCGAAATTCACCTTCCCTGAGCCAAGAATCGAAATTTTCAGACACAAATTTGAAAGTCCAGTAACTTTTGTAATTTTCGAGTTACACGGTTGAGACTTTGACAATAGGTAGTTAGATTTATTTCTAGAAATGAAGTTTTTCAGATTTTTAAATTTTTGTATTTTAAGAAAGTTATGAATAAATTAGTGCGGCTTTATTCATAAAACGCGAATTATAAGTAAATGTGGTTGAAATTAGTGGTTTATTCACACTAATCTGAACTCAATTATATATTCTGTTCCATATAAACACCTACAAATTAATTTCAATTGAATAATAACCGAGTAAAGTAGATATTGAAGGACTTTGTGATCCAAGCTCTCTGGCCCAGTCAGGCTGCCTGGTCCAAGTCAGGAGAATAACGTCCCAAAACGCCCGTATTTACTACGCTCAAAATTAACGCTACACCTTTCTAACCTACACCAATCGATTTACCACATCATTTTAGTCATCTTTCTCTACTTTTTACTTTGCTGGACTTGTGTCAGTTTCTCAAAATTCGCCTTCCCTGAGCCAAGAATCGAAATTTTCAGTCACAAATTTGAAAGTCCATTTGTAACTAAGTACCGGTAATTGGTAACATTGTTTTGTATTTACGCAATGTGCTACATATGTATACATTCTGTCTCAGATTAATCTATAACAAACGAAAAACGTAATACAAAAGATGAATATAGTATTAAAGTACTGACTATCCACGCACTCTAAACCTTGATTTTTTAAAAGTTAATGTGTGTGATTATCTATTTATCAACTCTGCGTAAGTTAAGATGGGTGATATAATCTTTTCCCCTAATAATTCCAACAGATCCTTCCTAAACTGCATAAAACCGTCTAATGATAGCCAGAAAAACTGCTATAATGCGTCATAATTTTCAAAGGGTTAAATTTGATTTAGCCTTATACCAAGGGGTCAATAACTTACCTTGGGTTAGTTGAGGTAGTGGTAGTTGTTGTGGTAGTTATGGTAGCCGTGGTAGTAGTTGTGGTAGCTGTGGTGGTAGTCGTGGTGGTGGTAGTTGTGGTACCCTAGGTGGTAGGCTTGGTGTGGTGGTGGTAGTTGTGGTACCCTAGGTGGTAGGCTTGGTGTGGTGGTAGTTGTGGTACCCTAGGTGGTAGGCTTGGTGTGGTGGTAGTCGTGGTGGTGGTAGTTGTGGTACCCTAGGTGGTAGGCTTGGTGTGGTGGTAGTCGTGGTGGTGGTAGTCGTGGTGGTGGTAGTCGTGGTGGTGGTAGTCGTGGTGGTGGTAGTTGTGGTACCCTAGGTGGTAGGCTTGGTGTCGTGGTGGTGGTAGTTGTGGTACCCTAGGTGGTAGGCTTGGTGTGGTGGTAGTCGTGGTGGTGGTAGTTGTGGTACCCGAGGTGGTAGGCTTGGTGTGGTGGTAGTCGTGGTGGTGGTAGTTGTGGTACCCTAGGTGGTAGGCTTGGTGTGGTGGTAGTCGTGGTGGTGGTAGTTGTGGTACCCGAGGTGGTAGGCTTGGTGTGGTGGTAGTCGTTGTGGTACCCGAGGTGGTAGGCTTGGTGTGTTGGTAGTCGTGGTGGTGGTAGTTGTGGTACCCTAGGTGGCAGGCTTGGTGTGGTGGTAGTCGTGGTGGTGGTAGTTGTGGTACCCGAGGTGGTAGGCTTGGTGTGTTGGTAGTTGTGGTGGTGGTAGTTGTGGTACCCGAGGTGGTAGGCTTGGTGTGGTGGTAGTCGTGGTGGTAGTAGTTGTGGTACCCAAGGTAGTAGGCTTGGTGTGGTGGTAGTCGTGGTGGTGGTAGTTGTGGTACCCGAGGTAGTAGGCTTGGTGTGGTGGTAGTCGTGGTGGTGGTAGTTGTGGTACCCGAGGTGGTAGGCTTGGTGTGGTAGCTGCAGTGGTAGCTGTAGTGGTAGTTATGGTACCTGTGGTAGAAGTCGTGGTAGAAGTCGTGGTAGTAGTTGTTGTAGCTGTGATGGTAGCGGTTTTGGCAGTAGTGGTGGTGGTAGTAGCGTTGGCAGTTAACAGGTAAGCAACAAAACCCACACATTCTGGAAGGAAGAATTTAAATCATTAGTAATATAGTCATATTTCTAATAAAGTAAACATTCATTAATGGGAGATGGTTAATTTTTTGGTGGATCTCATTTATGTATTATTTTTTTAGTTTCCCCCCTAGACCTCCATAAAAAGATGTTCGCCCCATTACTTTGGCGATTTAAAACACTTTCGCCCCATTTCTGTCAATTTGAAGTACCTTCGTGTCATTTAGGTGTCGATTTTTTCCTGGCGAGCGATAGCAAGCCTGTAATTTAAGAGGAATCGGCCTTCGGCCGGGAAATGTTTCTACCGAAAAATGTACAAACTTATCTTGAAATGGGGTCTAGGGGGTGTAATTTTATGCTTGATGGCGGTCTAGGGAACAAACTAAAAACCTCCCCTTAACCCATTCAGTACCGGTGACATCCTTTTATTCATATTCTGGCAATGATTAAACGATGTTCTTCAGCCTAGGAAGGACCTCTAGCAACAATAAGGCTCCAAAATCTCTCGACCAACCCTTTTAAACACCACAAATCCTTCTTAAGCTGCATAATATCGTCTAAATTTAGCTAGAATAAAATATAACACGTCGCTGGTACTCAAAGGGTTAAGGATGTATAGCAATAAAGTGATAAAGTCTACGGTCCCTACACATAACCCATCATTGTCGGTGGTGATTACTATACAATAGATATATCGTATTCCTAGCCAGTTAAGGGGAGATGGGCCCTTTTTTGGTCTATTAACTCATGTATTCCTTTAGTTTTTAGTTTCCTCGCTACACCTCCATCAAGCTTAGAAAAACATCCGCTAGACCCCACTACAAGATAAATTTGTACATTTTTCGGTAGAAAAATTTCCCGGCCGCCGGTTCCTCTTAAAATTTCAGGCTCGCTCTTGCTCGCCAGGAAAACATCGACACCTAAAAGACACGAAAGGTCCACAAATTGACAACGAAATGGGGCTAAGGGAGCTAAAATCGCCAAACTAATGGGCCGAACGTCTTATTATCTCAAAACAAAAAAATGTGGTTAACATGAGGGAGAAAAGGGACTAGAAAAAACGACCCATCTCCCCTTAATATGGGGTGTAAAGGGAGGGGAGGATGGATGTTGAGGGAGGGAGAGTGAGGAATGGATGTACTGTAGCGGGAGGGTGAGGGGGATATATGCAGTGGGGAGGGAGAAGATGAATGCAGTGGGGAGGGAGAAGATGAATGCAGTGGGGAGGGAGAAGATAAATGCAGTGGGGAGGGAGCAAGGGAGGAGAATGAATACAGGGGGGAGGAATATAGTGGGGAGGGAGGGAGGAGATGACTGCAGTGGGGAGGGAGGGAGGAGGAAGGAGTGAATGCAGTGAAGTAATGCAGTTGGGAGGGAGGGGAATGATGAAGTGCAGTGGGGAGGGAGGGAGGGAGGTGAATGCAGTGGGGAGGGAGGGAGGAAGGAAGGGTGAATGCAGTGGGGAGGGAGGGAGGAGGGGGGAAAATGCGGTGGGGAGGGAGGGAGGAAGGGGTGAATGCAGTGGGGAGGGAGGGAGGGGGGGGGGGGGGAGGGAGGGAGGAATGAGTGAATGCAGTGGGGAGGGGGGAAGGGGTGTATGCAGTGGGGGGGGAGGGAGGAAGGAGTGAATGCAGTGGGGAGGGAGGGAGGAAGGAGTGAATGCAGTGGGGAGGGAGGAAGGGGGGTGAATGCAGTGGGGGGAGGGAGGGAGGAAGGAGGAGTGAATGCAGTGAGGAGGGAGGGAGGAAGGGGGTGAATGCAGTGGGGAGGAAGGGGGTGAATGCAGTGGGGAGGAAGGGAGGGGGGTTAATGCAGTGTGGAGCGAGGGAGGGAGGAAGAGGGTTAATGCAGTGGTGAGGGAGGAAGGAAGGGGGTTGAATGCAGTGGGGAGGAGAAGGGGGTGAATGCAGTGGGGAGGGAGGAAGGGGTGAATGCAGTGAGGAGGGAGGGAGGAAGGGGGTGAATGCAGTGAGGAGAGAATGAGGGGGTGAATTCAGTAGGGAGGGAGGGAGGGGGTGAGTGCAGTGATAAGGGAGGGAGGGAGGGAGGAAGGGAGTTGAATGCAGTGGGGAGGGAGGAAGGAAGGAGGGTGCATGCAGTGGGGAAGCAGGGAGGAAGAGGGTGAAAGGAAGGAGGGTGGGTGGGGCACGAATGAAGTGGGAAGGAGGGTGGGTCCATGGGGCACGAACGGAGTGGGAAGGGAGGGACGTGTATGGATTAGAATAATTCAAAGGGTATTGAAAGGGTATGCCAAAGGGAAACAAGTCACTCCGGCCCCTAGTTCTTCCGGCTCTAGTCATTCCGGCCCCTAGTTTTTATCGGCGCTATTTACTTTGGTCAAAATTATCACAACTTGCGGTTTTCTATAGACTGGCGCATCGGCAAACTATATATTTATCTATCTATCTATCTATCTATCTGTGGCTTCCGTGGACCCTTCCTCCCTGTTTAGGCTGAGGGTCTGGGAAGCACAGCAGGCGAAATGGTATGGTCAGAAGCAACAACATCTATTTATTTATACTTTTGAAGCACCAAATAGTTTGAAGTTACTTCAGAGCAATACTCTGTTTAAAATTGCATTGTCTGTGTGACAGACTGACAGTGGGTGTGGTGTTGGGAGGAGTCGGCTGCTAGGGCCATAATTATGTGGTTGCTAGGGACATGTGTGGTTGCTAAGGACAGGCGTTGGTTCTTGGTTGCTAGGACTGCGTGGGAGACCTGCGCGTTGTATTTGGTGTTGGGAGAGTCGGTTGCTAGGGTCATGTGAGGGTTGCTAGGGTCATGTGAGGGTTGCTAGGGTCATGTGAGGGTTGCTAGGGACATGTGGGTTGCTAAGGACAGGCGTTGGTTGGTTGCTAGGACTGTGTGGGAGACCTGCGCGCTGTGTGTGGTGTGGGGGAAGGAGTTGAGGTGTTGGTCGCTTGTCACTGCTTCGGTCCGAGATGCCCCCATGCCATGCCGTCCCCTTGCCTTGGGAGGAGCAGTAGACAGACTGTTTCAAGGGGGGTTTGGAGGGGTACTTCCATTGGAAACATTGTTAACCCTTTCAGTATCCGAGGAAACTGTATTATGGCTAACAGACGATTTTATTCAGTTTTAGAAGGCCCTCAGAAAATATAAGATAAGACTTTATCAGTCGTATTCTTAAACCTTCCCACCGTAAAACCCTACTCTATAATTAATGAAGAAATATGACGAGATAAATAATTGTTAGCTTTTAAGACTTGGGATATTTCAAGTTATCTTTTATTAATTAACACTCAATTCCAATATCTTCATTCAATATGGGTTGGATGATGGCCACCCCACACGATTAAGGGGGCCCACCCGGGGGAGAGCGAGGGAGGGAGGGAGGCGGGAGGGAGAGAGGGGTGCGGTGGGGAGAGCATGAGTGTGTGAGAGTGAGATGGGCTGGTGGGTGAAGTATGCCGGATCACGTTATAGGGCTGTATCTAAATCAACCGAGCCCTAATCAAATACAAAAACAATGCCTATGTTTACAATATATATGCTGTATGAATATAACAAAACAAAAATTACAAAACACCTATATTGACAGCGAGAGTGGGCACGCGAGGGAAATTGGTAGAGGGTGGGGGGTAGAGGGGGTGGAAAGTTGGGTGGGGGAGGAGAGGAGGAGGGGCAGGGTGTTAGGAAGAGATGGGGGAGGGGGTGAGGAGAAGAGGAGGAAGAGAAGAATGGGAGGAAAGGATACGAAAGAGAAGAGAGAGGAGAGGAGGGGTAGAACAGGAGAGGATTGGGGGAGAGTGCGAGCAGGGATTTTGATTTGATTGTTTTATTGAGAAAAGTACAAATGTTACACAAGTATCATAGTTACATTATCTCAAAAGGGCGAAGGTGCATACGCAATCTTCACCCTATTTCTAGCTTAAGCTATGTCATTACATGGGAATTGGCAAGAAAGGAGGAGGAGGAGGGGAGGGGTGGCCAACAGCGATGTCACCTCGTTCGCTAGTTTGTACCTTTAATTATGAGTTAATGACCCCCTCTATATTCACACACCTCATCAACACAATGTACACACACCAAAATAGTCTCTGTCATTACCTAAATGTCTTGGTCAACAATATTCCCGCATCTAACAGTTGTTAGAATATATGCAGACGAGACGGCAGGCAGGAACCGGCTCAGTCATTGGTTCCACAATTTTCCTATACTAATCTAATACATTACATGTATGACCACCTTAACATTGATAGCATTTCAAAACACACCCATATATTCACGAACAATTCCCCATACACACCTTAAAGACGGAAAAAATCGAAGAGCCAACGCCCATACGTCCTTCTTCTTGTAGTCGAATGCCAGCACTGAAAAATGACGTCACATTGAAGCGCCCCCTCCCCACACAATCCACGAGTCCTGTTCGAATTTTAAGATAGTTAATTAATCAACTTCCACATTACCTTCATGCTTAGGATGTTCACCGCACATAGTCTGTTTTATCTTAGGTATTTGGAAGTTGTTGTTAGCTGCATATAGGTCTTGTGATGCAGGGCTATTTGCTTTTTAAATCGAAACACTGGCATCGATATCAATCCTCCATAAAACAGATGAAGTGAATCTTCCGTGAGAGTAAACAAACATGGACTTAGCATACATTTCTTGATTTTATGTATGAAAGGGAAATTAGTGCGATTAAATTAGCAGTTTATTTTATTGTGCAGTACTTTAGTATTTGAGAACGCATCCATTTATCTTTATTTCGGCTATTACTAGACGATTTTGGTCAGTTCACGAAAAGGTTGTGGGAGTTAGAAAGTTAATTGAGATAATTTGTTTACTTTGATTACTATAAATCTCTTCTAAACCGCATACAATTGTCTAATAGTAGCCAGAATATAATTAAGAAATGCGTCCTGATACTGAGATGGTTAATATGATCAGTTAATGGGTTTATAGTATATAATTCTTGTAAGTTAACCCTCTGAAGATTATGACGCATTTCGACCGTTTATTCTGGTTATCATTAGACGATTGCATACAGCTTAGGAAGGATCTGTGGGAATTATACGGACAACGACAAGCTCAATTGACCACTTGCGAGTTTCAGGCTATAAGGAAGTTGGTGAATCATCGATATTAAACGGAAATGCAATAATAATGTAGGTTTCTGATGGATAAACAGTATGTTGAATTGGTTCTTATTAATTTATCAATGTACTACGATCGAATTTTAGCTAGTCTATCTATCTATTGCCTGACGCCGCGATCCCCGAAGGGGCGGACACGAACGAACCGCCCCCATGCACCTCTGTCCCCGGTCAGTCGACGCCTCTCCCCCCAACCAGCACCGCCTTCGTTCATATACTTCCTCACTCCATCCTTCCACCTCTCATTCGGTCTACCTCTCCCTCTCTGTCCCTCCACCTCGCTCTCGTACACCCTCTTAGTCATTCTCTCGCTTTCCATACGTTCCATATGGCCGAACCATCTCAAGTTGTTCCTTTTCACACTTTCCAGCACATCTACCTCCACACTACACCTCCTTCTTACTTCCTCATTAATCTGTCTATCCCTCCATGTAACTCCGCACGCACTTCTTAGGTAATTCATTTCCATTGCTCTCACTCTTGGTCTGAGTCTCTCAACCAACGTCCATACTTAGCTTCCGTAAGTCAGTGTCGGGATTACCACACTGTCATGCAAGGACTTCTTCACTTCCATACTGACCACCCTATTTCTTGTTACTGCTTTCAGCGTTCCTACAACCCTCTTCCCCTGTTGTACCCTCTCCCGCACTTCTTCATCCATAGTCCCATCTTTACTCAACACACTGCCCAGATACTTAAAAGAGTTAACGATCTCCGTAGCCTGACCGTTCAGCTTCACCTCACACTCTGTGACTTCACCCCTTTCGAAGACCATAACCTTGCTCTTCCCCGCATTTACCTTCAAATTCCGTTTTTCGCACACTGTTCCAAACTCATTTACCAGCCCCTGCAACTCCCATTCATTATCACTCATCAGAACTGTATCATCCACAAACAGCAGTATAGGTAGCTTCCACTCAATTCCCTCCCTTTCCAGCGATACACCAACATCCACTGCTCTTGATAGTATTTCTTTCATGACTCCATCCATATATACAGTAAACAACCACGGGGACATCACACACCCCTGTTTCAAACCAACATTAAGGTCAAAGAACTCGTTCTGCTCACTCTCCACACGTACTGCTGCCTTTGCACCCTCATACATGCTCTTCACTGCTTTCAGCAACTTGCCATCTACTCCGTATATTCTAAATACTTTCCACAAACCTTCTCTATCCACTCTGTCATAGGCCTTCTCCAAGTCCATAAAGACATCATACACCTTTTGTTTTTTCTCCAGATATTTCTCCACAACACAATTCAGGGTAAAAATCTGATCTACACATCCTCTTCCCTTCCTAAAACCTCCCTGCTCGTCGCCTATCCATATCTCCGTTCTCACTCTCACTCTCTCAATCACTACCCTCCTGTATACCTTCCCTACTACGCTTAGAAGACATATTCCTCAGTAGTTACCACACACTCCTCTTTCCCCTTTGCCCTTATATAGGGGGACTATTATGCCAGTCTTCCAGTCATCGGGTGCACTCCCCTTCTCCCATGCTAGTTTGCACATTTTCCATACCCATTCGATCACTATCTCACCACCATACCTCAACATTTCCCCACAAACTCCATCTGTTCCTGGTGCTTTCCCCAACTTCACTCTTTTCATGGCTTCCCACACTTCTGACCTCCTGATCCCCACCTCCTCCTCCACTACTTCTCTTCTTCTCCCTCCCATACCATATCCAGCTATGTTTGCTGGCTCTTCATTCCTTACACCTTGTCCCAATTTTGGTTTGTTTAGTTTGCAAGTTTTACATTTTAATTTAGCAACTCATTGAAGTACTCCCTCCATCTTTCGACTCTCTCTTGCTTCTCGGCTAGCATTCTCCCATTCTTATCTTTCACACCCTTACTGTTTCCCTTGCTACCTTCCCTAACTTTCTTGACTTCTTTCCAGAACAGTTTCTTACTCTCCCTCCATTTTACACTCAGATTCCTTCCAAATTCCTCATCTACTCTTCTCTTACTTTCCTTCACTACTCTCTTCACCACCCTCTTACTCTACACGTACCTCGCTCGTTTCTGTCTCTCGAAATCTTCATTCCCTCTACTACCCAACCACTCTCTATATGCTTTCTTCTTTACTTCCACAGCTATTCTTACCTCTTCTGTCCACCATGCTGTACCTTTCACTCCCCTCCCTCGTCTCCTCACTCCACACACCTCCTCACATTCTGCACAGATCTCATCCTTAAACACCTTGTCATCTCTTCCTAGTAATTCTGATAAATATCAATGTCCAACTTCCTTATAGAACAAATCTTGCAAGTGATCAAATCCTATAATAGCGCATTTTCGCGTGACAACTGACCTGAGTACACCCAGGCCGGCCTATAGGCCAACCCAGTCTTGCTCGGTCTCCAGGGCTGACTTTACCCTGGTACAGTCGCGCTAATAAGTGATGTCTCGGCACCAAGTATGTTTTGATCAATAATTGGTATCAGCTATATCCAAGGTTCATTTCTTCATATTGAGTGAAATATACAAACATGTTCCTACACTTAATCACCCTATTCAACATCTGACAGATATTAATACAGCACAGAGCCAGCCAAACGTAATGACAGCTGGGTATGACTTATTAGCGCGACCGCACACACAGGCCCGGATGACGTCACTGGCTCGCGAAGACAGCCACACGGGCCTCTGGGCAGAAGGTTTATTTTCTGGACCCCTTTCTTTCTTATGTCTAGCCCCATTGCTTTTGAAATTTTAAGACGTTGGCCCCATGAGTTTGGCGATTTTAAGAATTTTCGCCCCAATTCATTCAGTGTTAAGACCTTTCGTGCCATTTACGTGTCAGTTTTCTCCTGGCGAGCGATAGCGAGCCTGTAAATTAAGAAGAATCAGCCTTTGGCCGGGACAATTTTCTATCGAAATATGTATACACATTTATTATGAAAGAGGATCTACAGTAGGGGGTGTAATTTTAAGCTTGATGGAGGTCTCTCTCTCTCTCTCTCTCTCTCTCTCTCTCTCTCTGTCAACAAATAAAAACAAATAAAACCAAATAAAAACATACACACACACTAGGAGTCAATGACACTTCATAGACTTTGGGTGAGAGTTGTTTCCCTGCGACCCCTGTCCTCTATATAAGGAAAAGTTCAACGCCGGCACCATACGAAAGCTTTTATAGTCAACACTCGATGATCAAACATTTTCTGGCAACATTTCTGTAATAATTTGCACTGGTTTTGGAAAGTAGACTGATGGTGAATGAATGTAGGTTACCGAAATATTTTAAATGTTGAGTTCATAAGTTGCCAGACCAGTGCTGAGGATAAATGTTGAGGGCAAAAGCGCTCGTGTGATACCGGCTTTATTAGTGGGTATCCTTGGCCAAGTGTTCACGGAAATTTGCAACTAAATAATTAACTTGTTTAAGCTTAACCCCTGCTGTACCGGTGACATCCCTTTAACTTTATTCTGGCTACTAGCAGACGATTTCATTCATTGTAAAATGGGCCTCCAGCCATTACGTGGCTTAGGAGTATCTCACTTAACCCTTTTTACTACCACAGATCCTTCTTAAACTGCACAAAATCGTCAGAATATAGCTAGAATATAATTAAAAAGACGTCGCCGGTACAGAAGGGGTGAACACTGTCATAAAGTGTTCACTAAAGTCATGGCATCGTAAAACAATTACATAGTCAAAGTTATAAACATATATTATAATTAATAAACAAAAATATTATAATAACTAACGTAAACTTAAAAGGTGATGGACACTGTTATTAATATAAACTGAAGATATTACGGGGGAGGTAGTTGCTTTTTCTCCTTCGTGTTTAGTCCCATTAGCTTTGAGAGTTTAAGTCGTTCGTTCCATTACTTTGGCGAGTAAAACACCATGCATCACATTTTGTTGTCTAATAGTAGCCAGCATAAAGTAAGACAGACGTAGCCGATACAGAAGGGGTTAAAATAATCATAAAGAAATATTAAGCCATAAAAGTGTTCTTATGTTTGAAGCGCATGCATTTTGTGTTATGCTTATTAATAGTAAGCTTCTGATTCAGTGCAGATTTGTTCCTAAAGTATCTTCATGACCCAACAAGGAGCACTAAATCATCAGCATATGTCAGACTATTAGCTCTTGTTACACCAATATTGCATATTATTTCCATTTATATAATACTATTGATGACATAATTCAAATTAAATTCAAATAAAAAGGGAGATATTACACCTTGTCTCACTCCCTTTCCATTGTAGCATATCACACTGCTATACCCTGTTCCAAATAAGTAGTCCAAAACTCTTGAATATTAACATCTGTAGCTTACAAACGACTCGAGTAATTGAGCTAATAGTATCACTACATGGGAAGAGTCAGTCAGGGAATAGGTGTGGAAAGTTACAGCGCATTTGCTCTAGCCCCTTTTGGGTTACAGAGGTTTGATTCACGATAGGCTATAGGTCCCTGTCATCTAATACATGCTTGCTGGTTCCTTGGGTATTGCATTACTAGTAGTTGTCAACATTTGGAGGCTTACACAGCTTGTCGCCTAATACCATTAGACAAAAATCCAGGGTGAAGACCAGTAGGAGTGGTTGAAGTGCTGAGAAGAATCATCGGAAAATGCATAATGGAAGTGGTGAAAGACGATGTGCGGTCAGCGGCAGGTAATCTCCAAGTGTGTGCCGGCCACCAAGCAGGGGGAGAGGCAGCAATTCATGCCATAAGAAAAATATATGAGCAAGTGGACTGTGAAGCTGTGCTGCTAGTGGATGCAACAAACGCCTTTAACACCATCAACAGAAAGACGGCAATACATAACATCAAAGTAAAATGCCCCAGCTTTGCCACCTATGTAGAGAACACCTATAAACGGCCTGCGGACCTCTTCATAGTAAACAACCAGAACACACAACGTGGATCAGCTCTGAAATCAATGGAAGGAACCACACAAGGTGACCCAGTAGCAATGGCAATGTATGCTTTATGTCTCTCAGTGTTGCTAACCTTAACAAGCCATGAGGTGACGCAAGTCAAGCAGGTGGCCTATGCAGACGATCTCACTGGAGCGGGAAAAGTCAACGATCTCAAGCACTGGTGGGAGCAAATAACAAATGTAGGCCCAGAAATAGGGTACCATCCAAATGCCAGAAAGTCAATACTAATAGTAAAACCAAAACATTATGAAAATGCGTTAGAAGCTTTCAGAGGTAGTGAAGTGGTAGTAACAGAGGACGGACAGCGTCACCTTGGGGCAGTGATAGGCACAGAAGAGTTCAAGAACAAATACATAGAGGAGAAGGTCAGAGAATGGATAAAAGAAATTGAAAAACTGGCCAATATTGCAAAGACGGAACCACAGGCTGCGTATTCGGCATTCACATATGGGGTCAAACATCGCTGGACCTACTTGATGCGAACCGTTCCAAATGTGAGCGCATTACTTCAACCGCTGGAAGATGCCATCAGAGACAAACTCATCCCAGCGTGGGTAAAGTCGCACACCCCGAATGATACAGAGAGGGAGCTGCTCGCACTGCCTTCTAGGTTGGGAGGGCTGGGAATCATCAACCCAGTGCGGAGGGCGACAACGGAATACCTGAACTCGGTAAAGATAACAGGATCTCTCACTGACCGTATCGTAGCACAAGATTCTGACGGTGAAGTGGACCAGGCGGACATCTACAACATCAGAAAGACCATCACGTCAGAGAGGCAAAACTCACAGAAAAATGACCTGGCACAATTGATGGGACAACTTTCCCCGAGACAAACAAGAAAACTACAAATAGCACAAGAAACGGGCGCTTCAAATTGGCTGACAACACTACCAATCAAGGCAAAAGGCTTCAATCTCAACAAACAAGAATTTAATGATGCTATTGCACTGAGGTATGATTGGCCGATTGAAGGACTGCCCGATCGATGCGTTTGTGGAACCAACAACGATGCAGACCACTCCATGATATGTAAGAAAGGAGGATTCATCAGCATCAGGCACGATGAAGTAAGAGATGTAACGGCGAACATGCTCAGGGAGGTGTGTAGAGATGTGGTGCGCGAATCTTCACTCATTCCCTTGGGTGGAGAGATCATGCAGCACAGGACGGCCAACACATCCAATGAAGCAAGATTGGACGTTAGTATAAGAGGCTTTTGGACAAATGCACAGCGAGCGTTCTTTGACATAAGAGTATTTGACCCAATGGCTCATAGCTACAGCGAACTGTCTCTGGATGCTGCACACAAGAGGAACGAACAAGAGAAGGTCAGGGCATATAGGGAAAGGATCTTAAATGTCGATCATGGCAGCTTTACCGCACTAGTCTTCACCACATTTGGAGGGATGGGACCCAGGGCCCAGTGCTTCTATTCAAGGCTTGCAGAGATCATCACAGAGAAGAAGTAACAGCCTAGGAGCCACGTCGTAGCCTGGATGAGGTGCCGTCTATCTTTTTTCATTGCTCAGATCAGCACTACTATGCCTGCGGGGAACAAGACGGTCTGCACCACAACCAGTGACGGTGGCAGAAATGGACTACGAGGCAGCAGTGGCAGAGGGTCGCATAGGAAGGAGACTGGATTGAAGTTGCATGGTGTAGAATAGTAATATCTGATGCTTGTAAAATAAAATGTATGAACAATATTAAATAAAAATCAATGTAGTAAAAAAAAAAAAAAAAAAAAAAAGTAGTAGTAGTAGTAGTAGTAGTAGTACTAGCATTTTTAATATATATTACAATTATATTTAATATCATTGGTAATTGTAGGGAGTATTTATTAATGTTGTTATTTGTAGATGGAGTATAAAGACGTCTTATGTATAGTTATTGTTTATTTTATATGGCTACATGAAAATATACGGACAGATATATAATTAAACCATATTTGAG
This sequence comes from Paralithodes platypus, assembly GCA_032716605.1. Lineage (NCBI taxonomy): Eukaryota > Metazoa > Arthropoda > Malacostraca > Decapoda > Lithodidae > Paralithodes > Paralithodes platypus. The sequence goes on along the minus strand of CM064549.1, from coordinate 30,021,735 downwards.
TCTGTGCGATGTCATGGTAACCAATTCATATTTTGTTTTTATATGCACACACACACACACACACATACACGAGAGACGAGTGGGAGCGGACGTCGTTGGCTGGCGCTCCTCAAACTACCATCTGACTTGCCTAAAGTGGGGTATACAGGAAATTATTGTGTATTGTCCCGCTAATAATATTATTACAGGAAAGTGTTCAGTCAAAGCTATTTAAAAATATGAATGTTTAAACGAAACTTAGAGAGTTTGTTTTGAGAAATCAGCTGGTAAGGCTGGTGACGTCACATGACAACAACAATGGCTGACATCGAAGCCACGGATATGAGTGGGGAATGTTTTTATGACGAGGAAGGGGATTATTCAGGCTTTCCTGAAGGTAAGGAGGACCAGATCATCTTCCTGAACAGGAATCTGATGGGGCTGATAAAGTGGAGAAAGGAAATGGAGGGGTGGAGGAAGACCATTGGGACTGTAGTGGAAGAGAGCTGTGTCCCGGGGGAGGGTTTAAATGATCTAACTGCTAGGGTCAACGAATTGGTATCTGAGAATGTGGCTTTAAAAGAACAGATTAAGGAATACAAAGAACATTTAAATGAGAGAGTGAAAGAGATAGATGATGGGTATAGGGAGAGGGCTGAGAGAGAGATTCGTGAATTGAGGGAGGAGAATGCTAGGCTAAAACAAGGAGTGGAAACAAATCAGGACAGGACACAAAAAATGGAGGAAGAGGTATCTCAAATGAAAAATGTCTGGGGTGATCGAGTGGGTGAAGCAGAGGTACAACTAAAAGCAATTATTGAGGAGCAAAAGGGACAGCAGGAGGAGAACCTGAACAAGAGGGTAGTTAATGCCATCAGACAAAATGAGAAACAGGTCAGTGATATTATTGATAAGAAGAGATGTGTAATTATGTTTGGAGATGTAGAAGGGGAAATATTAGATAGAAATACGAGAAAGGGTGTGGAGATGAAGAAAGTTGAGAAGATGATTGATGTGATAGATAGACAAGATAAGGAGGGATGGAAGAGAGAGGTAGAGGATTGTTGGAGACTAGGGAAATACAAGAAAGGAGAAATGAGGCCAATGAAGATTAGATTTAAGTCAACCAAAGTAGCAGAGGAGGTACTCAGATCCAGCTGGAAGTTAAGTCAGGAGGGGGAATACAGAAATGTTAAACTAAGGAAAGATTTAAATGCGGAAGAGAGGGAAAAATTTAGAGAAATAAATAGAGAAGTCAAAGAAAAGAACGATAATAGATCAGAAGTGGAGAAGGGCTTTTTTTTCTACAGAAACATGGATGGGAAAGTAAGGAAGTGGCACCTGAAGAAGGGGGAGAGGATAGGGGCGGAGGGGGGGAGAAAAGAAGTGGTGGTACAGGAAGAAGGATTGGAGGGAGAGGTGCAACAGGAAGGGGAAATAGTAGGATAAAGACAGGGAATATCAATCATAATGGTAAAAGCAACAGGTGCAAGATGGTCTATAGCAATGTGGATGGGCTGCTATCAAAGAAATTAGAAATAAATGATTACATCAGACAGGAAGAGCCCTTAATATTGTGTCTATGTGAAACTAAACTAAATAAAGGGATAAGTTTGGAGGGAATGGGATGGAACAACTATAATATCTGGAGAAGGGATAGAGAAGACAAGATGGGGGGAGGGGTGCTAATTCTTACACATAATAAATTGAAAACAAGAATGATTGATCTGAATAATAGTAAAGCGGAAATATTAGCAGTAGAATTGACAGATGATGACAATCAAAAGGCGGATATTGTAGTGGCCTACATGCCGCCCTACACAGGGGCTTGGGAAGAGGAGGAATACAAATTTATCAAAGATGAGATGATTATTTGTATTGAAAAATTAACTCGTAGAAACAATGAATTAATTATAGTAGGGGACTTCAACTGTAAAGAGGTGGATTGGGAGCAGAGAGAAGCTGGTAGCAACGTGAACTCGTGGGGGTATAGGCTACTGGATATGGTAACAGAAAATGTATTAGTGCAAAATATAAAGGAAAATACAAGAAGAAGGGGAAATGATGAAGCATCCAGATTGGACCTAATGTTTACTAGAGACCCAGATGTAATTTCTGATATAAAATACTTACCACCTTTAGGCAAGAGCGATCACGTTGTAATGGATATAGAAATCCTATTGGGTTATTCCAATATGGAGGAGAGGGAGGAGCACAAGGAAACTAGGTTTGACTATGCAAAAGGAGACTACCAATCACTGAGACAATACTTTAGAGATGTTGACTGGAGTGAAATACATCAGAGAAATAGTGTAGACGAGAAGTATGGAGTATTTAAAACAATATATGAAGAAGGAGTTAATAAATATGTCCCTAAACAAGGTAATAGGTCAGCGAAGGAAAAGGATTGGTTTAATGAAAAATGTAGGAAAGCCAAGGAAAAGAGAGACCAAGCATGGAAGGCAGCTAGAAAAAGGTGTAATAGAGAAACTTGGAACAGATACAAGAGATTAAGAAATTTATATGCTGCAATCAGGAGACAAGAAGCCAGAGAATATGAGAAGAACATTGTGAAAAAATGTAAGAGTGATCCTAAGCTGTTCTATAGGTTTATAAATAGTAAAATGAAGGTAAGGGATAGAATAGTCAGGTTGAAGGTTGAGGGGACCACTTATGATGACGACCAGAATATGTGTGAAATTATGAACAATACACTACACTCAGTATATACTAAAGATGATAACTTTGAAGAAGTACCGGTAGGTGAAATTGGTGATAAACTGGGAGAGATTAATTTTCTCCCAGAGGAGCTAGTAGAAATAATGAAAGGACTAGATGTGAAAAAAGCAGTGGGACCTGACAATGTAGCGGGATGGATTTTGAAAGAATGTGCTGACGAACTAGTGAAACCCTTATATGAGATAATGAAATACTCTCTGGAAGTGGGAAAATTACCAATGGACTGGAAGAGAGCCAACATTGTACCGATTTATAAAGGTGGGAACAGGGAACATCCATTGAATTATCGACTTGTGTCACTTACTAGTATAGTGTGCAAAATCTGTGAGAAAATAATTAAGAAAAGATGGATGATTTACTTGGAAAAGAATAATCTACTATCTAACAGGCAATTTGGATTCAGGGAGGGTACCTCATGTGTTACAAATCTACTCAGTTTTTATGACAGAGTGGTTGACATATTACAAGAGAGAGATGGATGGGTGGATTGCGTATATATTGACATGAAGAAAGCTTTTGACAGAGTATCGCATAGCAGGCTGAAGTGGAAATTAAAAGAGTATGGAGGGATTCAGGGTAGTTTGTTAAATTGGATGGAGGACTATCTTTCAGGGAGACAGATGAGGACTACTATCAGAGATAAATTTTCTACGTGGAAAGATGTCACAAGTGGAGTTCCGCAGGGAGCGGTGCTGGCTCCCATAATGTTTCTAATATACATTAACGACATGCCAAAGGATATAAATGCATATATGAATATGTTTGCAGATGATGCCAAGATCATGAAGCGTATAGAAGATGAAAACAGTGGTAGGGAATTACAGAGGGATTTGGATAGGATAGATCAATGGAGCAAGAAGTGGAAAATGGAATTTAACACAAATAAATGTCATGTAGTGGAAATGGGAGTAAGTAAAAGAAGGCCTCATACGGAATATAAGTTAGGAGAAAACACTATTAACCCATCAGAGAAAGAAAAGGACTTAGGGATAACTGTTAGGAGTGATCTTTCACCTGAGAATCATATTAATAAGATAGTGGGAGAAACATATGGACTGCTAAACAGAATAAAAATAGCCTTTAACTATATAAACGAGGAGATGCTGGAGAAAATAATAAAAACATTGGTGAGACCAAGACTGGAGTATGCGGCAGTGGTGTGGGCACCACATCTAAAAAAGCATATAAAGAAGCTGGAGAAGGTTCAGAGAGCTGCAACTAGGATGATACCAGAACTGAGAGAATTACCATATGAGGAGAGATTAAAGAAATTAGATTTACCATCTCTAATGGATAGGAGGGAGAGAGGCGATATGATTATGATGTACAAATGTGTGAGAGGACTCGAAAAGGTGGACAAGAAGGGTTATATTGTGAAAGATAATGGTAGAACTAGGGGGCATAGATATAAACTAATGAAAGGAAGATGTAAAGGAGATGTGAGAAAGTATAGTTTCCCTTACAGAAGTATAAGTAAGTGGAATCAGTTGGAAGAGGAAGTGGTGTGTGCCAAAAACATTCATATTTTTAAGGCAAAGTTAGATAATTGTAACTCAGGAAGCGGGACAATACGAGCCTAAAAAGCTCAACTCCTGTATACTACAAATAGGTAAATACAAATAGGTAAATACATACACACACACACACACCCAGACAGACACACACACACACACACACAGAGACAGACACACACACACACACACATATTCGCGCATGCACAAACGCAGAGAGAAAGAGAGAGGGGGGAAGAGTTATTAGTTGTTTCTGTCTATTTCTTTTTTTAAATGGATATATACGCAGATATGCCGTCAGAAACCCGAAGATGAGCGTACCATTATAATATCCCAGGGGTCGGCCATAACTAACAACTTTCACAGGTGAAGGCTTATACCCGCTGGCCTTGGCCAGAGAAAGGTAGGTAGAGGTTGGTTGGTTGGTTGGTTGGTTGGTTGGTTGGAATATAATGTATCTGGCTACGGTATCCCACAACAAGGCCTGGGGATCTGTAGTGCAGGAGTTAAGGGGAACTATTGTTTTTTTTAATGTATATTTGTTTTATTATTATATGCATTTGTTTACAGTAGTTTGCTCGTAGACATCTATCAAGCTTAAAATAACTTCCCCCTCCCCCAAGACCCCCCTTCGAGATAAATTTGTACATTTTTCGGTAGAATAATTGTCCCGACCTAAGGCCGGTTCCTAATAAATTACAGGTGCGCTATTGCTTGCCAGGAAAAAATCGACACCTACTGTAAATGGCACGAAATATCTTAATATTGACAAGAAAATAAGTGAAAGGTCTTGAAATCGCCAAACTAATGGGGTGAACGTCTTAAAATCTCAAGACTAATGGGCTAAACATGAGGGAGAAGGGGTCCAGAACAAACAAATACCTTAAACTAGGGAGGGGGGGGGGGGGGGGTGTATACTGTTTTTGCATGTAGTTGGGCTGAACATCTACTTTCAACCCTTTGAAAATCGCGATGCTCTTTGGCAGCATATTTTGGTTATCATTAGACGATTTTATACAATTTAGGAAGGATGTGTGGGCATTTTCACCCTTACATTACCAGGACGTCTGTTTACCTTTCCTTAAGGCTGCAGTTAGACGGGTTTTTGCAGTTGAAGAAGGACCTACTTAATTCAGAGGGCATGTTGAGATCCTACTTTCACCTGCGAGACCAAGAGTTGCATTAAACAATAAAGGAAATTGTCTAACGGTAGCCAGAGTATAAAGAAAATACGTCCTGGGTCTCAAGGGATTAAGAGTAAAAAATGACTCAATTAACCCTCTGACTTCCATATACCCATATACCCTTCCTAACCTGAATAAAATAGTTTAACCCATACAGTACCAGTGACGTCCTTTTCATTATATTTTGGCAACTCTTAGACGATATTATTTAGATTAGGAAGGACCTCTAGCAATAATAAGGCTTCAAACTATCTCAAACAACCCTTTTAACTACTAAATATCCTTCCTAAGCTTCATAATATCGTCTAAATATAGCTAGAATAAAAGATAACACACGTCGCTGGTACTCAAAGATAACACACGTCGCTGGTACTCAAAGATAACACACGTCGCTGGTACTCAAAGATAACACACGTCGCTGGTACTCAAAGATAACACACGTCGCTGGTACTCAGAGATAACACACGTCGCTGGTACTCAAAGGGTTAATAATAGCCAGACAACAGAGAAAGAATGCGTCATCACATTTTCTAAGTGTTACGGCGCTTTTATCCCTTAGTTCGGCGATTATGAGACGCTTCACCCCAATCAGGTTTTGAGTTGCTTCTGTGCGAGCGATAGTAAGCCTCCACATTGAGAAACCTACCGAAAGATGTACGAATATACCTTGAAGGGGGATCAGGAGAGTAATAATAATAATAGAGGCTTTTGATTATTATGGGTGTTCTCTCTCTCTCTCTCTCTCCTTCTCTCTCTCTCTCTCTCTCTCTCTTTAGCCGGAGGGTGGGGAGAGACCCTTCTATTTTGCTGTCCTAATCTTCTATTATAAACTGTCCGTCTAGTAGTATTAAGGCCGGACCACCTAGTAGGGCCCGCAAGGTCTGTGTGGTCTGAGTATCTGTGTAACTCTATGTGATTTTCTCTCTCTCTCTCTCTCTCTCTCTCTCTCTCTCTCTCTTTAATCTTTTAAGGGGGCCCACCTCGGTTTTTTTTCTCTCTATCTCTTTCCCTTTCACTCTGGGTTGTATCCATTCGGCCCCAGTATCTCTTTGCTGGATGATAGATATTTATGTATTTCCCGCAAGATTCACATAGTAAAACACTAAGAAAACATTAAGCACAGAAATAAACAGAAAATGTCCGCGAAAGTCAGACCCGGACCAAAAAGTAAATAAGTAACCAAATTTCGTGACATTTATTCAATATAATGTATTTACCCATCAGAAATTTATCGTTTTCTCTGACAATTGTATGAGAAAACGGGGTTTCGATGGGTAACTAAATTATTATATACGATCAGCGTATTTGTAACTAAATATTAAATATTGGCCACTGATACCCCGTGGAGCGATTGTAGACCTCCAAATTAAGGGACCTACCGAAAAATGTACAAATATAGCTTGAAGGGGGATCAGTAGGGCGTTTGAAGAGGTGAAGGGGTGTTTTTATTTAGTTTTGTCTTTCTTTTATTTTTTGTTTCTTAATATAGATTACATTTCTACAGAACAACCCCAAAGCCAGTGCATAATAACAGAAATTTGCTTGTTTTACCATATAGCATGAATTTTGTTCAGATCCTTAATTTGATTAAACAATGTTCAGTTGTTCACTCTTTCAACACCATGGCGCCTTTTTGCCTTTGATTCTGGATACAATGAGATGATTTTATGCAGTTTCAGAAGGACCTATGTTACTGTTAGAGTTTATTGAGATCGTATTTACCCATTTAAGTCGTATAGGTAGATTACAAACTAAAGCAAACTGTCTAATGTTAACCAGAATATGACGTAATGGTGGTGAAGGGGTTAGGTGAATGTTGTGTTTAGTAGCCAACAATGTGTTGATTAAGAATGCCCCGGAAAAGTCAATTGGATGTGTTTACAAAATACCCTGTAACAGCTGTAGTAGTTCATGTAACAAGACCACATTTAACCAAGCACCCATCAATACCATCTTCAGGCCAATATCCTTTACCTACTGTATATTGTTTCCTTCTAGCATTGCATTTTTTCATATAATTGATGCACTCAGTAAATTCCTTAATTACTTAAGAAGCAAACGTAGGAGACTCAGTGGCATGCAGACACAAATATATACTTTTACTAGTTATATATAGCTCACAAACAAGGCTTCAGAACAAAGTACACACAATTTATGGAACATTGACTCAATGTGAACAACTATGTACATGTGTCAAGACATGAATCTGGCACAATTATTGTGTATTAGTATCATAATGTCATGCTACTATTTATACTTGAGTTGAAGGTATAATTATGATTAAATTTTTGTGTAATAATATTGTTTGAAGCAGGTAAGACCATTTATGTCCATGAATATTAACTAATAACCTGGTATGGTAAATCAATACAACTAGACCTCCACAACATTTGCCCCAGATGCATGTCTTTGCAACTGCACATATATTAAATATGATTATCTTTCACCATTAAGGGGGGCCACATTTTTTTTTTATCCTTTTCTTCTTTTCTCTCTTTCCCTGGCTTGTATCTATTTGGCCCTATTCAGCCAACTGTTTTAAGACGTTTATCCCCATCCAGGTGTCGATTTCTTCATGGCGAGCGATAGCGAGCCATCAATGTATGGAGAAATCCGGCTTCGCCAGAGACATTTTTCTATCGAAAAATGTACACATTTAGCTTACTGTCAACACCAAAATATATATATGCTGGCTCGCTACAGCTCGCCAGGAAAATATTGACACCTGGATGGGGGTAAACGTCTTAAAACAATAGGCCGAGTGGGGCCGAATGGATACAAGCCAAAGAGAGAAGAAGAGAAAGAGAAAAAAAGCGAGGTGGGCTCCCTTAAATGGCTAGCTGAACAATCGTGAATGTAAGGTAGAATTGTGAACTAAAATAATGCGTCTACAATGGCTTATACAAAACTATTTATGGTGGGTTATATATTTAGAGAAAGATATACGAAGTAGTGGAATCTATGATCTATTGATCTTAAGGGGGGTGACCTGTTTTTTTTTCTCTCCTTTTCTCTCTTTCTCTGGCTTGTATCCATTCGGCACCATTCAGCCTATTGTTTTAAGACGTTTATCCCCATACAGGTGTCGATTTTTTCATAGCGAGCGGTAGCGAGCCAGCATATTTAAACACATGTTTTTGACAGCAGGCTAAATTTGTACATTTTTCGATGGAAAAATATCTCAGGCGAAGCCGGATTTCTTCATATTTTGCTGGCTTGCTATCGCTCGCCAGGAAGAAATCGCCACCTGAATGGGGATAAACGTCTTAAAACAGTAGGCTGAATGGGACCAAATGGATAGAAGCCAGAGTAGGCCTAAGAGAGAAAAGAAGAGGAAAAAACAGGTGACCACCCTTAACCCCTTCAGTACCGGAACGTCCTATTCATTATATTCCGGCAATTATTTAACGATTATATTTAGCTTAGAATGGACGTGTAACAATTAGAAGGCTACATACTATCTCCATTAACCCTTTTACCTACTACAGATCCTTCCTTTGCTGCATAAAAAGTCTGAATATAGCTAAAATAAAACAACAAGCATCCCCGGTAGTGAAGGGCGCATTGAGACGATTTATTTATAGTATGCCAGGCCAAAACCATACTGAAAAGTAAAATAATATATGCACCAGTAGAGATAATACTACAATTATTTAAACAATTTCATATATGTGGATTAATAGACATACATCAAGTATATTGCTACGGCACATGCCTTCATATCGGATCTGTTGAAATCATGGCATTTCTGTGAGATTTGATTACATGTCTCCCAGTTCACCATTCTGATATATACATGAAAGCAATGAGCATAAACTAATCTCTTTGTTTTAGATATAAGTGAAAGAGTTGACATTATTTTAATGTGAGGAAATTACGCTCGGTTCGATTTGTTTTCATTTCATCAATTACATTAAGAATTAAAGTTAGGGGATGTTTTGATGCAAAGCGGTAATAGAATTAATAAACTTGGCTAAACTTTAATTTGACATAAAACTATCCCAACACACTATGATTCTTGAACCAGGTATGGCTATATTATTATAAATACTACTACTACTACTACTACTACTACTACTACTAATACTACTACTGTCTGTAGTAGTCTGTCTGTAGTACTGTCTGTAGTACTGATCTGTCCAAGGCATTTGATTATGTAAATAATTTTCTATTGGGTGAACAATTATTGAATAAGGGAGTCCCAGTGGACTTAGTGTATTTTCTTATGCATTACCTCAGAAATCAATTAGCTAATGTGACATGGAAGGGGCACCAGGGATTCTTTTATTATGTGGAGAGGGGAGTAAGGCAGGGAGGAATACTATCCCCTTTTTATTTAAACTATATATAGGTAATATTTTAGAAGAACTGTCTTATATGAATCAAGGGTGTCAACTGGGAATAACAAAACATAATATTTTGGCCTATGCCGACGATATAGCTCTTATTGCTCACGAACATGATGATATGGACAAATTGTATATTAAATTGAAAATTGAATTAGAAAAAACATCTATCTATCTATCTATTGCCGGACGCCTTACTCCCCTTACGAGGGTGGCCATACACAGAATGCCCCCAAGCGGACCTATTCCCTGTGAGAAGGACAACCCGAGCCAGTTTAGTGAAGGACTTACAGGATTGACCACTCAATTTAGGATCCGTCCGACTCCAAGGCCCTCTGTGTATCTTGTTAGCACTATTTTTCTACAGTGGTGTTCGGCTAATCCATCCACTAACCTGCCTTACCCTTAGATAAGCAGTACAGATTTGTATCAGGTTTACTCCCCTAGACAGGTTGCCAACCAAGGCTGACGAGTCCCATCCACCCGGATTTGTATAAGGTTGTCTCCCCTAGATGAGTTGCCTACCAAGGCTAACGAGTCCCATCCACCCGAAAAAACATGGTTTGATTATTAATAAAAACAAGACAAAATGCATGAAATTCAAAAGGAAAGGAAACCAATCTTCGGGTAATACTATACAATTACATCATGATGAACTAGACCTAGTAAAATCGTTTAAATATCTGGGCCATGTGATCTCTTCTTCTCTACATGACAATGATGATGTTGATTTAAGGCTGAAAACATTTTATTCAAGTTTTAATACAGTAATTAGAAATTTTTCATATGTTGATAAGCAAACACGTTTATTTTTATACAATGCGTATTGTAAGCCAGACTTTGGACTTCCACTCTGGAACAATTGTAAGACTTTTTCTACAGGTATCTTCAAAACTTTTGCCTTAGCTATCAAGTCAATGAAGCGGATCCTTGGTGTACCTTTCTATACCAGTAACCATGAGGTGGCAGAGTCATGTGAACAATTACTGCCGAAGCATCACGTTGCTCTTATTCAGGCAAGATATTTTCACAGAATAGCCAAGTCTAATAATTTTATAATTAATACTAATTGGCAATACTTGCAGTCTGGACTTTTTATAAACAATGTTGAAAATCTATTTCATAAGACATATAATATTGATGTATGGAAGTATGATCTGCTCTAGAATCCTATGGGTTCAGCGACACGAAGAACGACGGGCTCCCGTGTCTTATGATCCAAATACAAGGTGATGCTTCCTCGGTCTATCTAGGATGTCATATAATTATTCATATTTAATGCGGTTGCTAAATATGATAATAAAAATATATATTATATTAGCTATACTGTAAATAAACAGAGTGTTCATGTGTATAATTATTTTACTTTTCTAAATTATTTTAATGGATATGTATGTACATGAATGTAATATTTGTATATTATGAAATAAAGACAATTGAATTGAACTACTACTACTACTAATACTACTATATAATAATAAATATGCCTGTTGTAGAAATTGGTGATTTGTAAAATGGTTACTACGAGAACTGTAGAGCGATGACCAGATAGGAGAGGACGAAACTGAACACCTGTGGAGTCAACAACATACGGTATATTGTTATATTGCATAGCTTAACAATTGACCACTTGCGAGTTTCGGTCTATAAGGAAGCTGGAGCCGTGAACATCGATATCAAACAGAAATGCAATAATAATGTACGTTTATGATGGATAAAGGTATGGTGAATTAGGTTTTATGTATTTATAAATGTACTACGACCGTATATTTTAGCTGTAAATTCTGTTAAATATCGTTGTCTACAGCTCCAACTTCCTTATAGAGCGAAACTCGCAATTCAGCAATTGACCACTTGCGAGTTTCTGTCTATAAGGAAGTTGGAGCTGTAGATATAGATATTTAGCACAATTACCAGCTAAAATGTGATTGTAGAAAATTTATATAAATATATAATACAATTCAACATACCATTTAGCCATCAGAAACCTACATTATTATTGCATTTCTATTTACTATCAATGTCTACAACTCCAACTTCCTTATAGCCTGAAACTCACAAGTGGTCAATTCAATCACTTGTAGCTATTCCAGTATGGGTCTAATTAGAGGAAGTCTTGTGCAAACTAATGTATAAATATTATAGATATGTTGATCGACTAGTTTATGAAATCTCTTAGATGCATATATTCACATAGCCCATCATAAAAGAAAGAGAGAGAGAGAGAGAGAGAGAGAGAGAGAGAGAGAGAGAGAGAGAGAGAGAGAGAGAGAGAGAGAGAGAGACGTACTGTGGTGATTGTAGATCCTCCAACTGAGACGAGACCCATGAGCTCCAACTCCATCTTCCTCTCCAACATGTCCGCCATGTCTTGTATGTCCTTCTGTAACACATCAGCGTACGAGGGTCGAGATCAGTGGTGAGGAACGCATCACCACTCCACACATTATTTTATATTAGTAGTAAACGGAGTCACATACTTCATATGCAATACCTGTGTTTTATCGTGCTATTCATAACGACTGAACTAGTCACAACTGTTAATATCATGCTTGCCCAGTCAGACTTGAACCACCGAAAGTCAGGACGAGAGTCGATGCCTTAACCCATTGACTGCGGGAGACTTTCCGGAATGCCATGGCAATTTATAGCAATTTACAGGCTTTTAAAGCCTGCGGAGACGAGTGCGAGTGAGCGGGAGTGCGGCAGGCCCCCGTCCTCTCTCCAGCCAGGCGGTCAAGGCACTGAGGAGTATAAATCATACTCATGCTAGACATAGCAGCGCTGCCAAAGGCAAATTTAATGCGACATTAGCGATAATCACTCAGTATTAAGGGGACCGACCGGTTAATTACAAACTTCCAGGTCTTACTTTCAATTTAAATGAAATTTGGCACAGGTGTATATGACCATAAAACTAGATCAAAATATTTTTTTTTTTTTTTTTTTTTGCTTTTTTCTTGCAATTTAGGTAAAAAAACGTTGAAAATCATAGCACTGCAGAAAATGATAAACTCCTACAGAAATCCCCATAGCACATGTTTTATGTGATTAAACAACTCACAAAAGGTGTATCTGTAGTTTCTATAAAAAACATTTTATATATTTTGTGTATTTGTTCGATTTAGGTGATGACGGATTCAGGCGAATATATTTATAGAAAATTACAACTTTGATGATATATTGTGAAAAAAAAAATACTAGAGTAAATTGGCTTTATAGGCCTTTTAGTGTTTTTAATTACCTTTCCAATGGTATATACACCATTCCTATAGATCCAATAATAACTGTAGAATAACATCCGATAGTGCGGCAATATAGGTTCTGAGAAAAACAGGTGAAAGTCTAAGGTCATTAGGTGAACATTTTTACTTTTGTTTTTTAGATTTACAATATTTTATGTGGGAACATGGCAAAGTAGAAGATAAAGCGTATGGGAGGTTGTAGAGTAGCTTATGCTCTTTCGATTTATATAGGTATGCTCCTCGTACGACCAGTAGTTACTGAGCATGTTAATTTCAAAGTTCGCTATACAGTATAACGTTTTTAGAATTACAGGAAAAGTTTGGAAAACATAAAAAAAAAAACGATTTCCAATGGGTTTTCACTAATAACATTTCACTGGCTTATGAAGGGATGTTGACTCTTGTTGAGTAAACACCTATTGGTATTTTCAGGATTTCGAGTTTTTTAAGCCTAAATTAACCGGTCGGTCCCCTTAACAAATGTTTATGGTAGCGCTGGGGGTGAATCCCACATGCTATGAAGCTCGTTCTGGTCTCATTTTGAAGCTATTTTCTTTAATTTTTGGCTGAGTACACTTCATTTCATTCAGACACTTGCTCAATCATTCAGGAGTGCCTGAATGTGCCCTAATATAGCGGAAATATGCCCGCAGCGTAAGTGTTAATCCACTACACCACGCCGTGGTGTAGTGAATTAAGGTATCGACTGTCGTCCTGACTTAGGTGGTTCGAGTCCAGCTGGGAGTATATATATATGTTTACTGTATATGTGGATGGAGTAATGAAAGAAATACTAGGAAGAGCAGTGGATGTTGGTGTATCGCTGAAAAGGGAGGGAAATGAGTGGAAGCTGCCTATACTGCTGTTTGCGGATGATACAGTTCTGATGAGCGATAATGAATGGGAGTTGCAGGGTCTGGTAAATGAGTTTGGAACAGTGTGCGAAAAACGGAATTTGAAGGTAAATGCAGGGAAGAGCAAGGTTATGGTCTTCGAAAGGGGTGAAGTCACAGAGTGTGAGGTGAAGTTGAAAGGTCAGGCTATGGAGATCGTCAGCTCTTTTAAGTATCTGGGCAGTGTGTTGAGTAAAGATGGGACTATGGATGAAGAAGTGCGGGAGAGGGTGCAACAGGGGAAGAGGGTTGTAGGAACGTTGAAAGCAGTAACAAGAAATAGAGTGGTCAGGATGGAAGTGAAGAAGTCCTTGCATGACAGTGTGGTAATCCCGACACTAACTTACGGAAGCGAAGCATGCACGTTCGGGAAGAGACTCAGACCAAGAGTGAGAGCGGTGGAAATGAGTTACTTGAGAAGTGCGTGCGGAGTTACATGGAGGGATAGACGGACGAATGAGGAATTAAGAAAGAGGTGTGGTGTGGAGGTAGATGTGCTGGAAAGTGTGAAAAGGAACAACTTGAGATGGTTCGGCCATATGGAACGTATGGGAAGCGAGAGAATGACTAAGAGGGTGTACGAGAGCGAGGTGGAAGGACAGAGAGGGAGAGGTGGAAGGATGGAGTGAGGAAGTATATGAATGAAGGCAGTGCTGGTTGGGAGGAGGGGCGTCGACTGACCGGGGACAGAGGTGCATGGGGTGGTTCGTTCGTGGCCACCCCTTCGGGGATCACGGCGTCAGGCAATATAGATATATATATACTGTATATATGTAATGAAGAGAAGCACCAGGGCATGATAGAGGAACACATTCATCTTGTCTGTATATACCGGCCTAACTGCGAAATTTTCTTCTTTCATTCCAATTTCATACACGAGAAATTTCATATCTACACTATAGTCATGAAAGCCTTCCTATTATGTTCAAGTTACCTTAGCCTCGACTCTGAATTCATATTTCTGAGAAAGACCCTTTTCGCCAATGGTTTTAATACTAAATTCACTGACTCCTACATTGGCAAACAATTGCAACATCTCCTCCATCCTAAGGAACAGCTCACCACAGTTAAAAGAGCTATATTGTATTTCCCTATTTCTTTCACGGATAAAAGCAGTTTCTCATTAAAGAACAACTCAATAAACTCCTACATGAATTCTACCCTCAGATTAAAGTAAGAGTTATTTTCAGACTTACCCGAACGATCAGTACTTTCTTCAAGTTCAAAGATATAATTCCTAAGGAACTACAGTTCTCTGTATTTTACAAATATCAATGTCATTGCTGTATAGATTGTACAAAACGTCAACTCAAGGTACGTATTTTTTAACACAAGGGAAAGTCGGTCAGAAAAAACAAGTCATATTCTAATCCCTCGTATAGCGCCATACGTCACCATGCTCGGGACTCAAATCACCCCCTCCTCCAGGATAATTTCTCAATCCTACAGTCGTGTCGGTACGGAGAGGAGCTAACCATAATGGAGTCTCTTATATCGTTGAATTTAAAGACTTAATTAGGTAGCAATGAGAAATCAACCGACCTCTTGTGTTTTTAACATCTTCATAACGTAAGTTATTATTCGTGCTTTCGTATTTATAGAGTTTAGATGTGTTGTGATTAACTTATAATGTCTTTCTTCATATCTTCATAATATGTCATTTTTCATAGGTTTTATGAAATTATTGTAATTCACTATGATACTAGTGCTTAATGTGTATCTGTTAATTTTTTATTTGCCTAATGATGCCTAATAATTGTTTCCGAAAAGTTGCAATAAATATAGACAAGATGAACGCGTTCTTCTACCATGCCTTGGTGCTTCTCCTTAATATTCGCCTTCGCTTCCCATGGACAAGATCAATAGTTGACATATATATATATACAGTACTGTTACGCTGGCCAGCTTGCCAGAATGCGCTCGTAACTCGCTAGCGCTCGTAACTCGCTAGCGCTCGCCAGGGAAGTGAAATGGGCTACAATAATTGTAGAACGATGTTGTCACAGACAGATCAGTGGTGATCTTTATTCTTGTCTGTGACACTTGGAAGTATTTTATATCATTAATAGAATATAAGATGCATTGTGTGAAGTTAAAGAGAAAGAGCGAGGTAGGCAGCGAGGTGGTAGTATGTGCGAGTCTATGTATGTGCTGCCTCCCTCGCTCGGAGGAGTTTTCCCACGCTCCTGATTGGCCGGCGGGCCTGGCGAGTCACGTGACTTCTGCTCCTTGTGACGTAGTCGTCTGTGATTGGGTGCCGCTGCCTTTGTTAGTGCTGTGGGGGTTCCTTCCCGTGTCTCTCCTGCAGAGCTTGGCGTAGTGTGCTTGGTCCTACATGTCCTTTGCAATCTGTCCCCCCATATAACCCTCTATACTACCGTTTCTCTCTCTGAACTTCTTCTTTTTCATACTTCCATCTTTATTCAATTACTTATCCCTTCTGGTTCTGCATAAGACTTCCACAGTCGGCCAGTCGTATTACCAGCACCAGCTCTCACATTTATGTTTGCACTAGTTTTAGGGATTAGTAGAGTCATAGTCAAAAGGGTAGCCTAGTGTTGGGGTGCTTCTAATTATTGGGCTGTTCTCTCTTATTATTTAATGCTAGACAGTGGAAGGTATCTTTGGTCGTTGTCTGAGTTATGTATGTGGCAAGTCAGAGCTTGTACAACATCGACGAAGCTAGCTAGCCTGTAACCCTTGTGCATATTTTCCTTTGCAAATGTAGCAGTATACAAGTGAAGGGATTTTGCCTACTCTCACCTGCATACTTGCTACCTCATTTTGTTGACCTTTGTGGAGCGCCAGGGTAAGACCAGATACTTGAGATCTGGACTTACCAAGAGAGCCTCCAAGTCACTTAACGTAACCTAAGGGAAATCTGTTCAAGGGGAGACAGTAGGCTACGAGCATGCTTGAGCTCTGCCTAGTTTCCTAGTATATACCTTTTATGCCACTGCTATACTTTATTAGTGAGAAAGACAGCATTGTGTTTATTAACTTTCATTGTGTATGCTTTAGGAATTATTCACGCCTTATTTTAGCTTAGGTTGATGCATAGTGCACAACCCAGTTTGGCTGTTACGTTGGCTAAGGAAGTACTGTTTCTGAGTGGTTATTATTAGTGCTGTCACAGAGTTGTTGCACTCCCTTGTTATATATATGTATCCTACTTATTGGTGTATTTAAGATAAACACTTTGGTGTCCTGCCCCTGCATTTATTTCTGTTCTGTATTAACGAGCATCTTAGAGCATCAGACGTTTTCAGAAGATTCTATACCTGATTGCTGTAGGACTAGACTTCCAGTGCTTTCATAGAGCATTGTAGAGGTTAGTGTTGAGTACAGACTCACACTAAAGTTAACGTAAGCATATACTCCTTTATTAAATCTTATTATAGTTTATTCAAGCATTGTTATTACTTAAGAGCATTTTATTAACATAAAGTACTCCTTTTGTGAGTAGGCTTTGCCGTCATCGGCAAGCCTTTGTAGAAGTGCACTAAAACCCAGTTAATTGATACCCCGTTATCCAGGAGATTAACTGTGGAGGGTTTGAGTGTTTTTGTTAACCGGCGTAATAGTTCGAGGGTTAGGAATTAGCGTACCGTTGTTGCAGATATAGCCTATCATCTAGTCCATTCTTAAGTGCCCTTGTTTATTTCGTAGTGCCGGTCGTAACAAATGGCGACCTTGCCTAGTATCTTATCTTAGTCGTCATAACAAATGGCGACCTTCGATCAGAATATAGTGAACTGAATATTGCATTTTTTTTTTTTGGGAAAAATCTTATTGCCATTTGGGGTTGAATTTATTTCTCGCATTGTTGGCAGCAGACATTGTTTTGAGGATATATAGAACTTGTTGGAGTTATTGGTGACCTAGTATTGCACTCAAGAACATCTTCGAACATAATAAAGCTACGCAAGAGTTTGGCTATTTTTGTCTGGACTTGAGACTTTTTTTTGTTGACTCCATCATGTCACTGGACGGGTCTGAGCATAGTGAGGGCACAGTGCGAGAGGCAGGCGATAAGGTGGAGAAGGTGGAGTTGTTAAGCGGCGTTCGGGTGGTGAACAATGAGGAGGATGCTCGGATGTTTTTGGAGGAGCCTGTGTCAGCGGATCCTGTGTCGGGGCTAGACCGGTACGGACTGCAGTGTGTGGCCACGGTCTTAGGGTTTCCTGGTACTAGCGGTTTGTCGAGAAGTGAGCTGGTTGCCTGTGTGCTGGGTGGGGTGCATGGGGGTTCGGGTGGAGCGGGAGCTGGGGCACCTTCGGCCCAGCCCCCATTCCACTCAACTCCTACCATGGCGCCCCCTCGGGCTCCGGAGCCGGGTACGTTCCCGCAGGCTGATGCCTGCTGGCGGTTGGGTATGCCTCTAGGTGATTTACGGGGTAGGTCCCCAATAGTAGCACCCCCTCCTCAGGGTTTGTCTTCCGTGATGTTGTCTCAGCTCGAGCTCGCCAAACTTGAGCAGCGTGAGCGAGAGTCTGAGCGCAAGTATAAGTATGAGAAGGAGCTCAAGCTGAGAGAGGCTGAGCTCAAGTTTGAGTCTGAAAGGTATTGTGCCGATGTTGACCTAGAGAAAACTCGTGTAGAGGTGACGAGGAATCGGGTCATCCAGGGGGGTCGAGCCCATGACCAGTCCCTGTCGCATCTACTTAAGTTGGTTCCAGTGTTTGATGAGTTAGGAGTTACAGAATTTTTTCTCCGGTTCGAGAAAAAGTGCCAGGAGCACTAATGGCCCGAGGAGAAGTGGGCAGCCCTTGTTTCTTCACGATTGACGGGGAAAGCACTCAAGGCATACGATGCTTTGCCCCTAGATTCCTGTGTGGATTACGAGTTGTTGAAAGGGGCTGTCCTGAGGGCGTATGAGCTACAGCCAGAGACCTATAGGCTGAAGTTTAGGGCGGTTCCAAAAAGAAAGGAGAGTACTTTCCAGGAACACGCTAGAGAGCTGTCAGATGCATTTGAAAATTGGTTAAGGTCGGAGAAGGCAACTACTTTTGATTCAGTAAAACAATTAGTGTTGGTGGAACAATTTTTTAAATGTACTGGCAGTGACTTGACTCTTAACCTTAAAGAAAAGCGACCGAAAACTCTACAAGAGGCGGCTGAGCTGGCCGACCTCAGGTTGTCATTGATTCGCAGGTGCGGGTCTGCACAGAGAGCTGAGGCAGGTAACAAGGGGCGTACCACTCCACCCCCCCCGAATTAATGACACAAACAATTATCCATTCAAGAGTACTGTTACCAATTATGATCCCAAGTCGAAACCCTTCCCGTTAAAGAAAGGCCAGGGCCCTTACCTATCTCAGGGGAAGTCCAAGAGTGAGGTGGAATGTTTCAAGTGTCATAAGAAGGGGCATATTTTTTTTTTTTTTTTTTTTTTTTTCTATGTGATTGAGGGAGGCAAAAGGCATAACTGCCTATAGCGAGTGCCTCCCCCATAGTTGAAAGAGTGACAGGGCCACAGGGCCAAAATCAAGGGACGTTCGAGCCAAAATGCCTGGACACACAGAGTTTGAAGCAATTTAAGTCATAGGAAGAGGGAAAGACTGATTCTGGGAGAGAGTTCCAGAGCTCAGCTGTTGAGTAGAAGAAAGTTTGAGAGTAACGTTTCACTCTTGGGTTGGAGAGTTGCACAGAGTAGGGGTGGGATTGAGTTGCAAGACGGGTACCACGTGCCCTACGTAAAGGAGGTGGTATGCACTGGGATAGCTCTGAGGAACACTGATTATTATAGTAGCGATAGAATAGCGAGAGAGATGCAACATTGCGGCGGAGAGAGAGAGATTGCAGAGAGTTGGTGAGTGGACGGGAGTTAATGATACGAAAGGCCTTCCTTTCAACTTTGTCTAGGAGAGCGGTGTGAGAGGAACCTCCCCACACATGTGAACAATACTCAATACAAGGGCGCACTATGCCCCTGTACAGAGCAAGAAGCTGTGCAGGGGAAAAGAACCCCCTAAGGCGGTTGAGCACACCCAGCTTCTGGGAGGCTGCCTTAGCAAGACTGGTAATATGGTCCTTCCAAATGAGAGCAGAAGAAAAAGAGACACCAAGAATATTGAGAGAAGATGAAGGGTTGATTTTTGTATTGTTGAAGAATAAGGGATAGTCCGCTGGGAGATCCTGACGGGTAGATAGATGGAGAAATTGGGTTTTGGAAGCATTAAAGTTAACAAGGTTTTCTCTGCCCCAATTGGAAATAGTATTTAGATCAGAATTTAAGAGTTCTATGGCTTCATTACGTTTGTCGTTGAGGGATTGCTGGCTGGGGCGTTCTGAAAAACTAATGGAGTAGTGTAAGGTTGAGTCGTCTGCGTATGAATGGATGGGAATTAAGGTACAGTTAAGGAGATCATTTATAAAAATTAGAAAGAGAATAGGAGATAGGACAGAGCCCTGAGGAACACCAGAGTTTATAGGGTGAGGAAGTGAACAATGGCCGTCCACAACCGCGGCTATGGAACGGCCGGAAAGGAAATTAGAGACAAAGGCACAGATGGAGGGATAGAAACCGAAGGAGGGTAGTTTAGAAATTAAAGATTTATGCCAGACTCTATCGAAGGCTTTCGATATGTCTAGTGCAATATGCACTCATTGCGCGCTCATGTCCGAGCGCACCGCCTACAGCAGTGGTGTCACTAGTGAGCAACATTGGCGTGTCTTTGAGGTCTTCCGTGTTTTCCCGGGGTAAACAGTCGGTTGCGAAGTTATCGCCGGTGCAGAAGCAGCAGGAGGGCTCGTCACCCGTCCGTGATGTTTTTTGTGGTCATAGGGGTACGGCACTGTGAGGTGGGCTGGTGTGAGGCATAGGCTCGAGTTGTTGCATGATACGGGCGCTTCCCAGACACTTGTTAAGAATTTCACTGGCAAGCCTGTTAACGTTGCTCGGGTTGTAGTAGTTCAAGGCATCAATGCTACGCGGTCTTACCCGCTGGTTAGAATGGAGCTTGAGGTAGACGGTGTGACACGGGAGTTGGATGTGGGTGTGGTGGAGAAATTGCCAGTTGAGGGGGTCGACCTCCTTCTCGGCAACGACTTTGCGGTGCCCACTTCCAAGGTTCCACCCTTAGTCGTTGCCGAGAGGGCGGCCGACACGAGTAGGGAGGGGCAAGAGTGGCTGGAGAGGTGTCAGATGCAGCAGATGGCTTGTGCTGTCACCAGGTCTCAGTCCGCTCAGGTGTCACAGCCTAGTACCCAAGTTCTAGGCCAGCGGAGGAAGGGTCGGAAGGAGAAAGTCAAGGCTGGTCGGGTTGAGAGTTTGGATCCAGCGACACTCCTTGGTGACTCGGTACTTGCACCCATCATGAGGTCCGGAGTGGCCCCAGAACCTGTCCCCCCTAGTGACATGGTTGGGCGTGATAGCACTCCGCGACAAAAACGTTCCCAGGCGAAGCAGGCAAGGCTTGAGCAGTCTAGTATTGGGGGTGGCCACAAGTTGCTTCAGGAGCACTTAGATAGGTTGGCACCCTCGGATATATGTCGGTTGCAAGCAGAAGATCCTGGGCTTGAGAGTTGTGGGAACGGGGCGATTGAACTCGACGAGGACGGGGATGCAAAGTCGGGAGATTTTTTTCATGTTGGGGGAATCCTGTACCGCCGTTTTTTTGGATCCCAGACATAGTTGGAATGGTGGGGCAAGAGTGGTTGACCAGTTGGTGGTTCCTGAGAAGTGTCGTGATAGCCTGTTGCGGTTGGCGCATGATGTTCCATTGGCAGGTCACTTGGGGGTGAGAAAAACGTTGGCTTCGTTATCTAGGTTGTTCTGGTGGCCAGGTATTAAAGCCCAAGTTTCGGCATGGGTGGCGATGTGTGGTACCTGCCAGAGGGTGGGAAAGCCCAATCAGAGCATACCTAAGGCTCCGTTGCATCCAGTGCCTGCTATTGGTCCGCCCTTCAGCAAGGTTATCATCGACATGGTAGGCCCTCTGCCTCCCACTAGTGCAGGTAACAAGCTTTTGCTAACCCTCATGGATGTCTCCACTCGCTACCCTGATGCATACCCTATGAGAAATGGCAAGTCTAAAATGTTGTGCAAAATTTGTTGTTGTATTGCTCGAGGTACGGGTACCCGCAGGAAATTCAGTCGGACCAAGGGTCGAATTTCATGTCCACACTTTTCAAACAGACCATGCAGCAGCATGGGATTCGTACGGTTGTCTCTTCAGCTTATCACCCAGAGAGTCAAGGGGTGTTGGAAAGATGGCATTCCACTTTGAAAAGCATGTTGCGGTGCTACTGTTTGGAGAACGGCAAGGATTGGGACCTGGGGCTACCGTACGTTTTGTTTGCGGCAAGAGAGGTACCTGGGGAGAGTCTTGGGTTTAGTCCCAACGAGCTAGTTTTCGGGCATCAGGTTAGAGGTCCTCTGAGCATGGTTAAAGAAATCTGGGAAGGGACTGTGCAGCCATGTTCTCTAATTAAGTATGTCCTCGAGAGTAGAGACAGGATGCTGAAGAGCCTGGAGTTGGCAGGGAGAAATTTGGTAGATAATCAGGCCTTGATGAAGGATCGATATGACACTAAGGCAAAGCTCCGAGAGTTTGTGGTTGGACAGGAGGTTTTGGTCTTATTGCCCTTAGTAGGCCATCCCCTGTCGGCTAAGTTTGTCGGTCCTTACAAGGTCGTGCGGAAGTTGTCTGACCTAGATTACCTTGTGGCTACTCTGGATAGGCGGAACAAAAATCAGCTCTGTCATGTGAACCTGTTAAAAGAGTTCGTGAGGCGCCCACCTGAGCAGCCTACTGTCCCTGTGTTGGCTTGCAGCGGCCAAGGTGGAGAAGGAGAGGAGGGCAGTGAGGCACAGGTGGAGGAGAGCTGGGATTGTCATGTCTCGGCGGATCAGTGGGCGGGGAACACGAACCAGGTGGCTGTTGAGGCGCTAGAGCACCTGCCTGAACAACAGCGTGCAGCGATCCAGCACTTGTTCTGTTCATACCCCACTGTGTTTGCCGAGCACCCAGGCCTCACAACTCATGCGGTGCATGATGTGGACGTTGGAGACCACCCCCCCTTTAAATCAGTGCCTTATCGTGTACCTCCCATTAAACTTCTGGCTCTCCGAGCGAAGTTAGGCTACATGTTGGAGAGAGGGCTGATAGAAAAAGGGGCGGTTAGGTGGACATCTCCCGTCACTCTGCAGCCCAAACCAGACGGCAAGGTCAGGTTTTGCATTGACTTCAGGCGGTTGAACGGTTTAACTCCCACCAATGCCTACCCTCTTCCCCGCGTAGATGACAGTGTTGATAAGATCGGGTGTGCACGTTACCTCACCAAGGTGGATCTTGTCAAAGGTTAGTGGCAGGTGCCGTTGTCTGAGCGGGCGAAGCAGGTGTGCGGGTTTGTGGTGGATGGGAATACTTACCGTTGCAACGTTATGCCGTATGGCCCAGAGTTGATATTGATTAAATCAATTTGATTTAATCACTTGATTAAATCAATGAATTTTTTACAAAAAAAAATCATGATTTTTTTTATTTTTTTTATCTATGAATCAAAATAAAAAAAAAATCTGAAGATTTATCATGCTTTCATAAGTTTGTGTAGGCATTGGTTCATTTTAAGATACTGGTACATTATGTAGTAACACAAATAACTGATAACTTTTAAATTTACAAACAAATATATGTATACAGTATTAAAAAAAAAATCAAATAAATAAAAAAATAAATAAATCAAATAAATAAAAAAAAATAAAATAAATCAATGATTTTTTTATTTTTTTTTTATTTAAAAAAAAATAAATAAAAAAAATCAACAACCCTGGTATGGCCTGAAGAATGCACCTGCAACTTTCCAATGCCTGATGAACGAGTTAGTGGCGGAGATCCCTAACTGCACCGTTTATCTTGATGATGTGATAATTTACGACGATGACTTTGAGAGCCATTGCGAGCACATCGGGGCACTGTTCAGGAAGCTAAGTGAGGCTCATTTGGTGGTCAATCTGGGCAAATGTGATTTTGTTTGGGCAACTGTGCAGTATCTGGGGTTTGTGGTAGGGTTAGGCCAGGTGTGCCACCCCCTTACCAAGATACAGGCTATTAACCCGGGAGCTGCGGGGAGACTCTTAAGAGTTCCCCCGGCGCACTGCGGGGAGACTCTTAAGAGTCAGAGAAAAAAAAAATCAACTTTTGACATCGATTTTTTTTTTTTTTTTATTTTTTTATTTTTTTATTTTTTTTATTTTTTTTGGCCCCTGGGCCATGCAAAATCTCAGTCCTCTACCTCCCCTCCTTCCCCACTTTCCTCCTCTCCTTCAGTTATCACCTATTTTCCCTGTTATTCCCTTATTCTGAGGTATATTTTCGTGCTAACATTAGAAATCCGATTGGAGGGTGTGGTCATCACTGATAGCAAGCGAGTGCAAGAGGGAGAGAGAGAGTATCGATCGACTGTGTCTCAGTGGCCTTGGGGGAAATTGGCGGGAAAGCAGATTGCCTCACCCATACATTATACAACTCGCGGGCTATATCTCCGATTTTGACCATCCAAACGCTGTTTTCACTCGTTTTATTGTTGTTTCAGGTTAATACCTTTATAATCAACCCATAATAGGCACATATGGATAAGTATTAATGCTATTAATGGCACAATGAATATTTTAGTGACGGAAACACCTCAAATACGTCAGCACAGGGGGACGTTTCCAATTACCCCCATGCGCACTTCAGAGGTTAACCAGTTCCCCAGGCCGACCACCAAAAGACAGATCATGAGGTTCTTGGGCATGATTGGGTATTACCGCAGATTCATCCGCGGATACTCCTCGGTGTTGGCTCCTTTGACGGACTTATTGGCAAAGACAAAAAAGTTTGGGTGGGCACCCGAGTGTGAGAAGGCTTTTTCCCTGGTGAAGTATCTGTTGTGCACTCACCCCATACTCAGGGCCCCCAACTTTTCAAGACCTTTTCAGCTAGCGACAGATGCTAGCGGTGTAGGGGCTGGTGCCGTTTGTTGCAGACAGATACGGAAGGTGTGGAACACCCAGTAAGCTTCTTTTCGAAAAAGTTCAACTCTGCACAAAAGAACTATTCAGTAGTAGAGAAGGAGCTTCTGGCTATTGTGCTGGCGCTCAGGCACTTTGAGGTGTATGTTCCCGCTTTTGGCCCAGTCGTGGTGATTTGCACTGACCACCACCCTTTGAAGTTTTTGAATCAGTTCCACAACCGGAATATGAGGCTAACTAGATGGTCTTTAATGTTGCAGGAGTATAATCTGGACATTCGCCATATTGCCGGTTGTGACAATGTGATAGCTGACTGTTTGTCCAGGGTGGAGGATCCAGGGTAGATCACCACAGGTGTGTTTGGTGGAGTGGAGAAAAATTAGGCTTGCCCCTGTAGTGCAACACCGCCAAAAATACTATTAAAAAATATAAAAACCTCACATAAAAACTCTTTCTTTTTGATAGTATATAAGTGCAGTATATCACAGCAAGAATCTAAGACACTCTGAGCTGTTGTCTTAGTAGGCTAGGCTTGGTGAAGCTTGCTCGTTGAGCAGGATATAATTATTATGATGCTATTACTTTGGGGAAGTATTGTGCAGATTTTTTTTTATAATGCAGTGTTTTATGTTTGTGATCATGCCTTGTTTTCACAACTTGGGAGAGTAGCTAGGTGATGCGGGGTTGATGGGCATTCTGTCTGGTCAGATGTGAAGTTCACCTGTGGCTGAAACGTCCCACATCTTGGGCGGGGTGTTACGCTGGCCAGCTTGCCAGAATGCGCTCGTAACTTGCTAGCGCTCGCCAGGGCAGTGAAATGGGCTACAATAATCGTAGAACGATGTTCTTTCTTTCATAGAGTTCATGTTGTCACAGACAGATCAATGGTGATCTTTATTCTTGTCTGTGACACTTGGAAGTATTTTATATCATTAATAGAATATAAGATACATTGTGTGAAGTTAAAGAGAAAGAGCGAGGTAGGCAGCGAGGTGGTAGTATGTGCGTGTCTATGTATGTGCTGCCTCCCTCGCTCGGAGGAGTTTTCCCACGCTCCTGATTGGCCGGCGGGCATGGCGACTCACGTGACTTCTGCTCCTCGTGACGTAGTCGTCTGTGATTGGGTGCCTCTGCCTTTGTTAGTGCTGGGGGGGGCTCCTTCCCGCGTCTCTCCTGCAGAGCTTGGCGTAGCGTGCTTGGTCCTACATGTCCTTTGCAATCTATCCCCCATATAACCCTCTATACTACCGTTTCTCTCTCTGAACTTCTTCTTTTTCATACTTCCATCTTTATTCAATTACTTATCCCTTCTGGTTCTGCATACGACTTCCATAGTCGGCCAGTCGTATTACCAGCACCAGCTCTCACATTTATGTTTGCACTAGTTTTAGGGATTAGTAGAGTCATAGTCAAAAGGGTAGCCTAGTGTTGGGGTGCTTCTAATTATTGGGCTGTTCTCTCTTATTATTTAATGCTAGACAGTGGAGGGTATCTTTGGTCGTTGTCTGAGTTATGTATGTGGCAAGTAAGAGCCTGTACAACATCGACGAAGCTAGCTAGCCTGTAACCCTTGTGCATATTTTCCTTTGCGAGTGTAGCAGTATACAAGTGAAGGGCTTTTGCCTACTCTCACCTGCATACTTGCTACCTCATTTTGTTGACCTTTGTAGAGCGCCAGGGTAATACCAGATACTTGAGATCTGGACTTACCAAGAAAGCCTCCAAGTCACTTAACGTAACCTAAGGGAAATCTGTTCAAGGGGAGACAGTAGGCTACGAGCATGCTTGCGCTCTGCCTAGTTTCCTAGTACCTTTTATGCCACTGCTAGACTTTATTAGTGAGAAAGACAGCATTGTGTATATTAACTTTCATTGTGTATGCTTTAGGAATTATTCACGCCTTATTTTAGCCTAAGTTGATGCATAGTGCACAACCCAGTTTGGCTGTTACTTTGGCTAAGGAAGTACTGTTTTGAGTGGCTATTATTAGTGCTGTCACAGAGTTGTTGCACTCCCTTGTTATATATATGTATCCTACTTATTGGTGTATTTAAGATACACGCTTTGGTGTCCTGCCCCTGCATTTATTTCTGTTCTGTATTAAGGAGCATCTTAGAGCATCAGACGTTTTCAGAAGATTCTATACCTGATTGCTGTAGGACTAGACTTCCAGTGCTTTCATAGAGCATTGTAGAGGTTAGTGTTGAGTACAGACTCACACTAAAGTTAACGTAAGCATATACTCCTTTATTAAATCTTATTATAGTTTATTCAAGCATTGTTATTACTTAAGAGCATTTTATTAACATAAAGTACTCCTTTTGTGAGTAGGCTTTGCCGTCATCAGCAAGCCTTTGTAGAAGTGCAATAAAACCCAGTTAATTGATACCCCGTTATCCAGGAGATTAACTCTGGAGGGTTTGAGTGTTTTAGTTCACCGGCGTAATAGTTCGAGGGTTTGGAATTAGCGTACCGTTGTTGCAGATATAGCCTATCATCTAGTCCATTCTTAAGTCCCCTTGTTTATTTCGTAGTGCCGGTCGTAACAATATATATATATATATATATATATATATATATATATATATATATATATATATATATATATATATATACTGTAAATACTTACACCAGGAAGGTAGGCTATGGCTGGGTGAACTAGAAGCTTTCTATATTTCTTGGCACAACGCTGACGCTGTGATAAACAAGAACATTAAAACATATACATTACAGTACTGTAATGAACTTTTGCTGATGTCACAATTTTTTGCATAAAAAGAAAGATACCCCAGTGTTCACAGGAACACGCTGAACTTGTAGTTGCATTATTTTGCATATTGAATAAAGCTTACCTCTTCACTGAAGTTTTCTGCTGCCATATTGATGTTGACAAATGTGAGGAATGATATGAGAAATAAACTAAAATATTTTACTTGAAATTCACCAACTTTTATAATATAAATGATAAAAAAGTAACAAGAAAAAGTAAATACAGCGAGCCCTGCTGTATGCCACACAAGAACAATGGGACCAATGTAATGGAGGAAGGCATCAACCGCCTCTTCCGTCGCCACCAAAAGAACCTTCTCCTGGTAGAAATTGGTAGATGCAGGAATAATAGGGAATCTGTGTCTAGAGTTTGGTGGACATCCAGTCTTGGTGTTTATGTCACAACTGCTGTCAGACGAGAGAGAACTTTGCTTGCAATGAGAACCACATGATGAACAACGAAAAGGAATGACATTCTCAATCCTGGAAGGACTATGTGGTTCCTTCAAATGCTGGTCAGCTATAGCAACTTCACTCAATAGCTGATCTATCCAAGTAGGTACAGTTAACGTAGTGACATCTACAGGTGATAAAAGACCGTAAATACTAGGGATGCATGTAATATGAAATATACTCCATAAAACAATTTATCCACAAGTGATGGGAAAACGTCATACCAACATCCTGTACTACTAACTTCTAATAGGACCATTTTGTTAATGTCGTCCACAAGTCTGTGTAAATAGAATATTACAGCACTGACCAATAACAATAAAAAAAACCCACCATCTCCACTACACTCAGTCTTCTTTCCAGCGCTTATCTTTTTCAGGTGAATCAAATGATCAACAACTATAGCCAGTTTAGGACTCCGAATTATCAGTAAAATGGCCGTTACAGTATTTATCAACGTAGCTCCATAAGAAAATAGAAAGAAACCCATCTCTAACATAGTAGTTCCTGAGGCCTTAATGAATGAGCTTTGGTATGGTGGGAAGTAAGTGATGATCTCAGCTGCCAGGAAGATTAGGAATCTAATTAGAGTCCAGAAGACAAGAGGCCAGCTAAGAACACACCCACCATCTGGGAATTCGTCCTTGTAAGGAAATGCACCGGATATTCTTAACATAGTCAGCAACCCCTTCATGTTCTTCAGTCTGTCAAAAACTTGCATTGTGACTCCTTTTGTAGAAATGCACCAATAAAATGCCTTCACTGTCCCTTTTGGTTTATTCTGAAAATTATATACACAATTTATGCACACAATTACTTTGGTTGTCTTAAGAATGGCTTTACCGCTTAGGCGGGGTCTTTCCTTCTGTTGTTGCTCAATATACGTTGCCCTACTGCCGTATCTGAAGCCTTGAGCAAAATAAAATGTGTCTCAATAGAAATTCAGGTTGAATACTCCATAGAATAGTCTACTCCACTCATTTTCCCCCTACTGTGGCCTTGACAATATTCCCAAAAAAAATTCTGTTTATAGTGAGCGACAAGGCCCAGTAGCGAGCTTATTGTCACTTCCTCTCTCTCCCTCTGTTGTAATTTCCACTCGTAATAACTCAATGAAATCAACCGTTACATTATCAAGTTTTGTGTTTCAAAGACTGTACGAGTGATGGCCTGTAATAGGAAATGAACCTGATATTCGTACCTAGTATATAACTGTCACAAATACAAACCAGTGATTGTAACAGACTAATATTAGTATGGGAGGAGAGGTTAGAAGCTTATGGAAGCGTCTGGCAACAATTGGAGCTACTCGGTGCTGCCAAGTCACTGCAGTAAACATATATTTTACATAGGACGTATGAGTATGTCACCCGCAGTGAAAGGTTTGATGCCCAGTGTTACGACCTGGCACTCGGGTACACAAGGGCTCTCAATCAGGACTCGAATACGGCTCGCTGCCACAACGGAAACACACGATCCCAACCCCGGAGTACTGCCAGCCGAACAAAAAACACCAATACCCTCCAGAGTTCAATCTGCTATAACGGGGTATACAAGAACTCGGTACTAGTGTTCAACAACAGACTAATAAAGAGACAGGAATTATCTAGTCTGGTCAACAATCAAACAAAGAAGTAAGAAACAACAACACCAAAGAATAGTGTTGGCCGAAGCCGAAGTAATCCACCCTTGACTAAGAACTTAAGAAGTCCTCCAGTTCAGTTTCAGTTTCAGTTTCTATGGAGCTCACCCTCTACTTCGGATCGGCACTATTACGTTACGTTAATTAATAGTCCTCAAGCATCGAGCAAGGAATCTTCTGAAAAAAGTTAGATGCTTCTCGGATGCTCGTAAGAAGTACGTATCTGATTTTGAACAGTAATTCTATAAGCAAAAACACTGGCAATTAAATACTATTAAAGGTTTAAATTGGCATAAGAATAATTAAAAGAATATGCAATAGTAAATGGCAAACATTAAAAAGAAGTACTCCGCAAATGCAACGGCAATAGCCTACTCGGATTGTGCTCGTGGGCCACTAATCACTAAAGTAACCAAGCTTGCAACACATGCAATCAATAGTGCATAAACAATATCATACATAAGGAAAGCTTCAATACTATTCTGTATCTACTAATCGAGTAAAGTCTAGCTGGGGTACTGTGGGCAAAAGGTAGCAGTGACTGAGCAAAAACGGCTCGTAGCCTAGCGAAGTCCTCACAACTGTTTAAAGTATTACGTTAAAACTAACAAGTGCACTTTGAGAAATCCAGATCCCTTGTATCTGGTTTTCTCCCGGCTCCTTGACAAAGTAAAAACAAACTGTTAATACAATACAGGGTGGTTAGGCTCTTGCCCTCACGCACTGTAAATTATTAACTCAACACAGTCAGCCGCGAAGACAACCTAGGCTTCACTGAACCGAAACGAGTATGCAGGTTTATCGCTTAACCACTGCATCAAACAACAACTCGTAACACAGAAAAGCCTTACCCCAGTCTAGCATTACCTAGACCAGCAGAAAACAGGAATAATAATAACACACAGGGAAATGCATATACAAGTGCAACAAACATAAATCAATCCTATACTAAGTTAACCCTTCCAAAATAGGCAATTATCTCGTGAGAACTCAAGCGATAATACGTTGGCTGACTAGCTCTGCACCAACGGGACCATGGAAGTTAAACAGGCAGGGAAAAGAGGAGATAAGAATGTAAGGTAGTAGAGAAAGTTCACATCAGTCAGAAGAATATAATTATGTAGTTAGCAAGGGAAATGAGAAGTCGCTCTGCCTAATGAGTTCTGATGAAAAAATGGCTAGACTTCCCTTTTTATACCCGGCCCTCTAGTGAGCCTAACGTGAACTACTAAGGACCGCCCACTGACAACCATTACGTAATTTCTCTCTCTCCTCTGGGATAGACAAAGGCTCCCCTAGCACTGAGGGGGGGGGGGGGGGGGGGGGGGGGGGAGGAGTGCTAGTGAGTTAGGCCCACCTCCCGCCTGGCGCACCCACTGACCCCCAACTGTGGCTGTTTCTCTAACCCATCATTACAAATACGTTTTACACACAATACTTATAACTAATGATATAAAATAGAACTCGTTGACTCAGATGAAAACAAAATACATATTCATAATACTTATAGTACAACGGCTCACATGAACTAAGTTAGGAAACTCTACATAGACTACAGCCAAAGTTCCTGCCCTGACGATCCTAGCGAGAGTGGGGCATGACTAGGCGTTCTGTACAGCATGCTCACACTGGACATGCGTCACACCAGAGATACAGTATTTCATGCCCAAACCATGTAATTGATAACCCTTATCAGATCCACCAAAAGTACAACCTTCATAAACTATCAACATATATTCATTATTGTTTAACTTACTGATGCACCCATTATAACTATATTGCAATCTTCTATTGAACAACAAATACCGTAATAACTATAACTTCCAAGTAGCAATTGCTCCCATTGCGATGTGAACTAGGCCCTTTGCAGTGTCTCTACTACAATACAACAACCATAACGCTCAGCAACCACCACAACCACAATACCCAAGCCTCGCTCGCACGACCTCTACCCTGGCTCTGTATTGATCATGTCCTGTACACACAAGGGGCACTTGACTGGCACGAAGCGAACAACATAACAATATTGACTCTCACTTAATTATCGACTATTATAATGTATCGAGTTATATAATTATGTGTAATGCATGGGTGTATTATGTGTAATGCATGGGTGTATTATGTGTAATGCATGGGTGTATTATGTGTAATGCATGGGTGTATTATTGAATAGCATTATGCGAAAAGAAAGTATTCAGCAATGTAAATACATCCTATAAAAGTATGTCAATTCGGTAAAAAGTGCTGATTATGCAAGCTGACGAAAGAGCTGGAATAGCTATGGGTAGATTACGGGCCTGTATTATATCTATTGTATGTGATGCAAACAATGATAAACGAAAAAAACAAAAAAAATGGAGCAAATGGAAATACATAGACTCTTAGGGAAACAGCCAGCGTACCATTAATATTTTCCATTATTATTCTTTCATTTTTGATCCTGTATTCTTGTTCAATATGACTAGAACATGATTCTTGGTGCCACTTCATATACTTCTTTATTTCTCATATCAAGTATATCTCACAAATACACGTGAGCTAATATTATGTTTAAATACTCCCAGCCGGGATCGAACCTCCGACATTTAGAACGAGTGTCCAAGATTTTTATTCACTATACCATGGCGTGATAAAGTAATCTTAACCTTTTCCTATATATATATTAAGAAGAAGGGAAATCCTACTTGGAGAATGTATTTAATTTCATGAATTGAAATACATTCTCCAAGTAGGACTTCCCTTCTCCTTAATATATATTATAGGAAAAGGTTAAGAGTACTTTATCACACCGTGGTATAGTGGATAATAAGCTTGGACAATCGTTCTGAATGTCGGAGGTTCGATCCCGGCTGGAAGTATTTAAAAATGTATTTCTCATTGATTCTTGTTCGTGTTTTAATTTGTGTTTTCCTGTCTACTGTCATTAATATTGCTGGGTAATATAATAGACATTTGAAAACCCTATTTGTGTGTTCATTCCAAAAGTTATGGTTTACTTAAGGGGGGTGACCTGTTTTTTTTATATTTTTCTCCTTCTCTCTCTTTCTCTGGATTGTATCCATTCGGCCCCATTCAGCCAACTATTTTAAGACGTTTATCCCCATCTAGGTGTCGATTTCTTCCTGGCGAGCGATAGCGAGCCAGCATTATATGGAGAGATCCGGCTTCGCCGGAGATTTTTTTTTTCTCGAAAAATGAACAAATTTAGCCTGCTGTCAATTTTTTTTTAAAAATATGCTGGCTCGCTACCGCTCACCAGTAAAAAATTGACACCTGGATGGGGATAAACGTCTTAAAACAGTAGGCTGAATGGAGCCAAATGGATACAATCTTATTTTTATTAATCTCACCACCACACCCCCAATGAAATTAATTAAAGTATATATGATCCACCGGGATTCGAACCCGGGTTATCACACACAGATTTTTGCCACCAGCCAGAAAAAGATAGAAAAGGACAGAACAAAAACAGGTCACCCCCCTTAAGGCGGTGTCACACGAGCGATTTTTCCGTCAATTTTTACAGGCAATTGTTGTCTGGCAGTTTGAAAATGCAAGTTCCACAAGAAATAAACTAGCTAACAAAATCTACCTTCGATCTAGTTTCCGATTCCAGAGCGAAAGAACTTCAAAATAGTACAAGACAAAACTTGCTCGTCGAAAATTGCCAGAAAATGCGCTCGTGTGACACCGCTTTTACTCTGCAATTTCAATATATTTCTGCCTGACTACTGTTTGACAGATTGGTAGAGTTCCCGGTACCTCAGTCTCTACTAACTCTGGTCAGCTTAGGTCAGATCTACAAGTTTGGCTTTTATTTATTTTTTCTATGTGAGTGAGGGAGACAAAAGGCAGAACTGCCTGTATCGAGTGCCTCCCCCAGAGTTGAAAGAATGACAGGGCCAAAATCAAGGGACGTTCGAGCAAAAATTCCTGGACACACGGAGTTTGAAGCAATTTAAGTCATAGGAGGAAGGAAAGGAGGAGTTATATAATTTGGCTCGATAATGCCAACAAATTGATCTCTGAATTATATATCAATAACACATCTAGAGCTGCTTTAATTCACGAAAGCCAACCCATCAGTATAAACACAAATGTAAGGCCCTTGAGGGGGGATGCTTCACTTTTTGGTAATTTTTTCATTTATTAATTATTTTTCTAGCTTCCTCCCTAGACCTTCATCGAACTTTAAAAAAAAAAAAAAAAAACCCAGGATCCCCCTTTAGGATATATTTGTACATTTTTCGGTAAAAAGTGTCCCGGCCGAATGCCGGTTCCTCCTAAATTAATGTAGGACACTATTATGTACACTCGACCACAAAACAATCTTTACACTGGTGAACTGTAAATAATCTAGTGTAAACTGAATGAATCGGGTGAAACATACGTCTGCGAGGTATTATCATAAGATTTCGACCCACTTCCAGAATGTTTAGAGCGTTAGTGTAAAGATTGTTTTTTGGTCGTGTGTACACGGAAGTATTATTAACTCAATACAAATAATGTAAATTGATAGAGGTCCGTAATAATGTAATATTTAAGAAGTCATACTGACTGGGGACAGAGGTGCATGGAGGCGGTTCGTTCGTGGCCACCCTTTCGGGGATCACGGCGTCGGGCAATAGATAGATACTGCTGCCCTGCAATATATGTGGTATAAAATCACCAATACAGACCCCATCATAATTATTCCTTCCAGTGCGGGTGATGTCCATTATATTTTACTCTGGCTAATATTTGGCGATTTTGTTCAGTTCATGAAGGTCCTATAGCGATTACATACCTACAAACTATCTAATTTAACCCTTATAGCTACCACAGATCCTTCCTAAGCTGCATGAAATAGTCTAAATGTAGCTAGAATGATATACAAAAGACGTCACTCGTATTGAAAGAGTTAAGTATTGGTGATATGAATAAAGCTTACCTCTTCATTAAAGTTTTCTGCCGACATGTTGATGATGACAAATATCAAGAATGTCGTGAAAGCCAAGATCAAATATAATGCATCAATTTCACGAACTTTCATAAATCTAACAATAGAGAAATAGCAAGAGAATGTAAAGATAGCCAGCCCAGCCGCCTGCCAGACCAGAATGATGGGGCCGAGATAGTGGAGGAAGGCATCAACGGTCTCATCCGTCAGCACCAGAAGAACTTTGGTCTGATGGAGACTGTGTGGTGGAGGGATAGTGGTGGAGGTGTTCTGGTGGAGGCTGTTTGATGGAGGGATAGGGTTGGAGGTGTTCTGGTGGAGGCTGTGTGATGGAGGGATGGTGGTGGGGATACGTTGGTGGAGACTGTGTGTAGGGATGGTGGTCGAGATGTTCTGGTGGGGATTGTGTGATGGAGGGATGGTAGTGGAGGTGTGCTGTTGAAGGTTGTGGGGAGGGATGGTGGTGAGAGGGTGACCACCAGAGGACGAGCTTGATGGACAGCCAGACGTGTGGATAAATAAGGAGTGTGGATGTGTGATAGAAATTGTAGCAAATGGAGAGCTTTGGTTAGTTTGCGTGCGACGAGAACCACACGAAGAACACAATAAAGTAGACAAAATTTCCTTTTGGGAATCGAAATGTGAATCCTTCAAGAGATTATCAGAAACAGCTACTTCACTTAATAACTGATCCATCCAAGCAGGCACAGTTAAACTTAGTGATGTCTGCAGCTGAAAAAACACTGTGCATACTAATAATGCATGTAATATGAGGTAAACCCCATAACACATTTTTTCCACAACTGAAGGTGCTAAGTAGTACCAAAATCCTTTGCCACTAGATTCAATTTCAACCATAAGGGTGATGTCTCCCACAAGTCTGTGTAAATTGAAAATAACAGTACCAATCATTAATATAATTAGAACATCATTTGTACAGAATACAGTCTTCTTCCCATTGCTTATTCGATTCAGGTGCACCAAATGATCACCAACTGTAGCCAATTTAGGACTCCGGACTATCAGTAAAATGGCTGTTGAGGTAGCTATCAATTTAGCTCCATATGAAAATAGAAAAAAACACATCTCTGACGCAGAAGATCCTGAGGCCTTTACTAAGTAGCTTTGGTATGGTGGGAAGAAAGTGATGATCTCAGCTGCCAGGAAGATTAGGAATCTAATTAGAGTCCAGAATACAAGAGGCCAGCTAAGAACACACCCACTCTCCGGGAATTTGTCCTTGAAAGGAAATGCACCGGCAATTCTTAACATAGTCAGCAACACCTTCATGTTCTTCAGTCTGGCAAAGAGTTGCATTGAGACTTTTTGTAGAAATGCACCAACACGGCCTTCACTATTATCTTCTTCACTCTCTCAATTCCGAATTATTTATTTAACTTTAAGTAAACTACACAAATATGGTGTTTCATAGCCAAACAAATATACTGTACTTCGTACACCGCACCAGATAAACCAAAACTATAACTTTCAGTAACTCTAGACTTTCGGTAATTTATTACTGCAATAACTACTTAGATATTGTACAATATACTAGTAATTTACCTATCACAGCCATATCATACACTATCTTTCACCCTTGACAAACTTTATTGACTATAATCTGTAACAAACTTTTACTAGGTAGTAGTAAAATGCGCCCTCTACGATACCCACTATATCCTCTTAATAATTCCTCTACTACAACCAAGCAACCATTACACACCGCCACCTCAACCAAACCTACTCTTATCTCTCTCAACCACCACAACCAAGCAACCATTACACACCACAACCAAACCTACTCGTATCTCTCTCAACCACCACACTAACCCCGTATTGACCGTGTACACAAGGAACACTTCACCCTCATCTGCTAACAAACAGTAATATGCGCCTTTACCTCGGTATCGATTATCATAAGGCATTAGGAAATTGATATATGGTGTTCCGGTGTAGTATTATTTAGTAGCATTATATGAATATATACACTATTCAGCAAAGTATATATATATATATAAATAAATATGTTTATTTCGCTCTAGCAGCAAATCGAACCCACGATCTTAGGATAAAGAGCCAGGTATATTAAGCATATGATCCACCCAGGATTCGAACACGACACCCAGAACATAAGCATCTAAGCCATTACACCACCAACACAGTTTATATTACCAACCAGGCAATGACTTCAAACAACTAAAAGAAACAATAGCATTATTGAATCTGTACTATAATCTCACACGAGGATATAATTTCAGTCCATAACTCATTGCAGACCTAAGTTCCAGATTACGTATATTACACTAACTCAAGCATGACAAACTGTTTAAATCCAACCCAACCATTACTTAAGAAGAGGGATGAGCGTATTTTTTTTCTATGTGAGGGAGGGAGACAAAAGGCAGAACTGCATGTATTGAGTGCCTCCCCCATAGTTGAAAGAGTGACAGGGCCAAAATCAATGGACGTTCGAGCCAAAATGTCTGGACACACAGAGTTTGTAGCAATTTAAGTCATAGGAGGGAAAGACTGATTCTGGGAAAGAGTTCCAGAGCTCAGCTGTTGAATAGAAGAAAGACAGAGTAACATTTCACTCTTGGATTAGAGAGTTGCACAGAGTAGGGGTGGGATTGTGTTGCAAGACGGGTACCACGTATCCTAAGTATAGGAGGTGGTATACACTGGGAGAGCTCTGAGGAACACTATTATAGTAGTGATAGAATAGCGAGAGATGCAACATTGCGGCGAAGAGAGAGAGTTTGCATAGAGTTGGTTAGTGGGCGGGAATTAATCATACGAAAGGCCTTCCTTTCTATTTGGTTTAAGAGTGCCCACTTATTTTTCTTTTTATTATATTTTTAGTTTCCTCCCTACAGTAGACCGTCATCAAACTTTTAAAAAAAACATTCATTAGATCCCTCTTCTAAATTAAATTTTAAATTTTTCGGTAGAAAAATGTCACGGCTGAAGACTTGTTCTCCCAAAATTACAAACTCACTATCGTTCGCCAGGATAACAAGGGACGCCTAAATTACACGATAGATCTTAATAGTGACAACATAAATGGAGCGAAAGGTCTTAAAATCGACAAGCTAATGGGGCAAACTTCTTAAAATCTGAAAACTAAT
The DNA here is from genome assembly GCA_032716605.1 of Paralithodes platypus. Taxonomy (NCBI): domain Eukaryota; kingdom Metazoa; phylum Arthropoda; class Malacostraca; order Decapoda; family Lithodidae; genus Paralithodes; species Paralithodes platypus. The sequence goes on along the minus strand of CM064549.1, from coordinate 29,983,947 downwards.
GGGGCTAAGCAGGAGGAAGAAGGGGGACCAGAAAAAAGACCCATCTCCCCTTAAAGTTATTGATATGCTTGGAACTTAATTAATGTGAATCCAAACATGCTGTTGGCCCTAGCCAGGATTCGAACTCATGATCATAGGATTAAGGGGAGAATGGGTTGTTTTTCTAGATCCCCTTTTTCCCTCATGTTTAACCCCATTAGTTTTCAAATGTTTGCCTCATTAGTTTGTCGAATTTAAGAAATCCCGCCCCATTTCCTTGTTAACCCTTAATTAGCGGCTCACCACATAAGTCGAGTTAAATAAAGCTGGACTATGTGGCGGCGCTCGACATAACTCGAGTGGCAATTTCAGCACGTAATGTTGCTGAGAGAGAGAGACAAGTGGTGGCAGGAGAGTAGCGAGCGTATGACTGCTCCAGACCACCGCGGCGAACCTACTGACACGAATCTCACCTCCCTCCTACCTCTCTCACTCGCTATATAAGGAATTGTATGGGGAAAGTGCCTAATTACATGCTTTTTGCACTCGCGTTGCACGGTTATTGCAAGAAAACTAGCCATCATAAAAGGATCGTTATGGTGTCATTCGAAAGCTCTGTTTATGCCCTTTCAGGGATAGATACTTGTTTTACGTTCTGGGTCTTATTTAGGCATGAAAATGATCACGTAAACAGCCCTATTTTGGCTAAAAACACCCCGCTGGGCGGTACATATAAATAAACCGCATAGGCCGCTCTTAAGGTGTTAATATCAAGACCTTTCGTGCTGATTTGGTGTCTATGTTTTTCCTGGCGAACGATAGAGAACCTGTAATTTTGGAAGGGACATTTTTCTACCGAACAAATTATAAATTAATCTAAAAGGGAGATCTAATGGATGTTTAAGTTTTATGGAAGTCTAGGGAGGAAACTAGAAAATTATTTAATATATGAAAAAATCGACCAGAAAGTGAACCATCCCCCCTTAACCCCCTCCGACTCATATGACGCGATCGCGTCATATGGCAGTTTTGCCAAAATACTCATATGACGCTAGTGCGTCATATGAACCTATCTTAATATCTCTAATAAGTTATATGACGCTCTAGCGTCATTTAGGCCTCAGTAAGTTAGGTCAGAATCTGTCGAATGGTGGCAACCCCAAGTTCCTCCGACTTCTAATGGTCCCTCAGTGAGATTTTGACAGTTGTGGGGGTAATGCCATTCGGTCCGCCTCCTCGTCGGTAAGTTAACTATTTCAGCCATGTATCTTACTAACCATGCTATGACCTCACATTGTCTTACAAACCATGTCATTAGTAAATCTGACCACAGGCACTTGAGAAGAGTAAATGCACGTATTCTTGCCCTCATCCTATAACTTGAGTTGCTTCAAACTCAGAGTGTTCAGGCATTTTGGCTCGACAGTTCCTTGATTTTGGCCCTGTCACTTTCAAATTGTGGGAGAGCTACTCGCCACAGGCAGTTTTGCCTTTTGTCTCCCTCATTCACAAAAAAAAAAAAAAAAAATCTATAAGCATATAATATAGTAATACATTATACAACCAAAATCCTCGGTGATCGCCGAACTTGTTATTATACGTAAATATTAAAATTTCCTCCTACATGTATCATACACCAAAAGGAAGACAGTTTATGAATAATGAAGTAAACAGTTCTTAAAAAGTCAATAATTGGGTCGTGCTAACAGGTTGAACCGCCAAAACTTGCAGTGCAAAACTGTTCTTGAATCCAAATATATACTTTAATTCCTTCTATTCCATAACTTTATTATTCTAGTAGACGCTTTTTCTCGATCCACTTTTCCCTCATGTTTAGCATATTATTTGAGATTTTAAGACGTTCGTTCCGTTAGCTTGGCGATTTTAAGAACTTTCGCCTAATTTCTTTGTCAATATTAGGACCTTTCGTGCCATTTAGGGGTCTATTATATTTTTGTGGCGAGCGAAAGCGAGCCTGTAATTTTAGAAGTGGCCGGGAAATTTGTCTACCGAAAAATTTACAAAATTATTTTGAAAGGGGGTCTAGGGAGCGTTTCGTTAAGAATGATAGAAGTCTAGCGACGAAACTCATAAATAAATACAAAAACAAGCACTACCCTCTTTAGTGTAATTACCCAACTGGGGAGTTGCACAATGAATAAATGCTTAACATTATAAAGACAACTATGACAATGTATTTTGTTCATATACAACAATTTCATAATAAAGATGTGTAGGTACTTTACTACTCAGAAAAATTATGGATACTATATATTATTACATGTAAATTATGGATACTATATATTATTACATGTAAATTATGGATACTATATATTATTACATGTAAATTATGGATACTATATATTATTACATGTAAATTATGGATACTATATATTATTACATGTAAATTATGGATACTATATATTATTACATGTAAATTATGGATACTATATATTATTACATGTAAATTATGGATACTATATATTATTACATGTAAATTATGGATACTATATATTATTACATGTAAATTATGGATACTATATATTATTACATGTAAATTATGGATACTATATATTATTACATGTAAATTATGGATACTATATATTATTACATGTAAATTATGGATACTATATATTATTACATGTAAATCGCATCGACTGCCCACTGTATGCTCAGCAAAGACATCGTTATTTTTCTCAGCCTTCTCTTAAGTCTATTTTGTCTGAGAGTCCTTCCTTTGATATTGTCAAACTATTTGATTTCCTTAAAAAAATTAGTCTTTCATCAGCTTTAATATTTAATTTTCTTAGTCATATATAGTTTAATATTTTTATTTTATTTTATAGTGAACAAGTTTGATCGATTTTACCCCTTTTATTTATATTAATTTAACCCATTTCCACTATTACACCCTCTCCAGCTTTAAGAGGGATTTTACCCAGTAGACTTGACAAATTAGTTACATGTAAATCGTCAAGTTTTCTGTTCAAATTCAGCAAGGAGATTAACCCTTAACTGGCGGCGCCCGGCTATTGTCGAGTGAAATAAATGTGGCCTATGTGGCGGGGCCCGGCTATTGTCGAGTGCAATTTTGAGCACGTAATGTGCTCCGAGAGAGCGCGGAGCAGTGGGAGGAGCGTAGGTTACCTCATGACCGCTCACCACGGTGGCCGTGGAGCTACTGAGCTGTACTCCTTTGTACCCCACCCTCTCTCACTCATTTCACACGTAATAATGTAAGAAAATGACCGTAGTTTACCGATTTTGCCCTTCGGTTGTAAGATCGTTGCAAGACAACCAGTGATTGTAGAAGGATGGTTCTGGCATCATTGGAAAGATGAATTAACGCCCTTTCAGGGATGCATACTTGTATTACGCTCTGGCTCTTGTTAATGCATAAAAACGAGCACGGAAACAAGCTTGTTTACGGTAAAACCCCCCACTGGGCGGCACATCAAATATACTCCTCCACCCGCTTTTAAGGTGTTAATATTTACTTTGCATGGAAGATCTGCCGGGTTCAACGGGAGTGAATTACATAAGGTGTTCACTCTTAACGCATAGTATCTGAATCTACATATACAAATTAGTTAATAAAAATAGGTAGACAATGATTTTGTAGCTTATATAACATGACTGATAAAAGCCCAGGGAGAACGAGAAAGAAAAACTTGCATTATTGATGGAGGTCAATTGGTAAAGACTACCTCGCCTTTTTTCTCTTTCTCTCCCTCTCTCGGTCTTTTATCCATTCGGCCCAATTCAGCCTACTGTTTTAAGACGTTTACCCCCATCCAGGTGTCAATATTTTCCTGGTGAGCGGTAGCGAGCCAGCATATATATATTTTTGTTTTGAGAGCAAGCTAAATTTGTATTTTTTTTCTCGATAGAAAAAGGTCTCCGGCGAAGCAGGATTTCTCCATACAATGCTGGCTCGCTATCGCTCGCCAGGAAGATATCGACACCTGGATGGGGATAAACTTCTTAAAACAGTTGGCTGAATGGGACGAATGGATACAAGCCAGAGAAAGAGGAACCAAAAAAAAAAAAAAAAAGCAAGTGACTTCCCTTAATTAGATCAATATTGACCATCTACCAATATGTACTAGACAGACAGGTAAACAAAACGCTTGATACGTAATAACATTGGTCAGGTGTAAAATTACGTTGACTTTATAGAACTGTTCTGGGCAATACGAACTTTTAATTTGTGATAAAGTTGGAATTATAAAAAGGCACGCAGGTATTATATGTTTCACATTGATATAAAATTATAAACAGGTATATAATGGTTAAACATAACACATAACATTCATGAAGTTAACGCACCAGTTGACCAGAGTAAGGCAGCAACCTTGAGAGAAGAAACATGAGCGGACCAATTAAGACGAGAATCAAAAGTAAGACCCAAAAAGTAGTAGAGGAACGATAAGGGAGGGCAGTACCATAAAGAGTAAGAGGAGGATGAGGAATTGAATGGCAACGAGTAAAGGTCATCGCGCAGGATTTGGAGGTGGAAAAACGGAACCCGTGGCGGGTTGCCCATGAAGAAACAGCCAGAATAGCGGATTGGTTAAGAAGATGTAAAGCGTCAATATCGGAGTCGGCTGCGTAAATCGCAAAGTCGTCGACATACAAGGAAGACCGAACCCCGACAGGAAGAGAAGACACGATACTGTTGATAGCAATGAGAAAAAGGATGGTACTCAGGACACAACCCTGAGGAACACCTTCCAACTGAGGGGAAAGACGAGATAAGTGGGAAGCGACTCTGACACGAAAGGACCGAGAAGAAAGAAAATTCTGAATAAAGACTCCTAGATTACCATAAATCCCACAAGAACGGAGCGGACGCAAAATGTGGTACTTCCAGGTAGAATCATAGGCTTTTTCGAGATCGAAAAAAACAGCAATGACAGTTTGACGACGAGCAAAAGCTGTCCTGATATAAGATTCCAAGCGAATGAGGGGGTCAAGCGTACTACGAGCACGTCTGAACCCGAACTGGGAAGAAGACAACAAATGGCGCGACTCAAGAATCCACATGAGATGAGCGTTAATCATACGTTCAAAGAGTTTACACAGGCAACTGGTAAGCTTATGTACAACAATGAAGAGGTGGATGGGTTAACGGGGAGACAGAAGAGAAGGAGGCAGAGGGGAGGACCGAAAACCGGGGGGCATAGGGAGGCTTGACAGCGAAGGAGAAGAAGAAATAGGAGGGCCAGAGTGAGAGGAGGGAAGGGCAGAGGACGAAAGAGAGACAGAAGGAAGAGAAGAAGGTTGGGAAGGGGAAGAGACGGAAGAGGGGGGGACAGGGGAAGGAGGAGGTGGATGAGGGGTAAGGGGCAGTGGAGAGGGGACGGGATGAATGTCAGCTGAAACGGTAAGAGGCGGGGGACGAGAAGAATCGAGAAAGTCTCGAATCTTGGGAATGGACTCAAAGGACATGTTTAAATCAGAGGGAGGGTGAAGGCAGGAAGAAGAAGAAAGAGATGGAGAGGAGGAGGAAGGAGGGGCGGAGGAAGGAGGCAACCTCTTTTTCTTCTTCTCACCGGGACTCGGACTCCGGACATTGGACATTACGGTGGAAGTCCCTGCGTTTAGAAGAGGAGTGGGGAGAGGGAGAACGGGAGGTACGGGAAGGAATTTTTGGAAATCCATTTGGTAGAGACAGGAGATCGGAAGGAAATGGAACCACGAGACGAGGGAGGAGGAGAAGAACTAGAGGAAGGCTTGGGATGGGACCGCTGGCGGGAGGGGCATTGAGCCAAACCAGAAGAAGAGGGACGAGGGCGAGTAGAGGAAGTGGAAGGAGGGGAAACGGAAGTAGGAGTAGAAGAGTCAAGCACAGAGAAAGAGTTAGACAAAGGGATAGAAGACGAAGAGACAGTAATAGGAGTAGTGGAGACAGAAGAAACCGAAGGCGTAGAAGTAAGGGAAGAAGGGACAGAGAGCGGAACAGAGGAAGTAGAGGAAGAGGAGGATGAGGACAAGGGAAGCGGAACGGAGGGAGTGGAAGAAGAGATGGGAGGGTGAAAGATAAGTGCAGAAATCGGACGAGGTGAGAAGCCCAGGCGAAGAGCTTCCTTACGGGCAGCAGAGTGAGTAAGGCCCTGTTTTGCTTTAAGAATTGCAACTTCAGATTCAAATTTGTAAACGGGGCAATCATGGGAATAGGCAGGATGGGAGGCTTTACAGTTGAGACAGCAGGGGGTCGTAGACGGGCATTCATCAGCAATATGGCCAGGTTGCGCACAGTACGGGCATGTAGGGTAGTCGGGGTTGAGAGAGCGACAGTATTTCACGGGATGGCCAAAACGCCAGCAACCCTTGCACTGCTGAGGGCGGGGAAGGGATTCTAAGACGTCGATGCGAGTACCACCGACAATAACGAGAGAAGGGAGAATATTACCATCGAACGTTATTTTAGCGATATTAGAGGGGTAGCGGCGATTGTGGCGAGGTTGGATGGTGTAACAGACAATATTAATTACAACATGGTCTTGAGCAACAACGGCCTTCCCAATAAGGTCGGCGCAATCTTTGAAGTCCCGATCACCGAGTTGGATATAAGAAGGGATCAGGACAGTACCTGTGCACGAGTTCATTCTTTGGTCTTTAAAAGCAGGGATGGGAGTACCGTTGGGGTCTGCAAAGGCCGCCATAGCAGCAGCCAGACTCTCGTTCTGCACTGTAACTAGTCGGGAATGATCATGATGAGAGTGGAAAGTGACATCCTTGCCCACCTTCTGAAGGAGACTGAGGTGGAACAGAAGGTCATCTCCGGCAAGAGGGGCTGAGGCGGGGATAGAAAAGAATTTAACAAAATCGGCAGGGGCAAAGAGATCGGAGAGAGGAAGAATAGAAGAACGAGGGCGAGCAGAAGAAGCAACTGAAGGAGAAGAAACGGAAGTAGATGGAACCGAAGGAGAAGGAACTGAAGAAGAAGAAAAAGAAGGATAATATGGTTCGAAAGTGACTGAGATGAGGAAGCAATGGAGAAAGAAGACGAGGAAGGAAGAGTGGCAGATGCAGTAGAAGGGATAGCAAACGACGGAAGAGAAGAGGTCTGAACTGGCGGAGCAGGGAGGGAGATGGAAGAGGAAGCTGTAGAAGAAAGAGCAGGCTGAACTAATGAAGAATCGGAAAGAGAGGCGACACACTCCACGCCTACCAAAGTCGAAACCGAGGAAGGCGCCGGAGAGCGGGCAATGAGGAGAGAGTCAGAGGTTTGAGCTGGTACGGTACTAGTAGGTACGGATGCGTCTAGGGCGGAAGCCCCAGAGAGTTGAGAAAGGTCAGGTGGAGAGTCTGTGAGATCGCGTGGGACGGGGACAGGGTGCGCCTTAGCTTGTTCCGGGGTAGTGGGGTTGCATGGACGGACCATGATGACCCAAGTTGTTTTTACTATTCTAATTTCGGTTTGTCGGAAAACGAAAAAAAGGAAAGAAAAACTAACCAAGGGGAAGAAAAATAAAGAAAAATAAGAAAAATTAGAAACAAAGCAAAAATAAAGAGCGTACCATAAGAGCTAACAGAGCCCCCCGGCGCGAGTCAGGAAGCCCCGACCCCCACACCGACGGCACAAACCGGGGGAGGTCCTAGGGGGTTTCATCCCCATACCCTACCCCCCTAGACAAAGGGGGATAGCAGCACTACGTACAGAGAGGCCTAGCTTAGGCAAAACCGCTATACTGGGACTGAGGGCAAAATGAATTGCAAACATCCCCAATCTGTACGTAATGGAGGGCAGCCGGACAGAAGCCAGGAAACCCACCAGGAAGGTAGACCGGACCCCCGGAAACCGAGACCGGGCCTCACTGATGGGCAGTCCATGGAGAGACAGCACGGGCGACCGCGCCGCCGCCCCTGGTACCAACCCCCACGTGCAGTGAGCTAGCCGCCACTGCCCCTGTAAACGGGTAGGAGTCAGAACTCCCCACTCAGCGAGGGAAGGCGTCTTGAGCCTAGCCGGCACAATTTAGTGAAAAAGGAGGAGGAAACCCTCCGCAAAGCGAGGTCAAAATCGGGAACCAGAAAAACGCCGTCACCGGAAGGTTCCGCTTATTCCAATGTACTTCGTCCACGACGCCGCTGTAATCCCTGCTCCGAAGAGTGGATGACAGCGACCCCGCTTCGAGCCCCGCCACCACAACAAGGTGGCTCCCCAACGGCGGTGTATATATATATATATATATATATATATATATATATATATATATATATATATATATATATAAAGTACATCTCACAATGCACATGAGCTACTAAATGGTTTATAATCCAAGCCGGACTCTAACCACCGACAGTCAGTAGGAGTGATCAAGGGTACTTAACCTTATCCTATTTATATTAAGGAGAAGAGAATCCAACTTCGAGAACGTATTTCAATGAGGGGCAGGATAACTAATAATCCAGGTGGCGCCATGTGTCTCCGAGCCTAAATTTACGCTGTATAGGCTACCCATCAAAGTGATCAAACCCAAGATAGTTATAATTATCTATATCTTGCTATCTATATAACTTACTTAGTGATCCGTGATATCCAGTCATGTAGCATAATCATATTAGTTACGAATTTTAATGACACAAACACTAAGTAACTATCATGACAAATTTACGTAGGTCTACTAGATATCACTCCTGGCCAGGGAGAGATGAAATTTACAACTAATCAATGTACCCTGCTTACACTGGACATAAATAGAATCTGCCATCAGGAAAAACTTTAGGGCTCAGGAAGTAGGGCAAAAATTATATTTAGAGAATCTTCAAATCCTCCGATATCCCGCCATTTGAATCTGCAAGAAATGTTTTACTCTTTGGACATTCGTTTATAACCTAGTTTTCCTCAATTAGTTAATTACTTACACCCATCCATAAATAAACTATACTTTCGACGCAAAGTAAAAGGCAGTGTCAAAATCAGTTTTCTATAAATACATTCTTTGTAAGCAAATCTTCATTCGCTTAACAAAAAGATTGTGCATACTAAATGCTACCAGACTTATTCCAATGAAGATTAGGAAAGAACAACGGAAATTTAATTTCATATTTGATACATTAGATTTCCTTGGAAACATTTAAAAATACGATTTGGCACACTTTCAACCAGTTATAATCTTATTTTTTTCTGGAAACTTCCTGCACTAAAGACTGCAAGAACTTCCTAGAAAACCTTTTTCCATTCAGTCACAGCTTTATACCTTATAGCTGTAAAAAGGGACGTTCTGCTCCTATAAATTAAATGGCTTGTCCCAAAACACAGAATAACCGGTTCTAAAAGTTGAATGATAAAGGCTTCGGCACATTGCCCAGAGTAATCTGCCAATGTATGTATTATGTATTATGTAGTATGTATTATGTACCCAAGCATTAATTATAATAATCTAGTCACCAAAGTAGTTTTGGACTTCTATCTATCTATTGCCTGACGCCGTGATCCCCGAAGGGGTGGCCACGAACGAACCGCCCCCATGCACCTCTGTCCCCAGTCAGTCGACGCCCCTCCCCCCAACCAGCACCGCCTTCGTTCATGTAGTTCCTCACTCCATCCTTCCACCTCATATTCGGTCTACCTCTCCCCCTCTGTCCCTCCACCTCGCTCTCGTACACCCTCTTAGTCATTCTCTCGCTTTCCATACGTTCCATATGGCCGAACCATCTCAAGTTGTTCCTTTTCACACTTTCCAGCACATCTACCTCCACACCACACCTTCTTACTTCCTCATTAGTCTGTCTATCCCTCCATGTAACTCCGCACGCACTCCTTAAGTAATTCATTTCCACTGCTCTCACTCTTGGTCTGAGTCTCTCAACCAACGTCCATGCTTCGCTTCCGTAAGTCAGTGTCGGGATTACCACACTGTTATGCAAGGACTTCTTCACTTCCATACTGACCACCCTATTTCTTGTTACTGCTTTTAGCGTTCCTACAACCCTCTTCCCCTGTTGTACCCTCTCCCGCACCTCTTCATCCATAGTCCCATCTTTACTCAACACACTGCCCAGATACTTAAAAGAGTTGACGATCTCCATAGCCTGACCGTTCAGCTTCACCTCACACTCTTCTTGCGGTACTGTAAAAAAAAAAAAAAAAAAATCAAGGACAGTCTTTAAAAATGTAAATTGAAAGCTATAGAACCTTACATGCTTTAATCAACTGCCACTTTTGGGATAAAACTAGCATAAATGAAAATATAATTTTATTTATCCATCTGTACAGCCTTCATGGATACAATTTTGCATTTAAATAATTTCGCAAACAGAGCGACATTCATCCAGAGATTCAAAGTTGTTGGAATTGCCACCACAGCCCCCAAAGAAAAAGGATCGACAGAAATATAGTTGTGTATCATAGTAGAAGTGGAGGCCGTTATCGTCACAGGGGCCAGGGTCCTTGGGCAGCAAGCACAGAGCAGGCGGAGTTACGGAAGTTTCAGTTTCAGAGCTAGTCGCTCGAGTGATGGGGGTAGGATTACCTGCAAGTGGATGGAAAATTAAGTAATTTATTTCCATCTTGCGTTCAGTTGGGGGCCAGCTCCAGGCAAGACACAATGTTCAATAATAACATTATAAAAATACCAACACCGTTTCACATCACTGCAAATGTTAGGGTGCTTATGCTAGGCTGTGTTTGGCCGAGACTCTTCTCCAGGTATAGCCTTTTGCCTATGGAAAGTAACTGGTGAGCTATCCAACCTCACACATAGGAGCTATTCTTAAAGTTTTCACAAATTTATTCTTAGGATGGGACATTACTGTAGTCCAACTCCAGATTGAATAAACCAAAAGCATAGAGGGTTACACCCTTTCAACATTCTTGTCTGCCTGGGAATCTAACTCTGGTCCTCTCAGCGGTGGCCTCAATGCACTAACCAATATGCCACTGGAAACGGTCACAATAAATTAATTTCATGATATAGAATAAGAGAGTATTAGTCAATTTTATCAAAGGTGAAGAATCACTTAAAATTACCAACTGTACACTGATAAGACACTCTCTAGCCCATTTGAGTCACCCGGAAATTGGACGCGAATCATTTCTGGACGGCAGCCCATTCCAACTACCCCCTTGTAATCTCTTGGGGATGGTGCTGGGAATGGTCCCGGGGTAGACTGGAGCCGGAGTTCTGGGAGGGGGGGGGGGGGGGGGATGCCCATCTGCCAGCCAAACCTACCTAACTATGACTAAAACTAGAGAAAATAAACATAAGTCCGATGAATCAAAACCGCACAGGACAAGGACAAATGCCCCCCACAAACTCAGACTTGCTAGTGTGAATGTTGGTAGTTTGAATCTGCGTGCGAATTAAGTGGCTGAGATGTGTGAGAGGAGGCGAGTGGATGTTTGCTGTACCCAAGAAACACTCTGGAAGAGGCATGGGGTACAGTGGATTGTTGGAAGGAGGAAAAGATATAGGATATACTGGATGGGTGTGGAGACTGATAAAGCGAAAGGAGGAGTGGGTGTTCTGGTGGCTGAAGAGCTGGCGGAAAGTGTGCTTCAGATTACAAGAGTTAGTGAAAGGCCGATTGTTTAGAAGCTGAAAGTTGGTGAAAGAATTCTGAATGTGATATCTGCATATCTGCACAGGCTGGTCTACAGAAAGATAAAAGAGGACTTCTGGAATGACACAGTCCGTGTCATTTCAGGCCTCTCGGAGAATGAAATAACAATCGTGGGGGGGGAGGGGGGACCTCAATGGTCACGTGGGAGCATCTGCAGATGGATAGGAGGGGGTACATGGAGGAAATGGTTACGGAAGGAGAAATCTGGAAGGCGAATATATATTAGAGTCCTGCGTTGCACTCAACATGGTTGTGTGTAACACAAAGTTCAAGAAAAGACAGAGCCACCTGATCACATATAACTCTGGGGTCTCCAGTAGCCAGATAAATTACACCTTGGTTAACAGATAAGACTGGAAACTAGTTAGAGATGTAAAGGTCATCCCGAGCGAAGAATGTATCCCCCAGCATAAGCTACTTGTGTGTGACATGAGCTTATACAGACATCCTAAGCGCAAGAAAGTATACATACCCAAAAGGAAAGTGTGGCTGCTGAAGAACATGGAAGTTAGGGATAGGTTTCATAGTGAACTGGAGGAAATTAATAGAAATAAGGAAGCTAGGCCTAACTATGTAAATAGTGAATGGAACTTTCTTAAGCATAGCCTTATCGCTGCCACTGACAAAGTCTGTGGGAAAACAAAGAGTCACCCCAGGAATAAGACCTCCTGGTGGTGGAAAGATGAGGTAGAACATGCTGTGAAAGAGAAAAGGAGATGCTTCAAAGCATGGAAGAAAGGAGGCAGCAAGGAGGAATACCAGGCAGCTAAACGAACTGCCAAAAGAGTTATTTACAATGCTAAAAATCGCATTAAGGACCTGGTCCTCTAACAAGTGTGTAACATTGACAATCCCAATGGGATCTTCAACCTAGCTAGGAGAGTTAAAAATTACAGTAGGGATATTATAGGTGAACAGTGTGTTAGAAACGATAATGGGAAGATTGTGTATGCAGAAAATGAAATCAGAGAAGCATGGAAGGCACACTATGAATGATTGCTAAATGTAGAGTTTGAATGGGATAAGGAACAGCTTAGTATCGAAAAAACAATATCTGGGCCCTCTCCTTTGATAGCACCAGCTGTAGTGAGCGACTGCAATCAATAAAATGAAGGACGGTAAAGCTCCAGGTTGCTCTGACATTGTCGCCGAGATGATAAAAGCCTCAGGAGAGACTGCTGTAAACTTAGTCACTGAGTTGATATACACCATTATTAAAGATGAGAAAATCCCAGAGGATTGGCTCAAAAGTGTAATAGTAAATATATACAAAGGAAAAGGGGATGCACTAGATAGAGGAAATTATAGGGGCCTGAAAATGTTTGACCAAATCATGAAGGTCTGTGAGAGAGTCTTTGAGGGTTTGACCAGGCAAAGCATCTCTATTGATGATATGCAGTTTGGTTTTATGCCAGGACGAGGTACAACCGATGCTATCTTCATAGTCAGGCAGATGCAGGAAAGACACTTACTAGAAGTCAAGGATCTTTACTTTGTGTTTGTAGACCTGGAGAAGGCCTTTGATAGGGTGCCTAGAGATGTTGTGCAGTGGGCTATGAGGACACTTGGTGTGGAAGAGTGGCTGGTGCGTGTGATAATGAAGATGCATGAGGATTCGCGAAGTGCGGTGAGGGTGATGGGTGTACTGAGTGATGAGTTCCCAGTCCGTGTTGGAGTCCATCAGGGTTCAGTGTTAAGCCCCCTCCTCTTTATTATAGTCTTGGAGGCACTGTCTAGAGTTTTTAGAGGCGGACTCCCGTTGGAACTGTTTTATGCAGACGATTTAGTCCTAATAGCTGAAAGTGTGCAAGATGCGGAGGCCAAATTCAGAGAGTGGAGAGAGGGCATGGCGAGTAAGGGTTTGAGAGTCAATATTAACAAAACCAAGGTTATGCATTGTAGATTGAGACGAGGCAATGTGCAAAAGAGCGGTGCATACCCATGTGCAGTGTGTGGAAAGGGAGTGGGCGCTAATTCAATTCAATGTAGCATCTGTTGCTGTTGGGTACACCATGGGAGTAAGAACTGTAGTAGAATAAAGGGACCCCTGCCGAAGGATAAGTCAGAAATAGAGAAATTTGAGTGCGTAGCGTGCAAAGGCGAGCTTGTGTTAGGTGATCATGTTGCTGTTAATTTTGGAAATGAGTCGTTGGAGCTGGTGAACAAGTTTTGTTACCTAGGAGATACTATCTCTGCCGGTGGTGGGGCCGAGGCTGCCACTGTCGCTAGAATTAGGTGTGGCTGGGGGAAGTTCAGAGAACTGATGCCAATCCTGACCATGAAAAGAATGCCTCTCCCCTTTAACCCGGGAGCTGCGGGGAGACTCTTAAGAGTTCCCCCGGCGCACTGCGGGGAGACTCTTAAGAGTCAGAGAAAATAAAAATCAACTTTTGACATCGAAAAAAAAAAAAATTTATTTTTTTTTTTTTTTTTTTTTTTTTTTTTTTTTTTGGCCCCTGGGCCATGCAAAATCTCAGTCCTCTACCTCCCCTCCTTCCCCACTTTCCTCCTCTCCTTCAGTTATCACCTATTTTCCCTGTTATTCCCTTATTCTGAGGTATATTTTCGTGCTAACATTAGAAATCCGATTGGAGGGTGTGGTCATCACTGATAGCAGAGTGCAAGAGAGAGAGAGAGAGTATCGATCGACTGTGTCTCAGTGGCCTTGGGGGAAATTGGCGGGAAAGCAGATTGCCTCACCCATACATTATACAACTCGCGGGCTATATCTCCGATTTTGACCATCCAAACGCTGTTTTCACTCGTTTTATTGTTGTTTCAGGTTAATACCTTTATAATCAACCCATAATAGGCGCATATGGATAAGTATTGATGCTATTAATGGCACAATGAATATTTTAGTGGCGGAAACACCTCAAATACGTCAGCACAGGAGGACGTTTCCAATTACCCCCATGCGCACTTCAGAGGTTAAGGGAAAGGTGTATGTCTCATGTGTTAGAAGTGCAATGACGTATGCCTCAGAAACATGGGCCGTTAAAGTAGAGGATGTCAACAGAATGGAGCGTAATGAGATGAGAATGGAGAGATGGATGCGAGGGGCCAGGCTACAGGATAGAATAACAAATTTTGAGCTGAAGAGACATTTAGGTATAAAGAGTAATAGCGAGGTGATGCGTACAAGTAGACTGGGATGATATAGACATGTGGAGAGAATGGATGAACAAAATTGGGTGAAAAAATGTAAGTTTGTGATTGTGGAGGGAGCTGCACCAAGGGGTGGACCGAGGAAGACCTGGGATCGGACTATACGTGCCGATCTCAAATCCAAGAACTTGACAAGTGAAGCAGCCCTTAACAGGGTTGCCTGGAACACTGCCATTAGGACAAGAGAATGAAACTGCACTTATGTGTGGAGCGCTCAGTCTTGGAATTTTATGTATGTATGAATACAAAGGAAAATGCGCATTAACACTCAACTCGACTCTTGTCATGTTTGCGGAGCTACGCAATCATTTCTTGGTTGCATGAATGACTATATTAGATTGTATTCCCTCCAATATTTACTTTAAGCGGTGACAAAACAAAAAATCCTCATCAGCTTAAACAAATTAGGAATCGAAAGAAACGACCAGTGAATGCAGAGTTTTTGGCGTGCGTGTGAATGTTTTAAGAGTTATAACATAAAGATTCATCCTCAGTCGTTGCTCCAACCAAACTCACGACCACAATCCATAAATATCAACTGTCAAAATATAACAATTCCTGCTTGGCCACTCGTTCTGAATGTTTGAGGTTCGATCACGGCTGGGAGTATTCAAACATTTATTAGCTTTAGTGTATTTGTGAGATTTACTATATATTAAAAGATCAAAAGAGAAAAAAAAAAAGACACAGAATAATTAGAAAAGATGAAGGGTTAATTTGTATGTCGCTGAAGAGTAAGGGATAGTTTTGTGGAAGGTTGTGATAAATGGAGAAATTGAGTTAAAGAGAGACTGACCGTTTGTTTGGTCTATTAATTCATTTATTCATGTATTTTTTTTTAGTTTCCTCCCTAGACCTCCATCAAGCTTAGAACCCCCCCCCCCCCCCTAGACCCCCCTTCAAGATAAATTTGTAAATTTTTCGGTAGAAAATGTCCCGGCCATAAAGGCCGGTTCCTCTTAAAATTGCAGGCTCTCTATCGCTCGCCAGGAAAAAATAGACACCTAAATGGCACGAAAGGTCTTAAAATTAACAACGAAATGGGGCGAAATTTGTTAAAATCGCCAAACTAATGGGCCGAACTTCTTATAATCTCAAAACTAGTGGGGCTAAACATTAGGGAGAAGGGGGTCCAGAAAAAAGGTCTGCCTCCCCTTAAGGTACAATACATTACATTACATTAATGAAGTCAACGCACCAGGCGACAAAGGCCATATGGCACGAAATATGGAAAGACGGGAAGGAAGTTAACTAAATATCATCGAGAACTCGAACATGATGAAGGAAGGACATAATACGGGAGATAGAAAACGAGAGATTCAGAAAGAAAATCTGCAAGACACGGCGGCTGGCGGAGGAGAGCTAGAAAAGGGAAGAAACGCGTGCGGGCAACGGAAAATAAGGGGCAATCGAGGAAAAGATGGGAGACAGAAAGCTGAACGGTACAGTGCGAGCAAAGAGTCGGAGGAGAACGGGACATTAAAAACGAATTGGTAAGTCTGGTGTGGCCAATGCGGAGACGGGCCAAAGCCGTCTCCCAACGGCGATTACGGTGGGAGGGATCAGACCACCCAGAAACGGACGGTTTGACAGAACGAAGTTTATTAACGGAGATAGTGGACCACTGAGTCTGCCACCTCGACCAAAGAAACCTGGACAAGGCAGGGAAGAAATCAGAGGCCGGGACAGCAAGCGAGGAGCGGGTACCCCGCACGGCAGCAGAACGAGCAAGGCAATCAACCCGCTCATTACCGCAAACGCCAACGTGACTGGGAACCCAGCAAAAATGTACAAGCTTTTTGCGGACGGAAAGGCGGAAAAGCCATTCCTGAATGGAAAGAACTAAAGGGTGTAGAGCAGGGGAGGACTGTAAGATAAGTAGAGCACTGAGAGAATCAGAGAACAAAGTAAAGGACGAGGAGGGGAAGGAACACATAAAACGGAGGGCAATAAAAATAGCATAAAGTTCAGCAGTTAAAATACTGGCAACGGGAGGCAAAGAATATTGATACGAGCAAGTGGGAAAAAGGACGGCAAACCCCACGCCTACCGACGTCTTGGAGCCATCAGTATACACGGGAGTGGTTGGAGCGTGAAGAGAGAGGTGATCTAAGAAACGAGACCGAAGAACGAGGGGAGAAGTAGAGGACTTGGAACAAGGGAGGATGGAAGGGCAAACCGAAGGACGAGGGAAAAGCCAGGGGGGAAAAGAGCAAAAGCGGAAAGGGAGGACGTTAGAAACAGGGAAAGAGCACGATGCGAGCAGCGAGAGCATGCGGACAGAAAACGGAGAACCAAGACGGGGGTGAGACGAAAAAGTAGCAACGACCGAAGGGGGAAGGGAAAGATGGGAAGATGGGAATTGTTGAAGGCGAGCGTAAGAACGAAGGGACAGGAGAGCCCGACGGCGATAAAGAGAAGGGAAACCAGACTCAGCATAGAGGCTTTCAACAGGAGAGGAACGAAAAGCACCAAGGGCAAGACGAAGACCAGAGTGATGAACAGAATCAAGAGCATGGAGAACAGAATCAGAGGCTGAAGAGTAAACTTGACAGCCATAATCCAACTTAGAGAGGACAAGAACCGTATGAAGCCGAAGAAGAAGCGCTCGATCAGCACCCCAAGTGAGGTGGGACAAGGACTGAAGAAGGCGGAGGCGGAGTAAGGCAGCAACCTTGAGAGAAGAAACATGAGCGGACCAATTAAGACGAGAATCAAAAGTAAGACCCAAAAAAGTAGTAGAGGAACGATAAGGAGGGCAGTACCATAAAGAGTAAGAGGAGGATGAGGAATAGAATGGCAACGAGTAAAGGACATCGCGCAGGATTTGGAGGTGGAAAAACGGAACCCGTGGCGGGTTGCCCATGAAGAAACAGCCAGAATAGCGGATTGGATAAGAAGATGTAAAGCGGCAATATCTGAGTCGGCTGCGTAAATCGCAAAGTCGTCGACATACAAGGAAGACCGAACCCCGACAGGAAGAGAAGACACGATACCGTTGATAGCAATGAGAAAAAGGACGGTACTCAGGACACAACCCTGAGGGACACCTTCCAACTGAGGGTAAAGACGAGATAAGTGGGAAGCGACTCTGACACGAAAGGACCGAGAAGAAAGAAAATTCTGAATAAAGACCCCTAGATTACCGTAAATGCCACAAGAACGGAGCTGACGCAAAATGTGGTACTTCCAGGTAGAATCATAGGCTTTTTCGAGATCGAAAAAAACAGCAATGACAGTTTGACGACGAGCAAAAGCCGTCCTGATATAAGATTCCAAGCGAATGAGGGGGTCAAGCGTACTACGAGCATGTCTGAACCCGAACTGGGAAGAAGACAACAAATGGCGCGACTCAAGAATCCACACGAGACGAGCGTTAATCATACGTTCAAAGAGTTTACACAGGCAACTGGGAAGGACAATAGGGCGATAGTCCTGTGGCAAGAACCCAGACTTGCCAGGTTTAAGAAAAGGTATGGTCAGGGCAGTACCCCAAGAGGGAGGGAAAACACCAGAAGACCAAATCGTGTTATAGAGAGCTAACAATGAGACCAGAGCTTGCGAGGAAAGAAGTTTGAGCATGAGATAATGGATACCATCAGGACCCTCAGAAGTGTTCTTACAGGCACGGAGAGCGGTGTGTAACTCAGTCGAGGAAAAAGGAGCATTATAGGATTCGTCAGAGGAAAGACTAAAAGTAATTGGAGTACTTTCCGCAACGACTTTAAGCGAGTGAAACTCAGCAGAGAGGTGAGAACCACTGCTAACTGAGCTAAAGTACGAGCCCAATCGATTAGCAATTGTTTCGGAGTCTGCCACAGAAACACCATCAATGCGGAGGACTGGAGCACGGAAGGGAAGATGTTTACCAGAGATCTTACGAATAAGTTTCCAAACCGAAGCGACAGGAGTGCGAGACGTAATAGAAGAAACATAGGACTCCCAACTCCGGCGTTTAGCGGCTTTGGTAGTACGACGGAAAAGAGCAGATGCACGGCGAAAGAGAAAAAACGACTCCTGAGAAGCAGGGGTGAGACGCTTACGGCGAAAGCTTTTCCAAGCCGCCCGTTTAACCCGGAGGGCCCTGGAACACTCAGGAGACCACCAAGGGACGCATTTAGACGAGAAAGGACGAGACGTCCGGGGAATGGACGTCAAAGCAGCACCGAAAACCAGATCCAGAAAATACGAGAGCATGACACGGACCGATGAGAAAGGAGGAGGAAGCAAAGAAGGAACAGTAAGGGAAGCGAAAGAAGACCAGTCCGCCCGCTGGAAGCACCAACGAGGGGAGTTAGGAGTAGGAGAGTAGGTAGTCAGAGAAAGGAGAATGGGAAAATGGTCGGAATTGTGAGAATTCTCGAGAACCGACCAATGAAAATCAAGGGAAACTGAAGGGGAACACAGGGAAAGATCGATACAGGAAAACGTACGAGTCCGAGCATCAAAATGAGTAGGAGCACCAGAATTAAGGAGAAAAAGAGGACGGCCCGAGAGAAAAGGTTCAAGCCGACGACCCCGGGGTGAAATAACATAGTCACCCCACAAGGTGTGCCGACCATTAAAATCACCAAGGACTAAGAATGGAGTGGGCAACTTAGATAAAAATCTCGGAGAATTCGGGAAAATCGATGGGAAGAGAAGGCGACAAATACACAGAAACCACTGTTAACCAGTGGTCAAGATAGACTCTAGCAAAGGTGCAAGGGAAATGAGTAGAAAAGGACAGCTCTTCAAAAGGGACAGAACGATGAATAAGAAGACAAGTATCATGGAGAGAGTGGGGAGAACTATAAAAAGAGTAATGAGGAAAGGGAACAGGAGAGAAAAGACGAGTCTCCTGAAGACAAACGACCTTAGGGGAGTGAAGAGAAAGAAGAAAACGTAAGTCAATCCTTTGAGCATGAAGACTACGAAGATTCCACTGCAAAATGGACATAATAAAAGAAAAAGAAAAAAGAAACCAAGAGGAGACTAAAGGACGAAAAAACAACGAAAACAGACAAAAGAAAACCAGAAAAGGAGGCAAAAGCCACCGAAAATAAGAACGCACAGAAAAGAGGAAGGACACACAGAGAAGGAAAGAAATATACACAAATAACAATAAAGGTAAAACACACACACTTATGTACAACTAAGAAAAGGTGAATGAGGATAACGTGGAGAATTAAAAGGAGGCAAAAGCCAACAAAAAAAAAGAAAGGGAAGAATACACACTTATACACAACAATGAAGAGGCGGATGGGCGAACGGGGAGACAGATAAATACAAATAATGAGAAAGGGAAAAAATACACACTTATGTACAACAATGAAGAGGTGGATTGGTTAACGGGGAGACAGAAGAGAAGGAGGCAGAGGGGAGGACCGAAAACCGGGGGGCATAGGGAGGCTTGACAGCGAACGAGAAGAAGAAAGAGGAGGGCCAGAAAGAGAGGAGGGAAGGGCAGAGGACGAAAGAGAGACAGAAGGAAGAGAAGAAGGTTGGGAAGGGGTAGAGGGGGGGACAGGGGAAGGAGGAGGCGGTTGAGGGGTAAGGGGCAGTGTAGAGGGGACAGGATGAATGTCAGCAGAAACGGTAAGAGGCGGGGGACGAGAAGAATCGAGAAAGGCTCGAATCTTGGGAATGGACTCAAAGGACATGTTTAAGTCAGAGGGAGGGCGAAAGCAGGAAGAAGAAGAAAGAGATGGAGAGGAGGAGGAAGGAGGGGTGGAGGAAGGAGGCAACCTCTTTTTCTTCTTCTCACCGGGACTCGGACTCCGGACAGTACGGTGGAAGTCCCTGCGTTTAGAAGAGGAGTGGGGAGAGGGAGAACGGGAGGTACGGGAAGGAATTTTGGAAATACGTTTGGTAGAGACAGGAGACCGGAAGGAAAGGGAACCACGAGACGAGGGAGGAGGAGAACTAGAGGAAGGCTTGGGATGGGACCGCTGGCGGGTGGGGCGTTGAGCCAAACCAGAAGAAGAGGGGCGAGGGCGAGGAGAGGAAGTGGAAGGAGAAGAAACGGAAGTAGGAGTAGAAGAGTCAAGCACAGAGAAAGAGTTAGACAAAGGGATAGAAGACGAAGAGACAGGAATAGGAGGAGTGGAGACAGAAGAAACCGAAGGCGTAGAAGGAAGGGAAGAAGGGACAGAGAGCGGAACAGAGGAAGAGGAGGACGAGGACAAGGGAAGCGGAACGGAGGAGTGGAAGAAGAGACGGGAGGGTGAGAGATAAGTGCAGAAATCGGACGAGGAGAGAAGCCCAGGCGAAGAGCTTCCTTACGGGCAGCAGAGTGAGTAAGGCCTTGTTTTGCTTTAAGAATTGTAACTTCAGATTCAAATTTGTAAACGGGGCAATCATGGGAATAGGCAGGATGGGAGGCTTTACAGTTGAGGCAGCAGGGGGTAGTAGACGGGCAGTCATCAGCAATATGGCCAGGTTGCGCACAGTACGGGCATGTAGGATAGTCGGGGTTGAGAGAGCGACAGTATTTCACGGGGTGGCCAAAACGCCAGCAACCCCTGCACTGCTGAGGGCGGGGAAGGGATTCTAATACGTCGATGCGAGTACCACCGACAATAACATGAGAAGGGAGAATATTACCATCGAACGTTATTTTAGCGATATTAGAGGGATAGCGGCGATTGTGGCGAGGTTGGATGGTGTAACAGACAATATTAATTACAACATGGTCTTGTGCAACAACGGCCTTCCCAATAAGGTCGGCACAATCTTTGAAGTCCCGATCACCGAGTTGGATATAAGAAGGGATCAGGACAGTACCTGTGCACGAGTTCATTCTTTGGTCTTTAAAAGCAGGGATGGGAGTACCGTTGGGATCTGCAAAGGCCGCCATAGCAGCAGCCTGACTCTCATTTTGCACTGTAACTAGACGGGAATGATCATGACGAGAGTGGAAAGTGACATCCTTGCCCACCCTCTGAAGGAGACTGAGGTGGAACAGAAGGTCATCCCCGGCAAGAGGGGCTGAGGCGGGGATAGAAAAGAATTGAACAAAATCGGCAGGGGCAAAGAGATCGGAGAGAGGAAGAATAGAAGAACGAGGGCGAGCAGAAGAAGAAACTGAAGTAGATGGAACCGAAGGCGAAGGAACTGAAGGAGAAGAAAAAGAAGGAAAATATGGTTCGAAAGTGACGATATGAGATGAGGAAGCAATGGAGGAAGGAAGAGTGGCAGATGCAGTAGAAGGGATAGCAAACGACGGAAGAGAAGAGGGCTGAACTGGCGGAGCGGGGAGGGATAAGGAAGAGGAAGCAGTAGAAGAAACAGCAGGCTGAACTAATGAAGAATCGGAAAGAGAGGTGACACACTCCACGCCTACCAAAGTCGAAGCTGAGGAAGGCGCCGGAGAGCGGTCAATGAGGAGAGAGGCAGAGGTTTGAGCTGGTACGGTACTAGTAGGTACGGATGCGTCGAGGGCGGAAGCCCCAGAGAGTTGAGAAAGGTCAGGTGGAGAGTCCGTGAGATCGCGTGGGACGGGGACAGGGTGCGCCATAGCTTGGTCCGGGGTAGTGGGGTTGTATGGACGGACCATGATGACCCAAGTTGTTTTTACTATTCTAATTTCGGTTTGTCGGAAAACGAAAAAGGAAAGAAAAACTAACCAAGGGGAAGAAAAAGAAAGAAAAAGAAAAGAAACACAGAAACAAAGCAAAAATAAAGAGCGTACCATAAGAGCTAACAGAGCCCCCTGTCGCGAGGCAGGAAGCTCCGACCCCCACACCGACGGCACAAACAGGGGCAGGTCCTAGGGGGTTCATCCCCATACCCTACCCCCCTAGACAAGGGGGGATAGCACCACTACGTACAGAGAGGCCTAGCTTAGGCAAAACCGCTATACTGGGACTGAGGGCAAAATGAATTGCAAACATCCCCAATCTGTACGTAATGGAGGGCAGCCGGACAGAAGCCAGGAAACCCACCAGGAAGGTAGACCGGACCCCCGGAAACAGAGACCGGGCCTCACTGATGGGCGGTCCATGGAGCGACAGCACGGGCGACCGTGCCGCCGCCCCCGGTACCAACCCCCACGTGCAGTGAGCTAGCTGCCACTGCCCCTGTAAACGGGGAGGAGTCAGAACTCCCCACTCAGCGAGGGAAGGCGTCTTGAGCCTAGCCGGCACAATTTAGTGAAAAAGGAGGAAGAAACCCTCCGCAAAGCGAGGTCAAAATCGGGAACCAGAAAAACGCCGTCACCGGAAGGTTCCGCTTATCCCAAAGACGACGGGGGGGTACTTCTTCCACGACGCCGCTGTAATCCCTGCTCCGAAGAGTGGATGACAGCGACCCCGCTTCGAGCCCCGCCACCACGACAAGGTGGCTCCCCAACGGCGGGGTAAGGTACAATAGCATTCTCTACTAACCTGCTGTACGGACATCCTCACACTGTGCTAGACATTCGGCCTCAGTCTGGAAGTTGTTTGCGTTACCAAAGCATTGGTTGAAGAGGAAGGGCCGACACTGGTAAGTGGCCTCATGGTAGTAGTATCGAAGGACCCGCTCAGAACTGTTAACCTCACAGTTGCCGGGATCAAGAGGCAATAGACACCCAAAGTTATCCGGGACGATCGTGAGAAGCGGACTTGATGTTGACGTTCCTGTATGAAGAAGTTATTTAATCTTTAAAATGTTTTTGAAATAGACAAATAATATATTGCATACTTACATATAGCCGTTTTGTGGTAATAAGACAATAATAGAATCATACAGAATCGGTTTAGATTCCCTACCTTTAGATCTATATTTTCAGTACTTTATCATAAGCTTGCTTCTACCCCATTCTTTTAAGAAAAGAAAGGGCACTTGCAATTTGAGGAAAAACAAATAGTTAGCAATTATAATTCTTTTATCTGTATCATCGAAGTTGAATTGATTCAGACAAATAATTTAACGAGATTAGATTACATTGACTTTTACTTGTATTAAGATTATAGACATTGTAAACTCTATTTTTGGATAGCTTCAAACTTCAAGTTATTGCACTTACTAGACGTGGTAAATCCGGCACAAAGCGATAGACATTCCTCCTCCGTCTGGAAGGAGTTGCCGTCGCAAGGACAGCCGGAGTAGTCGTAACAGTTGTTGGTGATAGAGTCGTAGAAGTAGAGAGTCACCAGCTGATCACAGTTCACAGGGACACAACTCAATAGGCACACTGAAGAGACACCCTGGCTCGTTGGAACGGAGGTGATATCTGGAAAGTAATTATGATGCTGGTAAATCATATTAGAAGTGCATCTAGTTTCAGATTCCATAAACCAGAACTAAAGAACTTCAAATTAAGGAGACTGACTTGCCTTTTTTCCCTCCTTTTCTCGCTTTCTCTGGCTTTTATCCATTCGGCCCCATTCAACCTACCCCTATGCAGGTGTCAATTTGTTTCCTGGCCAGCGGTAGCGAGCCAGCATATTTGTTTTAAATGTTTTTGACAACAGGATAAACTTGTACATTTTTCGATAGAAAAATGTCCCCTGCGAAGCTGGATTTCTCCATACAATGCTGGCTCGCTATCGCTCGCCAGGAGAAAATTGAGAACTAGATGGGGATAAACTTAAAACAGTAGGCTGAAAGGGGCCGATGGATACAAGCCAGAGAGAAAGGAAAGAGAAAAACAGCAAGTGACTCCCCTTAACAGCAGTTATCTACCAAAGCAAAAAGCAGAAGAGACTGTATTAGACTGAATATACTTTTTTTTTTTTTTTTTTTTTTACACAGATCCATATCCTGCCAAGGCGAGGAGGCCATCTAGTGCATAGTGGATAAAGTACATGTCTAACGCTGCTGTAGTCTACTGTTGAAGTGGCAGTTTGTAACTATAGTTTTTTTTTCTCCAGCTGTTGATAAATTGCTAGATCTTCATCTTAATTTATTAATCATTATAGAGATTTTGTAGCGAAATATGTTGCTAATTATGCGAATTTGGTAATACAATGATGTAGAGACAGTAGTTTAATATTTTTTTCATTAAGTATTGAGAAATCAGCTGTTAAAAGATTCAATTTGCTATCAGCTGGAAATAAACAGACTATAGTGTAGATCATCATACTGATCAGGTGCAAACAGTCTCCTTGTAAACGAGATTGGTCTACTAAACCTCCGAGGTATGCCATTGCAGAGAGTTGTTTGAAGTCATTAGGATGGGTGACAAGCACTCTTCTAGCGAGGGCTCGATGCCAGGCCTCCCACGTAGGTTTTAAGCCATGGAACGCAAAAATAGGTTTGAATGGACCCAACCATGGTGTGTAAATCTCGCCAAAAAATAGGACTTGCAAAATGCAACTAAAAGTAAATCAATGTGTTGGAAGTGCATTCCAACAATTATTCTTTTAACAAAAGTTAACGCAGCTGGTGCGTGTAAAGGCAACTAGCGAGGTTGCGGCAGTAGACGAGACTAGAGGAGGAGGTGGGAAGAATGGGAGGATTTTCATAATATCCCCAAAGCAAGATTATTGTGCCACATGTGCATAACTTCTGAAGCTCAAGACATATTAGGAACCAGAAAGTAGGTGTAGAGAATAATTTTTATAAAGAATAGTCAGATAAACTATGTCAGGGCTGCTAGTGGGAGAGAGGACAAGTAAATCTATGCAGATCATATAAAATATTAATTCTCCAACTCTTACACACCCTTCCTAAGATATCCACAATAGTTTATTATGGTATCTAAAACATTAAACTGGTAATCTTTGTACTCTTATGATCCTTCAATCTCCTAATTCTAATGCCTACCTGTGCTTTTTAGTCCAGAACAAAGATTCATACACTCTTGTAGAGACTGGAAGTTATTTGCATTGCCCTGACAGCCACCATAGAAGAAGTGTTGACACTGCGTGAGGACTGGATTATAGTAGAAACGAGGCAGTTGACCACGGCAGGGGCCAGGGTCAAGGGGCAACAGGCAGACCAAGGCATTAGTGGAGGGACGAACACTTGTGGAAGATGGTGTGAAGCTGGATGGGATTGGGGTTCTTGCAAGGTCTGTATGGAGTAAGGTATTTATTAATCATACACAGATAATTTTATTTCCGTTCTATTTGAGCATGTGAAATAAATAATTAAAATCGTGGTCCTGGAGGTTTCAAGTTTGCTATCATCTTGGTAATTATGGAACATGTCAGAGAAAGGGTCATTGGTAGTCAAAATACACAAAATCCACCTCTTAATTCAATTCAGGTTAGTATGCAGAGAGTAGATCCTATCATTTGTTAACTATCAAAGATAGTTTGTTTACAACTACAAAGTTTTATCGGCAGACATCCAATATAATATGCTGAAGTTTTATTTTAACTGTTAAACAAATTAAATTTATATGCACTGTGGTACCCTAGCTTTTAGTTCTCCGGTTTACGAACTTCAATGCAACTTTAACTTTTAGGTTTGCTTTGTGAATCTGGATCCAGACCTAACTTGCCTAGGCAAGTAGCATAAGCTACTTGTGTGCGACACAAGCTTATACAGAGGTCCTGAGTGAAAGAAGGTATACAGGCCCAAAAGGAGAGTGTGGCTGCTGAAGAACAAGGAAGTTAGGGATAGGTTTCATAGTGAACTGGAGGAAATTAAGAAATAAGGAAGCTAGGCCTAGCATTGTAAATAGTCAAAGGACTTTCTTTAAGCATAGCCTTCTCGCTGCCACTGACAAAGTCTGTGGGAAAACAAAGAGTCACCCCAGGAATAAGACCTCCTGGTGGTGGAACGAGGAGGTAGAACATGCTGTGAAAGAGAAAAGGAGATGCTTCAAAGCATGGAAGAAAGGAGGCAGCAAGGAGGAATACCAGGCAGCTAAACGAACTGTCAAAAGAGTTATTTACAATGCTAACAATCGCATTAAGGACCTGGTCCTCGAACAAGTGTGTAACACTGACAATCCCAATGGGATCTTCAACCTAGCTAGGCGAGTTAAAAATTACAGTAGGGATATTATAGGTGAACAGCGTGTTAGAAACGATAATGGGAAGATTGTGTTTGCAGAAAATGAAATCAGAGAAGCATGGAAGGCACACTATGAACGATTGCTAAATGTAGAGTTTGAATGGGATAAGGAACAGCTTAGTATCTAAAAACCAATATCTGGGCCCCTCCTTTGATAGCACTGGCTGTAGTGAGTGACGCAATCAATAAAATGAAGGACGGTAAAGCTCCAGGTTGCTCTGACATTGTCGCCGAGATGATAAAAGCCTCGGGGGAGACTGGTGTAAACTTAGTCACCGAGTTGATAAACACCAATATTATAGAGGAGAAAATCCCAGAGGATTGGCTCAAAAGTGTAATAGTAAATATATACAAAGGAAAAAGGGATGCGCTAGATAGAGGAAATTATAGGGGCCTGAAAATGCTTGACCAAATCATGAAGGTCTGTGAGAGAGTCTTTGAGGATTTGACCAGGCAAAGCATCTCTATTGATGATATGCAGTTTGGTTTTTTGCCAGGACGGGGTACAACCGATGCCATCTTCATAGTCAGACAGATACAGGAAATATACTTACTAAAAGTTAAGGATCTTTACCTTGTGTTTGTGGACCTGGAGAAGGCCTTTGATAGGGTGCCTAGAGATGTTGTGCAGTGGGCTATGAGGAAACTTGGTGTGGAAGAGTGGCTGGTGCGTGTGATAATGAAGATGCATGAGGATTCGCGAAGTGCGGTGAGGGTGAAGGGTGTACCGAGTGATTAATTCGCAATCCGTGTTGGAGTCCATCAGGGTTCAGTGTTAAGTTAACCCTTAAAAAGCGGCTCACCACTTAAGTCGAGTTAAATAAAGCTGGACTATGTGGCGGCGCTCGACATAGATCGAGTGGCAATTTCAGCACGTAATGTGGCTGAGAGAGAGAGACAAGTGGTGGCAGGAGACTAGCGAGCGTATGACTGCTCCAGACCACCGCGGCGAACCTACTGACACAAATCTCAGCTCCCTCCTCCCTCTCTCACTCGCTACATACTCAATTATGTACCGAAAGTACCGAATTACCTGCTTTTTGCACTCGCGTTGCACGGTTATTGCAAGAAAACTATCCATCATACAAGGATCGTTATGGTGTCATTCGAAAGCTCTGTTTATGCCCTTTCAGGGATAGATACTCGTTTTACGTTCCGAGTCTTATTTAGGCATGAAAATGATCACGTAAACAGCCCTATTTTGGCTAAAAACACCCCGCTGGGCGGTACACATAAATAAACCGCATAGGCCGCTCGTAAGGTGTTAAGCCCCCTCCTCTTTATTATGGTATTGGAGGCACTGTCTAGAGTTTTTAGAGGCGGACTCCCGTTGGAACTTTTTTATGCAGACAATTTAGTCCTAATAGCTGAAAGTGTGCAAGATGCGGAGGCCAAATTCAGAGAGTGGAGAGAGGGCATGGCGAGCAAGGGTTTGAGAGTCAATATTAACAAAACCAAGATTATGCATTGTAGATTGAGAAGAGGCAATGTGGAAAAGAGCGGTGCATACCCAAGTGCAGTGTGTGGAAAGGGAGTGGGCGCTAATTCAATTCAATGTAGCATCTGTCGCTGTTGGGTACACCATGGGAGTAAGAACTGTAGTAGAATAAATGGACCCCTGCCGAAGGATAAGTCAGAAATAGAGAAATTTGAGTGCGTAGTATGCAAAGGCGAGCTTGCGTTAGGTAATGATCCTGCGGCTGTGAATTTTGGAAAAAAAGAGTATTTGGAGCTGGTGAACAAGTTTGGTTACCTAGGAGATGCCATCTCTGTCGGTGGTGGGGCCGAGGCTGCCACTGTTGCTAGAATTATGTGTGGCTGGGGGAAGTTCAGAGAACTGATGCCAATCCTGACCATGAAAAGAAGGACTCTCCCCCTGAAGGGAAAGGTGTATGCCTCATGTGTTAGAAGTGCAATGATGTATGCCTCAGAAACATGGGCCGTTAAAGTAGAGGATGTCAACAGAATGGAGCGTAATGAGATGAGAATGGTGAGATGGATGTGTGGGGCCAGGCTACAAGATAGAATAACAAATGTTGAGCTGAATAGACGTTTAGGTATAAAGAGTATTAGCGAGGTGATGCGTACAAGTAGACTGGGATGGTATGGACATGTGGAGAGAATGGATGAACAAAATTGGGTGAAAAATTGTAGGTCTGTGATTGTGGAGGGAGCTGCACCAAGGGGTGGACCGAGGAAGACCTGGGATCGGACTATATGTGCCGATCTCAAATCCAAGAACTTGAAAAGTGAAGCAGCCCTTAACAGGGTTGCCTGGAACGCCGCCATTAGGACAAGAGAATGAAACTGCACTTATGTGTGGAGCGCTCAGTCTTGGAATTTTATGTATGTATACAAAGGAAAATGAGCATGAACACTCAACTCGACTCTTGTCATGTTTGCGGAGCTACGCAATCATGTCTTGGTTGCATGAGTGACTATATATTTGTTTATTGTATTGGATTCCCTCCAATATTTACACTAAGCAGTGACAACAACAAAATCCTCAAAAGTTTAAAAAAATTAGGAATCGAAAGAAACGCCCAGTGAATGCAGAGTTTTTGGCGTGCGTGTGAATGTTTTAGAGTTATAACATAAAGCTTCATCCTCATTCGTTGCTCCAACCAAACTCACGACCACAATCCTTAAATATCAACTGTCAAAATATAACAATTCCTGCTTGGCCACTCTTTCTGAATGTTTGAGGTTCGATCACGGCTGGGAGTATTTAAAAAATTATTAGCTTAAGTGTATATGTGAGATTTACTATATATTAAAATATCAAAAGAGAAAAACACTGAGAAAAATTAGAAAAGATGAAGGGTTAATTTGTATGTCGCTGAAGAGCAAGGGATAGTTTTGTTGAAGGTTGTGATAAATGGAGAAATTGAGTTAAAGAGAGACTGACCGTTTGTTTGGTCTATTAATTCATTTATTCATGTATTTTTTTAGTTACCTCCTTAGACCTCCATCAGGTTTAGAACCCCCCCCCCCCCTAGACCCGCCTTCAAGATAAATTTGTAAATTTTTCGGTAGAAAATGTCCCGGCCACAAAGGCCGGTTCCTCTTAAAATTGCAGGCCCTCTATCGCTTGCCAGGAAAAAATAGACACCTAAATGGCACGAAAGGTCTTAAAATTAACAACGAAATGGGGCGAAAGGTGTTAAAATCGCCAAACTAATGGGCCGAACTTCTTATAATCTCAAAACTAGTGGGGCTAAACATTAGGAAGAAGGGTGTCCAGAAAAACGGTCTGCCTCCCTTAAGGTACAATAGCATTCTCTACTAACCTGCTGTACGGACATCTTCACACTGTGCTAGACATTCGGCCTCCGTCTGGAAGTTGTTTGCGTTACCAAAGCATTGGTTGAAGAGGAAGGGCCGACACTGGTAAGTGGCCTCATGGTAGTAGTATCGAAGCACCCGCTCAGAACTGTTAACCTCACAGTTGCCGGGATCAAGAGGCAATAGACACCCAAAGTTATCCGGGACGATCGTGAGAAGCGGACTTGATGTTGACGTTCCTGTATGAAGAAGTTATTTAATCTTTAAAATGTTTTTGAAATAGACAAATAATATATTGCATACTTACATATAGCCGTTTTGTGGTAATAAGACAATAATAGAATCATACAGAATCGGTTTAGATTCCCTACCTTTAGATCTATATTTTCAGTACTTTATCATAAGCTTGCTTCTACCCCATTCTTTTAACAAAAGAAAGGGCGCTTGCAATTTGAGGAACAAAAAATTGTTAGCAATTATAATTCTTTTATCTGTATCATCGAAGTTGAATTGATTCAGACAAATAATTTAACGAGATCAGATTACATTGATTTTTACTTGTATTAAGATTATAGACATTGTAAATTCTATTTTTGGATAGCTTCAAACTTAAAGTCCTTGCACTTACTAGACGTGGTAAATCCGGCACAAAGCGATAGACATTCCTCCTCCGTCTGCAAGGAGTTACCGTCGCGAGGACAGCTGGAGTACTTGTAGCAGTTGTTGGTAAATTGCTATATCTTTATCTTAATTTCTTAACCATTATAGAAATTTTGTAGCGAAACTCTGTTGCTAATTATGCGATCTTTGCGTAGTACAATGATGTAGAGACAGTAGTTTTAAATATTTTGTTCATCGTATTGAGAAATCAGCTGTTAAAAAAGATTCAGATTTGCCATCAGCTGGAAATAAACAGACTATGAGTTTAGATCATCATACTGATCAGGTGCAAACCGTCTCCTTGTAAACGAGACTGTTCTACTACACCTCCGCGGTATGCCATTGCAGAGAGTAGTTTGAAGTCATTAGGATGGGTTGACAAAGCACTCTTGCCTAGAGCCGAGGTCTCGATGCCAGGCCTCCCGCGTAGGTTTTAAGCCATGGAACACAAAAATAGGTTTGGATGGACACAAACCATGGTGTGTAAATCTCCGCCCCAAAATAGGACCTTTACGAAAATGCAACTACAAGTAAAGTCAATGTTTTTGGTAGTGCATTCCAACCAATTATTCTTTGTCAAAAAATTAACGCACGTGTTGCGTGTAAAGGCAACTAGCGAGGATTCGGCAGTAGACTAGACTAGCGGAGGAGGTGGGAAGAATGGTAGGATTTTCATAATATCCCCAAAGCAAGATTATTGTGCCACATGTGCATAACTTCTGAAGCTCACGACATCTTCGAACCATAAAATAGGTGTAGAGAATAATTTTATAAAAAAATAGTCCATTAAGACTATATCAGGGCTGCTAGTGGGAGAGAGGACAAGTAAATCTATTGCAGATCATATAAAATCTTATTTCTCCAACTCTTACAAAGACCCATTCCTAAGATATACCCAATAGTTTTATTATGGTATCTAAAACATTAAACTGGTAATCTTTGTACTCATTATGATCCTTCAATCTCCTAATTCTAATACCTATCCTGTGCTTTTTAGTCCAGACCAAAGATTCATACACTCTTGTAGAGACTGAAAGTTATTTGCATTGCCCTGACAAGCCAACATAGAAGAATTGTTGACACTGCGTGAGGAATGGATTAATAGTAAAACCGAGGCATTGACCTCGGTCAGGGGCCAGGGTCAAGGGGCAACAGGCAGACTAAGGCATTATGAGGAGGGACGAACACTTGTGGGAGATGGTGTGAAGCTGGTTGGTGTTTGGGTTATTGCAATGTCTTGTAGTGAGTAAGGGATTTATTAATCATACACAGATAATTTTATTTCCCCGTTCTATTTGAGCATGTGAACTAAATGATTAAATTAAAATCGTGGTCCTGGCAAGTTTCAAGTTTGCGATCATCTTGGTAATACTGGAACATGTCAGAGAAAGGTTCATTGGTAGTCACAATACACACAATCCAGCTCTTAATTCAATTAAGGTTAGTATGACAGCGATTAGATTTCCTCTCATTTGTTAACTATCAAAGATCGTTTGTTTACAACTACAAATTTTTTTATCGGCAGACATCCACTATAATATGCTGAAGTTTTTTTTTAAAACTGTTTAACCAATAAAATTTATATGCAATGTGGTACCCTGAGCTTTTTAGTTCTCCGGTTTAAAATGAACTTCAATGCAACTTTAACTTTTTAGGTTTGCTTTGTGAATCTGGATCCATACACTCACTTGCCTAGGCAAGTATTCATAAGCTACTTGTGTTCGACACAATCTTATAACAGAGATCCTGTTGCAAGACCGGTATACAGGCCCAAAAGGAGAGTGTGGCTGCTGAAGAACAAGGAAGATTAGTGGATAAGTTTCAATAGTGAGCTGGAGGAAATTAAAGGATAAGGACCCTACAGGCCTAGCGTTGTAAAATGATAGTCAAAAGGGACTTTCCTTACAGCCTAGCCATTCCCCCTCGCTGCCAATGACAAAGGCTGTGGGAAAACAAAGGGTCACCCCAGGAATAAGACCTCGCTGGTGTGGTGGAACGATGAGGTAGAATAACATGCTGTGAAAGATAAAAGGAGATGCTTCAAGGCATGGAAGAAAGGGAGGCAGCAGGGAGGAATACCAGGCAGCTAAGCGAACTGCCAAAAGAGTTATTTACAATGCTAATAATCGCATTATGACCCTGGTCCTCGAACAAGTGTTTAACACTGACAATCCCAATGGGATTTTCAACCTATCTAGGCGAGTTATTGTAAATAATTAACGTATGGATATTAGAGGTCGATCAATGTGTTAGAAACGCTCATGGTACGAAGATTGTGTATGCAGAAAATTAAATCAGAGAAGCATGGAAGGCACACTATGAACGATTTGCTAAATTTAGAGTTTGAATGGGATAGGAACAGCTTAGTATCGAAAACCACTTAATATCTGGGCCCCCTCCTTTGATAGCCCCATCGTGGAGTGAGCGACGCACTCCATAAAATGAATACGGTAAAGCTTCCGGTTGCTCTGACAATTTGTCGCTGAGAAAATAAAAGCCTCAGGGGGACTGGTGTAAACTTAGTCACCGAGTTGATAAAACACCATTATTAAAGATGTAAACATCCCAGAGGATTGGCTCAAAAGTGTAATCGTAAGTATATCCAAAGTAAAAGGGGATGCGCTAGATAGAGGAAATTCTAGGGGCCTGAAAATGCTTGGACCAAATCATGAAGGTCTGTGAGAGAGTCGTTGAGGGTTTGACCAGGAAAAGCATCTCCATTGATGATGATGCAAGGTTGGTTTTAATCCAGGACGGTGTACACAACCGATGCTATGCTCATCGTGGGGCAGATACAGGCAAAGATACTTACTAAAAGGCAAAGATCTTTACTTTGGGGTTTATGTACTTGGAGAAGGCCTTTGATAGGGTGCCTATAGAATTTGGTGCAGTGTTCTATGAGGTAACTTGGTGTGGAAGAGTGGCTGGTGTGTGTGATATTGAGAATGCATGAGGAGTCGCGAAGTGCGGTGGAGGGTGAAGGGTGTACTGAGTGATTGAGTCTCGCAATTCAGCGTTGGAGTCCCCTCAGGTCGTTCAGTGTTAAGCCCAATCCTCTGTTAATTATGGTCTTGGAGGCACTGTCTAGAGTTTTTTTAGAGGCGGGCCTCCCGTTGGAACTGTTTTCTTCAGAACTATTTAGTCCTAATAGCTGAAAGTGTGCAAGATGCAGAGGCCATATTCAGAGAGTGGAGAGAGGGCATGGCGAGCAATGGTTTGGAGAGTCAATCTAACAAAACCAAGGTTATGCATTGTAGATTGAGAAGAGGCAATGTAGATAAGAGCGGTGGATACCCAAGTGCCGTGTGTGTGGAAAGGTAGTGGGTGCTAATTCAATTTCAATGTACCATCTTTTCGCTGTGGGGTTACACCATGGAGTTAAGAACTGTAGTAGAATAGAAAGGACCCCATGCCGAAGGGTAAAGTCAGAAATAGAGAAATTGGAGTGCGTATTGTGCAAAGGTAGGCTCAGCTTGTGTTTAGGTGATGAGTCCTGTGGCTGTGAATTTTGGAAAGGAGTCTTTGGAGCTTTGAACAAGTGTTGGTTACCTAGGAGATACCATCTTCTGCCGGTGTGGGCCCAGGCTGCCACTGTTGCTAGAAAGTTAGTTGTGGC
Source organism: Paralithodes platypus (assembly GCA_032716605.1). Lineage (NCBI taxonomy): Eukaryota > Metazoa > Arthropoda > Malacostraca > Decapoda > Lithodidae > Paralithodes > Paralithodes platypus. The sequence goes on along the minus strand of CM064549.1, from coordinate 29,949,734 downwards.
GGTTGAAAGTTCAGAGAGACCTGATGCCAATCCTGCCCATGAAAAGAATGGCTCCCCCTGAAGGGAAAGGTGTATGCCTCATGTGTTAGAAGTTCAATGACGTATGCCTCAGAAACATGGGCCTTTAAAGTAGAGGATGTCAACAGAATGGAGCGTAATGAGATGAGAATGGTGAGATGTATGTGTGGGGCCAGGCTACCAGGATAGAAAAACAAATGTTGGAGCTGCGAGACTGTTTAGGTATAAAGAGTATTAGCGAGGTGATGCGTACAAGTAGAACTGGGATGGTAGGACCATCTGTGGAGAGAATGGAGGAACCCCAAAATTGGGTGAAAAAAAAGTAGGTCTGTGACTGTGGAGGGAGCTGCACCAAGGGGTGGACCGAGGAAGACCTGGGATTGAACTATTATACGTGCCCGATCTCAAATCCAAGCAACTTGAAAAAGTGAAGCAGCCCCATACATGGGTTGCCTTGGAATGCCAGGCATTAGGACAGGAGAATTGAACATGAAACTGCACTCTTATGTGTGGAGCGCTCAGTCTTTGGAGTTTTATGTATGGCTATGAATACAAAGGAAAATGCGCATTTTAACAACTCAACTCTACTCTTCCTCAGTGTTTTGCGGAGCCTTTCGCAATCATGTCTCTGGTTTGCGATGAATGACTATATATTTGTTTATTGTATGTATTCACTCCAATATTACATTAAGCGGTGACAAAAAAAAATCCGCATCAGCTCTTAACACAAAATTAGGAATCGCAAAGGAACGCCCAGTGAATGCAGAGATTTTTGGCTGTGCGTGTGAATGGTTTTAGAGCTATAACAGTCAGCTTTCATCCTCAGATCGTTCCTCCAACCAAACTCACGACCACCATCCCAATATAAATATCAACTGTCAAAATCTAAACAATTTCCTGCTTGGCCACTCGTTCTGATGTTTGAGGTTCGATCACGGCTGGGAGTATTTAAACATTTATTAGCTTAAGTGGATTTGTGAGATTTACTATATATTAAAAGATCAAAAGAGAAAAAAAAAAAAGACACAGAATAATTAGAAAAGATGAAGGGTTAATTTGTATGTCGCTGAAGAGTAAGGGATAGGTTTTGTGGAAGGTTGTGATAAATGGAGAAAGTTAGTGAAAGGGAGGCTGACCGTTTGTTTGGTCTTTTAATTGCATTTATTCAATGTCTTTTTTTTTAGTTCCTCCCCTAGACCTCCATCAAATCGCTTAGAACCACCCCCCCCCCCCTAGACCCCCTTCAAGATAAATTTGTAAATTTTTCGGTTTTGTTAGAAAATGTCCCGGCCACAAAGGCCGGTTCCTGCTTAAAATGGCAGGCTCTCTTCTATCGCTCGCCAGGACAAAATAGACCACCTAAATGGCCGAACGAAAGGGTCTTAAAATTGAAACACACGAAATGGGGCGAAAATTTGTTAAAATCGCCAAACTAATGGGCCGAACTTCTTATAACTCCAAAAACTAGTGGGGCTAAACATTAGGGAGAAGGTGGGTCCAGAATAACTTGTCTGCCTCCCCTTTAATGTACAATAGCATTCTCTACTAACCTGCTCGTACGTACATCCTCACACTGTGCTAGACATTCGGCCTCCGTCTGGAAAGTTGTTTTGCGTTAACCAAAGCATTGGGTTGAAGAGGAATGGCCGACACTTGTAAGTGGCCTCATGGTAGTAGTTATTCGGAAGCACCCGCTCAGAAATGTTTAACCTCACAGTTTGCCGGGATCAAGAGGCCAATAGACACCCAACGTTATCCCGGGACGATCGTGAGAAGCGGACTTGAATTTGACGTTCCTCCTGTATGAATAAGTTATTTTAATCTTTAAAATGTTTTTGAAATAAGACAAATAACTATATTGCATACTTAGAATATCGCCGTTTTGTGGGTGAATAAGACAATAATAGAATTCATTACAGGAATCGGTTTAGAATCCCTACCTTTAGATCTATATCTTTCAGTACTTTATCATAAGCTTGATTAGTACCTCCCAAACAAAAAAAATTCTTTTTTTAAAAAACCCACCCAAAAGAAAAGGCGCTTGCAATTTTAGGAACAACAAAATAGTTAGCAATTATAATTCTTTTATCTGTATCATCGAAGTTGAATTGATTCAGACAAATAATCTTAACGAGATCAGATGACATTGACTTTTACTTGTATTAAGATTATAGGACATTTGTAAACTCTATTTTTGGATAGCTTCAAACATTCAAGTTATTGCACCCTTACTAAGATGTGCTAAATCCGGCACAAAGGCGATAGACATTCCCTCCTCCGTCGGGGACGGAGTTACCGTCGCAAGGACAGACCGGCCGTAGTCTTAACAGTCTTGTTGGTAAATTGCTATATCTTTATCTTAATTTATTAATCATTATAGAAATTGTAGCGAAATATGTTGCTAATTATGCGAATTTGGTAATACAATGATGTAGAGACAGTAGTTAAATATTATTTCATTAAGTATTGAGAAATCAGCTGTTAAAAGATTCAATTTGCTATCAGCTGGAAATAAACAGACTATAGTGTAGAATCATACTGATCAGGTGCAAACAGTCTCCTTGTAAACGAGATTGGTCTACTAAACCTCCGAGGTATGCCATTGCAGAGAGTTGTTTGAAGTCATTAGGATGGGTGACAAGCACTCTTCTAGCGAGGGCTCGATGCCAGGCCTCCCACGTAGGTTTTAAGCCATGGAACGCAAAAATAGGTTTGAATGGACCACAACCATGGTGTGTAAATCTCGCCAAAAAATAGGACTTGCAAAATGCAACTAAAAGTAAATCAATGTGTTGGAAGTGCATTCAAACAATTATTCTTTTAACAAAAGTTAACGCAGCTGGTGCGTGTAAAGGCAACTAGCGAGGTTGCGGCAGTAGACGAGACTAGAGGAGGAGGTGGGAAGAATGGGAGATTTTCATAATATCCCCAAAGCAAGATTATTGTGCCACATGTGCATAACTTCTGAAGCTCAAGACATCTTAGGAACCAGAAAAAGTAGGTGTAGAGAATAATTTTATATAAAAATAGTCCAATAAACTATATCAGGGCTGCTAGTGGGAGAGAGAACAAGTAAATCTATGCAGATCATATAAAATATTAATTCTCCAACTCTTACACACCCTTCCTAAGATATCCACAATAGTTTATTATGGTATCTAAAACATTAAACTGGTAATCTTTGTACTCTTATGATCCTTCAATCTCCTAATCTAATACCTACCTGTGCTTTTTAGTCCAGAACAAAGATTCATACACTCTTGTAGAGACTGGAAGTTATTTGCATTGCCCTGACAGCCACCATAGAAGAAGTGTTGACACTGCGTGAGGAATGGATTATAGTAGAACCGAGGCAGTTGACCACGGCATGGGCCAGGGTCAAGGGGCAACAGGCAGACCAAGGCATTAGTGGAGGGACGAACACTTGTGGGAGATGGTGTGAAGCTGGATGGGGTTGGGGTTCTTGCAAGGTCTGTAGGGAGTAAGGGATTTATTAATCATACACAGATAATTTTATTTCAGTTCTATTTGAGCATGTGAAATAAATTATTAAATTAAAATCGTGGTCCTGGAAGTTTCAAGTTTGCTATCATCTTGGTAATAATGGAACATGTCAGAGAAAGGGTCATTGGTAGTCAAAATACACAAAATCCAGCTCTTAATTCAATTAAGGTAAGTATGCAGGGATTAGATCCTATCATTTGTAAACTATCAAAGATAGTTTGTTAACAACTACAAAGTTTTATCGGCAGACATCCAATATATGCTGAAGTTTTTTTTTAACTGTTAAACAAATAAATTTATATGCACTGTGGTACCCTAGCTTTTAGTTCTCCGGTTTACGAACTTCAATGCAACTTTAACTTTTAGGTTTGCTTTGTGAATCTGGATCCAGACCTAACTTGCCTAGGCAAGTAGCATAAGCTACTTGTGTGCGACACAAGCTTATACAGAGATCCTGAGTGCAAGAAGGTATACAGGCCCAAAAGGAGAGTGTGGCTGCTGAAGAACAAGGAAGTTAGGGATAAGTTTCATAGTGAGCTGGAGGAAATTAAGAAATAAGGAACATAGGCCTAGCGTTGTAAAATTATAGTCAAAGGACTTTCCTTAAGCATAGCCTTCTCGCTGCAACTGACAAAGTCTGTGGGAAAACAAAGGGTCACCCCAGGAATAAGACCTCCTGGTGGTGGAACGATGAGGTAGAACATGCTGTGAAAGAGAAAAGGAGATGCTTCAAAGCATGGAAGAAAGGAGGCAGCAGGGAGGAATACCAGGCAGCTAAGCGAACTGCCAAAAGAGTTATTTACAATGCTAATAATCGCATTAAGGACCTGGTCCTCGAACAAGTGTGTAACACTGACAATCCCAATGGGATCTTCAACCTAGCTAGGCGAGTTAAAAATTACAGTAGGGATATTATAGGTGAACAATGTGTTAGAAACGATAATGTGAAGATTGTGTATGCAGAAAATGAAATCAGAGAAGCATGGAAGGCACACTATGAACGATTGCTAAATGTAGAGTTTGAATGGGATAAGGAACAGCTTAGTATCGATAAACCAATATCTGGGCCCCCTCCTTTGATAGCACCAGCTGTAGTGAGTGACGCAATCAATAAAATGAAGGACGGCAAAGCTCCAGGTTGCTCTGACATTGTCGCAGAGATTATAAAAGCCTCAGGGGAGACTGGTGTAAACTTAGTCACTGAGTTGATAAACACCATTATTAAAGATGAGAAAATCCCAGAGGATTGGCTCAAAAGTGTAATAGTAAATATATACAAAGGAAAAAGGGATGCGCTAGATAGAGGAAATTATAGGGGCCTGAAAATGCTTGACCAAATCATGAAGGTCTGTGAGAGAGTCTTTGAGGATTTGACCAGGCAAAGCATCTCTATTGATGATATGCAGTTTGGTTTTATGCCAGGACGGGGTACAACCGATGCTATCTTCATAGTGGGGCGATACAGGAAATATACTTACTAAAAGTTAAGGATCTTTACTTTGTGTTTGTTGACCTGGAGAAGGCCTTTGATAGGGTGCCTAGAGATGTTGTGCAGTGGGCTATGAGGAAACTTGGTGTGGAAGAGTGGCTGGTGCGTGTGATAATGAAGATGCATGAGGATTCGCGAAGTGCGGTGAGGGTGATGGGTGTACTGAGTGAATAATTCGCAGTCCGTTGGAGTCCATCAGGGTTCAGTGTTAAGCCCCCTCCTCTTTATTATGGTATGGAGGCACTGTCTAGAGTTTTTAGAGGCGGACTCCCGTTGGAACTGTTTTATGCAGACGATTTAGTCCTAATAGCTGAAAGTGTGCAAGATGCGGAGGCCAAATTCAGAGAGTGGAGAGAGGGCATGGCGAGTAAGGGTTTGAGAGTCAATATTAACAAAACCAAGGTTATGCATGTAGATTGAGAAGAGGCAATGTGGAAAAGAGCGGTGCATACCCAAGTGCAGTGTGTGGAAAGGGAGTGGGCGCTAATTCAATTCAATGTAGCATCTGTCGCTGTTGGGTACACCATGGGAGTAAGAACTGTAGTAGAATAAATGGACCCCTGCCGAAGGATAAGTCAGAAATAGAGAAATTTGAGTGCGTAGTATGCAAAGGCGAGCTTGCGTTAGGTAATGATCCTGCGGCTGTGAATTTTGGAAAAACAGTATTTGGAGCTGGTGAACAAGTTTGGTTACCTAGGAGATGCCATCTCTGTCGGTGGTGGGGCCGAGGCTGCCACTGTTGCTAGAATTATGTGTGGCTGGGGGAAGTTCAGAGAACTGATGCCAATCCTGACCATGAAAAGAAGGACTCTCCCCCTGAAGGGAAAGGTGTATGCCTCATGTGTTAGAAGTGCAATGATGTATGCCTCAGAAACATGGGCCGTTAAAGTAGAGGATGTCAACAGAATGGAGCGTAATGAGATGAGAATGGTGAGATGGATGTGTGGGGCCAGGCTACAGGATAGAATAACAAATGTTGAGCTGAAGAGACGTTTAGGTATAAAGAGTATTAGCGAGGTGATGCGTACAAGTAGACTGGGATGGTATGGACATGTGGAGAGAATGGATGAACAAAATTGGGTGAAAAATTGTAGGTCTGTGATTGTGGAGGGAGCTGCACCAAGGGGTGGACCGAGGAAGACCTGGGATCGGACTATATGTGCCGATCTCAAATCCAAGAACTTGAAAAGTGAAGCAGCCCTTAACAGGGTTGCCTGGAACGCCGCCATTAGGACAAGAGACTGAAACTGCACTTATGTGTGGAGCGCTCAGTCTTGGAGTGTTGTGTATGTATGTATACAAAGGAAAATGAGCATGAACACTCAACTCGACTCTTGTCATGTTTGCGGAGCTACGCAATCATGTCTTGGTTGCATGAGTGACTATATATTTGTTTATTGTATTGGATTCCCTCCAATATTAACACTAAGCAGTGACAAAAAAAAATCCTCAAAGTTTTAAAAAATTAGTAATCGAAAGAAACGCCCAGTGAATGCAGAGTTTTTGGCGTGCGTGTGAATGTTTTAGAGTTATAACATAAAGCTTCATCCTCATTCGTTGCTCCAACCAAACTCACGACCACAATCCTTAAATATCAACTGTCAAAATATAACAATTCCTGCTTGGCCACTCTTTCTGAATGTTTGAGGTTCGATCACGGCTGGGAGTATTTAAAAATTTATTAGCTTAAGTGTATATGTGAGATTTACTATATTAAAAAAAAAAAAAAAAAACACTGAGAAAAATTAGAAAATATGAAGGGTTAATTTGTATGTCGCTGAAGAGCAAGGGATAGTTTTGTGGAAGGTTGTGATAAATGGAGAAATTGAGTTAAGGGACTGACCGTTTGTTTGGTCTAATTAATTCATTTATTCATGTATTTTTTTAGTTACCTCCCTAGACCCCCATCAGGTTTAGAACCCCCCCCCCCCCCCCTAGACCCGCCTTCAAGATAAATTTGTAAATATTTCGGTAGAAAATGTCCCGGCCACAAAGGCCGGTTCCTCTTAAAATTGCAGCCCTCTATCGCTTGCCAGGAAAAAATAGACACCTAAATGGCACGAAAGGTCTTAAAATTAACAGAAAGGTGTTAAAATCGCCAAACTAATGGGCCGAACTTCTTATAATCTCAAAACTAGTGGGGCTAAACATTAGGAAGAAGGGGGTCCAGAAAAAGGTCTGCCTCCCCTTTAAGGTACAATAGCATTCTCTACTAACCTGCTGTACGGACATCCTTCACACTGTGCTAGACATTCGGCCTCCGTCTGGAAGTTGTTTGCGTTACCAAAGCATTGGTTGAAGAGGAAGGGCCGACACTGGTAAGTGGCCTCATGGTAGTAGTATCGAAGCACCCGCTCAGAACTGTTAACCTCACAGTTGCCGGGATCAAGAGGCAATAGACACCCAAAGTTATCCGGGACGATCGTGAGAAGCGGACTTGATGTTGACGTTCCTGTATGAAGAAGTTATTTAATCTTTAAAATGTTTTTGAAATAGACAAATAATATATTGCATACTTACATATAGCCGTTTTGTGGTAATAAGACAATAATAGAATCATACAGAATCGGTTTAGATTCCCTACCTTTAGATCTATATTTTCAGTACTTTATCATAAGCTTGCTTCTACCCCATTCTTTTAACAAAGAAAGGGCGCTTGCAATTTGAGGAAAAAACAAATAGTTAGCAATTATAATTCTTTTATCTGTATCATCGAAGTTGAATTGATTCAGACAAATAATTTAACGAGATTAGATTACATTGACTTTTACTTGTATTAAGATTATAGACATTGTAAACTCTATTTTTGGATAGCTTCAAACTTAAAGTCCTTGCACTTACTAGACGTGGTAAATCCGGCACAAAGCGATAGACATTCCTCCTCCGTCTGGAAGGAGTTACCGTCGCAAGGACAGCCGGAGTAGTCGTAACAGTTGTTGGTGATAGAGTCGTAGAAGTAGAGAGTCACCAGCTGATCACAGTTCACAGGGACACAACTCAATAGGCACACTGAAGAGACACCCTGGCTCGTTGGAACGGAGGTGATATCTGGAAAGTAATTATGATGCTGGTAAATCATATTAGAAGTGCGTCTAGTTTCAGATTCCATAAACCAGAACTAAAGAACTTCAAATTAAGGAGACTGACTTGCCTTTTTTCCCTCCTTTTCTCGCTTTCTCTGGCTTTTATCCATTCGGCCCCATTCAACCTACCCCTATGCAGGTGTCAATGTGTTTCCTGGCGAGCGGGAGTGCGCCAGCATATTTGTTTTAAATGTTTTTGACAGCAGGATAAACTTGTACATTTTTCGATAGAAAAATGTCCCCTGCGAAGCCGGATTTCTCCATACAATGCTGGCTCGCTATCGCTCGCCAGGAGAAAATTGAGAACTAGATGGGGATAAACTTAAAACAGTAGGCTGAAAGGGGCCGATGGATACAAGCCAGAGAGAAAGGAAAGAGAAAAACAGCAAGTGACTCCCCTTAACAGCAGTTATCTACCAAAGCAAAAAGCAGAAGAGACTGTATTAGACTGAATATACTTTTTTTTTTTTTTTTTTTTTTACACAGATCCATATCCTGCCAAGGCGAGGAGGCCATCTAGTGCATAGTGGATAAAGTACATGTCTAACGCTGCTGTAGTCTACTGTTGAAGTGGCAGTTTGTAACTATAGTTTTTTTTTCTCCAGCTGTTGATCAATTGCTAGATCTTCATCTTAATTTATTAATCATTATAGAGATTTTGTAGCGAAAGATGTTGCTAATTATGCGAATTTGGTAATACAATGATGTAGAGACAGTAGTTTAATATTTTGTTCATTAAGTATTGAGAAATCAGCTGTTAAAAGATTCAATTTGCTATCAGCTGGAAATAAACAGACTATAGTGTAGATCATCATACTGGTCAGGTGCAAACAGTCTCCTTGTAAACGAGATTGGTCTACTAAACCTCCGAGGTATGCCATTGCAGAGAGTTGTTTGAAGTCATTAGGATGGGTGACAAGCACTCTTCTAGCGAGGGCTCGATGCCAGGCCTCCCGCGTAGGTTTTAAGCCATGGAACGCAAAAATAGGTTTGAATGGACCCAACCATGGTGTGTAAATCTCGCCAAAAAATAGGACTTGCAAAATGCAACTAAAAGTAAATCAATGTGTTGGAAGTGCATTCCAACAATTATTCTTTTAACAAAAGTTAACGCAGCTGGTGCGTGTAAAGGCAACTAGCGAGGTTGCGGCAGTAGACGAGACTAGAGGAGGAGGTGGGAAGAATGGGAGGATTTTCATAATATCCCCAAAGCAAGATTATTGTGCCACATGTGCATAACTTCTGAAGCGCAAGACATCTTAGGAACCAGAAAGTAGGTGTAGAGAATAATTTTTATAAAGAATAGTCAGATAAACTATGTCAGGGCTGCTAGTGGGAGAGAGGACAAGTAAATCTATGCAGATCATATAAAATATTAATTCTCCAACTCTTACACACCCTTCCTAAGATATCCACAATAGTTTATTATGGTATCTAAAACATTAAACTGGTAATCTTTGTACTCTTATGATCCTTCAATCTCCTAATTCTAATGCCTACCTGTGCTTTTTAGTCCAGAACAAAGATTCATACACTCTTGTAGAGACTGGAAGTTATTTGCATTGCCCTGACAGCCACCATAGAAGAAGTGTTGACACTGCGTGAAGACTGGATTATAGTAGAAACGAGGCAGTTGACCACGGCAGGGGCCAGGGTCAAGGGGCAACAGGCAGACCAAGGCATTAGTGGAGGGACGAACACTTGTGGAAGATGGTGTGAAGCTGGATGGGATTGGGGTTCTTGCAAGGTCTGTAGGGAGTAAGGGATTTATTAATCATACACAGATAATTTTATTTCCGTTCTATTTGAGCATGTGAAATAAATAAATAAAATCGTGGTCCTGGAGGTTTCAAGTTTGCCATCATCTTGGTAATTATGGAACATGTCAGAGAAAGGGTCATTGGTAGTCAAAATACACAAAATCCATCTCTTAATTCAATTTAGGTTAGTATGCAGAGAGTAGATCCTATCATTTGTTAACTATCAAAGATAGTTTGTTTACAACTACAAAGTTTTATCGGCAGACATCCAATATAATATGCTGAAGTTTTATTTTAACTGTTAAACAAATTAAATTTATATGCACTGTGGTACCCTAGCTTTTAGTTCTCCGGTTTACGAACTTCAATGCAACTTTAACTTTTAGGTTTGCTTTGTGAATCTGGATCCAGACCTAACTTGCCTAGGCAAGTAGCATAAGCTACTTGTGTGCGACACAAGCTTATACAGAGATCCTGAGTGAAAGAAGGTATACAGGCCCAAAAGGAGAGTGTGGCTGCTGAAGAACAAGGAAGTTAGGGATAAGTTTCATAGTGAACTGGAGGAAATTAAGAAATAAGGAAGCTAGGCCTAGCATTGTAAATAGTCAAAGGACTTTCTTTAAGCATAGCCTTCTCGCTGCCACTGACAAAGTCTGTGGGAAAACAAAGGGTCACCCCAGGAATAAGACCTCCTGGTGGTGGAACGAGGAGGTAGAACATGCTGTGAAAGAGAAAAGGAGATGCTTCAAAGCATGGAAGAAAGGAGGCAGCAAGGAGGAATACCAGGCAGCTAAACGAACTGTCAAAAGAGTTATTTACAATGCTAACAATCGCATTAAGGACCTGGTCCTCGAACAAGTGTGTAACACTGACAATCCCAATGGAATCTTCAACCTAGCTAGGCGAGTTAAAAATTACAGTATGGATATTATAGGTCGACAATGTGTTAGAAACGATAATGGGAAGATTGTGTTTGCAGAAAATGAAATCAGAGAAGCATGGAAGGCACACTATGAACGATTGCTAAATGTAGAGTTTGAATGGGATAAGGAACAGCTTAGTATCTAAAAACCAATATCTGGGCCCCTCCTTTGATAGCACTGGGTGTAGTGTGTGACGCAATCAATAAAATGAAGGACGGTAAAGCTCCAGGTTGCTCCGACATTGTCGCCGAGATGATAAAAGCCTCGGGGGAGACTGGTGTAAACTTAGTCACCGAGTTGATAAACACCAATATTATAGAGGAGAAAATCCCAGAGGATTGGCTCAAAAGTGTAATAGTAAATATATACAAAGGAAAAAGGGATGCGCTAGATAGAGGAAATTATAGGGGCCTGAAAATGCTTGACCAAATCATGAAGGTCTGTGAGAGTCTTTGAGGATTTGACCAGGCAAAGCATCTCTATTGATGATATGCAGTTTGGTTTTTTGCCAGGACGGGGTACAACCGATGCCATCTTCATAGTCAGACAGATACAGGAAATATACTTACTAAAAGTTAAGGATCTTTACCTTGTGGACCTGGAGAAGGCCTTTGATAGGGTGCCTAGAGATGTTGTGCAGTGGGCTAGGAGGAAACTTGGTGTGGAAGAGTGGCTGGTGCGTGTGATAATGAAGATGCACGAGGATTCGCGAAGTGCGGTGAGGGTGAAGGGTGTACCGAGTGATGAATTCGCAATCCGTGTTGGAGTCCATCAGGGTTCAGTGTTAAGCCCCCTCCTCTTTATTATGGTATTGGAGGCACTGTCTAGAGTTTTTAGAGGCGGACTCCCGTTGGAACTTTTTTATGCAGACAATTTAGTCCTAATAGCTGAAAGTGTGCAAGATGCGGAGGCCAAATTCAGAGAGTGGAGAGAGGGCATGGCGAGCAAAGGTTTGAGAGTCAATATTAACAAAACCAAGATTATGCATTGTAGATTGAGAAGAGGCAATGTGGAAAAGAGCGGTGCATACCCATGTGCAGTGTGTGGAAAGGGAGTGGGCGCTAATTCAATTCAATGTAGCATCTGTCGCTGTTGGGTACACCATGGGAGTAAGAACTGTAGTAGAATAAATGGACCCCTGCCGAAGGATAAGTCAGAAATAGAGAAATTTGAGTGCGTAGTATGCAAAGGCGAGCTTGTGTTAGGTAATGATCCTGCGGCTGTGAATTTTGGAAAAAAGAGTATTTGGAGCTGGTGAACAAGTTTGGTTACCTAGGAGATGCCATCTCTGTCGGTGGTGGGGCCGAGGCTGCCACTGTTGCTAGAATTATGTGTGGCTGGGGGAAGTTCAGAGAACTGATGCCAATCCTGACCATGAAAAGAAGGACTCTCCCCCTGAAGGGAAAGGTGTATGCCTCATGTGTTAGAAATGCAATGATGTATGCCTCAGAAACATGGGCCGTTAAAGTAGAGGATGTCAACAGAATGGAGCGTAATGAGTTGAGAATGGTGAGATGGATGTGTGGGGCCAGGCTACAAGATAGAATAACAAATGTAGAGCTGAAGAGACGTTTAGGTATAAAGAGTATTAGCGAGGTGATGCGTACAAGTAGACTGGGATGGTATGGACATGTGGAGAGAATGGATGAACAAAATTGGGTGAAAAATTGTAGGTCTGTGATTGTGGAGGGAGCTGCACCAAGGGGTGGACCGAGGAAGACCTGGGATCGGACTATATGTGCCGATCTCAAATCCAAGAACTTGAAAAGTGAAGCAGCCCTTAACAGGGTTGCCTGGAACGCCGCCATTAGGACAAGAGAATGAAACTGCACTTATGTGTGGAGCGCTCAGTCTTGGAATTTTATGTATGTATACAAAGGAAAATGAGCATGAACACTCAACTCGACTCTTGTCATGTTTGCGGAGCTACGCAATCATGTCTTGGTTGCATGAGTGACTATATATTTGTTTATTGTATTGGATTCCCTCCAATATTTACACTAAGCAGTGACAACAAAATCCTCAAAAGTTTAAAAAAATTAGGAATCGAAAGAAACGCCCAGTGAATGCAGAGTTTTTGGCGTGCGTGTGAATGTTTTAGAGTTATAACATAAAGCTTCATCCTCATTCGTTGCTCCAACCAAACTCACGACCACAATCCTTAAATATCAACTGTCAAAATATAACAATTCCTGCTTGGCCACTCTTTCTGAATGTTTGAGGTTCGATCACGGCTGGGAGTATTTAAAAAATTATTAGCTTAAGTGTATATGTGAGATTTACTATATATTAAAATATCAAAAGAGAAAAACACTGAGAAAAATTAGAAAAGATGAAGGGTTAATTTGTATGTCGCTGAAGAGTAAGGGATAGTTTTGTTGAAGGTTGTGATAAATGGAGAAATTGAGTTAAAGAGAGACTGACCGTTTGTTTGGTCTATTAATTCATTTATTCATGTATTTTTTTAGTTACCTCCTTAGACCTCCATCAGGTTTAGAACCCCCCCCCCCCCCCCTTCAAGATAAATTTGTAAATTTTTCGGTAGAAAATGTCCCGGCCACAAAGGCCGGTTCCTCTTAAAATTGCAGGCCCTCTATCGCTTGCCAGGAAAAAATAGACACCTAAATGGCACGAAAGGTCTTAAAATTAACAACGAAATGGGGCGAAAGGTGTTAAAATCGCCAAACTAATGGGCCGAACTTCTTATAATCTCAAAACTAGTGGGGCTAAACATTAGGAAGAAGGGGGTCCAGAAAAACGGTCTGCCTCCCCTTAAGGTACAATAGCATTCTCTACTAACCTGCTGTACGGACATCTTCACACTGTGCTAGACATTCGGCCTCCGTCTGGAAGTTGTTTGCGTTACCAAAGCATTGGTTGAAGAGGAAGGGCCGACACTGGTAAGTGGCCTCATGGTAGTAGTATCGAAGCACCCGCTCAGAACTGTTAACCTCACAGTTGCCGGGATCAAGAGGCAATAGACACCCAAAGTTATCCGGGACGATCGTGAGAAGCGGACTTGATGTTGACGTTCCTGTATGAAGAAGTTATTTAATCTTTAAAATGTTTTTGAAATAGACAAATAATATATTGCATACTTACATATAGCCGTTTTGTGGTAATAAGACAATAATAGAATCATACAGAATCGGTTTAGATTCCCTACCTTTAGATCTATATTTTCAGTACTTTATCATAAGCTTGATTCTACCCCATTCTTTTAACAAAAGAAAGGGCACTTGCAATTTGAGGAAAAACAAATAGTTAGCAATTATAATTCTTTTATCTGTATCATCGAAGTTGAATTGATTCAGACAAATAATCTAACGAGATCAGATTACATTGACTTTTACTTGTATTAAGATTATAGACATTGTAAACTATTTTTGGATAGCTTCAAACTTCAAGTTATTGCACTTACTAGATGTGCTAAATCCGGCACAAAGCGATAGACATTCCTCCTCCGTCTGGACGGAGTTACCGTCGCAAGGACAGCCGGCGTAGTCTTAACAGTTGTTGGTAAATTGCTATATCTTTATCTTAATTTCTTAACCATTATAGAAATTTTGTAGCGAAATCTGTTGCTAATTATGCGAATTTGGTAGTACAATGATGTAGAGACAGTAGTTTAATATTTTGTTCATTAAGTATTGAGAAATCAGCTGTTAAAAGATTCAATTTGCCATCAGCTGGAAATAAACAGACTATAGTGTAGATCATCATACTGATCAGGTGCAAACAGTCTCCTTGTAAACGAGATTGGTCTACTAAACCTCCGAGGTATGCCATTGCAGAGAGTAGTTTGAAGTCATTAGGATGGGTGACAAGCACTCTTCTAGCGAGGGCTCGATGCCAGGCCTCCCGCGTAGGTTTTAAGCCATGGAACGCAAAAATAGGTTTGAATGGACACAACCATGGTGTGTAAATCTCGCCAAAAATAGGACTTGCAAAATGCAACTAAAAGTAAATCAATGTGTTGGTAGTGCATTCCAACAATTATTCTTTTAACAAAAGTTAACGCAGCTGGTGCGTGTAAAGGCAACTAGCGAGGTTGCGGCAGTAGACGAGACTAGAGGAGGTGGGAAGAATGGGAGGATTTTCATAATATCCCCAAAGCAAGATTATTGTGCCACATGTGCATAACTTCTGAAGCTCAAGACATCTTAGAACCAGAAAATAGGTGTAGAGAATAATTTTATAAAAAATAGTCCAATAAACTATATCAGGGCTGCTAGTGGGAGAGAGGACAAGTAAATCTATGCAGATCATATAAAATATTAATTCTCCAACTCTTACACACCCTTCCTAAGATATACACAATAGTTTATTATGGTATCTAAAACATTAAACTGGTAATCTTTGTACTCATATGATCCTTCAATCTCCTAATTCTAATACCTACCTGTGCTTTTTAGTCCAGAACAAAGATTCATACACTCTTGTAGAGACTGGAAGTTATTTGCATTGCCCTGACAGCCACCATAGAAGAAGTGTTGACACTGCGTGAGGAATGGATTATAGTAGAACCGAGGCAGGTGACCTCGGCAGGGGCCAGGGTCAAGGGGCAACAGGCAGACTAAGGCATTAGTGGAGGGACGAACACTTGTGGGAGATGGTGTGAAGCTGGTTGGGGTTGGGGTTCTTGCAAGGTCTGTAGGGAGTAAGGGATTTATTAATCATACACAGATAATTTTATTTCCGTTCTATTTGAGCATGTGAAATAAATGATTAAATTAAAATCGTGGTCCTGGAAGTTTCAAGTTTGCGATCATCTTGGTAATAATGGAACATGTCAGAGAAAGGGTCATTGGTAGTCACAATACACACAATCCAGCTCTTAATTCAATTAAGGTTAGTATGCAGCGATTAGATCCTATCATTTGTTAACTATCAAAGATAGTTTGTTTACAACTACAAAGTTTTATCGGCAGACATCCAATATAATATGCTGAAGTTTTTTTTTAACTGTTAAACAAATAAAATTTATATGCATTGTGGTACCCTAGCTTTTAGTTCTCCGGTTTATGAACTTCAATGCAACTTTAACTTTTAGGTTTGCTTTGTGAATCTGGATCCAGACCTAACTTGCCTAGGCAAGTAGCATAAGCTACTTGTGTGCGACACAAGCTTATACAGAGATCCTGAGTGCAAGAAGGTATACAGGCCCAAAAGGAGAGTGTGGCTGCTGAAGAACAAGGAAGTTAGGGATAAGTTTCATAGTGAACTGGAGGAAATTAAGAAATAAGGAACATAGGCCTAGCATTGTAAAATTATAGTCAAAGGACTTTCCTTAAGCATAGCCTTCTCACTGCCACTGACAAAGTCTGTGGGAAAACAAAGGGTCACCCCAGGAATAAGACCTCCTGGTGGTGGAACGATGAGGTAGAACATGCTGTGAAAGAGAAAAGGAGATGCTTCAAGGCATGGAAGAAAGGAGGCAGCAGGGAGGAATACCAGGCAGCTAAGCGAACTGCCAAAAGAGTTATTTACAATGCTAAAAATCGCATTAAGGACCTGGTCCTCGAACAAGTGTGTAACACTGACAATCCCAATGGGATTTTCAACCTAGCTAGGCGAGTTAAAAATTACAGTATGGATATTATAGGTCGACAATGTGTTAGAAACGATAATGGGAAGATTGTGTATGCAGAAAATGAAATCAGAGAAGCATGGAAGGCACACTATGAACGATTGCTAAATTTAGAGTTTGAATGGGATAGGGAACAGCTTAGTATCGAAAAACCAATATCTGGGCCCCCTCCTTTGATAGCACCAGCTGTAGTGAGCGACGCAATCAATAAAATGAAGGACGGTAAAGCTCCAGGTTGCTCTGACATTGTCGCTGAGAAGATAAAAGCCTCAGGGGAGACTGGTGTAAACTTAGTCACAGAGTTGATAAACACCATTATTAAAGATGAGAAAATCCCAGAGGATTGGCTCAAAAGTGTAATCGTAAGTATATACAAAGGAAAAGGGGATGCGCTAGATAGAGGAAATTATAGGGGCCTGAAAATGCTTGACCAAATCATGAAGGTCTGTGAGAGAGTCTTTGAGGGTTTGACCAGGAAAAGCATCTCCATTGATGATATGCAGTTTGGTTTTATGCCAGGACGGGGTACAACCGATGCTATCTTCATAGTGGGGCAGATACAGGCAAGATACTTACTAAAAGGCAAGGATCTTTACTTTGTGTTTGTAGACTTGGAGAAGGCCTTTGATAGGGTGCCTAGAGATGTTGTGCAGTGGGCTATGAGGAAACTTGGTGTGGAAGAGTGGCTGGTGTGTGTGATAATGAAGATGCATGAGGATTCGCGAAGTGCGGTGAGGGTGAAGGGTGTACTGAGTGAGGAGTTCGCAGTCAGCGTTGGAGTCCATCAGGGTTCAGTGTTAAGCCCACTCCTCTTTATTATGGTCTTGGAGGCACTGTCTAGAGTTTTTTAGAGGCAGCCTCCCGTTGGAACTGTTTTATGCAGACGATTTAGTCCTAATAGCTGAAAGTGTGCAAGATGCAGAGGCCAAATTCAGAGAGTGGAGAGAGGGCATGGCGAGCAAGGGTTTGAGAGTCAATATTAACAAAACCAAGGTTATGCATTGTAGATTGAGAAGAGGCAATGTAGAGAAGAGCGGTGCATACCCAAGTGCAGTGTGTGTGGAAAGGGAGTGGGTGCTAATTCAATTCAATGTAGCATCTGTCGCTGTTGGGTACACCATGGGAGTAAGAACTGTAGTAGAATAAGGGGACCCCTGCCGAAGGGTAAGTCAGAAATAGAGAAATTGAGTGCGTAGTGTGCAAAGGCGAGCTTGTGTTAGGTGATGATCCTGTGGCTGTGAATTTTGGAAAGGAGTCTTTGGAGCTGGTGAACAAGTTTTGTTACCTAGGAGATACCATCTCTGCCGGTGGTGGGGCCGAGGCTGCCACTGTTGCTAGAATTAGGTGTGGCTGGGGAAAGTTCAGAGAACTGATGCCAATCCTGACCATGAAAAGAATGGCTCTCCCCCTGAAGGGAAAGGTGTATGCCTCATGTGTTAGAAGTGCAATGACGTATGCCTCAGAAACATGGGCCGTTGAAGTAGAGGATGTCAACAGAATGGAGCGTAATGAGATGAGAATGGTGAGATGGATGTGTGGGGCCAGGCTACAGGATAGAAAAACAAATGTTGAGCTGAAGAGACGTTTAGGTATAAAGAGTATTAGCGAGGTGATGCGTACAAGTAGACTGGGATGGTATGGACATGTGGAGAGAATGGATGAACAAAATTGGGTGAAAAAATGTAGGTCTGTGACTGTGGAGGGAGCTGCACCAAGGGGTGGACCGAGGAAGACCTGGGATTGAACTATACGTGCCTATCTCAAATCCAAGAACTTGAAAAGTGAAGCAGCCCATAACAGGGTTGCCTGGAATGCCGCCATTAGGACAAGAGAATGAAACTGCACTTATGTGTGGAGCGCTCAGTCTTGGAGTTTTATGTATGTATGTATACAAAGGAAAATGCGCATGAACACTCAACTCGACTCTTGTCATGTTTGCGGAGCTACGCAATCATGTCTTGGTTGCATGAATGACTATATATTTGTTTATTGTATTGTATTCCCTCCAATATTTACATTAAGCGGTGACAAAAAAAAAATCCTCAGAAGTTTAAAAAATTAGTAATCGAAAGAAACGCCCAGTGAATGCAGAGTTTTTGGCGTGCGTGTGAATGTTTTAGAGTTATAACATAAAGCTTCATCCTCATTCGTTGCTCCAACCAAACTCACGACCACAATCCATAAATATCAACTGTCAAAATATAACAATTCCTGCTTGGCCACTCGTTCTGAATGTTTGAGGTTCGATCACGGCTGGGAGTATTTAAAAAATTTATTAGCTTAAGTGTATATGTGAGATTTACTATATATTAAAAAAACAAAAAAAAAAGACTGAGAATAATTAGAAAATATGAAGGGTTAATTTGTATGTTGCTGAAGAGTAAGGGAGATTTTTTTGGTAGGTTGGGTTAAATGGAGAAATTGAGTTAAGGAGAGACCGTTTGTTTGGTCTAATGAACTAATTTATTCATATATTTTGTTAGTTTCCTCCCTAGACCTCCATCAAGCTTAGAACCCCCCCCCCCCCCCCAGACCCCCCTTCAAGATAAATTTGTACATTTTTTGGTAGAAAATGTCCCGGCCACAAAGGCCGGTTCCTCTTAAAATTGCAGACTCTCTATCACTCGCCAGGAAAAAATAGACACCTAAATGGCACGAAAGGTCTTAAAATTAACAACGAAATGGGGCGAAAGGTGTTAAAATCGCCAAACTAATGGGCCGAACTTCATATAATCTCAAAACTAGTGGGGCTAAACATTAGGGAGAAGGGGGTCCAGAAAAAAGGTCTGCCTCCCTTTAAGGCACAATAGCATTCTCTACTAACCTGCTGTACGGACATCCTCACACTGTGCTAGACATTCGGCCTCCGTCTGGAAGTTGTTTGCGTTACCAAAGCATTGGTTGAAGAGGAAGGGCCGACACTGGTAAGTGGCCTCATGGTAGTAGTATCGAAGCACCCGCTCAGAACTGTTAACCTCACAGTTGCCGGGATCAAGAGGCAATAGACACCCAAAGTTATCCGGGACGATCGTGAGAAGCGGACTTGATGTTGACGTTCCTGTATGAAGAAGTTATTTAATCTTTAAAATGTTTTTGAAATAGACAAATAATATATTGCATACTTACATATAGCCGTTTTGTGGTAATAAGACAATAATAGAATCATACAGAATCGGTTTAGATTCCCTACCTTTAGATCTATATTTTCAGTACTTTATCATAAGCTTGATTCTACCCCAATCTTTTAACAAAAGAAAAGGCGCTTGCAATTTTAGGAAAAACAAATAGTTAGCAATTATAATTCTTTTATCTGTATCATCGAAGTTGAATTGATTCAGACAAATAATCTAACGAGATCAGATTACATTGACTTTTACTTGTATTAAGATTATAGACATTGTAAACTCTATTTTTGGATAGCTTCAAACTTCAAGTTATTGCACTTACTAGATGTGCTAAATCCGGCACAAAGCGATAGACATTCCTCCTCCGTCTGGACGGAGTTACCGTCGCAAGGACAGCCGGCGTAGTCTTAACAGTTGTTGGTAAATTGCTAGATCTTCATCTTAATTTCTTAACCATTATAGATATTTTGTAGCGAAATATGTTGCTAATTATGCGAATTTGGTAGTACAATGATGTAGAGACTAGTTTAATATTTTGTTCATTAAGTATGGAGAAATCAGCTGTAAAAAGATTCAATTTGCCATCAGCTGGAAATAAACCGACTATAGTGTAGATCATCACACTGATCAGGTGCAAACAGTCTCCTTGTAAACGAGATTGGTCTACTAAACCTCCGAGGTATGCCATTGCAGAGAGTTGGTTGAAGTCATTAGGATGGGTGACAAGCACTCTTCTAGCGAGGGCTCGATGCCAGGCCTCCCGCGTAGGTTTTAAGCCATGGAACGCAAAAATAGGTTTGAATGGACACAACCATGGTGTGTAAATCTCGCAAAAAATAAGACTTGCAAAATGCAACTAAAAGTAAATCAATGTGTTGGATGTGCATTCCAACAATTATTCTTTTAACAAAAGTTAACGCAGCTGGTGCGTGTAAAGGCAACTAGCGAGGTTGCGCAGTAGACGAGACTAGAGGAGGAGGTGGGAAGAATGGGAGGATTTTCATAATA
Source organism: Paralithodes platypus (assembly GCA_032716605.1). Lineage (NCBI taxonomy): Eukaryota > Metazoa > Arthropoda > Malacostraca > Decapoda > Lithodidae > Paralithodes > Paralithodes platypus. Next base: position 29,929,234 of record CM064549.1, on the reverse strand, counting down.
TCCCCAAAGCAAGATTATTGTGCCACATGTGCAGAACTTCTGAAGCTCAAGACATCTTAGGAACCAGAAAGTAGGTGTAGAGAATAATTTTATAAAGAATAGTCAGATAAACTATGTCAGGGCTGCTAGTGGGAGAGAGGACAAGTAAATCTATGCAGATCATATAAAATATTAATTCTCCAACTCTTACACACCCTTCCTAAGATATCCACAATAGTTTATTATGGTATCTAAAACATTAAACTGGTAATCTTTGTACTCTTATGATCCTTCAATCTCCTAATTCTAATGCCTACCTGTGCTTTTTAGTCCAGAACAAAGATTCATACACTCTTGTAGAGACTGGAAGTTATTTGCATTGCCCTGACAGCCACCATAGAAGAAGTGTTGACACTGCGTGAGGAATGGATTATAGTAGAACCGAGGCAGTTGACCACGGCATGGGCCAGGGTCAAGGGGCAACAGGCAGACCAAGGCATTAGTGGAGGGACGAACACTTGTGGGAGATGGTGTGAAGCTGGTTGGGGTTCTTGCAAGGTCTGTAGGGAGTAAGGGATTTATTAATCATACACAGATAATTTTATTTCAGTTCTATTTGAGCATGTGAAATAAATTATTAAATTAAAATCGTGGTCCTGGAAGTTTCAAGTTTGCTATCATCTTGGTAATAATGGAACATGTCAGAGAAAGGGTCATTGGTAGTCACAATACACACAATCCAGCTCTTAATTCAATTAAGGTTAGTATGCAGCGATTAGATCCTATCATTTGTTAACTATCAAAGATAGTTTGTTTACAACTACAAAGTTTTCTCGACAGATATCCAATATAATAGGCTGAAGTTTTTTTTTTTAAATTTAAACAAATAAAATTTATATGCATTGTGGTACCCTAGATTTTAGTTCTCCGGTTTATGAACTTCTATGCAACTAACTTTTAGGTTTGCTTTGTGAATCTGGATCCAGACCTAACTTGCCTAGGCAAGTAGCATAAGCTACTTGTGTGCGACACAAGCTTATACAGAGATCCTGAGTGCAAGAAGGTATACAGGCCCAAAAGGAGAGTGTGGCTGCTGAAGAACAAGGAAGTTAGGGATAAGTTTCATAGTGAACTGGAGGAAATTAAGAAATAAGGAACATAGGCCTAGCATTGTAAAATTATAGTCAAAGGACTTTCCTTAAGCATAGCCTTCTCACTGCCACTGACAAAGTCTGTGGGAAAACACAGGGTCACCCCAGGAATAAGACCTCCTGGTGGTGGAACGATGAGGTAGAACATGCTGTGAAAGAGAAAGGGAGATGCTTCAAGGCATGGAAGAAAGGAGGCAGCAAAGAAGAATACCAGGCAGCTAAACGAACTGCCAAGAGTTATTTAAAATGCTAAAAATCGCATTAAGGACCTGGTCCTCGAACAAGTGTGTAACACTGACAATCCCAATGGGATCTTCAACCTAGCTAGGCGAGTTAAAAATTACAGTAGGGATATTATAGGTGAAAAGTGTGTTAGAAACGATAATGGGAAGATTGTGTATGCAGCAAATGAAATCAGAGAACCAAGGAAGGCACACTATGAACGATTGCTAAATGTAGAGTTTGAATGGGACAAGGAACAGCTTAGTATCGAAAAACCAATATCTGGGCCCCCTCCTTTGATAGCACCAGCTGTAGTGAGCGACGCAATCAATAAAATGAAGGACGGTAAAGCTCCAGGTTGCTCTGACATTGTCGCTGAGATGATAAAAGCCTCAGGGGAGACTGGTGTAAAGTTAGTCACTGAGTTGATAAACTCATTATTAAAGATGAGAAAATCCCAGAGGATTCGCTCAAAAGTGTAATAGTAAATATATACAAAGGAAAAGGGGAAGCGCTAGATAGAGGAAATTATAGGGGCCTGAAAATGCTTGACCAAATCATGAAGGTCTGTGAGAGTCTTTGAGGGTTTGACCAGGCAAAGCATCTCTATTGATGATATGCAGTTTGATTTTATGCCAGGACGGGGTACAACCGATGCTATCTTCATAGTCAGGCAGATACAGGCAAGATACTTACTAAAAGGTAAGGATCTTTACTTTGTGTTTGTAGACCTGGAGAAGGCCTTTGATAGGGTGCCTAGAGATGTTGTGCAGTGGGCTATGAGGAAACTTGGTGTGGAAGAGTGGCTGGTGCGTGTGATAATGAAGATGCATGAGGATTCGCGAAGTGCAGTGAGGGTGAAGGGTGTACTGAGTGAGGAGTTCGCAGTCAGCGTTGGAGTCCATCAGGGTTCAGTGTTAAGCCCCCTCTTTATTATGGTCTTGGAGGCACTGTCTAGAGTTTTTAGAGGCGGAATCCCGTTGGAAATGTTTTATGCAGAAGATTTAGTCCAAATAGCTGAAAGTGTGCAAGATGCGGAGGCCAAATTCAGAGTGGAGAGAGGGCATGGCGAGCAAGGGTTTGAGAGTCAATATTAACAAAACCAAGGTTATGCATTGTAGATTGAGACGAGGCAATGTGGAAAAGAGCGGTGCATCCCCATGTGCAGTGTGTGGAAAGGGAGTGGGCGCTAATTAAATTCAATGTAGCATCTGTCGCTGTTGGGTACACCATGGGAGTAAGAACTGTAGTAGAATTAAGGGACCCCTGCCGAAGGATAAGTCAGAAATAGAGAAATTTGAGTGCGTAGTGTGCAAAGGCGAGCTTGTGTTAGGTGATGATCCTGTGGCTGTGAATTTTGGAAAAGAGTCTTTGGAGCTGGTGAACAAGTTTTGTTACCTAGGAGATACCATCTCTGCCGGTGGTGGGGCCAAGGCTGCCACTGTTGCTAGAATTAGGTGTGGCTGGGGAAAGTTCAGAGAACTGATGCCGATGCCAATCCTGACCATGAAAAGAATGACTCTCCCCCTGAAGGGAAAGGTGTATGCCTCATGTGTTAGAAGTGCAATGACGTATGCCTCAGAAACATGGGCTGTTAAAGTAGAGGATGTCAACAGAATGGAGCGTAAGGAGATGAGAATGGCGAGATGGATGTGTGGGGCCAGGCTACAGGATAGAATAACAAATGTTGAGCTGAAGAGACGTTTAGGTATAAAGAGTATTAGCGAGGTGATGCGTAAAAGTAGACTGGGATGGTATGGACATGTGGAGAGAATGGATGAACAAAATTGGGTGAAAAAATTTAGGTCTGTGATTGTGGAGGGAGCTGCACCAATGGGTGGACCGAGGAAGACCTGGGATCGGACTATAAGTGCCGATCTCAAATCCAAGAACTTGACAAGTGAAGCAGCCCTTAACAGAGTTGCCTGGAACGCTGCCATTAGGACAAGAGAATGAAACTGCACTTGTGTGGAGCGCTCAGTCTTGGAATATTATGTATGTATGTATACAAAGGAAAATGCGCATGAACACTCAACTCGACTCTTGTCATGTTTGCGGAGCTACGCAATCATGTCTTGGTTGCATGAAGGACTATATATTTGTTTATTGTATTTTATTCCCTCCAATATTAACATTAAGCGGTGACAAAAAAAATCCTCATGTGTGTGAATGTTTTAGAGTTATAACAAAGCTTCATCCTCATTCGTTGCTCCAACTAAACTCACGACCACAATCCATAAATATCAACTGTCAAAATAGAACTATTCCTGCTTGGCCACTCGTTCTGAATGTTTGAGGTTCGATCACGGCTGGGAGTATTTAAAAATGTATTAGCTTAAGTGTATTTGTGAGATTTACTATATATCAAAAGATAAAAAACAACAACACAGAGATTAATTAGAAAAGATGAAGGGTTAATTTGTATGTCGCTGAAGAGTAAGGGATAGTTTTGTGGAAGGTTGTGATAAATGGAGAAATTGAGTTAAGGGGAGACTGACCGTTTGTTTAGTCTATTAATTCATTTATTCATGTATTTTTTTAGTATCTTCCCAAGACCTCCATCAAGCTTAGAAAAAGGCTCCCTTCAAGATAAATTTGTAAATTTTTCGGTAGAAAAATGTACCGGCCGAAGACCGGTTACTCTTATAATTGCAGGCTCGCTATCGCTCGCCAGGAAAAAATAGACACCTAAATGGCACGAAAGGTCTTAAAATTGACAACGAAATGGGGCGAAAGGTGTCAAAATCGCCAAAATAATGGGCTGAACGTCTTATAATCTCAAAACTAGTGGGGCTAAACATTAGGGAGAAGGGGGTCCAGAAAAACGGTCTGCCTCCCCTTAAAGCACAATAGCATTCTCTACCAACCTGTTGTACGTACACCCTCACACTGTGCTTGACAGTCTGCCTCAGACTGAAAGTTGTTTGCATTACCAAAACATTGGTTGAAGAGGAAGGGCTGACACTGATAGGTGGCCATGTGGTAGTAGTATCGTAGGACCCGCTCAGAATTGCAAACTTCACAGTTGCCGGGATCAAGAGTCAATATACACCCAAAGTTATCCGGGACGATCTGTGGAGAAGGCGGACTTGATGTTTAACGTTCCTTGTATGAAGAAGTTATTTAATCTTTAAAATGTTTTTGAAATAGACAAGATAATATATTGCATACTTACATATAGCCGTTTTTGGTGGTAATAAGACAATAATAGAATCATACAGGATCGGTTTAGATTCCCTACCTGCTAGATCTATAATTTCAGTAACTTTATCATAAGGCTTGCTTTCTACCCCAATCTTTTAAACAAAAAAAGAAAAGGGCCGCTTGGCAATTTGAGGAAAAAACAAATAGTTAGCAATTATAATTCTTTTATCTGTATCATCGAAGTTGAATTTGATTCAGACAAATAATTTAACGAGATTAGATTACATTACTTTTACTTGTATTAAGATTATAGACATTGTAAAACTCTCATTTTTGGATAGCTTCAAACTTCAAGTTATTGCACTTACTAGAGCGCGTGGTAAATCCCGGCCACAAAGCGAGAGACATTCCTCCTCCGTCCTGGAAGGAGATTTAACCGTTCGCATGGACAGCCGGAGTAGTCCGTAACAGTTGTTGGTGATAGAGTCGTAGAAGTAGAGAGTCCACCAGCTGATCACCAGTTTCCCACAGGGACACAACTCATAGGCACACTGAAGAGACAACCCTGGCTCGTTGGAACGGAGGTGATAGTCTGTAAAGTAATTATGAATGCTGGTAAATCATATTCGAAGTGCGTCTAGTTTCAGATTCCATAAACCAAACTAAAGAACTTCAAATTAAGGAGACCGACTTTTCCTTTTTTTTTTCCCTCCTTTTTCCCCTCCCCGCTTTCTCTGGCTTTTATGCCATTCGGCACCATTCAGACCTACCCTTATGCAGGTGTCAATGGGTTTCCTGGCGAGCGGGAGTGCGCCAGCATAGTTGTTTTAAAGTGTTTTTGACAGCAGATAAACTTGTACAGTTTTCGGCGTGACTAGAAAAAGGTCCCTACTGCGAAGCCGGATTTCTCCATACAATGCTGGCTCGCTATCACTCGCCAGTAGAAAAATTTACAACTAGATGGGGATAACCTTAAACAGAATGCTGAAATGGGCCGATGGATACAAGCCAGAGAGAAAGGAAAGATAAAAAACAACAAAAAAAAAAAACACAGCAAGTGACTCCCCTTAACAGGCAGTTATCTACCAAAGCAAAAAGCAGAAGAGACTGT
>CM064549.1:29782775-29923527 GCA_032716605.1 Paralithodes platypus | reverse complement strand
CACTCCTCTTTATTATGGTATTGGAGGCACTGTTCTCAGAGTTTTTTAGAGGCAGCCTCCCGTTGGAAACTGTTTTATGCAGACGATTTAGTCCTAATAGCTGAAAGTGTGCAAGATGCAGAGGCCAAATTCAGAGAGTGGAGAGAGGGCATGGCGAGCAATGGTGTGGGAGTCAATATTAACAAAACCAAGGTTATGCATTGTAGATTGAGAAGAGGCACTGTGGAGAGAGCGGTGCAATACCCAAGTGCAGTGTGTGTGGAAAGGGAGGGGGGCTAATTCAATTCAATGTAGCATCTGTCGCTGTTGGGTACACCATGGGAGTAAGACTGTAGTAGAATAAACGGACCCCTGCCGAAGGATAAGTCAGAAATATAGAAATTTGAGTGCGTAGTGTGCAAAGGCGAGCTTGTGTTAGCTGATGATCCTGCGGCTGTGAATTTTGGAAAGGAGTCTTTGGAGCTGGTGAACAAGTTTTGTTACCTAGGAGATACCATCTCTGCCGGTGGTGGGGCCGAGGCTGCCACTGTTGCTAGAATTAGGTGTGGCTGGGGGAAGTTCAGAGAACTGAGGCCAATCCTGACCATGAAAAGAATGGCTCTCCCCCTGAAGGGAAAGGTGTATGCCTCATGTGTTAGAAGTGCAATGACGTATGCCTCAGAAACATGGGCCGTTAAAGTAGAGGATGTCAACAGAATGGAGCGTAATGAGATGAGAATGGTGAGATGGATGTGTGGGGCCAGGCTACAGGATAGAATAACAAATGTTGAGCTGAAGAGACGTTTAGGTATAAAGAGTATTAGCGAGGTTGATGCGTACAAGTAGACTGGATGGTATGGACATGTGAGAGAATGGATGAACAAAATTGGGTGAAAAAATTGTAGGTCTGTGCTGTGGAGGGAGCTGCACCAAGGGGTGGACCGAGGAAGACTGGGATTGAATATACGTGCCTATCTCAAATCCAAGAACTTGAGAAGTGAATTACCGCATAACAGGGTTGCCTGGAATGCCGCCATTAGGACAAGAGAATGAAACTGCACTATATGTGTGGAGCGCTCAGTCTTGGAGTTTTATGTATGTATGTATACAAAGGAAAATGAGCATGAACACTCAACTCGACTCTTGTCATGTTTGCGGAGCTACGCAATCATGTCTTGGTTGCATTAATACTATATATTTGTTTATTGTATTGTATTCCCTCCAATATTAACATTAAGCAGTGACAAAAAAAAAATCCTCATAAGTTTTAAAAATTAGTAATCGAAAGAAACGCCCAGTGAATGCAGAGTTTTTGGCGTGCGTGTGAATGTTTTAGAGTTATAACATAAAGCTTCATCCTCATTCGTTGCTCCAACCAAACTCACGACCACAATCCATAAATATCAACTGTCAAAATATAACAATTCCTGCTTGGCCACTCGTTCTGAATGTTTGAGGTTCGATCACGGCTGGGAGTATTTAAAAATTTATTAGCTTAAGTGTATATGTGAGATTTACTATTTAAAAAAAAAAAAAAAAACACTGAGAATAATTAGAAAATATGAAGGGTTAATTTGTATGTCGCTGAAGAGTAAGGGATATTTTTGTGGAAGGTTGTGATAAATGGAGAAATTGAGTTAAGGGGAGACTAACCGTTTGTTTGGTCTAATGAACTAATTTATTCATTTATTTTTTTAGTTTCCTCCCTAGACCTCCATCAAGCTTAGAACCCCCCCCCCCCCCCCCAGACCCCCCTTCAAGATAAATTTGTACATTTTTTGGTAGAAAATGTCCCGGCCACAAAGGCCGGTTCCTCTTAAAATTGCAGACTCTCTATCACTCGCCAGGAAAAAATAGACACCTAAATGGCACGAAAGGTCTTAAAATTAACAACGAAATGGGGCGAAAGGTGTTAAAATCGCCAAACTAATGGGCCGAACTTCATATAATCTCAAAACTAGTGGGGCTAAACATTAGGGAGAAGGGGGTCCAGAAAAAACGGTCTGCCTCCCTTTAAGGTACAATAGCATTCACTACTAACCTGCTGTACGGACATCTTCACACTGTGCTAGACATTCGGCCTCCGTCTGGAAGTTGTTTGCGTTACCAAAGCATTGGTTGAAGAGGAAGGGCCGACACTGGTAAGTGGCCTCATGGTAGTAGTATCGAAGGACCCGCTCAGAACTGTTAACCTCACAGTTGCCGGGATCAAGAGGCAATAGACACCCAAAGTTATCCGGGACGATCGTGAGAAGCGGACTTGATGTTGACGTTCCTGTATGAAGAAGTTATTTAATCTTTAAAATGTTTTTGAAATAGACAAATAATATATTGCATACTTACATATAGCCGTTTTGTGGTAATAAGACAATAATAGAATCATACAGGATCGGTTTAGATTCCCTACCTCTAGATCTATAATTTCAGTACTTTATCATAAGCTTGCTTCTACCCCAATCTTTTAACAAAAGAAAGGGCGCTTGCAATTTGAGGAAAAAACAAATAGTTAGCAATTATAATTCTTTTATCTGTATCATCGAAGTTGAATTGATTCAGACAAATAATTTAACGAGATTAGATTACATTACTTTTACTTGTATTAAGATTATAGACATTGTAAACTCTATTTTTGGATAGCTTCAAACTTCAAGTTATTGCACTTACTAGACGTGGTAAATCCGGCACAAAGCGATAGACATTCCTCCTCCGTCTGGAAGGAGTTACCGTCGCAAGGACAGCCGGAGTAGTCGTAACAGTTGTTGGTGATAGAGTCGTAGAAGTAGAGAGTCACCAGCTGATCACAGTTCACAGGGACACAACTCAATAGGCACACTGAAGAGACACCCTGGCTCGTTGGAACGGAGGTGATATCTGGAAAGTAATTATGATGCTGGTAAATCATATTAGAAGTGCGTCTAGTTTCAGATTCCATAAACCAGAACTAAAGAACTTCAAATTAAGGAGACTGACTTGCCTTTTTTCCCTCCTTTTCTCGCTTTCTCTGGCTTTTATCCATTCGGCCCCATTCAACCTACCCCTATGCAGGTGTCAATTTGTTTCCTGGCCAGCGGTAGCGAGCCAGCATATTTGTTTTAAATGTTTTTGACAGCAGGATAAACTTGTACATTTTTCGATAGAAAAATGTCCCCTGCGAAGCCGGATTTCTCCATACAATGCTGGCTCGCTATCGCTCGCCAGGAGCAAATTGAGAACTAGATGGGGATAAACTTAAAACAGTAGGCTGAAAGGGGCCGATGGATACAAGCCAGAGAGAAAGGAAAGAGAAAAACAGCAAGTGACTCCCCTTAACAGCAGTTATCTACCAAAGCAAAAAGCAGAAGAGACTGTATTAGACTGAATATACTTTTTTTTTTTTTTTTTACACAGATCCATATCCTGCCAAGGCGAGGAGGCCATCTAGTGCATAGTGGATAAAGTACATGTCTAACGCTGCTGTAGTCTACTGTTGAAGTGGCAGTTTGTAACTATAGTTTTTTTTTCTCCAGCTGTTGATAAATTGCTAGATCTTCATCTTAATTTATTAATCATTAGAGATTTTGTAGCGAAATATGTTGCTAATTATGCGAATTTAGTAATACAATGATGTAGAGACAGTAGTTTAATATTTTGTTCATTAAGTATTGAGAAATCAGCTGTTAAAAGATTCAATTTGCTATCAGCTGGAAATAAACAGACTATAGTGTAGATCATCATACTGATCAGGTGCAAACAGTCTCCTTGTAAACGAGATTGGTCTACTAAACCTCCGAGGTATGCCATTGCAGAGAGTTGTTTGAAGTCATTAGGATGGGTGACAAGCACTCTTCTAGCGAGGGCTCGATGCCAGGCCTCCCGCGTAGGTTTTAAGCCATGGAACGCAAAAATAGGTTTGAATGGACCCAACCATGGTGTGTAAATCTCGCCAAAAAATAGGACTTGCAAAATGCAACTAAAAGTAAATCAATGTGTTGGAAGTGCATTCCAACAATTATTCTTTTAACAAAAGTTAACGCAGCTGGTGCGTGTAAAGGCAAACTAGCGAGGTTGCGGCAGTAGACGAGACTAGAGGAGGAGGTGGGAAGAATGGGAGGATTTTCATAATATCCCCAAAGCAAGATTATTGTGCCACATGTGCATAACTTCTGAAGCTCAAGACATCTTAGGAACCAGAAAGTAGGTGTAGAGAATAATTTTTATAAAGAATAGTCAGATAAACTATGTCAGGGCTGCTAGTGGGAGAGAGGACAAGTAAATCTATGCAGATCATATAAAATATTAATTCTCCAACTCTTACACACCCTTCCTAAGATATCCACAATAGTTTATTATGGTATCTAAAACATTAAACTGGTAATCTTTGTACTCTTATGATCCTTCAATCTCCTAATTCTAATGCCTACCTGTGCTTTTTAGTCCAGAACAAAGATTCATACACTCTTGTAGAGACTGGAAGTTATTTGCATTGCCCTGACAGCCACCATAGAAGAAGTGTTGACACTGCGTGAGGACTGGATTATAGTAGAAACGAGGCAGTTGACCACGGCAGGGGCCAGGGTCAAGGGGCAACAGGCAGACCAAGGCATTAGTGGAGGGACGAACACTTGTGGAAGATGGTGTGAAGCTGGATGGGATTGGGGTTCTTGCAAGGTCTGTAGGGAGTAAGGGATTTATTAATCATACACAGATAATTTTATTTCCGTTCTATTTGAGCATGTGAAATAAATAATTAAAATCGTGGTCCTGGAAGTTTCAAGTTTGCTATCATCTTGGTAATTATGGAACATGTCAGAGAAAGGGTCATTGGTAGTCAAAATACACAAAATCCATCTCTTAATTCAATTCAGGTTAGTATGCAGAGAGTAGATCCTATCATTTGTTAACTATCAAAGATAGTTTGTTTACAACTACAAAGTTTTATCGGCAGACATCCAATATAATATGCTGAAGTTTTATTTTAACTGTTAAACAAATGAAATTTATATGCACTGTGGTACCCTAGCTTTTAGTTCTCCGGTTTACGAACTTCAATGCAACTTTAACTTTTAGGTTTGCTTTGTGAATCTGGATCCAGACCTAACTTGCCTAGGCAAGTAGCATAAGCTACTTGTGTGCGACACAAGCTTATACAGAGATCCTGAGTGCAAGAAGGTATACAGGCCCAAAAGGAGAGTGTGGCTGCTGAAGAACAAGGAAGTTAGGGATAAGTTTCATAGTGAACTGGAGGAAATTAAGAAATAAGGAAGCTAGGCCTAGCATTGTAAATAGTCAAAGGACTTTCTTTAAGCATAGCCTTCTCGCTGCCACTGACAAAGTCTGTGGGAAAACAAAGGGTCACCCCAGGAATAAGACCTCCTGGTGGTGGAACGAGGAGGTAGAACATGCTGTGAAAGAGAAAGGGAGATGCTTCAAAGCATGGAAGAAAGGAGGCAGCAAGGAGGAATACCAGGCAGCTAAACAAACTGTCAAAAGAGTTATTTACAATGCTAACAATCGCATTAAGGACCTGGTCCTCGAACAAGTGTGTAACACTGACAATCCCAATGGGATCTTCAACCTAGCTAGGCGAGTTAAAAATTACAGTAGGGATATTATAGGTGAACAGCGTGTTAGAAACGATAATGGGAAGATTGTGTTTGCAGAAAATGAAATCAGAGAAGCATGGAAGGCACACTATGAACGATTGCTAAATGTAGAGTTTGAATGGGATAAGGAACAGCTTAGTATCTAAAAACCAATATCTGGGCCCCTCCTTTGATAGCACTGGCTGTAGTGAGTGACGCAATCAATAAAATGAAGGACGGTAAAGCTCCAGGTTGCTCTGACATTGTCGCCGAGATGATAAAAGCCTCGGGGGAGACTGGTGTAAACTTAGTCACCGAGTTGATAAACACCAATATTATAGAGGAGAAAATCCCAGAGGATTGGCTCAAAGTGTAATAGTAAATATATACAAAGGAAAAAGGGATGCGCTAGATAGAGGAAATTATAGGGGCCTGAAAATGCTTGACCAAATCATGAAGGTCTGTGAGAGAGTCTTTGAGGATTTGACCAGGCAAAGCATCTCTATTGATGATATGCAGTTTGGTTTTTTGCCAGGACGGGGTACAACCGATGCCATCTTCATAGTCAGACAGATACAGGAAATATACTTACTAAAAGTTAAGGATCTTTACCTTGTGTTTGTGGACCTGGAGAAGGCCTTTGATAGGGTGCCTAGAGATGTTGTGCAGTGGGCTATGAGGAAACTTGGTGTGGAAGAGTGGCTGGTGCGTGTGATAATGAAGATGCATGAGGATTCGCGAAGTGCGGTGAGGGTGAAGGGTGTACCGAGTGATGAATTCGCAATCCGTGTTGGAGTCCATCAGGGTTCAGTGTTAAGCCCCCTCCTCTTTATTATGGTATTGGAGGCACTGTCTAGAATTTTTAGAGGCGGACTCCCGTTGGAACTTTTTTATGCAGACAATTTAGTCCTAATAGCTGAAAGTGTGCAAGATGCGGAGGCCAAATTCAGAGAGTGGAGAGAGGGCATGGCGAGCAAGGGTTTGAGAGTCAATATTAACAAAACCAAGATTATGCATTGTAGATTGAGAAGAGGCAATGTGGAAAAGAGCGGTGCATACCCATGTGCAGTGTGTGGAAAGGGAGTGGGCGCTAATTCAATTCAATGTAGCATCTGTCGCTGTTGGGTACACCATGGGAGTAAGAACTGTAGTAGAATAAATGGACCCCTGCCGAAGGATAAGTCAGAAATAGAGAAATTTGAGTGCGTAGTATGCAAAGGCGAGCTTGTGTTAGGTAATGATCCTGCGGCTGTGAATTTTGGAAAAAAGAGTATTTGGAGCTGGTGAACAAGTTTGGTTACCTAGGAGATGCCATCTCTGTCGGTGGTGGGGCCGAGGCTGCCACTGTTGCTAGAATTATGTGTGGCTGGGGGAAGTTCAGAGAACTGATGCCAATCCTGACCATGAAAAGAAAGACTCTCCCCCTGAAGGGAAAGGTGTATGCCTCATGTGTTAGAAGTGCAATGATGTATGCCTCAGAAACATGGGCCGTTAAAGTAGAGGATGTCAACAGAATGGAGCGTAATGAGATGAGAATGGTGAGATGGATGTGTGGGGCCAGGCTACAAGATAGAATAACAAATGTTGAGCTGAAGAGACGTTTAGGTATAAAGAGTATTAGCGAGGTGATGCGTACAAGTAGACTGGGATGGTATGGACATGTGGAGAGAATGGATGAACAAAATTGGGTGAAAAATTGTAGGTCTGTGATTGTGGAGGGAGCTGCACCAAGGGGTGGACCGAGGAAGACCTGGGATCGGACTATATGTGCCGATCTCAAATCCAAGAACTTGAAAAGTGAAGCAGCCCTTAACAGGTTGCCTGGAACGCCGCCATTAGGACAAGAGAATGAAACTGCACTTATGTGTGGAGCGCTCAGTCTTGGAATTTTATGTATGTATACAAAGGAAAATGAGCATGAACACTCAACTCGACTCTTGTCATGTTTGCGGAGCTACGCAATCATGTCTTGGTTGCATGAGTGACTATATATTTGTTTATTGTATTGGATTCCCTCCAATATTTACACTAAGCAGTGACAACAAAATCCTCAAAAGTTTAAAAAAATTAGGAATCGAAAGAAAACGCCCAGTGTATGCAGAGTTTTTGGCGTGCGTGTGAATGTTTTAGAGTTATAACATAAAGCTTCATCCTCATTCGTTGCTCCAACCAAACTCACGACCACAATCCTTAAATATCAACTGTCAAAATATAACAATTCCTGCTTGGCCACTCTTTCTGAATGTTTGAGGTTCGATCACGGCTGGGAGTATTTAAAAAATTATTAGCTTAAGTGTATATGTGAGATTTACTATATATTAAAATATCAAAAGAGAAAAACACTGAGAAAAATTAGAAAAGATGAAGGGTTAATTTGTATGTCGCTGAAGAGTAAGGGATAGTTTTGTTGAAGGTTGTGATAAATGGAGAAATTGAGTTAAAGAGAGACTGACAGTTTGTTTGGTCTATTAATTCATTTATTCATGTATTTTTTTAGTTACCTCCCTAGACCTCCATCAGGTTTAGAACCCCCCCCCCCCCCCCTAGGGATAAATTTGTAAATTTTTCGGTAGAAAATGTCCCGGCCACAAAGGCCGGTTCCTCTTAAAATTGCAGGCCCTCTATCGCTTGCCAGGAAAAAATAGACACCTAAATGGCACGAAAGGTCTTAAAATTAACAACGAAATGGGGCGAAAGGTGTTAAAATCGCCAAACTAATAAGCCGAACTTCTTATAATCTCAAAACTAGTGGGGCTAAACATTAGGAAGAAGGGGGTCCAGAAAAACGGTCTGCCTCCCCTTAAGGTACAATAGCATTCTCTACTAACCTGCTGTACGGACATCTTCACACTGTGCTAGACATTCGGCCTCCGTCTGGAAGTTGTTTGCGTTACCAAAGCATTGGTTGAAGAGGAAGGGCCGACACTGGTAAGTGGCCTCATGGTAGTAGTATCGAAGCACCCGCTCAGAACTGTTAACCTCACAGTTGCCGGGATCAAGAGGCAATAGACACCCAAAGTTATCCGGGACGATCGTGAGAAGCGGACTTGATGTTGACGTTCCTGTATGAAGAAGTTATTTAATCTTCAAAATGTTTTTGAAATAGACAAATAATATATTGCATACTTACATACAGCCGTTTTGTGGTAATAAGACAATAATAGAATCATACAGAATCGGTTTAGATTCCCTACCTTTAGATCTATATTTTCAGTACTTTATCATAAGCTTGCTTCTACCCCAATCTTTTAACAAAAGAAAGGGCGCTTGCAATTTTAGGAAAAACAAATAGTTAGCAATTATAATTCTTTTATCTGTATCATCGAAGTTGAATTGATTCAGACAAATAATCTAACGAGATCAGATTACATTGACTTTTACTTGTATTAAGATTATAGACATTGTAAACTCTATTTTTGGATAGCTTCAAACTTCAAGTTATTGCACTTACTAGATGTGCTAAATCCGGCACAAAGCGATAGACATTCCTCCTCCGTCTGGACGGAGTTACCGTCGCAAGGACAGCCGGCGTAGTCTTAACAGTTGTTGGTAAATTGCTATATCTTTATCTGAATTTCTTAACCATTATAGAAATTTTGTAGCGAAAGATGTTGCTAATTATGCGAATTTGGTAGTACAATGATGTAGAGACAGTAGTTTAATATTTTGTTCATTAAGTATTGAGAAATCAGCTGTTAAAAGATTCAATTTGCTATCAGCTGGAAATAAACAGACTATAGTGTAGATCATCATACTGATCAGGTGCAAACAGTCTCCTTGTAAACGAGATTGGTCTACTAAACCTCCGAGGTATGCCATTGCAGAGAGTTGTTTGAAGTCATTAGGATGGGTGACAAGCACTCTTCTAGCGAGGGCTCGATGCCAGGCCTCCCGCGTAGGTTTTAAGCCATGGAACGCAAAAATAGGTTTGAATGGACACAACCATGGTGTGTAAATCTCGCCAAAAATAGGACTTGCAAAATGCAACTAAAAGTAAATCAATGTGTTGGAAGTGCATTCCAACAATTATTCTTTTAACAAAAGTTAACGCAGCTGGTGCGTGTAAAGGCAACTAGCGAGGTTGCGGCAGTAGACGAGACTAGAGGAGGTGGGAAGAATGGGAGGATTTTCATAATATCCCCAAAGCAAGATTATTGTGCCACATGTGCATAACTTCTGAAGCTCAAGACATCTTAGGAACCAGAAAGTAGGTGTAGAGAATAATTTTTATAAAGAATAGTCAGATAAACTATGTCAGGGCTGCTAGTGGGAGAGAGGACAAGTAAATCTATGCAGATCATATAAAATATTAATTCTCCAACTCTTACACACCCTTCCTAAGATATCCACAATAGTTTATTATGGTATCTAAAACATTAAACTGGTAATCTTTGTACTCTTATGATCCTTCAATCTCCTAATTCTAATGCCTACCTGTGCTTTTTAGTCCAGAACAAAGATTCATACACTCTTGTAGAGACTGGAAGTTATTTGCATTGCCCTGACAGCCACCATAGAAGAAGTGTTGACACTGCGTGAGGACTGGATTATAGTAGAACGAGGCAGGTGACCACGGCAGGGGCCAGGGTCAAGGGGCAACAGGCAGACCAAGGCATTAGTGGAGGGACGAACACTTGTGGGAGATGGTGTGAAGCTGGATGGGGTTGGGGTTCTTGCAAGGTCTGTAGGGAGTAAGGGATTTATTAATCATACACAGATAATTTTATTTCCGTTCTATTTGAGCATGTGAAATAAATAATTAAAATCGTGGTCCTGGAGGTTTCAAGTTTGCTATCATCTTGGTAATTATGGAACATGTCAGAGAAAGGGTCATTGGTAGTCACAATACACACAATCCAGCTCTTAATTCAATTAAGGTTAGTATGCAGCGATTAGATCCTATCATTTGTTAACTATCAAAGATAGTTTGTTTACAACTACAAAGTTTTATCGGCAGACATCCAATATAATATGCTGAAGTTTTTTTTTAACGGTTAAACAAATAAAATTTATATGCATTGTGGTACCCTAGCTTTTAGTTCTCCGGTTTATGAACTTCAATGCAACTTTAACTTTTAGGTTTGCTTTGTGAATCTGGATCCAGACCTAACTTGCCTAGGCAAGTAGCATAAGCTACTTGTGTGCGACACAAGCTTATACAGAGATCCTGAGTGAAAGAAGGTATACAGGCCCAAAAGGAGAGTGTGGCTGCTGAAGAACAAGGAAGTTAGGGATAAGTTTCATAGTGAGCTGGAGGAAATTAAGAAATAAGGAACATAGGCCTAGCATTGTAAAATTATAGTCAAAGGACTTTCCTTAAGCATAGCCTTCTCACTGCCACTGACAAAGTCTGTGGGAAAACAAAGGGTCACCCCAGGAATAAGACCTCCTGGTGGTGGAACGATGAGGTAGAACATGCTGTGAAAGAGAAAAGGAGATGCTTCAAGGCATGGAAGAAAGGAGGCAGCAGGGAGGAATACCAGGCAGCTAAGCGAACTGCCAAAAGAGTTATTTACAATGCTAAAAATCGCATTAAGGACCTGGTCCTCGAACAAGTGTGTAACACTGACAATCCCAATGGGATTTTCAACCTAGCTAGGCGAGTTAAAAATTACAGTATGGATATTATAGGTCGACAATGTGTTAGAAACGATAATGGGAAGATTGTGTATGCAGAAAATGAAATCAGAGAAGCATGGAAGGCACACTATGAACGATTGCTAAATGTAGAGTTTGAATGGGACAAGGAACAGCTTAGTATCGAAAAACCAATATCTGGGCCCCCTCCTTTGATAGCACCAGCTGTAGTGAGCGACGCAATCAATAAAATGAAGGACGGTAAAGCTCCAGGTTGCTCTGACATTGTCGCTGAGAAGATAAAAGCCTCAGGGGAGACTGGTGTAAACTTAGTCACTGAGTTGATAAACACCATTATTAAAGATGAGAAAATCCCAGAGGATTGGCTCAAAAGTGTAATAGTAAGTATATACAAAGGAAAAGGGGATGCGCTAGATAGAGGAAATTATAGGGGCCTGAAAATGCTTGACCAAATCATGAAGGTCTGTGAGAGAGTCTTTGAGGGTTTGACCAGGAAAAGCATCTCCATTGATGATATGCAGTTTGGTTTTATGCCAGGACGGGGTACAACCGATGCTATCTTCATAGTGGGGCAGATACAGGCAAGATACTTACTAAAAGGCAAGGATCTTTACTTTGTGTTTGTAGACTTGGAGAAGGCCTTTGATAGGGTGCCTAGAGATGTTGTGCAGTGGGCTATGAGGAAACTTGGTGTGGAAGAGTGGCTGGTGCGTGTGATAATGAAGATGCATGAGGATTCGCGAAGTGCGGTGAGGGTGAAGGGTGTACTGAGTGAGGAGTTCGCAGTCAGCGTTGGAGTCCATCAGGGTTCAGTGTTAAGCCCACTCCTCTTTATTATGGTCTTGGAGGCACTGTCTACAGTTTTTTAGAGGCGGCCTCCCGTTGGAACTATTTTATGCAGACGATTTAGTCCTAATAGCTGAAAGTGTGCAAGATGCGGAGGCCAAATTCAGAGAGTGGAGAGAGGGCATGGCGAGCAAGGGTTTGAGAGTCAATATTAACAAAACCAAGATTATGCATTGTAGATTGAGAAGAGGCAATGTGGAAAAGAGCGGTGCATACCCATGTGCAGTGTGTGGAAAGGGAGTGGGCGCTAATTCAATTCAATGTAGCATCGGTCGCTGTTGGGTACACCATGGGAGTAAGAACTGTAGTAGAATAAATGGACCCCTGCCGAAGGATAAGTCAGAAATAGAGAAATTTGAGTGCGTAGTATGCAGAGGCGAGCTTGTGTTAGGTAATGATCCTGCGGCTGTGAATTTTGGAAAAAAGAGTATTTGGAGCTGGTGAACCAGTTTGGTTACCTAGGAGATGCCATCTCTGTCGGTGGTGGGGCCGAGGCTGCCACTGTTGCTAGAATTATGTGTGGCTGGGGGAAGTTCAGAGAACTGATGCCAATCCTGACCATGAAAAGAATGCCTCTCCCATTTAAGGGAAAGGTGTATGCCTCATGTGTTAGAAGTGCAATGACGTATGCCTCAGAAACATGGGCCGTTAAAGTAGAGGATGTCAACAGAATGGAGCGTAATGAGATGAGAATGGAGAGATGGATGCGAGGGGCCAGGCTACAGGATAGAATAACAAATTTTGAGCTGAAGAGACATTTAGGTATAAAGAGTAATAGCGAGGTGATGCGTACAAGTAGACTGGGATGATATAGACATGTGGAGAGAATGGATGAACAAAATTGGGTGAAAAAATGTAAGTTTGTGATTGTGGAGGGAGCTGCACCAAGGGGTGGACCGAGGAAGACCTGGGATCGGACTATACGTGCCGATCTCAAATCCAAGAACTTGACAAGTGAAGCAGCCCTTAACAGGGTTGCCTGGAACACTGCCATTAGGACAAGAGAATGAAACTGCACTTATGTGTGGAGCGCTCAGTCTTGGAATTTTATGTATGTATGAATACAAAGGAAAATGCGCATTAACACTCATACTCTACTCTTCTCATGTTTGCGGAGCTACGCAATCATGTCTTGGTTGCATGAATGACTATATTATATTTGTTTATTGTATTGTATTCCCTCCAATATTTACATTAAGCGGTGACAAAAAAAATCCTCATCAGCTTAAACAAATTAGGAATCGAAAGAAACGCCCAGTGAATGCAGAGTTTTTGGCGTGCGTGTGAATGTTTTAGAGCTATAACATACAGCTTCATCCTCAGTCGTTCCTCCAACCAAACTCACGACCACAATCCATAAATATCAACTGTCAAAATATAACAATTCCTGCTTGGCCACTCGTTCTGAATGTTTGAGGTTCGATCACGGCTGGGAGTATTTAAAAATTTATTAGCTTAAGTGTATATGTGAGATTTACTATATATTAAAATATCAAAAGAGAAAAACACTGAGAAAAATTAGAAAAGATGAAGGGTTAATTTGTATGTCGCTGAAGAGTAAGGGATAGTTTTGTTGAAGGTTGTGATAAATGGAGAAATTGAGTTAAAGAGAGACTGACCGTTTGTTTGGTCTATTAATTCATTTATTCATGTATTTTTTTAGTTACCTCCCTAGACCTCCATCAGGTTTAGAACCCCCCCCCCCCCCCTAGACCCGCCTTCAAGATAAATTTGTAAATTTTTCGGTAGAAAATGTCCCGGCCACAAAGGCCGGTTCCTCTTAAAATTGCAGGCCCTCTATCGCTTGCCAGGAAAAAATAGACACCTAAATGGCACGAAAGGTCTTAAAATTAACAACGAAATGGGGCGAAAGGTGTTAAAATCGCCAAACTAATGGGCCGAACTTCTTATAATCTCAAAACTAGTGGGGCTAAACATTAGGAAGAAGGGGGTCCAGAAAAAACGGTCTGCCTCCCCTTAAGGTACAATAGCATTCTCTACTAACCTGCTGTACGGACATCTTCACACTGTGCTAGACATTCGGCCTCCGTCTGGAAGTTGTTTGCGTTACCAAAGCATTGGTTGAAGAGGAAGGGCCGACACTGGTAAGTGGCCTCATGGTAGTAGTATCGAAGCACCCGCTCGGAACTGTTAACCTCACAGTTGCCGGGATCAAGAGGCAATAGACACCCAAAGTTATCCGGGACGATCGTGAGAAGCGAACTTGATGTTGACGTTCCTGTATGAAGAAGTTATTTAATCTTTAAAATGTTTTTGAAATAGACAAATAATATATTGCATACTTACATATAGCCGTTTTGTGGTAATAAGACAATAATAGAATCATACAGAATCGGTTTAGATTCCCTACCTTTAGATCTATATTATCAGTACTTTATCATAAGCTTGATTCTACCCCAATCTTTTAACAAAAGAAAAGGCGCTTGCAATTTTAGGAAAAACAAATAGTTAGCAATTATAATTCTTTTATCTGTATCATCGAAGTTGAATTGATTCAGACAAATAATCTAACGAGATCAGATTACATTGACTTTTACTTGTATTAAGATTATAGACATTGTAAACTCTATTTTTGGATAGCTTCAAACTTCAAGTTATTGCACTTACTAGATGTGCTAAATCCGGCACAAAGCGATAGACATTCCTCCTCCGTCTGGACGGAGTTACCGTCGCAAGGACAGCCGGCGTAGTCTTAACAGTTGTTGGTAAATTGCTATATCTTTATCTTAATTTCTTAACCATTATAGAAATTTTGTAGCGAAATCTGTTGCTAATTATGCGAATTTGGTAGTACAATGATGTAGAGACAGTAGTTTAATATTTTGTTCATTAAGTATTGAGAAATCAGCTGTTAAAAGATTCAATTTGCCATCAGCTGGAAATAAACAGACTATAGTGTAGATCATCATACTGATCAGGTGCAAACAGTCTCCTTGTAAACGAGATTGGTCTACTAAACCTCCGAGGTATGCCATTGCAGAGAGTAGTTTGAAGTCATTAGGATGGGTGACAAGCACTCTTCTAGCGAGGGCTCGATGCCAGGCCTCCCGCGTAGGTTTTAAGCCATGGAACGCAAAAATAGGTTTGAATGGACACAACCATGGTGTGTAAATCTCGCCAAAAATAGGACTTGCAAAATGCAACTAAAAGTAAATCAATGTGTTGGTAGTGCATTCCAACAATTATTCTTTTAACAAAAGTTAACGCAGCTGGTGCGTGTAAAGGCAACTAGCGAGGTTGCGGCAGTAGACGAGACTAGAGGAGGAGGTGGGAAGAATGGGAGGATTTTCATAATATCCCCAAAGCAAGATTATTGTGCCACATGTGCATAACTTCTGAAGCTCAAGACATCTTAGAACCAGAAAATAGGTGTAGAGAATAATTTTATAAAAAAATAGTCCAATAAACTATATCAGGGCTGCTAGTGGGAGAGAGGACAAGTAAATCTATGCAGATCATATAAAATATTAATTCTCCAACTCTTACACACCCTTCCTAAGATATACACAATAGTTTATTATGGTATCTAAAACATTAAACTGGTAATCTTTGTACTCATATGATCCTTCAATCTCCTAATTCTAATACCTACCTGTGCTTTTTAGTCCAGAACAAAGATTCATACACTCTTGTAGAGACTGGAAGTTATTTGCATTGCCCTGACAGCCACCATAGAAGAAGTGTTGACACTGCGTGAGGAATGGATTATAGTAGAACCGAGGCAGGTGACCTCGGCAGGGGCCAGGGTCAAGGGGCAACAGGCAGACTAAGGCATTAGTGGAGGGACGAACACTTGTGGGAGATGGTGTGAAGCTGGTTGGGGTTCTTGCAAGGTCTGTAGGGAGTAAGGGATTTATTAATCATACACAGATAATTTTATTTCCGTTCTATTTGAGCATGTGAAATAAATGATTAAATTAAAATCGTGGTCCTGGAAGTTTCAAGTTTGCGATCATCTTGGTAATAATGGAACATGTCAGAGAAAGGGTCATTGGTAGTCACAATACACACAATCCAGCTCTTAATTCAATTAAGGTTAGTATGCAGCGATTAGATCCTATCATTTGTTAACTATCAAAGATAGTTTGTTTACAACTACAAAGTTTTATCGGCAGACATCCAATATAATATGCTGAAGTTTTTTTTTTTAATTTAAACAAATAAAATTTATATGCATTGTGGTACCCTAGCTTTTAGTTCTCCGGTTTATGAACTTCAATGCAACTAACTTTTAGGTTTGCTTTGTGAATCTGGATCCAGACCTAACTTGCCTAGGCAAGTAGCATAAGCTACTTGTGTGCGACACAAGCTTATACAGAGATGTGCAAGAAGGTATACAGGCCCAAAAGGAGAGTGTGGCTGCTGAAGAACAAGGAAGTTAGGGATAAGTTTCATAGTGAGCTGGAGGAAATTAAGAAATAAGGAACATAGGCCTAGCATTGTAAAATTATAGTCAAAGGACTTTCCTTAAGCATAGCCTTCTCACTGCCACTGACAAAGTCTGTGGGAAAACAAAGGGTCACCCCAGGAATAAGACCTCCTGGTGGTGGAACGATGAGGTAGAACATGCTGTGAAAGAGAAAAGGAGATGCTTCAAGGCATGGAAGAAAGGAGGCAGCAGGGAGGAATACCAGGCAGCTAAGCGAACTGCCAAAAGAGTTATTTACAATGCTAAAAATCGCATTAAGGACCTGGTCCTCGAACAAGTGTGTAACACTGACAATCCCAATGGGATTTTCAACCTAGCTAGGCGAGTTAAAAATTACAGTATGGATATTATAGGTCGACAATGTGTTAGAAACGATAATGGGAAGATTGTGTATGCAGAAAATGAAATCAGAGAAGCATGGAAGGCACACTATGAACGATTGCTAAATTTAGAGTTTGAATGGGATAGGGAACAGCTTAGTATCGAAAAACCAATATCTGGGCCCCCTCCTTTGATAGCACCAGCTGTAGTGAGCGACGCAATCAATAAAATGAAGGACGGTAAAGCTCCAGGTTGCTCTGACATTGTCGCTGAGAAGATAAAAGCCTCAGGGGAGACTGGTGTAAACTTAGTCACTGAGTTGATAAACACCATTATTAAAGATGAGAAAATCCCAGAGGATTGGCTCAAAAGTGTAATCGTAATATATACAAAGGAAAAGGGGATGCGCTAGATAGAGGAAATTATAGGGGCCTGAAAATGCTTGACCAAATCATGAAGGTCTGTGAGAGAGTCTTTGAGGGTTTGACCAGGAAAAGCATCTCCATTGATGATATGCAGTTTGGTTTTATGCCAGGACGGGGTACAACCGATGCTATCTTCATAGTGGGGCAGATACAGGCAAGATACTTACTAAAAGGCAAGGATCTTTACTTTGTGTTTGTAGACTTGGAGAAGGCCTTTGATAGGGTGCCTAGAGATGTTGTGCAGTGGGCTATGAGGAAACTTGGTGTGGAAGAGTGGCTGGTGTGTGTGATAATGAAGATGCATGAGGATTCGCGAAGTGCGGTGAGGGTGAAGGGTGTACTGAGTGAGGAGTTCGCAGTCAGCGTTGGAGTCCATCAGGGTTCAGTGTTAAGCCCACTCCTCTTTATTATGGTCTTGGAGGCACTGTCTAGAGTTTTTTAGAGGCGGCCTCCCGTTGGAACTGTTTTATGCAGACGATTTAGTCCTAATAGCTGAAAGTGTGCAAGATGCAGAGGCCAAATTCAGAGAGTGGAGAGAGGGCATGGCGAGCAAGGGTTTGAGAGTCAATATTAACAAAACCAAGGTTATGCATTGTAGATTGAGAAGAGGCAATGTAGAGAAGAGCGGTGCATACCCAAGTGCAGTGTGTGTGGAAAGGGAGTGGGTGCTAATTCAATTCAATGTAGCATCTGTCGCTGTTGGGTACACCATGGGAGTAAGAACTGTAGTAGAATAAAGGGACCCCTGCCGAAGGGTAAGTCAGAAATAGAGAAATTGAGTGCGTAGTGTGCAAAGGCGAGCTTGTGTTAGGTGATGATCCTGTGGCTGTGAATTTTGGAAAGGAGTCTTTGGAGCTGGTGAACAAGTTTTGTTACCTAGGAGATACCATCTCTGCCGGTGGTGGGGCCGAGGCTGCCACTGTTGCTAGAATTAGGTGTGGCTGGGGAAAGTTCAGAGAACTGATGCCAATCCTGACCATGAAAAGAATGGCTCTCCCCCTGAAGGGAAAGGTGTATGCCTCATGTGTTAGAAGTGCAATGACGTATGCCTCAGAAACATGGGCCGTTAAAGTAGAGGATGTCAACAGAATGGAGCGTAATGAGATGAGAATGGTGAGATGGATGTGTGGGGCCAGGCTACAGGATAGAAAAACAAATGTTGAGCTGAAGAGACGTTTAGGTATAAAGAGTATTAGCGAGGTGATGCGTACAAGTAGACTGGGATGGTATGGACATGTGGAGAGAATGGATGAACAAAATTGGGTGAAAAAATGTAGGTCTGTGACTGTGGAGGGAGCTGCACCAAGGGGTGGACCGAGGAAGACCTGGGATTGAACTATACGTGCCTATCTAAAATCCAAGAACTTGAAAAGTGAAGCAGCCCATAACAGGGTTGCCTGGAATGCCGCCATTAGGACAAGAGAATGAAACTGCACTTATGTGTGGAGCGCTCAGTCTTGGAGTTTTATGTATGTATGAATACAAAGGAAAATGCGCATGAACACTCAACTCGACTCTTGTCATGTTTGCGGAGCTACGCAATCATGTCTTGGTTGCATGAATGACTATATATTTGTTTATTGTATTGTATTCCCTCCAATATTAACATTAAGCAGTGACAAAAAAAAAATCCTCAGAAGTTTTAAAAAATTAGTAATCGAAAGAAACGCCCAGTGAATGCAGAGTTTTTGGCGTGCGTGTGAATGTTTTAGAGTTATAACATAAAGCTTCATCCTCATTCGTTGCTCCAACCAAACTCACGACCACAATCCATAAATATCAACTGTCAAAATATAACAATTCCTGCTTGGCCACTCGTTCTGAATGTTTGAGGTTCGATCACGGCTGGGAGTATTTAAAAATTTATTAGCTTAAGTGTATATGTGAGATTTACTATTTAAAAAAAAAAAAAAAAAAAATGAGAATAATTAGAAAATATGAAGGGTTAATTTGTATGTCGCTGAAGAGTAAGGGATATTTTTGTGGAAGGTTGTGATAAATGGAGAAATTGAGTTAAGGGGAGACTAACCGTTTGTTTGGTCTAATGAACTAATTTATTCATTTATTTTTTTAGTTTCCTCCCTAGACCTCCATCAAGCTTAGAACACCCCCCCCCCCCCCCCAGACCCCCCTTCAAGATAAATTTGTACATTTTTTGGTAGAAAATGTCCCGGCCACAAAGGCCGGTTCCTCTTAAAATTGCAGACTCTCTATCACTCGCCAGGAAAAAATAGACACCTAAATGGCACGAAAGGTCTTAAAATTAACAACGAAATGGGGCGAAAGGTTAAAATCGCCAAACTAATGGGCCGAACTTCATATAATCTCAAAACTAGTGGGGCTAAACATTAGGGAGAAGGGGGTCCAGAAAAAAGGTCGGCCTCCCTTTAAGGCACAATAGCATTCTCTACTAACCTGCTGTACGGACATCCTCACACTGTGCTAGACATTCGGCCTCCGTCTGGAAGTTGTTTGCGTTACCAAAGCATTGGTTGAAGAGGAAGGGCCGACACTGGTAAGTGGCCTCATGGTAGTAGTATCGAAGGACCCGCTCAGAACTGTTAACCTCACAGTTGCCGGGATCAAGAGGCAATAGACACCCAAAGTTATCCGGGACGATCGTGAGAAGCGGACTTGATGTTGACGTTCCTGTATGAAGAAGTTATTTAATCTTTAAAATGTTTTTGAAATAGACAAATAATATATTGCATACTTACATATAGCCGTTTTGTGGTAATAAGACAATAATAGAATCATACAGGATCGGTTTAGATTCCCTACCTCTAGATCTATAATTTCAGTACTTTATCATAAGCTTGCTTCTACCCCAATCTTTTAACAAAAGAAAGGGCGCTTGCAATTTGAGGAAAAAACAAATAGTTAGCAATTATAATTCTTTTATCTGTATCATCGAAGTTGAATTGATTCAGACAAATAATTTAACGAGATTAGATTACATTACTTTTACTTGTATTAAGATTATAGACATTGTAAACTCTATTTTTGGATAGCTTCAAACTTCAAGTTATTGCACTTACTAGACGTGGTAAATCCGGCACAAAGCGATAGACATTCCTCCTCCGTCTGGAAAGAGTTACCGTCGCATGGACAGCCGGAGTAGTCGTAACAGTTGTTGGTGATAGAGTCGTAGAAGTAGAGAGTCACCAGCTGATCACAGTTCACAGGGACACAACTCAATAGGCACACTGAAGAGACACCCGGGCTCGTTGGAACGGAGGTGATATCTGGAAAGTAATTATGATGCTGGTAAATCATATTCGAAGTGCGTCTAGTTTCAGATTCCATAAACCAGAACTAAAGAACTTCAAATTAAGGAGACCGACTTTCCTTTTTTCCCTCCTTTTCTCGCTTTCTCTGGCTTTTATCCATTCGGCCCCATTCAACCTACCCTTATGCAGGTGTCAATGGGTTTCCTGGCGAGCGGGAGTGCGCCAGCATATTTGTTTTAAATGTTTTTGACAGCAGGATAAACTTGTACATTTTTCGATAGAAAAAGGTCTACTGCGAAGCCGGATTTCTCCATACAATGCTGGCTCGCAATCACTCGCCAGGAAAAAATTTACAACTAGATGGGGATAAACTTAAAACAGTAGGCTGAAAGGGGCCGATGGATACAAGCCAGAGAGAAAGGAAAGATAAAAACAGCAAGTGACTCCCCTTAACAGCAGTTATCTACCAAAGCAAAAAGCAGAAGAGACTGTATTAGACTGAATATATATTTTTTTTTTACACAGATCCATATCCTGCCAAGGCGAGGAGGCCATCTTGTGCATAGTGGATAAAGTACATGTCTAACGCTGCGGTAGTCTACTGTTGAAGTGGCAGTTTGTAACTATAGTTTTTTTTTCTCCAGCTGTTGGTAAATTGCTAGATCTTCATCTTAATTTCTTAACCATTATAGATATTTTGTAGCGAAATATGTTGCTAATTATGCGAATTTGGTAGTACAATGATGTAGAGACTAGTTTAATATTTTGTTCATTAAGTATGGAGAAATCAGCTGTAAAAAGATTCAATTTGCCATCAGCTGGAAATAAACAGACCATAGTGTAGATCATCATACTGAACAGGTGCAAACAGTCTCCTTGTAAACGAGATTGGTCTACTAAACCTCCGAGGTATGCCATTGCAGAGAGTTGTTTGAAGTCATTAGGATGGGTGACAAGCACTCTTCTAGCGAGGGCTCGATGCCAGGCCTCCCGCGTAGGTTTTAAGCCATGGAACGCAAAAATAGGTTTGAATGGACCCAACCATGGTGTGTAAATCTCGCCAAAAATAAGACTTGCAAAATGCAACTAAAAGTAAATCAATGTGTTGGAAGTGCATTCCAACAATTATTCTTTTAACAAAAGTTAACGCAGGTGGTGCAAGGCAACTAGCGAGGTTGCGGCAGTAGACGAGACTAGAGGAGGAGGTGGGAAGAATGGGAGGATTTTCATAATATCCCCAAAGCAAGATTATTGTGCCACATGTGCATAACTTCTGAAGCTCAAGACATCTTAGGAACCAGAAAGTAGGTGTAGAGAATAAATTTATAAAGAATAGTCAGATAAACTATGTCAGGGCTGCTAGTGGGAGAGAGGACAAGTAAATCTATGCAGATTATATAAAATATTAATTCTCCAGCTCTTACACACCCTTCCTAAGATATCCACAATAGTTTATTATGGTACCGAAAACATTAACTGGTAATCTTGGTACTCGTATGATCCTTTAATCTCCTAATTCTAATACCTACCTGTGCTTTTTAGTCCAGAACAAAGATTCATACACTCTTGTAGAGACTGGAAGTTATTTGCATTGCCCTGACAGCCACCATAGAAGAAGTGTTGACACTGCGTGAGGAATGGATTATAGTAGAACCGAGGCAGTTGACCACGGCATGGGCCAGGGTCAAGGGGCAACAGGCAGACCAAGGCATTAGTGGAGGGACGAACACTTGTGGGAGATGGTGTGAAGCTGGTTGGGGTTGGGGTTCTTGCAAGGTCTGTAGGGATTAAGGTATTTATTAATCATAAACAGATAATTTTATTTCCGTTCTATTTGAGCATGTGAAATAAATTATTAAATTAATATCGTGGTCCTGGAGGTTTCAAGTTTGCCATCATCTTGGTAATAATGGAACATGTCAGAGAAAGGGTCATTGGTAGTCACAATACACAAAATCCATCTCTTAATTCAATTAAAGTTAGTATGCAGCGATTAGATCCTCTCATTTGTTAACTATCAAAGATAGTTTGTTTACAACTACAAAATTTTATCGGCAGACATCCAATAAAATATGCTGAAGTTTTATATTAACTGTTAACCAAATGCAATTTATATGCATTGTGGTACCCTAGCTTTTAGTTCTCCGGTTTACGAACTCCAATGCAACTTTAACTTTTAGGTTTGCTTTGTGAATCTGGATCCAGACCTAACTTGCCTAGGCAAGTAGCATAAGCTACTTGTGTGCGACACAAGCTTATACAGAGATCCTGAGTGAAAGAAGGTATACAGGCCCAAAAGGAGAGTGGCTGCTGAAGAACAAGGAAGTTAGGGATAAGTTTCATAGTGAACTGGAGGAAATTAAGAAATAAGGAAGCTAGGCCTAGCGTTGTAAATAGTCAAAGGAATTTCCTTAAGCATACCCTTCTCGCTGCCACTGACAAAGTCTGTGAGAAAACAAAGTCACCCCAGGAATAAGACCTCCTGGTGGTGGAACGATGAGGTAGAACATGCTGTGAAAGAGAAAAGGAGATGCATGGAAGAAAGGAGGCAGGCAGCTAAATGAACCGCCAGAAGAGTTATTTACAATGCTAAAAAAAAGCATAAAGGACCTGGTCCTCGAACAAGTGTGTAACACCGACAATCCCAATAGGATCTTCAACCAAGCTAGGCGAGTTTGTTGTTGTTGCTGTTCCTCAGGCTGTCTGGCCGAGCAGCCCCAAGGTCCCGAGCAAGGCCAAGGCCATAACCGAGCGCCCCCACAGAACCCTCCCAGCTTACCACTAATAATGCCCAGGTGACCGAAGCCACTCAAAGGCGGGGAGCGGAGGAGGGTGCGGAAACGCCCGGGAAACAAAAGCCCCACCCAAGGCCCTGTGCCCCTCAGCAATTATAAAGGGAAAGTTGAGGGGCAAAGGAAAGCTAGGCGAGTTATAAATGACAGTAGGGATATTATAGGTGAACTGTGTTCGAAACAATGTTTTGATTGTGTATGCAGAAGATGAAATCAGAGAAGCATGGAAGGCACACTATGAACGATTGCAAAATGTAGAGTTTGAATGGGAGAAGGAACAGCTTAGTATCGAAAAACCAATATCTGGACCCTCTTCTTTGATAGCACCAGCTGTAGTGAGCGATGCAATCAATAAAATGAAGGACGGTCAAGCTCCAGGGTGCTCTGACATTGTCGCGGAGATGATAAAAGCCTCAGGGGAGACTGGTTTCAGATTAGTCACAGAGATAAGCACCATTATTAAAGATGAGAAAATCCCTGAGGATTGGCACAAAAGTGTAATAGTAAATATATACAAAGGAAATGGGTATGCTCTAGATAGAGGTAATAATAGGGGCCTGAAAATGCTTGAACAAATCATGGAAGTCTGTGAGAGTCTCTGAGGGTTTAATCAGGCAAAGCATCTCCATTGATGATATGCAGTTTGGTTTTATGCCAGGACGTGGTACAACCGATGCTATCTTCATAGTCAGGCAGATACAGGAAAGATACTTACTAAATGGCAGGGATCTTCGAGTTTGTAGACCTGGAGAAGGCCTTTAACAGGGTGCCTAGAGATGTTGTGTAGTGAGCTATGAGGAAACTTGGCGAGGAAGAGTGGTTGGTGCGTGTGATAATGAGGATGTAGGAGGATTCGCGAACTGCAGCGAGGGTGAAAGGTGTACCGAGTGAGGAGTTCACAGTCCATGTTGGAGTTCATCAAGGTTCAGTGTTAAGCCCCTCTTTATTATGGTCCTGGAGGCACTGTCTAGAGATTTTAGATCCGGACTCCCTTGGGAACTGATTTATGCAGACTTGTCCTAATAGTTGACAATGTGCATGATGCTCAGGCCAAATTCAGAAGATGGAGAGAGAGGGCATGGCGAGCAAAGGTTTAGGAGTCGATAATAAAAAAAACAAGGTTATGCATTGTAGATTGAGACGAGGCAATGTGGAAAAGAGCGGTGCATACCCATGTGCAGTGTGTGGAAAGGGTGTGGGCGTTAACTCTATTCGGTGTAGCATCTGTCTATGTTGGGTGCACCATGGGAGTAAGTGCTGTAGTAGAATAAAAGGACCACTGCCGAAGGATAAGTCAGAAATAGAGAAATTTGAGTGTATAGTGTGCATGGGCGAGCTTGTGTTAAATGATGATCCTGTGGCTGTGAATTTTGGAAATGAGTCATTGGAGCTGGTGGACAAGTTTTGTTACCTATGAGATACCATCTCTGCCGGTGGTGGGGCCGAGGCGGCCACTGTCGCTAGAATCAGATGTGGCTTGGGGAAGTTCAGAAAACTGCTGCCAATTCTGACCATGAAAAGAATGCCTCTCCCCTGAAGGGAAAGGTGTATGCCTCTTGTGTTAGAAGTGCAATGACTTATACCTCAGAAAAATGAGACGTTAAAGTAGAGGATGTCAACAGAATGGAACTTAATGAGATGAGAATGGTAAGATGGATGTGTGGGGCCAAATTGGAGGATAGAATAACAAATGATGAACTGAAGAGACGTTTAGGTATATAGAGTATTAGCGAGGAGATACGTACAAGTAGACTGGGATGGTAAGGGCATGTGGAGAGAATGGATGAACAAAGTTGGGTGAAAAGATGCAGGTCTGTGATTGTGGAGGGAGCTGCACCAAGGGGTGGGCCGAGGAAGACCTTGGATCGGACTATACGTGCCGATCTCAAAACTTGACAAGTGAAGCAGCCCTTAACAGTGTTGCCTGGAACGTCCCCATTAAGACAAGAGAAGGAAACTGCACGTATGTGTCGAGCACTCAGTCTTAAAATGCTATGCATGTTTAATTTATGTAAACTACTGTCTAGTTGAAACTAATAAATGGTTAATCACCCTAAGCTTTCACTTGGCAGTTACCATTTTCCATAGTCATTACATTAGAGCAATCACTTAGCTAGTTAAACATTTGTGGGGAGTTGCATAACTAAGAATACACTCTGGCGGGCATTGTTTCGCTATTTCCATGCAATATAAGCTGCCCAAGTGCCATATCCATAGCCCTTATTCGATTCAAACTAGTTTCAATGATAAGATTGGGTCAAACTCTCCCAAAAAAGAATTCATTCATAAGTTCACAGCCTTGGGAATATTGAACGAAAGTTAACTGGTTCTTCTCGGCTCGTGGCCACTCACCAAGCGTATTATTACATTTGTGTCCGACCTCTTTTGTATTATATACTCTCGATAACAATAAAATAATACATTATTTTATAAAGCTCTTCATATGGAAGACCGTATGAATTATGGCCGCCCGTAACATAAAATGAACCTCTCATTTGTACCGGATATAACTTGGACACACACCCTCCCTTAAGGGGAGACTGACCGTTTGTTCGGCCTATTAATTAATTTATTCATATATTTATTTACCTTCCTCCCTAGACCTCTATCAAGCTTAGAAAAACACCCCCTAGACCCCTCTTCAAGACAAATTTGTAAATTTTTCGGTAGAAAAATGTCCTGGCCAAAGGCCGGTTCCTCTTAAAACTTCAGGCTCGCAATCGCTCGCCAGGAAAAAATCGACACATAAGGTGCACGAATAGTCTTAAAATTAACAACGAATGGCGAAAAGTATTAAAATCGCCAAGCTAATGGGCCGAACGTCTTATAATCTCAAAACTAGTGGGGCTAAACATTAGGGAGAAGGGGGTCCAGAAAAACGGTCTGCCTTCCCTTAACCAATACATGGACTAGACCAATATAAGTATGGGTGGCAAGCTTAGAAGCTCTTGGGAGCACACATTTGGGCACGTCCTTCAACAACAGTTCCCCCTTGCATACTCAACATAGATTTCAGAAGTCTTCCTCGACAGAGGTCCTTTTATCCTAGTAACAAATTTTCCCCCCAGGATTAACCCAATACCATTATGCTACTAGACTAGTTCACGCCCACACATTTCCTACATAATGCACAGGAGTAAGCACCACTACATAGACTAGTTCACGCCCACACCTTTCCTACATAATGCACAGGAGTAAGCACCACTACATAGACTAGTTCACGCCCACACCTTTCCTACATAATGCACAGGAGTAAGCACCACTACATAGACTAGTTCACGCCCACACCTTTCCTACATAATGCACAGGAGGAAGCACCACTGTCTAAATTTCATCCTACTCTAGGCACGACCTATTTATTTTAATTACATTTTCATGGATCCTTTATGGACTTCTTTGTCATGTCTCCCTGCAGGTATATAATTTGGCTTCTACCTTCGGTTATTATCTGGAATGAAAACTAGGTCATCTGCAAATAGCATTTCCCAACAGAGCTTTAAAAGTTCTAGAATTCCAAGAAAGCACCTCTAGAACTATCATAAAGAGAAAGGAGGCTACTACAGAGCCTTAGTGGACAACACAACTAAATTTAAACTCCTCTCTCAGTTAGGGTAGGGGGATGTACTGTGTTGGGTATTATTAGTTTAGAAATAATACATCTAGAAATGTAATTGTCAGCAACGGATTGGTATATAGGGGAGGTGTGGTGGAGTGGTCTTGCCACTGGCCTGGTAATCTAAAGGTCCCGGGTTCAAATCCCGATGTATCAATGGGAAGATATTATTGGGATGGAATTTGTGCTGTACCTGGGATCAGTGCATTACCACAAGCCCACCGAAACGTTAATAAAATACCCTCATTGTTCCCCGATTAAATAGCACTGTATGAATATTCCCATATTCAAAATATGCTATAGGGGTGCAATGCCTGGTGAGTTATCTGCTCAACAGGTGGCGTTGTGTGTGTGTAAGTGTGAGAGTCTGAGTGTAGGGGATGAGACAGTGAAGCACGGGAACGAGGTGGCTTCAGAGATGGGGTCGTTTCGGGCCATGAGTGAGCACCGTGCCTCATGTGAAGGCAAGATGGCAGGTGCTCGTTGTACTCTACGTGCTTCACATGTCTCACTCCCTATACTGGAACAAGACCTCACGGGGTTCATTATAAAGCGGTGAATGTTAAGGCTCTCAGCCTATGCCCGAGAGGAAGTAAGTTGGAATATAGAAAAAAATAAAAAAAAATAAAAAAAAATACTGTATAGCGTAGCCGGTCCTTGGTGATCCCCATTCAATGTTCTTTCCTCTCACTAAAACATTACGCTTTCCATAATGCAGTTGGGTCTGAGTACATGATTAGATTGATATCCAAAATTCGAAAGTAGATATTGATCGTGTACTCAACCTTTAACTGTGTTGGTGGTGTAATGGTTTAGGTGCTCATGTTCTGGGTGTGGTGTCCCGAGTTAGAATCCCGGGAGGACCATATGCTATCATTAGTTTATTCAAGTACATTGGAGTTTGTAATTGATGATTAATGTTAAGAACGGGGGGTTACTTATACTCACAACAGTCTTCCATCTTCCTCAGAGTCCAGTGACCGTAGGAGCAGACCCGTTGTGCACAGTGGGCAGGGGGTAGGTAGGCTCCATCAGGGTACAGGAGCCCATCAAACTCACAGCCTGGGAACAATTAGGATTTATAATTTTTTTCATATTGGTTTAAGGGGAGGCAGTTAGTTTTTTCGAGTCTTCCTCCTCCCTCATGTTTAGCCCTATTATTTGTGAGATTTCAAGACATTCGTCTCATTAGTTTGGCGATTTTCAGATCTGCCCCATTCCTTTGCCAATATTAAGACCTTTCGTGCCCTTTAGTTGTAGATTTTTTCCTGGCAAGCGAAAGCGAGCCTGTATATGAAGAGGAATCTGCCTTCGGCCGGTGCATTTTTCTACCGAAAAATTTACAAATTTATATCGAAGGAGAGTCTTCTGGGTGTTTTTTAAAAAGTTTGATAAGATGTTTAGGGAGAAAACTAATCCACCATTGAGCCGAACCAGTAAATTATGCTGCACAATACCGTCTGAGCTCCCTTAACCCCTTCTGTACCGGCGACGTCTTTTTAATTTTATTCTAGCCATATTAAGGCGATTGTGTGCAGTTTAGGACGGATCTGTGGTAGTAAACAGGGTTAAGTTACATAGTTCGAAGCTTGGTAATTGCTGGAGGCCATTTGAAAACTGAATAAAATAGTCTGATAGTAGCCAGATGTATTTTTTAAGATGTCGTCGATACAGAAGGGGTTAAGCCCTTCCCATAGAAAACTTAAGATTGCATAACATTTTATGTACACTCTGATACCATAGTCTCTTACCAGTGCATAACAATTACGTCCCGGGACTCAACATAAACAACACCCCTAAAACACACACACACACACACAATCCTAGGAGTAACATTCGACACCCAAATGACATTCAAACAGCACACCACAAACACGAAAAAGAAACTGACACCCAGACTAAACGCCCTCAGATCACTTGCCCACACGAAATTTGGACACAACAAAGAAACCACCACCACAGTCTACAAACAATACATAAGATCAGTTATGGAATGCGCAAGCCCGGCCTGGGCTTCTAACCTAGCTGAAACACATCATAAGACCTTACAGACTATTCAAAATAAAGCCCTGAAAATCATCACAGGATGCACAGCTACGACACTCACAGATCACCTACATCAAGAAACCAAAGTCCTCAAAGTCTAAGATCATCCAGACATGAGAGGCACACAATTCCTGGCAGCAGCCTCCACGAATCAACACCACCCACTACACTACATGGCAACACACCCTCAGACACCAAGAAATATCAAAACAACACCCAGCACACGCTATCACACACAAATACTGTCTTCTCTCCCTCCCTGCCCACCCCAAACCCAATTTCCGGAAGCACATCCATACTCCTATCACTCGCCGTTCCATCCACTCACTCATAGACAACACGCAGCTGCAAGCACGACCTCCCGAAATCCATCCTTCGGAATCCTCCCTTCCTCGCGAGGACAGAGTCCACCTGGCCAGGCTGAAATGCGGACACCCTCCAGCTCTTCTGAGCTATCAGAAGAGACAGAATGACTCCGTCGTCGACACCTGCCCGGGTTGTAACACAGCACCCCATTCCATTAAACACATCATAGAAGACTGCATTTCACACAACCACTTACGCCAACAACACAATTTACACTCTTTGAGAGCTCTGTGGGAAAGTCCGACTGTGGCCATGGCCTTCCTTAAAGACTCGGGGCTGTTCGGCCAGGCAGCTTAGGGAACAACAACAACCAGTGCATAATAATGTGTACACTCTTCTAAAATTTTCTTTATGCAATTAGAACTATCTGGATTGATTTTGAGATAGAACTTGGTTAACGGTCTTCGTGGTGCGATGTATAAGGTGTTGATTTTCGGTGTGAGCATCCTGGGTTCGAGTCCACGGACTGCCACATGTGTTTGTAAATTTCATTAATCGATTTTAGGAGTATTGTTGGTTGTTGGAAGGAACATAATAATATTCGATAGACAGTACATATAGTTTTGTAGTTTATGTATAGAACATTTTGTTCATTAATTCGTTTCCGGAGATATACCTTCATAATTTGAAAAAAAAGGTGAAGACCACGAATATTTATGAGTGGGCTAGAGACTATGGCTTCCGAGTGAATAGATGCCAATACCAGACGTTCTTACATGAGCTATGAACAAGAGATAAGGGGGGGGGGGGGAGCAGTAAATAACTTTCTTAAAGTTAGTAATACTAACTTAAAAGTTTAAGTTTCGGACTAAGATCCGCCACAAAGTATACAAGACTAGTAAAATTCCCAATAATAATAAAATCAATAATAAATAAATAAAACAAAGAATAATCTAATCTCCCATGCCCCCTTGAAGAGTAAGAACAGGTTGAAGCGCTAATTTTAAATTCTAGTTTCTAAATGTACAAATTGTTATGCATCCCACGAAGGTAAAATTCACTTAACGCTTAAATTCCCATCAGTAATTTATCATACTGAATAATTTTGCCTTGCTAAGATTGAAGACTTTTCAACATATCTACATACTGTATGAATCTCAAAAGGAAAGTTACTGCATTATTTTACAGCGGAGTGACTATTACTTTGAATTTATAATTGATGGGGAAATACCCCTTCGGACTTTTGTCAGCTGTATGTTATCCTCTACTGCACCGGCGAAGTCTTTTTAATTTTATTCTTTCTATATTTAAGCGAATTTGTACAGTTTAAGAAGGTTCTGTTGTAGTAATAAGGGTTAAGCGAGATAGTTCAAAGCCTGTTAATTGCTATGGCCCTTTTTAAGCTGAATAAAATCGTCGGATAGTGTCCAGTATATAATGAATATTACTGTACAAAAGGTATGGAAGCAGAATATGGTCACCCGCTCCGGTTCCGGAGGGCTGCGTAATTCTAGAGATAAACTAAAAAGAATAGGATATTAAGGTTCCACATGGAGGCGCATTTGAAGAGGTGCGCGGGAGGGAGCTTATTTTAGACAGCTGTCCAGTAGACCTACAGTACAGTTTATGTAAAGTCGCTGTCACACGAGCACTTTTTCAGTCAATTTTCCATGAGCAAGCATTTTCTCTTATTATTTCGGGACATTTTCGCACTGGTATCGGTAACTAGACTGACGGTAGATTATGTTAGGTGGCTGAATTCTGATAAAGTGTAGTTTTTAAAGCTTCCTGACCATAATTGCCCGTAAAAATTGCTCTAAAAAAGGCTCTGGTGACTGGTTTAATGACCTTGAGCAGTCTAGGCCGGTGTACTTGATCCGTAGTTCAGAGTCCTATAATGGAATTGTCAATATAGGCCTACTCAAGGTTAATATTAAAGCTTGGCAAAAAGTACAAAGACATGAAGTCTATTTGAACTTTGCCCAAAACTTGCCTAACCTAGCGAGGAACAACCCACCAACACCATACGTCATCGAACTTAAATTTATCAAACTAGGCTAAACATTGTCTGGAGTGAGAGTTTACAGATCATACTAAGCTATTGCAATAACCTGCGTTCTTCAGAGATTTCCCAGTGCATACTTCCTTACCGAGAGCAAGTGACACTGCATCTGCTCAACACATTCCCACTCCTATTCTGTCAAACTCTCTAACCAAAGAGTTAACCAATTTGACCATTCTTCCACTCAAGTAAACTGAAATCTCTACCTCAAGATTTTTCCCTCATTCTACGATCTTGAACTGCTTCAAGCTCCACATGTCTAGACATTTGGACTAACTTTGCATTTGGCCCTCACTATATTTATTGAAGACATTCTTTACAGGCAGATTTGCCTTTGGTCTCCTTAAGGTGGAGTCACACAAACCCGTTTTCAATTATGGTCTGGAAGCTTAAAAAATTACACTATCAAAATTGAGCCACCTAACAATCTACCTTCAGTCTAATTGTCGATACCAGTGCGAAAAAAAAGCCACGAAATAATACGAACAAATAAAACTTGCTCATGGAAAATAGACTGAAAAAGCGCTCGGCTTTACATATAAATACAAACAAGGACTTACAGTGCTTGGCTCCCGGCTCTCAGACGTTTTTTCTGGACCCCCTTCTCCCTCATGTTTAGCATATTAGTTTTTATATTTTAAGAAGTTCGTTCCATTAGTTTGTCGATTCTAAGACCTTTCGCCCCATTTTGTTGTCAATATTAAGACCTTTCGTGCCATTTAGGTATATTTTTTCCTGGTGAGCGATAGCGAGCCTGTAATTTTATAGCTCGTGTGACAGCGGCTTTACATAAAAATAAAATACAAACACAGACTTACAGTGCTTGGCTCCCGGCTCTCCGACGTGGACTTTCTGGAAGTAACCGTCCCGGCAGACTACAGAGGTGCAACACTCGGGAAGGACCAAGGCAGTGTGGCCATGAGCGATATGACTTTCTCCCCAGCAACACCCATCACGGATATCAATGCTCAACACTGAAAAATTAACGGTTATTTTAAACGACACTACTGCAGCGTTATGAGAAACAATTTATTAGGGAAAATAGGCACCAATAGATTCGCCATATTTGTTCTCCATATAGTCCGCATGGAGGATTTCCGTTATCAACAAATTGAAATATACCCACTTCAGACAAATACACCAAAAATCTAAGTCAAAACGATACTAGGATAGGTTAGGTAAGGTTGTTAGGTTAGGCTAATGTCCTTTCAAAGGGGTATAGGCTAGTAAACACTAGGATAGCCTATACCCGGTCAGAGGTAAGAAGAATCCTGCAGTAGTCTCCTTGAATTCTACCAAATTAACAAGGGTCAATTACAAATGTTAGTCAATAATAGTGGGAAGGAGGGATCATGCAGCCTTACTAAACAAAAAGGTATAATCCTGTGTAGCGGGAGGACCTGTACTTATATCTCAATAATTTGGTAATGCTATACTTTATTTTTAAATTTTACATTCATAAATAGTCCACTAATATACTAGGTTAGGTTAAAGATATTGGGAATTATTCTATAATTGCACCTATACGAGCTAAACAAATTATTATTGTATTTAACAGGAAGGTACGACGAGGTAAGTGATATGGTATATGGATGTGATGCGGAAATGGATTAAAAGGGCATTCCACCCCCTCTGAACCCCTTACGAAAATCAACGGTTACTCACTCCACCCCAACTGGATTTCTACCGTTTTACCCAACCAGCGGGGGTGTGGGGGCGGCAGCCCCCACCCATTATACTAAGATAGGTTAGGTAAGGTTGTTAGGTTAGGCTAATGTCTCTCTGAAACATTGTAAAATCCGTGTCACATCTAGATTGTTAGACTTTTGTCAGAGGGGGCGGAATGCCCTTATAATCCATTTCCGCATATTGCCACCTATACCACATCAATTACCTCATCGTACCTTCCTGTTAAATACATACAATAATAATTTGTTTAGCTCTTATAGGTGCAATTATAGAAATTTACCAGATATTGTTCAATGTTTCTTGGTAAATAGGCATCTGAAAAACAGTTCCACCCGCTACACAGGATCTTACCCTCAATAGTTTCGTAATGTTACAATATAGTTTTACATTTTACATAACACTCACATGCACACACCATGACCCAAGAAGAGCAACAGATCTCCTTCAACCCTATCTCAACACACTACATGGCTGGTGCACTACAAACAGACTTAATCTAGCCCCAGCCAAATCCACCGCAACCCTGCTCACAAGCTGGACAGGTGAACACGAATACATCCCTCAACTCACCATAAACAACACACCCCTAACACATACACACACACCCAAAATCCT
The DNA here is from genome assembly GCA_032716605.1 of Paralithodes platypus. NCBI lineage: Eukaryota > Metazoa > Arthropoda > Malacostraca > Decapoda > Lithodidae > Paralithodes > Paralithodes platypus. The sequence goes on along the minus strand of CM064549.1, from coordinate 29,889,994 downwards.
AGGAGTAACATATGATACTCGTATGACAAACAGCACACCACAAACATTAAAAAGAAACTGACATCCAGACTTAACGCCCTCAGGTCACTTGCTCACACAAAATTTGGACACAACAAAGAAACTACCACCACAGTATATAAACAATACATAAGATCAGTAATGGAATACGCAAGCCCAGCCTGGGCTTCTAACCTAGCTGAAACACAGAAGACCTTACAGACTATTCAAAACAAAGCCCTGAAGATCATTACAGGCTTCACAGCTACTGCACCCACAGATCATCTACATCAAGAAACCAAAATCCTCAAAGTCAAAGACCATCTGGACATGAGAGGCACTCAATTCCTGGCAGCAGCCTCCACGAACCAAGACCACCCACTAAACTACATGGCAACACACCCACAGACACCAAGAAATATCAAAACAACACCCAGCACACGGTATCACACACAATTATTGTCCTCTCTCCCTCCCTGCCCACCCCGAACCAACTTCCAGAAGCACATCCATACTCATATCTCTCGCCAATCCATCCACTCACTCACAGACAACACGCAGCTGCATGCACGACCTCCCGAAATCCATCCTTCCGAATCCTCCCTCCCTCGCGAAGACAGAGTCCACCTGGCCAGGCTGAGATGCGGACACCATCCAGCTCTCCTGAGCTATCAGAAAAGACTGGATGACTCCGTTGTCGACGCCTGCCCGGGATGTAACGCAGCACCCCATACCATTAAACACATCATAGAAGACTGCATTTCACACAACCACTTACGCCAACAACACAACCTACACTCAATGAGAGCTCTGTGGGAAAGCCCGATCGTGGCCATGGCCTTCCTCAGGGACTCGGGGCTGTTCGGCCAGGCAGCTTAGGGAACAACAACAACAACATTTTACATTCATAAATAGTTCAAACATACTAGATGCACCGTGAGATTGTCCAAACCGGCATGTAGCGGAATCGGGAGGTAGCGAATGTATCCGTCCTTATTAATGCAATACTACTTACCGAAATTAAAACGGATACAAACTATCAGGGTTAGGACAATCCAGCTGCCTCTCCTAATTGGCGTCTGAAAAAAAGAAGAAATTATGTCAGTCTATGAGCCATACAACCAGAAGATTTAGTTTATAATGTATTTTGATTATGAAATACTCAAAGTTCCGAGTCGTTAAGGGGAGATAAGCTGTTTTTTTGGTCTATTAATCAATTTATTTCTGTATTTCTTAGTTTCCTCGCTAGACCTCCATCAAGCTTAGAACAACACCCCCTAAACCCCCCTTTCAAGATGTTATGTTAATACCACTGTTATTTTAATACCACTAATTTTGTGGATATATTTGAAGATAAATAATGAATCTATATGCTCTAAAGATCATAAGAAAATTTGTTTTAACCCTCGGCAAAACCTAATAAAAAAGTATGGTACTAAAATGTCTTTGTAACAAGGTTGTCAATATGGTACTTTCAATCATCGATAGCTCTAAAAGATCATATGAAAATGTGTTAAACCCTCGGAAAACACTAATATAAAAGTATGGTACTCAAATTTAATTTTCGTAACAAGGTTGTCAATACGGTACTTTCCCGTTATCAATGTACAATCAAGGGTAAATCTACAGTTATACTACCCCTCCCCCACTACCCCCCACCACCTCCCCCCTTCAAAACACGCCTTTTAGCGTGTTTTTGGATGGTTCGGCAGACGCGGAAACTGGAAAAAAACTTATCGATACAAATTTATCACCAACCAGATAAGTTTTTTCAGGTAATTTGTTGTTTTTTATTTTTTATTTGATATACAGTTTTGTTTAATACCGAGGACCGTCGCATTTTAGTATTTTAACATTAGCCTAACCTAACCTAACTTAACCTAACCGAAAACTAACCAGTCTTAACCCAGCTCACGTTCCCTGTTTATGGGTTCGCGACGGTCTAAACCCAGCTCACGTTCCCTGTTTATGGGTTCGCGAAGGTTTGTAATACTTCAATGTATCTATTTCAAGTCAAATATACATTTCCGCGCATCATCAAACCATACCAAGTCTACTACTAATAATGATAATATTTAAAGACACTACATCAGCCTTATCAGAAATAATTTATTAGGGAAAATGGGGACCAATAGACTATATTTCTCATTATAGTCCGCATGGAGGAATTTCGTTATCGACACTTGAAAAACCCCGATTTCACAGAAAAAAATACACCAAAAATCTGTCAAAGATGTTAAATAGCGGGAGTGTGGGGGCGGCAGCCCCCACCCATAATACTAGGATAGGTTAGGTAAGGTTGTTAGGTTAGGCTAATGTCCTTTCAAAGGGGTATAGGCTAGTAAACACTAGGATAGCCTATACCTGGTCAGAGGTTTGAAGAAGAAGAAGAAGAAGTGTCCTGGTGTAGTCTCCTTGAATGTTACCCTAATAATATTAACCCATTAGTACCAACAGAATAGCCACAAAATAGGGGTAGTTTAACTGTAGATTTATCCCACTTTACTAATAAGCAACACTCCGTTCTTAACATTAATCATCAATTACAAACCTCAATGTACTTGAATAAACTGAAAATATTAAGGAAACCACCCACCAATTATTTTCATTATTTTTTTTTTAGTTTTAGTTTATTTGCATCAATATATAGTGATTGACATTAGTTTCAACCTCGGCAAAAATCGTTTTCCCCTTTATCCAACGATTTTAAGACACTGCGCCCGATAATGGGGAGGGCTATGAAGATCAGGGAAAATGTGGGTTTAAAGACATAAAAAGGCGATATAATGGCTTTTATGATGAAAGTTGGCTCGGGTTTTCTTGTTTTTCAACTTAAGAATACCCCAAAATGAAAAAAACCCAAGCCAAGTTTTGGCAAAAGTTGGCTCGGATTTTAAGATTTTTCAGTAAGCTAATTAGCCATTATCCAACAATTAAGCTACATTAAAGATATTAGCTTAACCTGCCAACCTTACCTAGTATTATGAGTGGGGGCTGCCGCCCCCACACCCCCGCTGGTTGGATGGTACATGGGATAGAAAATGAACTTACCCACTAAGCTAATTATCCATTATCCAACAATTAAGCTACATTAAAGATATTAGCCTAACCTGCCAACCTTACCTAACCTTACCTAACCTAACCTAGTATTATGAGTGGGGGCTGCTGCCCCCACACCCCTGCTGGTTGGATAGAAAATTAGGTAAATTCCTAGTGTTAATTAGACTGAAGGCAGGGAGAAAGAGGTCCGCCGAGTCGTGTTGTGTGCCGTCTATGGGGACAAATATCGATACAGGTTACAGGTTCTAGGTTCTGTATCTCCGGTCAATATACAGGAGGCGCTACAATATAGGTAGCAAAATTATAATGGTAGTTTTGGGTTCCTATCATCATATGCTTAATTTCTATATACTTTTTATCCCCGGGAAAAAAAAAAAATAATCTTGTTTTTTTATTTGATAAGTTTTTATTTTTTTTATTAACCTAACCCAAAAACCTAACCTAACCTAACCTAAATGTATTTGGGGGCTATTAGGTTAGGTTAGGTTAGGTTTTTTGGTTAGGTTAATGACCAAAACAAAAAATCCCAAGAAAATAAATGAAAAATCCCAAGATTTTTTTTTTTTTTTCCCCGGGGATAAAAAGTATATAGAAATAAAGCATATGATGATAGGAACTCAAAAATACCATTAGAATTTTGCTACCTATATTGTAGCGCCTCCTGTATATTGACCGTATCTCCCTTAATAGAATTTTTCGAGGGTTGACACTTATTTTAACATGGAGTATAGGTTATATTACATCCTAAAAGAAATTTAAAAAATCTGTGAAAATTCTTGGGTTGTTTATATAATAGAAGTTACTGTGAGACCCGTATTATGTTGAAGGGGGAGCTCTGCCCCCTCTAAACACCCGTCCCTTACATCATCATAATCTGTTGTACTTCATAGGGGGTCCAATTAAGGAGAAAGTTAATTAACAGACGAAATTAGGCCGCAAATTACAATAACATAGCGGGCCGCCGTTTATGGGAGACTTTTTACACATCATTTTCAATATTAATTTTCTCCCTTAATCGATTTTTCCAAATTATCAAACTTACATAAAAATGAAGTACAAACAGTTTATAGGGATTCCAACATGCATTTCAAAATTGTCATGAAAATTGGTGGGTGGTTTGCTGAATATATACCGAATAAACTAATGAAAGCGATAATATTCAAGGACACTAGTGCGACGTTATGAGAAACAATTTATTAGGGAAAATAGGTACCAATAGATTCGCCATATTTTTCTCCATATAGTCCGCATGGAGGATTTTCGTTATCAACAAATTGAAAAATACCCACTTCACAGACAAATGCACCAAAAATCTATGTCAAAGTGGGGGTGGCAGCCCCAACCTATAATACTAGGTTAGGCTAGGTAAGGTTGTTAGGTTAGGCTAATGTCCTTTCAAAGGGGTATAGGGTAGTAAACACTAGGATAGCCTTTACCCAGTCAGAGGTAAGAAGAAGAAGAAGAGTCCTGGAGTAGTCTCCTTGAATGCTACCATGAAAGCATATGGTCCTCCCGGGATTCGAACTCGGGACAAGCAAAACAATTCGGTAAAATTCTAGTTTCACGTACACTCGGCCGCAATTCCGCGTGGGCCACCTAGTCGTAGGGTTTGGGTAAATCCGTTGTGTAGTTTGTTCGCTCTGAATATAGTAAGATCTCGCACTCCCCTCCCTGAATCAATCGAAGATTTTGCCCCATAGATGGCGCAGCTTGATGGGAAGGGAGGGAGCTTGTCGTAGTGTTAAAAGGGTAGGACACAATGGGAGGAGGTGACGTTCTATAACATACAGTGACGAATGTTAAACTTATTTACTTCTACTTGTTCATACAATAATGTTCCTGAAACTAATTCGTAATGAACAGTAGATTCCCTCTTTCAGTAACTGAAACCTCTCTCTCTCTCGCTCCACCCACTTTATTGGTATGAATAAAATAATAGTACAGGTCATACTATATAATATATAACATACACCTTTTGTTAGCCTACTACAAACTAGCGACAAATTAGATTAACAGAAGTAGTAAACTATTATTATTTAGATGAGTTACCTTTGTAGTGTCAAAATATGTCGATCTGTGGATGACTTACCTCAAGCATGAGAGTCACAGTTAGTACGGAGTCGGTGGGCTATTGATTACATTGATCAGGATTCATTAAGATTGGTAATAACATTATCAAGATTCTAAATTACCTGTGGCCAGAAAGAAAACATTACATATGATCACATTGATACATTAAGCCAAATGGTAGAGGTATGACATGTCTGATTTATATATTTAAAAATTAATTTACATAGAGGCAAATTTGTTGATAGAGCATTTCCCTCAGGAATATCAGTATATTTAGAGTTGTTGTTGTTGTTTTTCCCCAAGCTGCCTGGCCGAACAGCCCCAAGGCCCCGAGCAAGGCCAAGGCCACAACCGAGCGCCCCCACAGGCAACAGTGTTTAAACTTAGATACAACATTCCTCTGTTTATGGCGATTTAAAGTCGATTTTCCTGTGCATCAAGGTAAACTACCCATTCCCTCCCCCAAATGGATAGTTTGAGTCGTTTCACCTTTATTGCTCTGACATTAGGATGGATCTTCATAAAGAGCTCCTTACCAAAACTTCTGCTGAAAATACACACTTCCTACTCGACAGGCTTACCAACATTTATCAGGGTAAATTCTATGACCTTAACTATTCAGCTATAGTATACCAATCTAATTCTTTCTGATTAACTTGCTCTATAGACGAATGCTAATAATTGATGTGTGCTAACCTAGAAACAATAAATAAAATAATTACTAAAGTATATGAAAAATCTGTTGGTATCACGGAAGAGCCAAGTCTGGTTTCTCAGAGAGAGAGAGAGAGAGAGAGAGAGACAGAGGGAGAGAGAAATATCCTAAATTCATCCACCAGTCTAAACAATCCCACCACAACTGCTCCACCTCCACCCACCTTGTTAGTCACCTCGCCACCCTTACCTCCCTCCATCCCTTAGTGACAACTATACTCTATTTTTTTCCAGCTGATCGTAAATTGTATCTCTTATTAGCTGATTTCTCGATACTTAATGGAAATATATGAAATTACTATGGCTGTGTGTCATATTAATGCCAAGTTTACAGAATAAATAATTCATCTTTCGCTACAAAATCTACCTTATAGCCGAGTAACAAAGATAGAAACATGACAATTTACCCTCAGCTGGGAAAAAATAGACTAGAGGATAGACAAAAGTCCGAGCTCGGAGAGGGAGAGGAAGGTGGATAATTATACATGGCCGCGTCAGTATAATGTTACTTCGTGGTGCTACTTCAAAATATATTCTTCTCAAGTTCTCATCATATTGCTGAATACATTTCATAATGTGATTCATTAATGGTGTAAATGGATATATATAATAGTGTTACTTTCAACATTCTGTATACCTCTTATAACCTAGAGAGAGAGAGAGAGAGAGAGAGAGACGTTTCAGTTACTGAAAGAGGGAATCTACTGTTCATTACGAATTAGTTTCGGGAACATTATTGTATGAACAAGTAGAAGTAAATAAGTTTAACATTCGTCACTGTATGTTATAGAACGTCACCTCCTCCCATTGTGTCCTACCCTTTTAACACTACGACAAGCTCCCTCCCTTCCCATCAAGCTGCGCCATCTATGGGGCAAAATCTTCGATTGATTCAGGGAGGGGAGTGTGAGATCTTACTATATTCAGAGCGAACAAACTACACAACGGATTTACCCAAACCCTTTGACTAGGTGGCCCACGCGGAATTGCGGCCGAGTGTACACAGCGACAAAAGGGAGGCGCCGTTGTAAAGGCATAGCTTCCCGACCAACTATGAAGATCAGGGAAATTGCTGGGTAAAAGACTTAATATAATGATAATAAACTACATTAACGACATTAGCCTAACCTAACAACCTTACCTAACCTAGTATTATGTAATAGCTATGGTGCCGCATATGGGGAGAAAATATATATATTTTTTTACAGTAGGTATAATTCCTTATAATGCATTTCCACCGCTTTGGACATATATAGGAATTAAGTATGGTATATGACAACTCTAAAGTAGCCATAGAAATTTATGAGTCTGCTGTGAAAGCGAAACTAGAATTAAACCAACAATTCAATAATACTAAGCATCCTCTTGCAACTTAAACCAATAGTAATACACTAAACATTTTCGGTAGAAAAATGTCCCGGCCGAAGGCCGATTCCTCGTCAAATACAGGCTCGCTATCGCTCGCCAGGAAAAGAATTGACAACTAAATGGCACGAAAGGTCTTAATATTGGCAAAGGAATGGGGGAAAAGATATGAAAATCGCCAAACTAAGGAGGCAAATGTCTTGAAATCTCAACTAATGGGGCTAAATATGAGGGTGGAGGATGAGGACTCGACAAACCAACTGCCTCCCCTTAATAGACACAATTATAACTTACCATGACGCCCACCAACCAAAACCAACCAAGGAACAATTGAAAGGATTATGAACGCCCTGCAAGCTCCACCAGCACACTGCCTAGAACACCTCACAACAGACACCAAGTTGTTTATTATCCACCTCACAACCCGATACCAACTACCGGAATGTGCCAGAAATAGTCGTTATCGGGTATTTGGAACCAAGGAGAATATATATAAGGAGAGGCGACTCTCTGCGTTTGGTTGTAGGCCCCTGATACTTACCCCATCTAACGTCAAGCACCCCCCAATAGAGAACGGTTAATTTCGAACAGTAACATACAGTTTACACCCCTCATTAGAGACTGTACCGTTCTTTAGAAAAGGGTTATGTTCGAGCAATAACTATATAGTTTCTAATATCTATAGGCTACCGCTTGCAGTACTCAATATTTCTTAATTTTTCACATAATAGTTCTTATAGGCCTATATCTAAGTAGTAGGCTACTGTAAAAGTCACCCATGATGTTTAAATTGTGATCCCATTTTTGTCATTATCATTATTGTCCTACCTCGGTCCATATACTACTACAACTAAATATACTGTGCTACATTCCATGTCTACAATCTAGTGTTTGTGAAGCAACTTTACCTTTTTCTGTATAAAATACTTGATCTTATATAATACCTCTGTTATATGTGTAGGTTAGTAGGTTACTCAACGTCTATATCTTGTATTGGTTTTGTTCCTTACATTTAAATGGGTTAATATTTACGAGCCGGACCACAGCTGGGATCTCATTTATAATGGTAGTTTTGGGTTCCTATCATGTTATGCTTCATTGCTATATCATTTTATGCTTCATTGCTATATCATTTTTATCCACCGGATTTTTTTTTTCTTCTTGGCTTTATTTTGTTTTTATATTTTTGTTTGAATTAACCTAACCAAAAAACCTAACCTAACCTAACCTAACCTAACCTAAATGTATTTGGGGGCTAAAAGGTTAGGTTAGGTTAGGTTTTTTGGTTAGGTTAATGCTAAAAAACAAAAAAAACAAAATATTTCCCGGTGGGTAAAAATTATATAGCAATGAAGCATAAAGTGATAGGAACCCAAAACTACCATTAGAAATGAGATGCCAGCTGTGGTGCGGCTCATAAATATTGACCTTTAAATGTTGTTCAGTAGGCCTACCTGTATGGATTTCAGCCATATATATATATATATATATATATATATATATTTTTTTTTTGTAGTAGGAGCCTAAAGGGATGAGGTCACGAGTAACCTGTTTACCCTGTCATAGACCTATTTTACTGTTAGGCGATTAGAACAGAGGCAAGGGGTGTGAGGAGATTGCCTAACCATCTCTACCAGCCGAGAATCGAACTCGGTCCTCCTGGTTAGAAACCAAGCGCTCTACCAATGTCGCTACTGGTCACCTACTTTGCCTCATGTTGTACGTGTTTATAAATATATTTTCTATCGATGTTATGTGTTTACTATTCAGGTCGACAACTGCAGCACAATACAATGCAAGGGGAATTTCTCCAATACCACCGTTTATTGTTTTTCTGTGTATTCACGAATAATATTCTATAAGCAAGTATTTCCAACCTCACACTCCACACAAACTAAGAACATAAACTTGAGGGTATGTCTTATATTAAAGATAACCGATCAAGTGAATGGAAAAATATAATACAACGTGAGTAGATTATGCTATTTATTTATATTATTTAAAACATCTGTAAATTGTGGAGCGTCAGACGTCAGACGGCCAACCCCGCTATACTGGTCATCTTAAAAGGGGCTGCTTCACACAACACGGGACTTAGTTCAGCTGATCAGGTGTTTTCGTCTTCAGTTTGATGTCAAGGTTCTTGAGCCATAACAAACATCTGCAATTATACAAATGCCAGCATTCATGGGTCAGCTATTTACCGAGATGATGTCTCTGGAATATGTATTCAGTCAGCCATGATTATACACTAGTATGTGAGTAGAATATATACTGTATACTCGTAGATACACCCTACTTATGACTAAGCACTTCACCTTACCTTTGGGAAAGAAGTGAAATATGAATTTCTTTTGCTTCCACCTTGTATTTTCCACAAACAACACAGCTGTGACCGTGTTGTTTTGGTGCCATGTTTGTATCTGCCGCCTCGCCATCTGGCAGCTCCCAGTGACATTTGTAAGTGTGCAGACGATGTACCACCGATGACAGAGCCATCTTCAGGGGTGCTTGGTCAAGACTAGGGATCAATTGGGAGCTCGTTTAAGAGCTTTCTCCTTACTTCTATTCTCCTTGTTTGGAACCCTACAACTTTGTGACGTAATTGACCACTTGCGAGTTTTGGTCTATAAGGAAGTTGGAGCTGTGGCCATCAATATTTAGCAGCATTACCAGCTAAAATACGGTCATAGTACATATATATATGCATAAAATCAAATTGATCATACTTTTCATTCATCAGAAACCCACATTATTATTGCATTTCCCTCTAATATAGATGTTCACGGCTCCAACTTCCTTATAGCCTGAAACTCGCAATTGGTGAATTCTGCTGGATAACAACAACAGATGGCGTTAGCGTCTAGTAGTCTTTCTGCTGGATAACAACAACAGATGGCGTTAGCGTCTAGTAGTCTTTCTGCTGGATAACAACAACTAGTCTTTCTGCTGGATAACAACAACAGATGGCGTTAGCGTCTAGTAGTCTTTCTGCTGGATAACAACAACAGATGGCGTTAGCGTCTAGTAGTCTTTCTGCTGGATAACAACAACAGATGGCGTTAGCGTCTAGTAGTCTTTCGGCCAAGCTCTAGGGCATTTTTAACCCCTTTTGTACCACCGACGTCCTTTTCATTATATTCTGGCAACTATTAAACGATTTGATTTTGCTTAGGAACGACGTCTACCCACAAAAAGGCTTCAGACCATCTCAATCAATCCTTTTAGCTACCATATATCCTTCCTAAGCTTCATAAAATCGTCTTAATGTAGCTAGAATATAATTTACCAGACGTCGTTGGTACAGGAAGGTTTAATGTAAATAATCTGTTTTCTGACCACTAATTGATTCCTGGTACTGTACACATATAATACAATCTTGCATTCTCGGTACTTTGCAGACAAGACATTCGAGTGTGACATTGTTATATTTGACTTTCTGTTGCAAAGTAATATATATATTAAACTTGTAGAAGAAGATTTATTCAATGGTATACAATTATCATTGTCTGGTATTCATTTATATAGTTTCTAATGTTGCCTTTATTGCCTAAATATGAAATAAACATATTAATCGAAAACTAAGATGAACGAACAAAAACAAAAAATATATATATATATATTTTGTTTTTGTCCAGATCTAGTCCAGATCTACTGTAGTCTATGACATGACATAAATTGTGTAGACTCTTATTTATCCTGTTACCACATTCATGTATTCAAAAGTTATGGTCTCTAACAGGAACGAATATATATTATAATGTTTAAGAGTATTTCACCATTGCTTTAGTTTACACATTATTAAATAATGTAGGGCGTATAGGCTACGTCTAAATAAATAGATGTTAAATTGCTAATTATATGATCTTAGCTGTATATATTTTTCTAGGGCAAATATATACAACATACTTAAAATATATATATATATTATATATATATATATATATATATATATACAGTATATATAGAGAATATATATATATATATATATATATATATATATATATATATATATATATACTGTATATATATATATATTATATATATATATATTTTAAGTATGTTGTATATATTTGCCCTAGAAAAATATATACAGCTAAGATCATATAATTAGCAATTAAACATCTATATATTAATGGACGCCATCTTGGATGCCATTCTAAAATTCCAATTATAGACTATGACAATGAATAAAACAGTGCTTCTCATTAATCTGGTTAGCAAGAAACAGTTTTCTCTTAAAATGTTCACCAGGTAATAATTAAAACAGAATTAAGCAATATATGGTCAGGCACGGCAGCCATCTTGAAAAATGACCGCCATCTTGGATTTTCGCGTGGCCAGCGGTATTTCTGAGAAGAATGGACCTTGAAGGGTACATGTACCAAATTTCATGCTTGCATCACCATTTGAACAATTCTCCTGAGATTTGCAGTTATCTGCTCCACTATAAGGGACCCAACATCGAAAAACGAACCCCCAAGTTCGAACTCCGAGACAGCGAAAATGTGATATATATATATATTGTAGATGCCTTCAATAAAAATATTAAGGTAACCAAAGATAGCGGTTTTAGTCACATTTTGAGATTGCAAACAACTTCAACTATCGTGGGGACGCAGAACTAATAGTGCTACGCAAAAATCCCCACTTTTCCTATTTTGTTTCCTTTTTTTTCCCTCTTTTCCTGTTTTTTTCTTTTTTTGGGGGTGGCCGACTTAAGATAGAGCAAGAACCGGGAAAACACAAAACACAACATAAAACAACGAACACACACAGACAAAACACATATTCACACACATCTAGGTCACCCAGGAGAAGACCCAAAGACCAGAGTACTACCGCCAAGGTTTCGGGAGACTCAGGGAATAGCCTGAATTCCATTTTCTCTCCCAGGCCTTGGTAGCTGGATACATATCTTTCTGCCTCACACATCAGGGGTATCAGGAAAACCCTCTTTACATAACATACACATCCAACTTCACGACATTGCCCTACATCGCTATCCTCTATCCATAAAACACTACTCTTCCCACTACATATCATACATGTAACACCATACACCTTTACCTAATAAATATGGCAGTACAATTGTTAAGAGCAAACCTGGTGGTCCCTCGGATATCCACCCCCGGCAGGGTTGGGTCATTGACACAGGGCCCTCCCGGTCGTCATCATGCGACTGTGTCAAGAGCATTGCAACGTCCCAAAGCTGCTCGTCGGTGCAGCTTTTTCTTTAGCAATATAAGGGGACTTCACTCTAACATCAATTCTGTACACCAATTTCTTCAAGCAGAATCCCCTACTCTCCTTTTTTTGACAGAGACTCCAGTAACATCCACATCTGACACGTCTAGATTTAATTTTCCAGGTTATCAACTGCTCCAAAATTTCAGATCTAAAGGAGGTGTATGTTGCTTCGCAAAATCTGAAATTGCCCTGGAGGAGGTTACTAGTTTCAATTGTCCCTATTTTGATTATTCTATATACAAATTAATTTCTGCTGGTAAATTTAAATACATATGTTGCATCTACCTTTCCCCAAATACTCCTCCAGAGCAAAGTCTTTTTGATTCTCTGTCCTCACAACTCAGTGTCCTCAACTTAAATGCGTCTTCTGAAATCACTGTGTTGGGTGATTTTAATGTCCATAATGTTGAATGGCTCACTCATTCAGCCAGAACTGATGATGCTGGTCTTGAATGTGAGCTATTTGCAGACTCATTTAATCTCACTCAACTAGTCAACCTACCCACCCGTGTACCAGATAATCCTAACCATAATATTATTCCCACCTACTGGACTAATTTTTAACAACCAATTCAGAAAATTATGATGTTACAGTGAGGTCCCCGCTTGGATCTTCTGATCACAGTCTGATACAGGCCACCTGTCTATCACCTACCACACCTTCCCACTCTGAACCTGTTTTGGTGACTAAATGGCATTACGATAGGGCAGACTGGGAGGGTCTTCAAGGTTTCTTTATTGATATTCCCTGGACCTCTTTCTTTTCTAATGATGCACACTCCACCTTGAGCCACATACAAGATTTTGTAAAAATTGGAATGGAAACTTTTATTCCTCATCAAAAGTACAGTAAAAGATCTAATTCATCTAAATGGTTTGACCATAATTGTGCTAGAGTAACTGAACAAAAAGCAATAGCCTACAATGCATACACAAAATCAAAAACACATTAGAAACATCAGAAATCATGCCAAAACTGTATTAAACCTAACTAAATCAAACTTTTTCAACAAGCAGGCAAATAAAGTTCTAAATAATCCAAATGATAACAAAATATTTTGGTCTACTCTTAACTTATTCAAATCCAAGTTCACTAGTGCTTCATCCATTCACCATTAAAATCTCCGACTGGCAATCTTGTAAGTGACCCACGAGGTAAAGCTAACCTTCTTGCGGATATTTTCTCCACCAACTCAACCTTAGATGAAATAAATCAAGATGTCCCTGTACTTAATTTTAATTCGCTTGAAATTTCCTCACTTAAGATCCACACCAGACATGTCAAAACTATTTTGCAGAATCTTTCAGTAGATAAGGCTCCTGGTCCATATGAAATTCCTCCAATAGTACTTAAGAATTGCTCCTTGGTGCTCGCTCCTGTATTGGCAAATTTTTTCCGTCTGTGTACTCATACCTCATGCTTCCCAGTACCCTGGAAAGAAGCAAACATCCATCCAGTTCCTAAAAAAGGTGCCTCTTCAGATCCATCAAACTACAGACCAATAGCTATAACTTCCACTCTTGGTAAAGTCTTTGAAATTATATTAAATAATCACATAATTAAGCATCTTGAGAATAATAAATTAATCAGTGATAGGCAATATGGTTTTAGACGATGTCGATCAACTGCAGACATTCTTTGGCTTCTTACGCATCAAATCAACCAAGCTACAGACCAACATAGTGAAACACATACAATAGCACTGGATATATCAAAGGCATTTGATAGAGTCTGGCATCAATCCTTATTGTCGAAGATGTCACACTACGGCCTTGCATCATTAGTTCCACTAATTTCGTCTTATCTTCATAACAGAAAAATACATGCAATGGTAGATGGCCTTTATTCTCAATTTCACTCAATAAATGCTGGTGTTCCCCAGGGATCAGTTTTGGCCCCAACTCTGTTCCTCATTCATATCAATGACCTCATATCTACCACTCATAATCCAATGCATTCCTACGCAGATGACTCAACACTCCACAGTTCCTTCACATTTACCAATTCTTTCACCCAACCCGATCTTATAAATTCAAAAATAAACACTGCAATTTCTCTGAACCAGGACCTTTCTAGAATTAATGAATGGGGACAAAAGAATCTAGTTTCCTTTAATGCACGGAAAACCAAGTACATTCAATTTTCTAACCGACAGAATCTCACTGACTCCCATATTTTTTAATGATGTAAATATTCCCACTTCCCCTAGTATTGACATTCTCGGTGTAACATTAACTACTAACTTGAGCTGGACACATTATGTTAGCAGCATTGCTAAGAATGCCTCTAAAAAACTGGGACTTCTGTACAGAGTTCGAGAATTCTTCACTGACGAGCAGTTGGCCGTAATATATAGAAGTCATGTGCGTTCTCAGATGGATTACTGTTCACCTCTGTGGAGTGGACGTGGAGTGGTTGCATTGAGGCAGTTGGACATTTTCCATACGAAGAAACGTTGCATCCCTTGCATTATTCTACAGATATTTTCACAGCAATTGTTCCGAGGAACTTGCTTCAATTGTGCCGCCTCTCCAAATCTTTCCCCGTAGAACTAGGGCAGCTGAGAGCACCCATGAATTTACACTTTCTCCTCCACAATGCAGAACTTCTGCTTATCAAAATTCATTTATCCCTAGAACTACTACTCTTTGGAATTCACTTCCCTTGAGTTGCTTTCCACAAACTTACAATCTACAAAAGTTTAAATCCAGTTGTTACAAACATTTTATGAATGGAGGATGCCTTTAGGCACATGGACCTTTTTGTTTTATCTGTGTTTTTCCTTCCTCCGTTCATTGTCTCTTAACCCTTAACTGGCGGCACCCGGCTATTGTCGAGTTAAATAAATGTGGCCTATGTGGCGGGGCCCGGCTATTGTCGAGTGCAATTTTGAGCACGTAATGTGCTCTGAGAGAGAGCGGAGCAGTGGGAGGAGCGTAGGTTACCTCATGACCGCTCACCACGGTGGCCGTGGAGCTACTGAGCTGTACTCCTTTGTACTCCACCCTCTCTCACTCGTTTCACACGTAATAATGTAAGAAAATGACCGTATTTTACCGATTTTGCCCTTCGGTTGCACGATCGTTGCAAGACAACCAGTAATCGTAGAAGGATGGTTCTGGTGTCATTGGCAAGCTGAATTAACACCCTTTCAGGGATGCATACTTGTATTACGCTCTGGCTCTTGTTTATGCATGAAAACGAGCACGGAAACAAGCTCGTTTACGGTAAAACCCCCCGCTGGGCGGCACATCAAATATACTCCTCCACCCGCTCTTAAGGTGTTAAAAAAAAAAATATATATATATATATATTTACAAATATATAATACACAAATCTGCTTAACCTCTTCTGTACCGGCTACGTTTTTTAAACTTCATTTTGGCTACTATTAGACGATTTTATGCAGTTTAGAAAGGGCCTCCAGCAATCAACAGGCTTCAAAATATCTCACTTAACCCTTTTTACTATCACAGATCCTTCTAAAACTGCACACAATCACCTAAATATAGCTAGCCAAATATTAAAAAAGATGTTTCGGTATAGAAGGGGTTACTATAGTTCACCTCCAATGATCCACAACTAAATAATATTAAAATAAACATAATTATACAATTAAACTCCGTCCTTCGCTTACAAAACTCGTAATCGTAATTTACTACACAATCATTATTATTATGTACAGTCGTGCTAATAAGTGATGTCTCGGCACCAATTATGTTTTGATCATTAATTAATTGATATCAGCAATATCTAAGCTTCATTTCTTCATATCGAGTGAAATATACAAACATGTTCCTACACTTACCCACCCTATTGAACATCTGACAGACATTAATACAGCACAGAGAAAGCCAAACGTAATGACAGCTAGGACATAACTTATTAGAGCGAAGGTACATGCTTACATGACTGATATGTTTGTGGACATGCAGTAATGTAAGTTGTGGTCGCTCTTCTGTAAATATAAAAGGGCTTACTTAAGGGGATACTACTCGCTTTTTCTGGACCCCTTCTTCCTCATGTTTAGCATATTAGTTTTGACATTTTAAGACGTTCCTTTCATTAGTTTGGTGATTTTAATACCTTTCGCCCAATTTCGTTGTCAATTTCAAGACCTTCCGCGCCATTTAGGTGTCGATTTTTTCCTGGTGAGCGATAGCGAGCCTTTAATTTTAAAAGGTACCGGCCTTCGGCCGGGAAATTTTTCTATCGAAAAATGTACAAATTTATCTTGAAGGGGGTGTCTACGGAGTGTTTTTTTAAGCTTGATGGAGATCTAGCGATGAAACTAAAAAATAAATGAATAAATGAATTAATAGCCCACAAAACCGAGTAGTACCCCCTTAAGAATACCGAGTAGTACCCCCTTAAGAATACCGAGTAGTACCCCCTTAAGATAGGAATGGCGTGGAACCTTCTACTTATTTTTATTTTGTTTTTATGTTTGTATTTATTTATTTATTCATATATTTAATATTTGTATTTTTGTTTACACAATACAAAGTAGTAGTAAGAGCTGAACTACTACTATTAGTCTATTTTTTCCAGCTGAGCGTAAATTGTCATGTTTCTATCTTGGTTACTCAGCTATAAGGTAGATTTTGTATCGAAATATGATCTTAATTATGAAAACTTAGCATTCATAAGGCACAGAGACTTAGTAGTTTCACATATTTCCATTAATTATCGAGAAATCAGCTACTAAGGGATTCAATTTACGGTCAGCTGGAAAAAAATAGAGTATATAGTCCGTTCATTCTAGGTTGGGAAGAAATCGTAACCTCTAACCTCTCATAACTCAAAAAGGACTAGAGTAATCGAGCTAATATTTCTACCAAATAGGAAAACTTGGCCAGGGAATATGGAAAACATGGCTAGGGGAAGTAAAGGACACCAACCCTCACTCTGGCAGATCCAGTCCACCACCGGTATAAGATCCAGTCCACCACCGGTATAAGATCCAGTCCAATAAGATCCAGTCCACCACCGGTATAAGATCCAGTCCACCACCGGTATAAGATCCAGTCCACCACCGGTATAAGATCCAGTCCACCACCGGTATAAGATCCAGTCCACCACCGGTATAAGATCCAGTCCACCACCGGTATAAGATCCAGTCCACCACCGGTACAAGAATATACAGCATAATCCTGTGTAGCGGGTGTACCTGTGCATATATCTCAATAATTTGGTAATGTTACAATATTTTGGGTGGATGGGACTCGTTAGCCTTGGTCGGCAACTCATCTAGGGGAGACAACCTTATACAAATCCGGGTGGATGGGATTCGTCAGCCTTGGTTGGCAACCTGTCTAGGGGAGTAAACCTGATACAAATCCGTACTGCTTACCTAAGGGTAAGGCAGGTTAGTGTATGGATTAGCCTAACACCACTGTAGACAAATAGTGCTAACAAGATGCATAGAGGGCCTCGGAGTCGGACGGATCCTAAATTGAGTGGTCAATCCTGTAAGTCCTTCACTAAACTGGCTCGGGTTGTCCCTCTCAGGGAATAGGTCCGCTTGGGGGCATTCTGTGTATGGCCACCCTCGTAAGGGGAGTCAGGCATCCGGCAATAGATAGATAGATAGACAATATTTTTTTACGTTTTACATTCATAAATAGTCCACTAATATCCTAGGTTAGGTTAGGATAGGTTTTGGTTAGGTTAGGTTCAGGGGAGATTTCCACTTGAGGGATATTTGTCTGGACCCCTTTCTCCCTCATGCTTAGCCCCATTGCTTTTGAGATTTTAAGACGTTCGCCTCATTGGTTAGGCGATTTTAAGAACTTTCGCCCCATTTATGTCAATTTTAAGACCTTTCGTGCTATTTAGGTGTCGATATTTTCCTGGCGAGCGATAGCGAGCCTGTAATTTAAGAGGAACCGGCCTTCGGCCAGGACATTTTTCTACCGAAAAATGTACAAATGTATCTTGAAAGGGGGTCTAGGGGGTGCAATTTTAAGTTTGATGGAGGTCTAGGGAACAATCTAAAATCCTCCCCTTAAAGCTATTGTTCAATGTTTCTTAGTAAATAGGCATTTTAAAAACAGTTCTACCCGCTACACAGTATCTTACTGGATACACAATGTGAATATCAGTTTATCTATCTACCTGTCAACCTGTCTCTTCCTGTTAGGGGGAGGCAGACCGTTTTTCGGGACCTCCTTCTCCCTCATGTTTAGCCCCATTAGTTTTCAGATGCTTAGAGGTTTGCCCCATTAGTTAGTCGATTTTAAGACCTTTCGCTCCATTTCTTCGTCAATATTTAGACCTTTCGTGCTATTTAGGTGTCAATTTTTTCCCTGGCGAACGGTAATGAGCCTGTAATGTTGAAAAAACTGGCCTTCGACCGGGACATCTTTCTACCGAAAAATGTACAAATTTTTCTTGAAGGGGAGTCTATTTTTTTTTTCTTTTTTCTAAGCTTGATGGAGGTCTAGGGAGGAAACTAAACAAATATATGAATAAATGAATTAATAGACCAAACAAACGGCCAGTCTCCCCTTAATCACTTGTCCACATGAATTAATAGATCAAACAAACGCCAGTCTCCCTTTAAGGGGAGGTTTTTAGTGTGTTCCCTAGACTTCCATCAAGCTTAACATTACAGCCCCTAGACCCCCTTTCAAGATAAATTTGTACATTTTTCGGTAGAAAAATGTCCCGGCCTAAGGCCGGTTCCTCTTAAACTACAGGCTCGCTATCGCTCGCCAGGAAAAAATCGACACCTAAATGGTACGAAAAGTCTTAAAATTGACAGAAATGGGGCGAAAGTTCTTAAAATCGCCAAACTAATGGGGCGAACGTCTTATAATATCAAAAGCAATGGGGCTAACCATGAGGGAGAAAGGGGTAAAAAAAAATCCCTGAAGTGGAAATCTCCCCTTAATCACCGGTCCACATGAATTAATAGACCAAACAAACGGCCAGTCTCCCCTTAATCACTTGTCCACATGCGCTTCCGCCATAACCTGAGTAACACCTGCTACTCTTATATAAATTTAGGCCAGTGACCCCAATCAGTGATAACAATGCACCTCGTATCAGGCCAAAATTACGTTTTCGCAACTAATTTCAACAATACAGGAAATTGGTTGACGTTACTCAATTCATATAATGGTAAAAATCCTACTCATCTAAATATGGCATTTCTGAAGATAAAATGTGTATTTGGAAATACCATATTCAAATGAGTAGAATCGTCATGAACAATCACAAGCCAGAAGTACAGTCACTCATAAAGATTCGTAGACCCCAATGTGTTTTTCCTTATGCAAATGTAGCTATCTGGATTGATTTTTGAGTGGAACTTGCTTTTCCGTTAGTTTGGTGATTTGAGACCTTTTGCCCCATTTCTTTGTCAATATTAAGAACTTCTGTGCCATTTAGGTGTCGACTTTTTCCTGGCGAGTGATAGCGAGTCTGTAATTTTAGAAGGAATAGGCCTTCGGCCGGGAAAATTTTCTACCAAAAAATTAAAAAAAATATCTTGAAAAGGGGTCTAGAGGGTGTTTTTTTAAAGTTTGATGGAGGTCTAGCGAGGAAACTCAAAACACATTAATAAATAAATATATGCCCCAAACAACAAGCACTAGCGCGATTGTACCGAGACCATATTTTAGCTGGTACTTCTGCAAAATATCGATGTTTACAACTCCAACTTCCTTATAGAACTCAATTATCTTAGACAAAGGAAAATTTATTCCAGCTCCTGCAAATGTATTACAGGCTATTTTTTCCAAAGTTTTTGAACACACATTTAAGGGGTTAGTGCTTGGTTTTTGGTCTATATATTTATTTAAAATGTATTTTTGAGTTTCCTCGCTAGACCTCCATCAAGCTTACAAAACACCCCTTAGACCCCCTTTCAAGATAAATTTGAAAAATTTTTCGGTATAAAAATTTCCCGGCCAAAGGCCGGTTTCTTCTAAAATTAGAGGCTCGTTATCGCTCGCCAGGAAAAAATCGAAACCTAAAGGGCACGATAGGTCTGGATATTGACAACAAAATGAGGCAAAATGTCTCAAAATCGCCAAACTAACGGAACGAACGTCTTAAAACCTCAAAACTAATATGCTAAACATGAGGGAGAAGGGGGTCCAGAAAAAGCGAGTACGCCCGCACACATTCACCCCCCCATACACATGTTCACTCATCCCCACCCCCACCCCGAACACACACATGTAACCGCCTCCCCCCCCCACCCACACACACACACACATCATTATCATTTGTTTGTTTCTATCCCACACACATCTGTCTGCAGTCACAGACGCACACATACATACACGAACAATAGCCTACATCTATGATTTGTCATAGCAAGCATAGACAAAACCCTTGAACACCTGCGTCTCTCTCTCTCTCTCTATATATATATATATATATATATTATATATATATATATATATATATATATATATATATATATATATATATATATATATATATATATATATATATAGGTATATATACCAACAGGAAGATAGAATAGGGACACTATGATGCTGAGCTCCTTCTTTAATAACGAATTTTCGGGTACAACCATAGGCCATCATCAGGTGTATAGTCGCGCTAATAAGTGATGTGTAGGCACCAAGTATATTTTGATCAATAATTGGTATCAGCAATATCTAAGCTTCATTTTTTCATATCGAGTGAAATATACAAACATGTTCCTACACTTACCCACCGTATTCAACATCTGACAGACATTAATACAGCACAGAGCAAGCCAAATGTAATGACAGCTGAGACATGACTTATTAGCGCCACCGTACATTATGAAGGATAAGGATAAGACAGTGGTGGAACGAAAGGCACTGATTGATTATATATGTGTGGATGAACGAATGAAGGAATCTGTGCTGGATGCTAGGGTGTATAGGGGTATTGGAGGGGGTCTGTCTGATCATTATGTAGTAGTAGCTAAAATTAGGATACAAAAGAAGTGGGTGAGGAGAGCTGGAGGGAGGCGAGAGGAGGGTGGAATGGCGATGAGGGTGGAGAGGCTACAGGAGGAGGAAATCGGGGAAGAGTACAGGAGAGCAGCAGAAAGACGAATAGGTGGGTTCGACCTGGAAGATATGGAGGAAGTAGAGGAGATGAGCAAGGTGTTTAAGGAAGAGATCTGTGCAGCATGTGAGGAGGTGTGTGGAGTAAGGAGAAGAGGGAGGGGAGTGAAAGGTACAGCATGGTGGACAGAAGAGGTAAAAATAGCTGTGGAAGACAAGAAGAAAGCATATAGAGAGTGGTTGGGTAGTAGAGGGAATGAAGATTTGGAGAGTCAGAAACGAGCGAGGTACGTGAAGAGAAAGAGAGTGGTGAAGAGAGTAGTAAAGGAAAGTAAGAGAAGAGTAGATGAGGAATTTGGAAGGAATCTGAGTGTAAAATGGAGGGAGTGTAAGAAACTGTTCTGGAAAGAAGTCAAGAAAGTTAGGGAAGGTATCAAGGGAAACAGTAAGGGTGTGAAAGATAAGAATGGGAGAATGCTAGTCGAGAAGCAAGAGAGAGTCGAAAGATGGAGGGAGTACTTCAACGAGTTGCTAAATGTAAGGAATGAAGCGCCAGCAAACATAGTTGGATGGGGTATGGGAGAGAGAAGAAGAGAAGTAGTGGAGGAGGAGGTGGGGATCAGGAGGTCAGAAGTGTGGGAAGCCATGAAAAAGAGTGAAGTTGGGGAAAGCACCAGGAACAGATGGAGTGTGTGGGGAAATGTTGAGGTATGGTGGTGAGATAGTGGTCGAATGGGTATGGAAAATGTGCAAACTAGCATGGGAGAAGGGGAGTGCACCTGATGACTGGAAGACAGGCATAATAGTCCCCCTATATAAGGGTAAAGGGGAAAGAGGAGTGTGTGGTAACCACCGAGGAATATGTCTTCTAAGCGTAGTAGGGAAGGTGTACAGTATTGAGAGAGTGAGAACGGAGAAATCGATAGGTGACGAGCAGGGAGGTTTTAGGAAGGGAAGAGGATGTGTAGATAAATTTTTTACCCTGAATTGTGTTGTGGAGAAATATCTGGAGAAGCAACAAAAGGTGTATGTTGCCTTTATGGACTTGGAGAAGGCCTATGCCAGAGTGGATAGAGAAGGAATGTGGAAAGTACTTAGAATATACGAAATAGATGGCAAGTTGCTGAAAGCAGTGAAGAGCATGTATGAGGGTGCAAAGGCGGCAGTACGAGTGGAGAATGAGCAGAGCGAGTTCTTTGACCTGAATGTTGGGTTGAAACAGGGGTGTGTGATGTCCCCGTGGTTGTTTACTGTATTTATGGATGGAGTCATGACAAAAATACAAGGCAGATCAGTGGATGTTGGTGTATCGCTGATAAGGGAGGGAAATGAGTGGAAGCTACCTGTACTGCTGTTTGCTGATGATACAGTTCTGATGAGCGATAATGAATGGGAGTTTCAGGGTCTGGTAAATATGTTTGGAACAGTGTGCAAAAAATGGAATCTGAAGGTAAATGCTGGGAAGAGCAAGGTTATAGTCTTGGAAAGGGGTGAAACCACAGAGTGTGAGGTGAAGTTGAATGGTCAGGCTATGGAGACTGTCAGCTCATTTAAGTATCTGGGCAGTGTGTTGAGTAAAGATGGGACTATAGGTGAAGAAGTGCGGGAGAGGGTGCAACAGGGGAAGAGGGTTGTAGGAACGCTGAAAGCAGTAACAAGAAATAGGATGGTCAGTATGGAAGTAAAGAAGTCCTTGCATGACAGTGTGGTAATGCCGACACTGACTTACGGAAGCGAAGCATGGACGTTCTGGAAGAGACTCAGACCAAGAGTGAGAGCGGTGGAAATGAGTTACTTGAGAAGTGCGTGCAGAGTTACATGGAGGGATAGACAGACGAATGAAGAAGTAAGAAGGAGGTGTGGTGTGGAGGTAGATGTGCTGGAAAGTGTGAAAAGGAACAACTTGAGATGGTTCTGCCATATGGAACGTATGGAAAGCGAGAGAATGACTAAGAGGGTGTACGAGTACGAGGTGGAAGGACAGAGAGGGAGAGGTGCACCGAAGGAGAGGTGGAAGGATGGAGTGAGGAAGTATATGGATGAAGGCGGTGCTGGTTGGGAGGAGGGGCGTCGACTGACTGGGTGACAGAGGTGCATGGGAGCGGTTTGTTCGTGGCCATCCCTTCGGGGATCACGGTGTCAGGCAATAGATAGATAGATAGACATTATGATCCTAAACAAACAATGAAAATGTGTAAATTAAATTATAGTGGATCCAAAAAACTGAGTTTAATATCATAACCATCAAAATAATATATGACCTAACAATTAATCAATGAATTATTTTAGTAAGAATTGGGATAAGCATGAGGAAGAAAGGGGACCAGAAAAACGGCCCATCTCCCATTAATTTTAGACTCATTCAAATCGCTCAGTCTTTCCCACATACTGGAAACCAAAATAACACAGCATATTCTGTAAGTCTATTAGCTGCAAGTAGAAATCATGACCTCTATCCTCTGTAACTAAAAAAGGGTTAGAGCAAATTGACTGTAAATGTCCACATCTATTCCTTAACTGACTCCTCCCAAATGGTAGAAATATTAGCTTGATTACTCTTGTCGTTTTTGAGTTACAGAGGTCAGAAGTCATGACTTCTTGCCTACTTACAGAGAATGGACTATAGTAAGAGCAATATTAGAGCATGATACAGTATAGTGTTAGGATAGTCTCCATATGGTTATAATAAAAGTGCCAATAAATATAGCCATTGATTTGTAGATTGTCGGTCTCAACTGAAATACATTGCTTGGAACTAATTATTTTTTCAATTGTCACTTCTATTCTTTCACGTTATTGATTAACATGAGATAGACAGATAGAACATATAGAGAGTGAGAGTGATAGTGAATGAAAGAGAGAGTGGTTTGTAGGGAGGGTACAAAGGAGTACATAGGAGTACAAAGGAAATCAAACAACAATAGGTCTAGTATCCCCTCTAGGCTGCTTGTCCTCCAAAACACTGAGGATCAAGTGTCCAAACAGTGGTTTAGAGTGGGTAAGGGTAAATTGGAAAGGGAACCACTGCCCTGGAACTAATGTCCGCGGCAAGATTAGGGAGTTAGTAGGGGACAGATGGGTTAGTAACATAACACAGATATAAGTGATCTTTAGTATATCTGGAAAAAGAGAGTAACGTCTTAGTAATATATATACGCAATGATTCTTGATGAATCTGAGGGGGGAATACAATAAAGTTAGGAGGGAGGTGGGGGCATTAACCCTATACTCAAATGTGTTCCTGTATCCCTCCACGTATCCAGGTACCTGACCACGTCACACCATTTTTTATGACGCCGGCGCCAGTTCCCTCAGAGCAGTATTGGCCTGCAACAAGAGAGCACGCACCGCCTCATCTCCACCACCACCACCACCACCTCTACCACCCCCAGCTCCCCCTCCACTGCCATCTCCACCACTCCCCTATCTACTACCTCCACTACTTCCCCCTCCAATACCACCACCACCACCTCCAACTCCACCACTTCCCCCTCCACTACCACCACTACACCATATACTGTATATATATATATATATATATATATATATAATATATATATATATATATATATATATATATATATATATATATATATATATATACCGGTATATATATATATATATATATACCCGGTATATATATATATATATATATATATATATATATAATTTAAATGTTTATTTGTAACTACTGTATATGTTTTATTGTTCTGCATGTTTCCTGTTTTCTGTTAATGTTGGTAGTGGCTAATTTAATTTGACAATAGCTGATGTCGTCCACGATATTTACAGTTTATCATACCATTAACTCACATGGACACCATCCTCATAAAATCATGCATCCCATTCGTCAATCTTTCAACATTTTTATTCCAGAATCTCCAGGAGCTGATATTATTAACCTGGTTCTCAAAAAGCCTCACCAGTCATAGATACTGTAGGTGTTTCGTTCATCAGATTGTACAATATTGGTATTTTCTTCCTTTTGTGTCAGATCCTGTTACTCCTGCACCCAAAACGCCAGCGCCTAATACTAAAGCCCCGACCACAAAGGCCCCGACGACGAAGGCCCCTACCACGAAGGCCCCGACCACGAAGGCCCCGACCACAAAGGCCCCTACCACGAAGGCCCCGACCACGAAGGCCCCTACCACGAAGGCCCCGACCACGAAGGCCCCGACCACAAAGGCCCCTACCACGAAGGCCCCGACCACAAAGGCCCCTACTACAAAGACCCCTACCACAAAGGCCCCGACCACGAAGGCTCCGACCACAAAAGCACCTACAACGGCTCCTACTACAACTACAACAAGCCAATGCCCGAGGCTCTATTGCGGTAAAATACTTTCTGCTGTTCATATGTTTAGTGTGGTCAAGCTCATATTGTGGTGTGGTATAATAATGTGTATGTTTCTGTAGATCCCTGTGGTGTGGTATAATAATGTATATGTTTCTGTAGATCCCTGTGGTGTGGTATAATAATGTGTATGTTTCTGTAGATCCCTGTGGTGTGGTATAATAATGTGTATGTTTCTATAGATCCCTGTGCTGTGGTATAATAATGTGGATGTTTCTGTAGATCCCTGTGGTGTGGTATAATAATGTGTATGTTTCTGTAGATCCCTGTGGTGTGTTATAATAATATGGATGATTTTGTAGATCCCTGTGGTGTGGTATAATAATGTGTATGTTTCTATAGATCCCTGTGGTGTGGTATAATAATGTGTATGTTTCTGTAGATCCCTGTGGTGTGGTATAATAATGTGTATGTTTCTGTAGATCCCTGTGGTGTGGTATAATAATGTGTATGTTTCTGTAGATCCCTGTGGTGTGGTATAATAATGTGTATGTTTCTGTAGATCCCTGTGGTGTGGTATAATAATGTGTATGTTTCTGTAGATCCCTGTGGTGTGGTATAATAATGTGTATGTTTCTGTAGATCCCTGTGGTGTGGTATAATAATGTGTATGTTTCTGTAGATCCCTGTGGTGTGGTATAATAATGTGTATGTTTCTGTAGATCCCTGTGGTGTGGTATAATAATGTGTATGTTTCTGTAGATCCCTGTGATGTGTTATAATAATGTGTATGTTTCTGTAGATCCCTGTGGTGTGGTATAATAATGTGTATGTTTCTGTAGATCCCTGTGGTGCGGTATAATAATGTGTATGTTTCTGTAGATCCCTGTGGTGTGGTATAATAATGTGTATGTTTCTGTAGATTCCTGTGGTGTGGTATAATATTGTGTATGTTTCTGTAGATCCCTGTGGTGTGGTATAATAATGTGTATGTTTTTGTAGATCCCTGTGGTGTGGTATAATAATGTGTATGTTTCTGTAGATCCCTGTGGTGTGGTATAATAATGTGTATGTTTCTGTAGATCCCTGTGGTGTGGTATAATAATGTGTATGTGTCTGTAGATCCCTGTGGTGTGGTATAATAATGTGTATGTTTCTGTAGATCCCTGTGGTGTGGTATAATAATGTGTATGTTTCTGTAGATCCCTGTGGTGTGGTATAATAATGTGTATGTTTCTGTAGATCCCTGTGGTGTGGTATAATAATGTGTATGTTTCTGTAGATCCCTGTGGTGTGGTATAATAATGTGTATGTTTCTGTAGATCCCAGTGGTGTGGGATAATAATGTGAATGTTTCTGTAGATCCCTGTGGTGTGGTATAATAATGTGTATGTTTCTGTAGATCCCTGTGGTGCGGTATAATAATGTGTATGTTTCTGTAGATCCCTGTGGTGCGGTATAATAATGTATGTTTCTGTAGATCCCTGTGGTGTGGTATAATGATGTGTATGTTTCTGTAGATCCCTGTGGTGTGGTATAATATTGTGTATGTTTCTGTAGATCCCTGTGGTGTGGTATAATAATGTGTATGTTTCTGTAGATCCCTGTGGTGTGGTATAATAATGTGTATGTTTCTGTAGATCCCTGTGGTGTGGCATAATAATGTGTATGTTTCTGTAGATCCCTGTGGTGTGGTATAATAATGTGTATGTTTCTGTAGATCCCTGTGGTGTGGTATAATAATGTGTATGTTTCTGTAGATCCCTGTGGTGTGGTATAATAATGTGTATGTTTCTGTAGATCCCTGTGGTGTGGTATAATAATGTGTATGTTTCTGTAGATCCCTGTGGTGTGGTATAATAATGTGTATGTTTCTGTAGATCCCTGTGGTGTGGTATAATAATGTGTATGTTTCTGTAGATCCCAGTGGTGTGGGATAATAATGTGAATGTTTCTGTAGATCCCTGTGGTGTGGTATAATAATGTGTATGTTTCTGTAGATCCCTGTGGTGCGGTATAATAATGTGTATGTTTCTGTAGATCCCTGTGGTGCGGTATAATAATGTGTATGTTTCTGTAGATCCCTGTGGTGTGGTATAATGATGTGTATGTTTCTGTAGATCCCTGTGGTGTGGTATAATATTGTGTATGTTTCTGTAGATCCCTGTGGTGTGGTATAATAATGTGTATGTTTCTGTAGATCCCTGTGGTGTGGTATAATAATGTGTATGTTTCTGTAGATCCCTGTGGTGTGGTATAATAATGTGTATGTTTCTGTAGATCCCTGTGGTGTGGTATAATAAAGTTCTACGTGGTATATTAATTTCCCTGGCTTTGTTTATGTAGATCCCTGTGGTGTGGCCCCTATCAACGTAGCCGGCAGCAGGATCGTAGGTGGTGTTGACGCTTCACCTGGAGAGTTCCCGTACCAGGTGTTAGTAGAACCTACTTTTGCAGGCTCTGCTGCTGTGTGCGGTGGCTCTATTATCAAGAATAAGTGGATCCTCACCGCTGCTCACTGCTTCTTCAACACAAATAAGTGAGTCTCTTGGATTACTGACAGACATATAATCTAAATAGAACGTATATAGTCTATTCTTTAAGGGGGAAGGTTATATGTTTTGGTTGATTATCTATTATTATTATTATTTTAGTTTCCTTCCTAGACCTACATCAAACTTAAAATAACACATCCCCCAAGATTCCCCTTCTAAATATATTTATAAACAAAATCGGTAGAAAAATGTCCTGAGCCGAAGGCCAATCCCCCCTTAATTACATTCTTGCTATCGCTCGCCAGGAAATAATGAACACCTAAATCACCCAAAAAGTCTTAATATTGAAAAAGAAATAGGGCAATTGTCTTACAATCGCCAGACTAATGGGATAACTGAAAAATAATGTGACTAAACATGAGGGAGAAGGGGCACCAGAAAAAAACCCTACCTCCCCATAAACCAAGCAAGGACTACAGTATATAACGTGATGGTGGACTTGCTGGGACATCCTTAAGCTGGTATCACACGAGAGCTTTTTCCCTCAACATTTATCCTCAACACTGGTCTGGCAGCTAAAGAGGTCAATATTTAAAATATTTCTTGTGCCTAATTTCATCTACCATACGTCTAGTTTCCGATACCAGTGCAAACTATTCCAGAAATGTTGCCAGAAAAATGTTGATCATCGAATGTTGATTATAAAAGCTCTCGTGTGATACCGGCTTTACTCCCGCGGGGCTCCATCATGGTCTTGCCAATTTACCTACTTTCCAGCTAGATCTGAAAGCTTTCGCCCGATTTCTTTTATCAATATACAAATATTTCGTGCCAATTAGGCACTGATAACACTAATAACACTAATAATACTAATAACACTAATAATATTAATGTTTCCGTGTACAGTGTCCAGGCTAGCAGCGTGAAGGTCTTTTTGGGCTCCCACAATCGTGACTCTACCAGAGAGGTCCCGGTCAGCAGGTTCATCATTCATGAGAGATATAATCCGGCCAATAATGTTAGTAGTGAAGTGGAAAAAAAAAAAAAAAAAAAAAAAAAAAAAATATATATATATATATATATATATATAACAAATTAGTATGTAATTATGCTTTATAGATTAACCAGTCGGACATATTATAGTAAACTTACATAATTTTAATTTGTAAGCCAGGAATTCGAGAGAGACAAGTACAATTAAAGTAATCGGTTACTCACATTTCACTCTCAACTTCCACTACAACCTGCCACTAATCTCAAATAGATAGAGGAAGACGACATTGCCCTGATCGAACTGACGAGCGACCTGGTCTTCGACGCCAACATCCAACCCATCTGCCTGGCTGAAGAGTCCGACATTATCGCCGGTGGCAAGTCTATAGTCACCGGATGGGGCGACCAATTGTTCAACAGTAAGTATCACAGTGGGTTTCATTTATCTTTGCTAACATTTGAGGATTTTATTTAGCTTAAGAAGGATCTCCAGGAATCAAAGGGGTACACACTATCTCATATAACCCTTTGATTCCCATAGTTCTTGTCTAAACTGAATGCAATAATGAATAATTTAACTTGAAAAAAGAAGTACGGAGAGGGTTTCATTTGTCTTAATTAATTACTTTATTGTTTTAACAAAGCTTGAAAGGGGTCTAGTGGGCAATTTTGTTTTTAATATGATGTAATATAATAATAATGAATATAACAATAACATAATATAATAATAATGAATATAACAATAACATAATATAATAATGAATATAACAATAACATAATATAATAATAATGAATATAACAATAACATAATATAATAATAATGAATATAACAATAACATAATATAATAATAATGAATATAACAATAACATAATATAATAATAATGAATATAACAATAACATAATATAATAATAATGAACATAACAATAACATAATATAACAATAACATAATATAATAATAATGAATATAACAATAACATAATATAATAATAATGAACATAACAATAACATAATATAACAATAACATAATATAATAATAATGAACATAACAATAACATAATATAACAATAACATAATATAATAATAATGAACATAACAATAACATAATATAACAATAACATAATATAATAATAATGAATATAACAATAACATAATATAATAATAAAATATAATAATAATAACTGTCTTCGTGGCGCAATGCATAAGTGTGTTGATTTTCGGTGTGAGCGTCCTGGGTTCGAATCCCCGGACTGCCCCATGTGTTTGTTAATTTCATTAATCGAGTTTAGGAGTAAAGTTGGTTGGTGGAGAGAACATAATAATTATATTACTAATTTAATACTAATATGATACTAATGACTATGTTGTGTTGCGTCTAGCTACCGCCGATATACCGAACACCCTTCAAGAGGTGGCCCTGGACGTGATATCCGTGACGGAATGTGGCACCAAGATCGGACTACCCGCAGACACTAAGAAAGTCGTATGCACCCTTACCCCTGGCAAAGACTCCTGTCAGGTAGGTGGCATGTGTGTGTACGTGTGTGTGTGTAGTAGTAGTAGTAGTAGTAGTAGTAGTAGTCGAGTAGAACTAAGTAATATTTTATCTAAGAGTGAAGTTGGGTACTAATGCAATGTTTTGCTGTGTGTTGTTTCATAATCTGACGGGTGCCACATAGGCACCCTTGGGCAATTTGTTTTGCTGATATCATAAGACGCGACCCCATTTTTAATATATAATCTATCTATCTATCTATCTATCTATATACTCAGGCCCAATCCCCACTATGTATAATAACTATATATATATATATAATAACTATGACAGATGTACCTTGAAGTATAAACATATGTTTGGTATCAAAATTAAGCTATTTTTGTATGGAATGCAGGGATAAGGATAAATAAAATGTACAAATCACATGCAGCTCGCCTGAAGGACACTCTTGATGTCATAGGAGGTCTCAGGTGACCAATATTGGCATCTTCGTCCTTCTCATCAGTTTTCCCTGTAGATGTTATTTTCTTTAAATTCACATTTGTGCATTGTTCAACACCCTTACACCAGCAGTAGGTAGTGCATGGTAGTCCATCTGACCCACAACTGTTCAACACCCTTACACCAGCAGTAGGTAGTGCATGGTAGTCCATCTGACCCACAACTGCAAGTAGCTCTGGTACATGGCAGCGCCGACTTGCAGCCACAGGCGATAAGCGGTAGTATTAATATAGGTGCAACCTCTGCACTACCTTGTACAAGAACAGTAATATTCTCTTTTATTGTCCACCCAAACAGTGATAAGTTAGTTGTAGGAGAGGCATGCTTGTTGGCAGCTCTTCAAAAAAGAACTTGGAGGTGCGCTTATTTGATGGGCTCTGCTGCACACTCTGTGGTTGGCGAAACACTCTTTACAGTATCTTAGGAGCATCCTTCTTGTTGATAAACAGCATATATCTCAAGTTGTTGAACGATTCAACAATCTCTCCACAGTACAAATTAAAGAGAAAGTCCATACCAGCCTTCAAAGTTCATCCACTCATGTTCCTCAACTTCTGCATCCATAACTATCTTCAAATTCCAACTTGATCATTATATTTTGATCGCTGCCATTGCTGTAGGGCCATGATACGCTGTCGCATCCATATATTGCATGAACAGCCAACAGATCATAAGATTTGACACCTAGCTTTGCAGTAATGACATTGGTGTCAATAACTTTGCCATTACATTTCCTCATGGAAACTTGTTCATTAGGTGTTGATGTTTTTCTGGCAAGCGACAGCGAGCCTGTAATAAAGAAGTAACCGGCCTGTGGCCGGGACTTTTTTCGATAGAAAATGTACAAATTTATCTTGAAAGGGGATCTTGGGGTGTTTTTTAAGTTTGATGGCGGTCAAGGGAGGAAACTAAAACAAAATATAGTAATAAATAGATAAATAAATAATCAAATAAATCCGGCCATAACTAATGCCCCAAACGTCTTAATATCTGAAAACTAATAGGGCTAAACTTGAGGAAGAAGGGGGACCAGAAAAAACAACTACCTCCTCTTAACATGTTCCTTCCCCCCTCTCAGGGTGACAGTGGCGGCCCTCTGGTGGTGAAGCTGTGTGACGGTCGCTACGCTCAGATCGGCACAGTGAGCTACGGCGTCGGGTGTGCCAATCCTGACAGTCCGGGAGTGTATGCCAACGTGCCCAACTACCTCACCTGGATCAACACTAATACCGGCTCTACTACCTGTTAACTCTTTCTGTACCAGCGACGTCTGTTATAGTTTATTCTAGTTATATTTAGACGATTTTTTTCAGCTTAAGAAGGATGTCTACCCCCAAAAAGGCAACAGACTATCTCAATTAAACCTTTTAGCTACCATATATCCTTCCAAAGCTTCTTAAAATCGTCTAAATGTAGCTGAAATTAAATGAAAAAGACGTCACCGGTAGTGTACGGGTTAATTACTCTTTCGGGACCGGTGACGTCTCCATTATATGATTTCAGCGACATTTAAGCGATTTTATGAAGCTTAGGTAAGATATATGGTAGTTAAAATGATTAATTGAGATAGTTTGTAACCTTATAATGGCTAGATGTCTTTCCTAAGCCGAATAAAATCGTTTAACAGCTGCCAGAATATAACAGAAAGAACGTCACTGGCACTGTACGGGTTAAATTACTCGTATCCTATCAAGTCCTACCCTAGCCTATACTTTTTTTTTTTTTTTTTTTTTTAAAGAGACAATGCACGGAGGAAGGAAAAACACAGATAACACAAAAAGGTCCATGTGCCTAAAGGCATCCTCCATTCATAAACAAATTGTAACAACTGGATTTAAACTGTTGTAGATTGTAAGTTTGTGGAAAACAACTCGAGGGAAGTGAATTCCAAAGAGTAGTAGTTCTGGAGATAAATTAATTTTGATAAGCAGAAGTTCTGCATTGTGGAGGAGAAAGTGTAAATTCATGGGCGCTCACAGCTGCCCTAGTTCTACGGGGAAAGATGTGGAGAGGCGGCACAATTGAAGCAAGTTCCTCGGAACAATTGCTGTGAAAATATCTGTAGAATAATGCAAGGGATGCAACGTTTCTTCGTATGGATAATGCCCCCGGGGCCTATTTCCAACGGCCAATGGGAGCGCAGCTAGCCCCCGGGGCCTATTTCCAACGGCCAATGGGATTACAGCTAGCCCCCAGGGCCTATTTCCAATCGCCCACTTCCACTCCATAGAGGTGAACAGTAATCCATCTGAGAACGCACATGACTTTTATATATTACGGCCAACTGCTCGTCAGTGCTATGTCTATCAAAGCGATCATTTCAACACAATGTATCAAAATATTTTAATCAAATCTTTTTATGATATCCAATGCACTCCATTAGTTTAATATCCTAATCCAACGCCTAGTCTAGACTATCCTTTAGCATGTAATCAGCGGGTATTAATTCAACCCCAAAGCATAACCTAGCCAATATTATCCTTTTTCGTGTTTGTGCATAACGTATTTTTAGGTGAACTTATTTCTGTTAAGTTACATGCCCAATTCAACCCTTTGTTCTAAGCTCGTCTAATATAACAATCCAAGGCACTATATCTAACCCCACGTCTTAATCTAGTCTAATCTATCCCTATTATCTTATCTGAGACGTTCGGCTTAGACTAACCCATCTGTATCAACTTAGATGCTCAGTTTATCCCACGTCATACTCTAGCCTAAGCTAATACTTTCAAAACAGTATCTTGAACTTGCACTTGTATGTTAAACGAGGGATACTAATCAACGATTGAATATATTACCATTTAGCCATCAGCCTCCAATAACAAAGGCCTTATTTCACATATTCTAAAGTTTCTAAAACAATTCTGCTTCAAAATGTAAGATAAATACTCTGGCAACTTGTGATAATTTATGGTGTCCTAACCTAACACAGCCATACCTAACTAAACTGAAGCTAACCAAAACTTACGACTTAAGTTGACCGTCAATCCTTGAAAGAGTGTTAAGAGTAGTGATCATAAAGTAAACAGAGAACATGCAGTTATCCCAGTTTATATGTGATACGACTATTAAAGTAAATTTAGTACAGTCACTCATACTCATTCACGGATTTCTAGCTAATTCGACGCTTAGGGGTTTATTGTGCTACTTTTATCAATACAATTGGGTGTTGTTGTCTTTTTTTCCAATTTTCGAACCATAATTGTTTTTTTAGTTTTCCCCATAGACTTCCTTCGAGGTACAAAAATCGCCTCCTCTATACCCTTTCAAATTAATAAACAATGTTTCCCTAGATTTCCTTCCAAGTTAAAATTGTAAATTTTTTGGTAGAATAATGCCTCGGATTATCCTAATTTCCAGGGTTGCTATTGCTCGCCAGGACAAAAAGTGACACCTTAACGGGTCGAATCGGCTTATAATCAACAAACCGATTGGTCAAAATGTTTTATAATCACTGAAAGAGTGGGGCGAGTTGTGGATTTCAAAGACACACACACACTCACACACACACGGATATATCGGATTATTCATGCAAGCAATTGTTTGGAAAAGATCTACGAATGCAATTATGTTTCCCACAAAACTAAAACTCTTCAGTTGTTTAATCCAAACCAATTCCATACATACCTCAATCCCTGTGCGTATACTTCCATAAAACAGAACTTCAAAATGAGTCCACGAAATGTTAAGAGTAACTGTACATTCGTTTCATGTAACTCATATATATAAATAAAGTAGGTGTGCAGTTTTCGCATTACCTAAAAAAAAAAAAAAAAAAAAAAAAGAAAAAAAAAAAAAACCCAACTCTGCGACACATAATTCTGCAAGTAGTATTGAATCTCTTAGGTACAATCGGTTTATATACAGTATATATACTGTATATATATATATATATATATATATATATTACATTTTTTTATACTCGCAGCCGGACTTAAACCACCGACATTCAGAACAAGTGCCCATACTTTAATCTACTATACCACATCGTGATAGAGAATACTTGTGTGTAGTGGATTAAAGCATAGACACTCGTCCTGACTGTTGGTGGTTCACGTCCGCCTGGGAGTATATATATATAATTACATTTGTGATCACATTGAATCTTAACCATTGGAATATTTATCTATAATAAGGTCAGCGTAACACTATTTTGTAGCATTTTGAATATGGTGTAATTCAAATTTAAAATATATATAAGAAAGAAATAGTGACCATAAGCTGTGACCTTCACCATTCACCGTGACCTTTGAATAACAAAAACACAAAATTTGGACAAGCGTTGCATTGACCAACTGAATTTGCCAGCAACATTTGGTGACGATACGTAACCCAACCCGTTCAGTAGAGTTCGGTCGGTTTCATTTCATGCTGGATATTTAGATGATTTTATTTAGTTTATGAAGGGCCTCCATAAAATTAGCAGGCTTTCAACTATCTTAACCCTTTCACGCATTTATGACGCAGAGGTTGCCAGATTAGCAATAAGAATTAGAGTTCTCTCACTCATATAATTACCTCTCCAAAATTAGTTTTCTGCCCACAGCTAACTCAAAGACAACTGCAGAGGTTGAAGTAACTAAACTAAAGGTTTCTAAATACCCCTGATGGTAACAAAGGCTTTAAAGTATCCCCAATAGGTTCAAAATAGCGTCATATGTCGGAGAGGGTTAATTAGCCTAACCCTTTTTACTACCACAGATCCTTCGTAAGCTCCACAAAATCGTCTTATTATATCTAGAATACAATAAAAAAAGACGTCACCGGTACACAAAGTGTTAAACAGTCTATGAAGAGTTTAAAGAAAATTATTAACACTCTTCTTTTGTTCTTTGACCTTGACCTTTAACCTTAAGTATTATAATATATATATATATATATATATATATACTGTATATATATACCGGGTATATACTGTACAGTATATATATATATTTTTTTTTTCCTATATTCCAACTACTCCCTCTCGGGCATAGGCTGAGAGCCTTTACACTACACCGCTGAACACGGTGAGGCCTGTGAGGTCTTGTTCCAGTCTAGGGAGCGAGCCATGCGAAGTACCCCGGCTCGAAGCAATTCCATCTCTGAAGCCGCCTCGCCTCTGCGCCTCACAGTCTCACCCCCCACACTCGGACCCTCACTCTCAGAACGCCACTTATTGAGCAATTAACTCACTAGGCATTGCCCCCCTGTAACATATTTTGAATATGGGAATATTCATACAATGCTATTTAATCAGGGAACAATGAGGGTATTTTTTTGGCATTTCGGTGTGCTGTGGTAATGCACTGAAACTAGGTACAGCACAAATTCCATCCCAATATTATCTTCCCATTGACATAATGGGATTCGAACCCGGGTCCATTGGATTACCAGTCCAGTAGCAGGACCACTCCGCCACACCTCCCCTTATTATCTAAGTAAAATGCAACTAAAAGTCACCAGCTTATCAAAAATTTAGTATTTTTTTATGATGAAGGTTAACTTTTGACCTTGGCCTGTGACCTTGACCTTTATGTAGTAGGATTATATTTTTGTTTGCTTTGATGTAACCCTAGAAAATAAAATAAATGTGTCAAATTTCATTAAAGAGCATCAGTTAGTTTCAGAGGTATTAAAAGAATAGTTGACATTGACCTTTGACCTTCATCTTAACCTTCATGATATCTGAAAATTTAACATTTTAATTTTCCCTTACAGCACAACTGTCTCAACGAATTTTGTGAAATTTACATAAATAGTAAAGAAATTTGCATATTGACCTAATATTTGATGTTGACCTGTGACCTTGACCTATCAAATGGAATTGTTTATTCTTGTATGACCTTGGTCTAGGCATTCCGAATATGCATGATATGCCTAATGAGAATCTTACATTAAATAGGAAATACTAGTAAAAATCATATTTCGACCTTTGACCTTGACCTTCGACCTTAAAATTTCTCATCGAGGATTTAGTTAGCTTAACGGCAATTTTCGTATTAACTAGCATTATGACTATGGTGTAATTCGTATAAAAACTTATTTATTACAAATAGTGATCATATACTGTGACCTTGACCTTTGACCTAAAATAAAATACATTGACCAACTGAATTTGCCTGTATAATTTGGCGACAATACATCAAACAGTATAGGAGTTTAGGGAAAATGACAAATACTCTTGTTTTGACCTTGACCTCTGACCTTAACTATTAAAATATGTATGTGAAATTTGATATATATAATATTTAAGTAATGAGCCATAACACAGCCAGTTTTCCAAAATTTGAGTAATCTTTTTTAATAAATAATAAAAGTTGACCTTTGAACTTGACCTGTGACCTTGACCTTTATGTAAGAGTACATTTTTGTTTGCATTGACATTGCCCATGAAAATCAAATAAGCATGCGTAATTTCATTATTTTTTTTGTTTGTTTTTTTTTTTTTTTCTATATTCCAACTACTCCCTCTCGGGCATAGGATGAGAGCCTGTACATTCCACCGCTCAACACGGTGAAGCCCGTGAGGTCTTGCTCCAGTCTGGGGAGTGAGACATGCGAAGTATCCATCATGGCTCGAAGCAGCTCCATCTCTGAAGCGGCCGGTTGCTTCGCTCAAGTGCTTCACTGTCTCACCCTCCAGACTCAGACCCTCACTCTCAGAATGCCACCTATTGAGCAGTGAACTCACTAGGCATTGTCCCCCTGTAACATATTTTGAATATGGAAATATTCATACAGTGTTATTTAATCAGGGAACAATGAGGGTATTTTTTTGGCATTTCGGTGGGCTTTGTGGTTGTTGTTGTTGTTGTTGTTGTTGTTGTTCCCCAGGCTGTCTGGCCGAACAGCCCCAAGGTCTCGAGCAAGGCCAAGGCCATAAACGAGCGCCCCCACAAAACCCTCCCTGCTTACCACTAACAAAGCCCGGGTGACCGAAGCCACTCCAAGGCAGGGAGCTAAGGAGGGTGCGGAAATGCCCAGGAAACCGAAGCCCCACCCATGGCCCTGTGCCCCTCAGCAATTATGAAGGGAAAGTTGAGGGGCAAGGGAAAAATGTGACGCTTTGGCTCCCAATCTGCCAACTTCTAGGTTGGCAGTAGGGAGGTCAATCCACGGAAAAGACGCCGTCACTTGAGATCTAGAAGATATAATAAGTAAAAGGAACAGTCAGAGTAAGCTATGGGTATGGCAGAGATCGCTCAGCTCTCACTCTGATAGACCAGCCCATCACCACATGACTAGAACCCAATCCTCTCAGCATAAGCTAGGAAAGGCCCTAGAAAGCCGCCTTTGGCGGGGGGATAGCTCCCCTATTTCAACCCTTTTCGGGGTTGGGCACCCGCCCTGATACGCTAATTACTAACGATACCCATGATACAAAGCATGTTGCAGTTATAATGAGAGGTTATTGAACGTTAATACAGTACTATCCATGCAATATCAACAACTGATACGCTAGTTGTTGATATTGCATGGATAGTACTGTATTAACGCTCAATAACCTCTCATTATAACTGCAACATGCTTTGTATCATGGGTATCGTTAGTAATTAATAATGAATATCTGGTCATTACCATATACTGTACATTTATTATAGTCTTCATAGTTTGTTTATATTATCTAAATATTAGAGATTGCAATGACAAAATAATCTAAGAGAGAGAGAGAGAGAGAGAGAGAGAGAGAGAGAGAGAGAGAGAGATCCAAACACTTATGATTATATGTTCTGCTACTGGACTGATTGGGGCCTAACTATTTCACAATAATTTATCATACATTGTACACTGACACTTCTTATATATATATATATATATATATATATATATATATATGCAATGGTAAACATTTGATCGTAGGAATTTCCTTAACAATAGTTATCTGCATTACTACAGTATGTGTAGATAGCATTACACTATCTCTCTGGCAATATTATTATAATCATTATGATGAGTATAACAATAATAATAATAATAATTAAAATAATAATACTAATAATAATAATAATAATAATCAGAATAATAATAATAATAATAATAATAATAAAAGATCAAGCATTACTCCGCAAAGGACTTGGGTTTGATCCTGGCCCCCGTGAGAGGGTCGCCGGACACTTTCACTCTAGGATATCTTGGTCTGAATATATTTAGGAGATATTTTAGTCACAATTTAGAAGAATCGATATTCAATGTTGAACACTTTGTTATGAGGCATTATATATCCTGACGTGGTATCAAAACAGATTAAATAAATAATTATTTACATCTCTCTCTCTCTCTCTCTCTCTCTCTCTCTATATATATATATATATATATATATATATATATATATATATATATATATATATATAGATATTGATTGGGTATGTGTGTTTGTGTGTGAGGGGGGGGGGGTCTTTGTTATATTTATACATATATTTTTGTAGCTGGTGCCCCAAAACGAAGTGCTATTTACAATTACACATTTCATTATAAGTGTTGTAATCCATGACACTTTAAAACTACACAAATCAAATAACTTATTAATTTGTTTACCAGAGACAGGTTATAATTATTGGATTACGAGGGAATTAAATCTGATTGCCTTAACGTTAGCTGATCCGATGTTTGTGGGGTTATTGTGATGTTTATTTGTATTAAGGATAAGGGTATTGATGTGTTGTCATCACTCAGTTATTTACTTCTAGTTTGACTTCCAGACTTAACAGAAAACCGCCTTCCCGACGTGTTATAAGCTATAAAATGTCCTCAGACTTTCTACCAAATGTTACATTCATCGGTATAAATATATCTCGGCCAAATGTCACTTTTTCCTAATTTGCAGGCTTCCACTCACTTGCCCAGAAAATATTTACGCCATATTGGGAAAATACGCCATATAATTGCCCAACTATTTGATCAAAACATCTTAAAATCCCCAAAATAACGAGGATAAAGGAGGGGAGGGGGGGGGGGGGGGTTAAAACAGGACCTGTCGTGGTTTAAATCGGTTTAAAGGCTTGAGTTGTAGAAGTCATCTTGCATCTGAAAAATTATCCCCTTGTTTCTATACAAAACTAATTTATATCAAAATGAAAAATATAATTATGTTTTCAAAAAGTATCGTATATAGAGCGATAACAACCGTACAAAATATAGTTTGCAAGGTACTAAATTCTTGACTTAGCTGTCAAATAAATATACAATTATAGCTAAAAATAACCGTCCCACATTATGTAGCAAAATAAACAAACCATATATTTGTTGGTG
This sequence comes from Paralithodes platypus, assembly GCA_032716605.1. Taxonomy (NCBI): domain Eukaryota; kingdom Metazoa; phylum Arthropoda; class Malacostraca; order Decapoda; family Lithodidae; genus Paralithodes; species Paralithodes platypus. The sequence continues at coordinate 29,849,503 of CM064549.1, read as the reverse complement.
GTCATTGCTATAGTCTTGCCGTGTACTAGCCACTCAATATGGTACGCTAGTTGTTGATATTGCATGGAGAGTAATTTAATAACGCTCAATAGCCTTTCAATATAACTGCAACATGCTTTGTATGATGGGTATTGTTGGTAATTAATAATGATTGTCTGGTCTTTACCATTTGCTGTCAAGTTATTATAGTTTTCATATACAGTATATAGCTATAATGTATCTTCTTAATATTAGTGATTGCAATGAAAGCGTATTCAGAGTGAGAGAGAGAGAGAGAGATTTATGCATTGGCAAACATTTGACCATAGTAATGTCTTTAACAGTTGTTCTCTACACTACTACAGTATGTGCAGAAAGCATTACAATATATCACTGGCATTATCATTATAATCATTATGATGATGATAATAATAATAATAATAATAATAATAATAATAATAATAATATAATAATAATAATGATAATAATAATAAAAGACCAAGGATAGGACAGAAATAAAGTGACCCATCAGGGTTTGATCCTGGGTCCCGTCAGAGGGTCGCCGGACACTTTCACTCTAGGATATATTGGTCTGAATATATTTAGGAGCTATATTAGTCACAATTTAGAAGAATTAGATATTCAGTGTTGAAAACTTTGTTATGATGCATTACATTTCCTTATGTGGTATCAAAACAGTTTAAATTAATATTTATTTACATCTCACTCTCTCTCTCTCTCTCTCTCTCTCTCTCTCTCTCAACGTCGACACCTGGGACAATTTCTACTACGATGACTATTTGTTTTCGGACGATGGAGTTCATCTGAACCAGGTGGGAGCAGCGCGTTTTGGGCGTCTTCTCAACGATGCGGTGAAGGATTTTCGGAGAAGAAATCGACTCAGCACAGGACAACCAGGAAGGAGGACCGAAGACAGCGAGGACGGCAATCTACAAAGGAATTAAATACTAATCCGTCAAGAACCGCGAATTTGGATAAAGCTCCACCAACACGACCCAAATTCAAAACCGTCAGGGATAACGACCGAGGACCGAGGACAGCCATGAATGTAAATGTAGATCCGACCAGAACCAAAAATTCGATGAAAGAACGATCTGCGAGTTCTAAAACCGCAACTTTAAAGGTTTTCTATGCAAACGCTCGTAGCATACGCAATAAATTTTCAGATTTAGAGGAACTAGTGTTTACAGAAAATTATGATGTGATTGGCATAACAGAATCTTGGCTCAATACACAAGATAGAGACTTTTTAGCAGAGTATTCACTTCCCGGTTATGTAATGTTTGAGAACAGCCGAATAAATAAAAATGGAGGTGGCGTTTTATTTATATCAAAGAAAGTCTTAACCCGACCCTCGTGTCAAAACCTCAAATTGTGAACGTCGACACATCTTTTGTGCTAATAAAGAATAATAAAGGTACAAAAATAATACTTGCGTTAATATACAGACCTCCAGCTCAATCAGTGCAAACTGACCGAGAAATTTACGAACAAATTGCAGATGTAAGTAACTCACAAGATACCGTAATTTTTGGCGACTTTAATTTACCTGTGACCAAGTGGGGCGATACTCTTACTTCACACTCCGGACATGACTTGTATACGAACTTGCAAGAGAGTTCGCTTTATCAATTTGTTCGAATGCCGACCCGTGGTAATAACGTTCTTGACATTGTACTTGCAACAAAAGAAGAATTGATAGAGAATTTGAATGTTGGTGATGAATTCAGTAACAGCGACCATCGTACGATAACTTTCACTTTAAAGTTTACTAGTAACGAACCAAATAGTAGCATCGAAAAAGTCCCTAATTTCAAGAAAGCAAACTTCCATAAACTTAGAGCTATGTTTAAAGAAACTGACTGGAGCTTTTTAATTAACAATAACGACATAAATACATCTTGGAAGTTATTCGAAACCACTTACCTAAAAGCAGTGCAAGACTGCATACCATCGAAAATACGGCGTCCAGGCCATAATAATAAGCCCAAATGGTGGAATAAAGATATTTCAAACTGCCTGCTTGCTAAAAAATTTGCTAATGATAGATTAAAATCCTCACAAAATGACGAAGAACGGGTGAAATTTGTAGAGCTACGACGCAAAGCCAAAAAGTTAATTAAGCAAAGTAAAAAGACCTTAGAGTTACATATTGCGAATCAAAGTAAAACAAACCCGAAAGAATTCTATAGTTATATCAGAAAGAAAAAAGTAGTTACTTCAACTGTTGGACCGTTAGTCGATGAAAAAGGAGAATACACCAAAGACGAAGTACAAATGAGTAATGCCCTCAATACCTTCTTTGTATCAGTTTTTACAACAGAAGACCTCAGTGATATCCCTACACCATCGCCGATTCAGATTGATAATTCAGATGTTCTAAGCAATATCACCGTTACAGAGAGAGAATTATTGAATTGTTTAGATAAACTCAAGGTAAATAAAACGCCAGGACCTGATACAATCTCGCCTAGAGTTCTAAAGGAAGCTAAGAATGAGCTCTCCAAACCACTGACATTACTATTCAATAAATCCTTGCAGTCTGGAACTATGCCTGATCAGTGGAAGCTAGCCAACGTAACACCGATATTCAAAAAAGGCAGCAAATCCCTACCCAGTAACTATCGTCCAATTAGCTTAACCTCAGTTGTATGTAAAATGCTAGAAACGGTCATACGAGACAGACTCGTAAATCACTTAGAGGAAAATAACATACTTAAAGATACTCAACACGGCTTTCGTAAAAAACGTTCCTGTTTAACAAACCTCTTAGACTTCTTCCACGATATCCTCAACCTCTACGATGAGAGTAAAGCTGTAGATATTATATACCTTGATTTTCAAAAGGCCTTTGACAAAGTTCCCACAAACGTTTACTGCTAAAACTAAAAGCGCATGGAATACAAGACGGTGTGTTGAAATGGATAGAAAATTGGCTCAGCAACAGAAAGCAAAGGGTAGTCATAAACGGTAAGGCATCTAAATGGACCAATGTAAGTAGCGGGGTACCCCAGGGATCGGTACTAGGACCAATTCTCTTTCTAATTTACATCAACGACATAGATGAGGGTCTCACCTGCACAATCTCAAAATTTGCTGACGATACAAAAATTGCAAATAGCGTACTCTCAAAAGAACAAGTTGACGATATGCAACACAATCTAGATAAATTGTCATGTTGGGCCCAAATTTGGCAAATGAGTTTCAATGCGGATAAATGTAAAGTACTACATGTCGGATACCTAAATGAGAAAGCAAACTATTCGATGAATGGCACTCAGCTTAAGAATGTAAACAGAGAAACTGATCTGGGAGTAACAATATCGAGTAACCTAAAACCGAGTCAACAATGTTCAGAAGTTGTTAAGAAGGCAAACAAAATAATTGGCTTTATAGGCAGGTCATTTGAGCATAAATCCAAAGAAGTTATCCTAACCCTTTACAATTCCTTAGTCCGCCCTCTTCTGGAATACTGCGTTCAATCCTGGTGCCCTTATTACCAAAAAGATATAAACAAGCTAGAACGAGTTCAACGTAGAGTTACCAAAATGATACCTAGCCTAAAGAACAAACCATACGAAGAGCGTCTTAGAGAATTAAATCTATTTCCTTTAACCCAGCGCAGATTAAGAGGCGACTTAATTCAAGTGTTCAAAATCATCAAAGGCATCGACAATATGAACTGTAGTAAGTACTTCACTATCGACCAATCTAATTACACGCGGGGAAACGGTTGCAAAATTATTGGTAAATCTTTTAACTCGCACGAATCTAAGAATTTCTTCTTCAATCGAGTTGTCAACTTGTGGAATGGGCTTCCCCGAGACGTTATAGACTGCATCACCGTTGATTCATTTAAATTCCGCCTAGACAAATATCTCGCATCAAACCCGCGACTGACTGCGTTTGTAAATGAATAACTTTATCCTCCCCTCAGTTACTAACCCATATGTCCCCTACTAACTTCCTAGTCCTGCCACGTTAGTGGCAGGGCAGTAGTTCCCTTTCCAATGTTCCCTTACCCACTCTAAACCACTGTTTGGACACTTGATCCTCAGTGTTTTGGAGGACAAGCAACCTAGAAGGGTCACTAGACCTGTTGTTGCTTGATTTCCTTTGTACTCTCTCTCTCTCTCTCTCTCTCTCGATATATACACACATATATATATATATATATATATATATATATATATATATACTGTATACATTATATGGGACTCGTCAGCCTTGGTCGGTAACTTGTCTAGGGGAATAAACCTTTAAAAATAACCGAAGGGCGGCACGCTCATCGGTGCCACTTGCTCGTGGCGAACTCTACAATATATATATATATATATATACTGTATATATTATATGGGACTCGTTAGCCTTGGTCGGCAACTTGTCAAGGGGAATAAACCTTATACAAATTACCGAAGGGCGGCACGCTCATCGGTGCCACCAGCTCGTGGCGAACCCTACAATAGATAGATAGATATGAGAGCGAGGTGGAAGGACAGAGAGGGAGAGGTGGAAGGATGGAGTGAAGAAGTATAGGGATGAAGGCGGTGCTGGTTGGGAGGAGGAGCGTTGAGTGACTGGGGACAGAGGTGTAGGTATATCTATATCTCTATATATATCTATATATATATATATATATATATATATATATATATATATATATATATATCCCTTATATATATATATTATATATATATATATATATATATATACTATATACTGTATATACACGTGGGTATGTGTGTTTGTGTGTGAGGGGTGGGGTGGGGGGGGCTTTGTTTTATATTATATATACCGTATATACCGGTATATATTTTTTTCTTTTATAGCTGGTGCCCCAAAACAAAGTAGTATATATAATTACACATCTCAATATAAGTGTTGTACTATATGACTTTAAAACCACACAAATAAAATACCGTACTTATTTCTTTACCCGAGACGGGTTATATTGGCTTACGAGGGAGTTAACTCTGATTGCTTTAACGTTAGCTGATCCGATGTTTGTGGGTTTATTGTGATGTGTATTTGTATTACGGATAATGGTATTAATGTGTTTTTATCATCCAGCTATTGACTTCTAGTTTGACTCCCAGACTAAAAAGAAACCCGCCTTCCCGACCTGTTATAAGCTATAAAAATTCCCAGACTTTCAACCAAATGTTACATTCTTCGGTAGAAATGTATATCGGCCAAATGTAATTTTTCTTAATATGCAGGCTTGCACTAACTTGCCCAGAAAATATTTACGCCATATTGGGAAAATACGCCATATAATTGCCCAACTATTTGATCAAAACATCTTAAAATCCCAAAAAAATAAATAGACCTAAAATCATAACTATTGCATAAATTTAAAACATCTTTTTTGACTGACGTTCGCATTCACGCAACAAATGTTCGTGTGAAATTTGGTGAAAATCCGTCCAACGGTCTAGGAGGAGTTCCGAGACAGACGGACGACGACGACGACGACGACGACAGACATTTTTTCATTTTTTTCATTTTTGAGTCACTCAAGGAATAGATAAGGAAATGTACACCCAATTTGCTCTAGCCCTTTTTGAGTTACAGAGGATAGAGGCCATGATTTCTCGCCTATTTGCAGCGAATATACTATAGGACATTACTTGTGGTCTTATGGCTTCGAGTATATAAAAAAGTGAATCGAATCTTCTGTTTTACATTGCGCCAGGATTTGTGTTTTAGAGTGTACTGTATACTCTAGGAGTCTAGGTCATAGGCATGGCCCTTTCTGAATCTTGGAATTGCTGAAACGAAATCACGAAATGCTTATACTATTATAAGAATGTATGAGAAGATTTGACTCCGTTCGGGATAGCTTGGGAAACTTAAGGCCGACTTATGTCCCTGAATGTACACCCATTCATAAAAGAAAGGTACCCCCCTGACCGAGAGATCTGAAGCCTCATGCTATTTAGTTGTGGTAACACTGGTACTGAACCATCGACGGCACGTAAGTGGGTGGTGACGGTGGATTGTGGGAGGGAGAAGGGAGCTGATCTGAACGAAATAATGCTTCACTTCGCATTGAAAATCGTTTTGCCAATTATCTCTCTCTATCTCATATCCACATATATATATATATTTATATATCTGCATCTATCTATATGTCTGTCTATCTTTCTATAAAATATTTACATTCAGTTTTCTAATAGACATATCCCATCTGAATCCTACATAATTTTCAATAATAACAATTTGGCAATTTTTCCGAATAGTGATATCCTTGGAGTATGCCAATTTCAGATGCACGTATTATGTCAGATCTATTTTTAAAAATGCTTCAAAGATTCTAGGAAGGACGTCCTTTCCGAGAGAGAGAGAGAGAGAGAGAGAGAGAGAGAGAGAAGTAGCAAAACGATTTTCAATGCGAAGTGAAGCATTGCTTCGTTCAGATCAGCTCTCTACTCCCTCTCACAATCACCACCCACTTTAATGACGTCGATGGTTCAGGGCCAGTGTTACCAAAACTAAATAGCATGAGGCTTCAGATCTCTCGATCAGGGGGTACCTTTCTTTTATGAATGGGTATACGTATCTAGTAAGCAAATCGGAAATATAGACATACTGCAGTGATGGGTTGATCATAGAAGAAAACTACCTTAGAAGAATGAAGGTGCATGCCAACTAATAATAAGCTATGTACTGTATACACTATTTTAAATGGCATAACACAGAAATACGAAACAAACAACAGCACGAAACATTTCGATACCTTAAGGGGAGATTTCCACTTGAGGGATTTTTTTCTTTACCCCTTTCTCCCTCATGTTTAGCCCCATTGGTTTTGAGATTTTAAGACGTTCACCCCATTAGTTTGGCGATTTTAAGAACTTTCACCCCATTTATGTTACTTTTAAGACCCTTCGTCCCATTTAGGTGTCGATTTTTTCCTGGCGAGCGATAGCAAGCCTGTAATTTAAGAGGAACCGGCCTTCGGCCCGGAAATGTTTCTACCGAAAAATTTACAAATTTATTTTGAAAGGGGGTCATGGGGGTGTAATTTCAAGTTTGATGGAAGTCTAGGAAACACACTAAAAACCTCCCCTTAACCTTTTGAGCTCCAATACGCGTTTCTTTTCTGTTTTTTTGCCTATTATTAGACGATTTTATTCAGATTAGGAGGGATATATGGCAGTTGGAGGGTTAATTTCGATAGTATTTACCCTCTTCATTCCCACAGACCCTTCCTAAGATGTAACATAATCGTCTACTGACAGCCAGAATATACTGTCAACCAGCATCATGATCCTCAAAGGGTTAACTAGCTCATTTGGCCTGAATAGTGAAATCCATTTGTTTATGTTCATATTAGTTTCTTACCATTTCGTCACAAATCACTCCATTTCCTCCATATCTTATACAGACCGCTCATTGAATAGCCAACCCTCTCTCTGGTCGGGTGTGCTGCTAGTGTGGTATGTATAGTGTTTGTATTATTGCTTGGTGGCCGTTTTTACATTTTGAGAGATCGATGAAAAGTATATTTTGTTGATAGCGTAATGCATAAGTGCGTGGAATTTCGGTGTGAGTATCCTAGGATCGAGTCCTTGGAGTGCCACATGTATTTGTTGATTTCATTAGGCCTAATTGAGTTTAGAATTGAAGTTAGTTGGCGAGAAAAAAAAATATAATACTAAAATATGGGACGGAAACCGTGATGTGGTTGATTTAGCTTGTATTTGTATGATTAATACTACCCATTGTTCTGGGCTGTATTTGTTAGGACCAGAGTAATTACAGAGGGGTAGAAATGACGTTTCGGTTGTGAGAAGTAGTTCGCACATATGATATGGCAGCACAATCGCAAGAGAAAAAGAGGGTAGCTGATAATGCATAGTACTCTGCTACCTGTACTATGATGAACATATACAATCTAGTTAATGCATAGTATTCAGCTACCTGTACTATGACCAACATAAACAATCAATCTAATGTTAAATACAAGCTCTGTACATATTAGAGTTGATAAGACGGTAATTATAGGGAAAAGGCTCGCACCCGTATTTGTAATGTTCTTTTCTCCAGATTTTGATAAATGAGATTTTATGGTTTTTGGTATAATTCCAGCGTGGGATATAAAATGGGTTGACCTTATTTAAATCATCCATGTTGCCAGCAGGGATTAAGATATCGATTATACTCCATACTCAAGACGTTTGTGAATAGTTAGGACGTCCGAGGGAGCTCTGGGAGTGATTGGACTTTGCGTTTTTTCCATTAATTTCGGGTTTTATAAATGTGATCAAAATTATTCTCCCACAGTAGATTATACAGGATTACAGTATAAGGATTCCATAGACCTGCATTGTCCCTAATACATTATTTAGGTCAATATAATAAGGCGGGGAGCCTTTTCTGAATAATTATTGATAAGGTAATTATTATAAATAATGTATTGGGGACAATACAGGTCTATGGAATCCTTATACTGTAATCCTGTATAATCTACTGTGGGAGAATAATTTTGATTACATTTATAAAACTCGAAATTGATGGAAAAAACGCAAAGTCCAATAACTCCCAGAGCTCCCTCGGACGTCCTAACTATTCACAAACGTCTTGAGCTACTGTGGGTTCATAGTACCCAGTACGTGGGATACAAAACTAGCCCTTGCATGCCAGCTACTGCGGATTCATAGTACCCAATACGTGAGATACAAAACTAGCTGCCAGCTACTGCGGATTCATAGTACTCAGTACGTGGGATACAAAACTAGCCCGGTATATATTAAGCAAACCACCCACCAATTTTCATGACAATTTTGAAATGCATGTGGGAATCCCTATTAACTGTACTTCATTTTTATGTAAGTTTGATAATTTGGAAAAATCGATTAAGGGGGAAAATTAACATTGAAAATGATGTGTAAAAAGTCTCCCATAAACGGCGGCCCGCTATGTTATTGTAGTTTGCGGCCTAATTTCGTCTGTTAATTCACTTTCTCCTTAATTGGACCCCCTATGAAGTACAACATATTATGATGACATAAGTGACGGGTGTTTAGAGGGGGCAGAGCTCCCCCTACAACATATTACGTGTCTCACAGTAACTTCTATTATATAAACAACCCAAGAATTTTCACAGATATTTTAAATTTCATTTAGGATGTAATATAACCTATACTCCATGTTAAAATAAGTGTCAACCCTCGAAAAATTCTATTAAGGGAGATACAGAACCTAGAACCTGTAACCTGTAACGATATTTGTACAGGGGTCTCCTCCCCATAGACGGCACACAACACGACTCGGCGGACCTCTTTCTCCCTGCCTTTCAGTTTAATTAACACTAGGAATTTACCTAATTTTCTATCCAATGTACTATCCAACCAGCGGGGGTGCGGGGGCGGCAGCCCCCACCCATAATACTCTAGGTTAGGTAAGGTTGGTAGGTTAGGCTAAAATCTTTAATGTTGCTTAATTGTTGGATAATGAGCTTACTGGGTAAGTTCATTTTCTATCCCATGTATCATCCAACAACTTTTGCCAAAACTTTATTTATTTATTTTTCATTTTGGGGGTTTCTTAAGTTGAAAAACAAGAAAACCTGAGCCAACTTTTTTTTGCCACTTTCTGACTTTTATGAAGCTGAAAAATCTTTGCCAAAACTTGGCTCAATTATTTTTAATTTTGGGGGTTTCTTAAGTTGAAAAACAAGAAAACCCGAGCCAACTTCTTTTTGGCACTTGCTGTCTTTTATGCAGCTGAAAAATCTTAAAATCCGAGCCAACTTTTGCCAAAACTTGGCTCGGGTTTTTTTCATTTTGGGGTTTTCTCAAGTTGAAAAACAATAAAACCCGAGCCAACTTTCATCATAAAAGCCATTATATCGCCTTTTTATGTCTTTAACCCCACATTTTCCCTGATCTTCATAGCCCTCCCCACTATCGGGCGCCGTGTCTTAAGATCGTTGGATAAAGGGGAAAACGATTTTTGCCGAGGTTGAAACTAATGTCCATCACTATATATTGATGCAAATATACTAAAACTAAAAAAAAAATAATGAAAATAATTGGTGGGTGGTTTCCTTAATATTTTCCACTAGCCCTTGCATGCCAGCTAGTGTGGGTTCATAGTACTCAGTACGTGGGATACAAATCTAGCTCTTGCATGCCAGCTACTGCGGATTCATAGTACTCAGTACGTGAGATACAAAACTAGCTGCCAGCTACTGCGTGTTCATAGTACTCAGTACGTGAGATACAAAACTAGCTGCCAGCTACTGCGTGTTCATAGTACTCAGTACGTGAGATACAAAACTAGCTGCCAGCTACTGCGTGTTCATAGTACTCAGTACGTGAGATACAAAACTAGCTGCCAGCTACTGCGTGTTCATAGTACTCTGTACGTGAGATACAAAACTAGCTGCCAGCTACTGCGTGTTCATAGTACTCAGTACGTGAGATACAAAACTAGTTGCCAGCTACTGCGTGTTCATAGTACTCAGTACGTGAGATACAAAACTAGTTGCCAGCTACTGCGTGTTCATAGTACTCAGTACGTGAGATACAAAACTAGCTGCCAGCTACTGCGTGTTCATAGTACTCAGTACGTGAGATACAAAACTAGCTGCCAGCTACTGCGTGTTCATAGTACTCGGTACGTGGGATACAAAACTAGCTGCCAGCTACTGCGTGTTCATAGTACTCAGTACGTGAGATACAAAACTAGCTGCCAGCTACTGCGTGTTCATAGTACTCAGTACGTGAGATACAAAACTAGCTACCAGCTACTGCGTGTTCATAGTACTCAGTACGTGGGATACAAAACTAGCCCTTGCTCTCACTGCCACATGTATCGCACTTACCAGTATTATGCTGAACAAGAAAATCCCATGTAGCTTCCTTAGTTCGCAAAATGTCTCCCAATTGTTGACAGGAGAGACTACAACCTATACAAGCGGCCATGACAGTTACAAATTTGCCGGGCTGTTTGACGTTTCTGTCAGCTGAGAGAAGGAATGGCAACAATATGCGCAGAGTCGTGCGCAAGAGCAAATATATGTAATAATACTAAAACTACAAGGGAAATGGGAAAGAAAAATGCCGGAAAGGATTGAACAAATACCGCGAAAACTATGAAAATTAAATAAAAGCACAATGTAATGTTGCAAATGTGTATATTAGACATACAGTAACATCTTTGTAGATCATAACACTTTATCGTAGTGAGTGTACTCCATTCCGAACACTTTTTGTAAACATTGAACACGTCCGTAGCAGAGCTCTCAAGATTGCGGGGCTGAAGAAGAAGAGTTTGGACAAACTGGATTTTAGGTCACGTATGGGATATAATGTTCTAAATGTGTGCTATAGTTTTGTTATAGAGTATTAGTCACCACAATATAATTGTCTTTACCGCTGCATATTAAATTATTTTTCCTTAGACTTTGTGGGTTAAATAAGGGTGGAAGGAAAATGGTGGCCATCTTGGATCAGCTGAGAACTAATATTTTTCACTTTTTTACCGTATTTCTAGTATTTTGTCATATTCTATATCAATGCTAACCCTGCGGGGGACTGGGGGCGGCAGCCCCCAGGTTAGGTTAGGTTTTTAGGTTAGGGTAATGACAAAATATGGTTTTAGGGGGCATGTTTTAATATTGCAAAATAATGGGTAAATATGAATTTGCAGAAGGAAAAATACCTTAAAACACACTAATCAATGAAGGAACTGACGAGAAAAAGGATTATAATACAAAATACACATACGTGACCTTTAAATCCAATTTGACCCAGAGTTTATTTACGAGCGGGACTATTCTTATCGACAAAATAGTGTTACAAAAGTTATCAAAACTATTCTCCCACAACGGAATCCATGTGAGTATATTATAAGGATTCCATAGAGCTTCACTTTCCCTAATAAATTATGTATAATAACGCTGCGAGTCTATTCCCTATAATTATGTATAATAACGCTGCGAGTCTATTCCCTATAATTATGTATAATAACGCTGCGAGTCTATTCCCTATAATTATGTATAATAACGCTGCGAGTCTATTCCCTATAATTATGTATAATAACGCTGCGAGTCTATTCCCTATAATTATGTATAATAACGCTGCGAGTCTATTCCCTATAATTATGTATAATAACGCTGCGAGTCTATTCCCTATAATTATGTATAATAACGCTGCGAGTCTATTCCCTATAATTATCCTACATTATCCTACAGGATTGAGGTCAGAATATGCTTAGCCATTCATCCAGCAACATGTCCCAGAATATACCTACTTCTACAGCTCCTAAGTTAACCACCCGTGTACCTTTTGCCAGAAAGATGTTCGGGGAGAACAGCATGCTCTCTTGTGTGATTGTTGTGGCAATTGACCCCTTGCAAATTTCAGGCTATATAGCTTTCATAATGTATTATTACTTTTCATAATTTACTTTTCTTTTCAGATTGCCTAAGGCCTTACCTTCTGTTCCTCGAGAAAACACAAATGGCTACCAGCTATACCTGCCATTGTACATTGGATGAACTCGTTGAAAGATTTGTGTCAAAGGTAACTGAAAACCACCCAAACAAATTAGATGAATTAGTTTCAAGAGAAGCTGTAATGGACAACATGGAGACAATTTTTTCTCGATTCTGGAACTTAAAGGAAACTCACGAAGTCTTGGCTCCGTTGATTCAGCATGAAGATTCCAGCAAGAGTAGAGAAGTCGCCAAAGATTTTCGTGATCAGGCGGACAATCATTTGGCGAGGGGAGAATACATATATGCACTAAGGTTGTATAATGCTAGTGTGATGTGGTCGCCTCACCCTGTGCCTGGGGATGTTTCAGATTTACTTTACAAAGATGAAACTGATGACGATTGTGATATAAAAGGCAATGTTGATGTAAGCGGTCAAAATTGTGAACACGATAAACAGAAATGTGATGTTAAAGATGTTGATGGAAATGATACACGCAGAAGTTGTAAACTGAAAGATGTGTTTGCTGATTGTGATGGCTTGAACATCACAAACAATAAGGTTGTAAATGTTAGAGGTGATATAAGCAGCGAAACATTAGATAAACCTCTAAATGGTGATGACAACTGCATACAGTTTGAAACCCAGGATGCAAGAGCAGAAAGTGATGTGAATGTACAAAACGAAAATAGTCAAGTTGGGAATGGCAAATGTAAACGGAGCAGCAAGCTTATAAGTGAGAATGACTGGAGTACGCGAATGGCTCTACTTTCGCGTGATGACTGTTCATACCGAAACGCAAACATCAAAAGTGATCAGATCGACATTGAAAATAAGCCCCACTTGACTGAATCTGAGCAAGGCAACGCAAAAGATGAATCTGTCACAGCTAAAAGAAAACCAGGCATAGCTAAGGGTAAACCTGGCAAAGCTAAAGGCAAACCTGTCGAAGCAAAAGGAGAAACTGATACCTGTATAGGTGGACCAGACAAACCTGGCAAATCCAAACGTGAACCAGATGAAGCAAATGTTGAACCTGGCAAAACTAATGGCAAATATAACCTAGATACCAATGAACCTGGCCGAGCAACCGGCGAACCTGGCCGAGCAACCGACGGACCTGGCCGAGCAACCGACGGACCTGGCCGAGCAACCGACAGACCTGGCCGAGCTACCGACGAACCTGGCCGAGCTACCGACGAACCTGGCCGAGCTACCGACGAACCTGGCCGAGCTACCGACGAACCTGGCCGAGCTACCGACGAACCTGGCCTAGCTACCGACGAACCTGACCGAGCTACCGACGAACCTGACCGAGCAACCGACGAACCTGACCGAGCAACCGACGAACCTGACCGAGCAACCGACGAACCTGACCGAGCAACCGACGAACCTGACCGAGCAACCGACGAACCTGACCGAGCAACCGACGAACCTGACCGAGCAACCGACGAACCTGACCGAGCAACCGACGAACCTGACCGAGCAACGACGAACCTGACCGAGCAACCGACGAACCTGACCGAGCAACCGACGAACCTGACCGAGCAACCGACGAACCTGACCGAGCAAACCGACGAACCTGACCGAGCAACCGACGAACCTGACCGAGCAACCGACGAACCTGACCGAGCAACCGACGAACCTGACCGAGCAACCGACGAACCTGACCGAGCAACCGACGAACCTGACCGAGCAACCGACGAACCTGACCGAGCAACCGACGAACCTGACCGAGCAACCGACGAACCTGACCGAGCAACCGACGAACCTGACCGAGCAACCGACGAACCTGACCGAGCAACCGACGAACCTGACCGAGCAACCGACGAACCTGACCGAGCAACCGACGAACCTGACCGAGCAACCGACGAACCTGACCGAGCAACCGACGAACCTGACCGAGCAACCGACGAACCTGACCGAGCAACCGACAAACTTGGCCTAGCTACCGACAAACTTGGCCTAGCTACCGACGAGACTGGGCGAGCTACCGGAGAACCAGGCAGAGTTATTGATGAACCAGACAAAGCTCAAGATGAACGAGACATAGCTGGTCAAGAAAAAGGCATAATTGGACATGGAAACAATAAAGAAAATGGTATGGCTTTGCCAGTAAGTGGCAATGCTGAACACGTAAATGATAATGTTGAACGCGTATATGATAATGGTGATTCTGAATACTTAGCTGAATCTAAAAATGGCAAAGCTAAAAATAAAGATGGCGAAGCTGAATCTAAAAGTGGCGATGTTATATCTAAAAATGGCGATGCTATATCTAAAAATGGCGAAACTAAATATGAGAAAGACTTAGCTGAATATGACAAAAACTTTATCCAGTTTAATAATGAGGTATCTAACTATGAAATCGGCAGAAGTAGATGCGAACATGGCATAAATGAATATAAAATATGCAAATCGAACACGCATGGTAAAGTAGAAAATAGAGCTACTAAGGCTGAACACAGAAAGGATAAATCTGTCCAACAAAATCATAATGGAAAACGAGAGCATGAGACCTGGATACCCGAACTCAGTGATATCTCGGATGATGACGAAAAGGCGAACGAGTGTGATGGAATTCTGAATATGAACGACCATTTTACGGAGCCTCTAGAATACACGGAGCTGTCCCTGGCGTACACAGCTCGCGCCCATCTGCTGTTCCAGGCCCGGCAGTTCGACCTGTGTGTGAGGGACATCTACCTGGCTATTGAACACGGCTGCCATCCTGGAACCCAAGTAGTCCTGGAGCACCTCGAAAAAGCTTGTGGTAAGTTCCATTAACCCCTTCACCACCATTACGTAATTTTCATCATAATTTGGTTACCATTAGACGATGTTCTTTAGTTTATAATCTACCTCTAGGACGCCTCTTCCTACGACTTAAATTGCTTCAAACTCCGTGTGTACAGGCATTTTGGCTCGAACGTCCCTTGATTTTGGCCCTGTCACTCTTTCAACTATGGGGGAGGCACTCGCTATAGGCAGTTCTGCCTTTTGCCTCCCTCAATCACATAGACAAAAAAAATACGATCTCAATAAACCCTCTGAATAACATAGGTCCTTCTGAAACTACATTATATCGTCTAAATTTAGCCAGAATGAAACTTAATAATACGTCATGGTGTTGTACGGGTTAAGAGATGATGGGTCGTTTTTCTGGATCCCTTTCTCCTTCGTGTCTAGCCCTATTAGTTTTGACATTTTAAGACGTTAGACCCATTAGTTTGGCGATTTTATCACCGTTAACTTCATTTCTTTGTCAATGCCTATCGTGCCATTATGGGTCGATGTTTTCCTGGCGAGTGATAGCGAGGCTGTATTTATAAGAGGAACCTGCCTTCGGCCAGGACATTTTTCTACATAAAAATGTAAAAATTTATCTTGAGGGGGGGTTCTAGCGGGTGTTGTTCTAAGTTTGAGAGAGGTCTAGCGAGGAAACTAAAACATAATTGAATACATTAATAAACAATACAGGTTGTAGTTAAAAAAAAAAAAAAAAATCTTAATATATTTTGGTAATATACAGTATTTTTTTTAAATTTTTCGTAATTTCTTGTAATATTTGAAGTGTACATTT
Source organism: Paralithodes platypus (assembly GCA_032716605.1). Taxonomy (NCBI): domain Eukaryota; kingdom Metazoa; phylum Arthropoda; class Malacostraca; order Decapoda; family Lithodidae; genus Paralithodes; species Paralithodes platypus. Next base: position 29,833,471 of record CM064549.1, on the reverse strand, counting down.
TAGCCGCAGAAACCAAACCCAAGCAGCAGCCTTCCACCAATTTTGGAATCAGACGTAAGCGAAGGAGTAAACGGATCAAGCCCCCACCGGCACATCCGCTAGCCTGGATCTTTAACTATGAGTGCCCCGCGCCGCCAGCCATGGATGAGGTCAACCTGATGGTGCCTGCGCTCGCTGCGGCGGCTCAAATGGCCTTCTCTGGTTACGAAGGCCGCTATATTGAGGCCGTCAGGGATATAGAGCCAGGTCAGTCAATTGTCAATCAGTGCGCCCACAATGTTTGCCTTAAGGGGAGTGACCTGTTTTTGTTCTGTCCTTTTCTATCTTTCTCTGGCTTGTATCCATTTGGCCCCATTCAGCCTACTGTTTTAAGACTTTTATCCTCATCCAGGTGTCAATTTTGTACTGGTGAGCGGTAGCGAGCCAGCATATTTTTTATTTTTGTTTGACAGCAGGCTAAATTTGTACATTTTTCGATAGAAATATGTCTCCGGCGAAGCCGGTTTTCTTCATATAATGCTGGCTCGCTCGCCAGGAAGAAATCGACACCTAGATGGGGATAAAAGTCTTAAAATAGTTGGCTGAATGGGGCTGAATGGATACAAGCCTGAGAAAGAGAGAAAAGGACAGAAATAACAAAAAGCAGGTCACCCCCCGTAAGGTCAGTTGTATAATGAATGCATTATGGATCTTAATTTTTTTAACAATGTATACTGGTCAATTTACGAAAGATAATTTCCTAATCCCCCATACAATTGATACAAAAGGGTTTGGACTCCATCTTGGAAATGACCCCATTCCCCCTCTCAGAATCAACTAGAATTTTAGCATCTTATTTAGCATGACCGATAGTACCAGAATCCATTAAAGATCCTTTTTTAAAACTGTTTTTGATCTTCAACCATTAATTTTAAGGGGAGGCTGAACCTTTTTCTGAGCCCCGAGATCAAAATTTCTAATTATTGTGTTTATGTTCTATAGTGCTTCTTTTAACATAGGAGAATAGCATAGGAAGGAACAAAAAAACATATCGCATCCATAACCCCCCGGGCCTGGGGTTCGACCTCGACCCCCGAAAAACTTTTTTTTTCCATTCAGCCACACAATTTTTTGTTTGTGTCTGTAGTCTAAAGGGCTGCTGTAAGCAATAGAAATGATCATATGAGGGGATAATCACCCATATGGGGCCCCCTTGGGTGGCCCCAAAATCATGGTTTTATGTTGATATTAGTCTCCTAATATCGGAAAAGCAATCCCACTGACGAAAATTTTGTGTAGTTACCCATTACTCTCGATCTTCTACGTGCGCGCTAATAGAGAAAACGGATGCTAAGCAGGACAAACTGTTTTTTCTGCCCAAAATTAATTTTCTAGACATGAAATCTAAGAATTGGTGTGGTTTGGTACCATGCTTTGGCACTTACGAGTCTATCTATATTTTTATCTATTGCTCAAATACATTCCCCTTCTACATAGAGTACATAGGGGTACATAGGAAGGGCTGTCCGTTTAAAAAAGTCCTGATTTGCCGAAAATGTCCGGTTTTTGCCCCTTTTGGTGTCAAATCAGCTGTAACCCAATGATGATAATGTAATATATTTATTTCAGCACTTTATATTATTCAATAGGGGTATTTTTAAACGGCACGGTGTTGGGGATGCTTGTACTGTATGCCATGCAAAAATTTCAGGATATTCGAACAATTTTGAGTGACTAGATGGTTTTACAAAAGTGCAATGAAATTTTATGACATTTTGCGCTCATGCGCGCACGCGCATACACACATAGAGATCTGATTTTTTCATCGAGTCTTGGTATTACCATATGTAATAAGATGGTATAATGCCAGAAACTCTATCTCTTATACAGGCTGACTTGGGGGTGTAAACTTCAGCCTCCCCGGGGAGATATCCACTCGAGGGATTTTTTTCATGACTCCTTTCTCCCTCATGTTTAGCCCCATTGTTTTCCTAATGTTAAGACGTTCGCCCCCATTATTTTGACGATTTTAAGAACCCTCGCCCCATGTCTGTCAATGTTAAGACCATTCGTGCCATTTAGGTGTCTATTTTATCCTGGCGAGCGATAGCGAGCCTGTAATTTAAGGGGCACCGGCCTTTGGCCGGGACATTTTTCTAACGAAAAATGTACAAATTTATCTTGAAAGGGGATCAAGGGGGAGTAATTTTAAGCTTGATGGAAGTCTAGGGAATCAACTAAAAACCTCCCCTTAATTGACCCACCATTGCCACAGGCCATAGCGCAGTTGGTAGAGCACTGGCCTGCAAACAGAGAAGTCGACCATTCCAGGCTCAGGCCAGCTGGTGTCCGATATTGGCAGACGACAGTGCTGTTGGTGGACGGTGTGGTCTAGCAATCTGTGGTCACTGTGCACTGATATTCCTGAAATACTAGACACATGGATTAATCCCCCAATATTTTGTTATATTTTCCGTAAAATATTTGTCAAATATTCGTTCACTTCAATTATTTGGGTATGTTTCGTTAAGTAGATTAGGAGATGGTAGTGACTTGAATGTGTACGCGTATTCAGTATGAATTGGACAAAAAGACCTCTGGTGTTATTGACATTAGTAATTATATTTATAACCTTACATTTTGTTAGTAAGGTGATTTTATTTTTCTGTGAATGAGGGAGACAAAAGGTATAAGTGCCTGTAGCGAGTGCCTCCACCCAGAGTTGAAAGAGTGACAGGGCCAAAATCAAGGGACGTTCGAGCTAAAATGCCTGGACACACAGAGTTTGAAGCAATTTAAATCGTAGGAAGAGGGAAAGACTGATTCTGGGAGAGAGTTCCAGAGCTCAGCAGTTGAATAGAAGAAAGTCTGAGAATAGCGTTTCACTCTTGGGTTGGAGAGTTGCACAGAGTAGGGGTGGGATTGTGTTGCAAGGCGGGTACTACGTACCCTACGTAGAGGAGGTGGTATATACTGGGAAAGCTCTGGGGAACACTGATTATTGTAGTAGCGGTAGAATAACGAGAGGGATGCAACATTACGGCGAAGAGAGTGAGATTGCAGAGAGTTGGTGAGTGGACGGGACTTAATGATCTGAAAGGCTTTCCTTTCTACTTTGTCTACGAGTGCGGTCTGAGAGGATTCTCCCCACACATGTGAACAATACTCAATACAAGGACGCACTGTGCCCCTGTACAGAGCAAGAAGCTGCGCAGGGGTAAAGAACCCCTGGAGGCGGTTGAGCACACTCAGCTTCTGGGAGGCTGCCTTAGCAAGCCTGGTAATATGGTCCTTCCAAGTGAGAGCAGAAGAAAAATAGACACCGAGAATATTGAGAAGATGAAGGATTGATTTTTGTAGTATTGAAGAATAAGGGATAGTAGACATCAATGTTTATGCAACCTGTGCTTTAAGCTATATTAAGGATAATGATATACTATCAAGCTTGTTTAGTTGGCTGTGTTCATTTGTATTGAGATTTTTAGAAATTGAATGAAGGGGAGACTCCCGTGTTGTTACAGACAAATATGCACATGGGTTCCCAGACAACTCAACCAGTAGGAGTATGTAGTTTATTCGCTGTAAGTAGGCAATAAATCATTAACTCTATCCTCTGTAACTCAAAAAGTACTAAAGCAAATTGGCTGTAAATTTCCACATCTATTCCTTGACTGACTCTTCCCACATGGTAAAATTATTAGCTCGATTACTCTAGTCGTTTTTGAGTTACAGAGGTTAGAGGTCATGATTTATTGCCTACTTACAGCGAATAGACTATAAATCAACAAAGGTATTGGCAACCTACCTTGGCCTAACCTAACAATATTGCTAGAGTTGATACTGGTTGTTGTAGGGGAGGTGTGGTGGAGTGGTCTTGCCACTGGACTGGTAATCCAAAGGTCCCGGGTTCAAATCCCGATGTATCAATGGGAAGATATTATTGGGATGGAATTTGTGCTGTACCTGGTATCAGTGCATTACCACAAGCCCACCGAAACGTCAATAAAATACCCTCCTTGTTCCCTGATTAAATAGCACTGTATGAATATTCCCATATTCAAAATATGATATAGGGGTGCAATGCCTGGTGAGTTATCTGCTCAACAGGTGGCGTTGTGTGTGTGTAAGTGTGAGAGTCAGAGTGTAGGGGGTGAGACAGTGAAGCACGGGAACGAGGTGGCTTCAGAGATGGGGTTGTTTCGGGCCATGAGTGAACACCGTGCCTCATGTGAAGGCAAGATGGCAGGTGCTCGTTGTACTCTACGTGCTTCACATGTCTCAATCCTTAGACTGGAACAAGACCTCACAGGCTTCACTGTTCATTGTAAAGCGTGAATGTTAAGGGTCTCCGCCTATGCCCGAGAGGAAGTAAGTTGGAATATAGAAAAAAATAAAATAAAATAAAAAATATGTCTTGATAGTGTAATGCATAAGTGCGCGGAATTTCGGTGTGAGTGTCCTAGGTTCGAGTCCTTGGAGTGCCACATGTATTTGTTGATTTCATTAATTGAGTTTAGAAGTGAAGTTGGTTGGTGAAAAAAATATAATAATTCAGGTTGAGTTTTGCGGTCACCACATACAGGTGCTTGTGCAGGTTTCAGACAAGGGACTAGAGTTTTTGCAGAGAGGTTCCAGTCCTGACGCTATTCTTGACTTACAGTGTGCTGGCTTAAGGAGGCCTACCTCGTTTTTTTCTCTCTCTCCCTCTCTCTGGGTTGTATACATTCAGCCTACCGTTTTAAGACGTTTATCCCCATCCAGGTGTCGATTTTTTCCTGGCGAGCGGGAGCGAGCCAGCATACCCTATGTTTTTTTTCAGCAGGCTAAATGTTTACATTTTTCAATAGAATAATGTCTCTGGCGAAGCCAGATTTCTCCCTACATTGCTGGCTCGTTATCACTCGCCAGGAATTAATCGACACCTGGATGGGGATAAACGTCTTATAACAGTAGGCTGAATGGATGCTAGCCAGAGAATGAGAGGAAAGGAGTACAAAGGAGTACAAAGGAAATCAAGCAACAACAGATCTAGTGACCCTTCTAGGTTGCTTGTCCTCCAAAACACTGAGGATCAAGTGTCCAAACAGTGGTTTAGAGTGGGTAAGGGAACATTGGAAAGGGAACTACTGCCCTGCCACTAACGTGGCAGGACTAGGAAGTTAGTAGGGGACATATGGGTTAGTAACTGAGGGGAGGATAAAGTTATTCATTTACAAACGCAGTCAGTCGCGGGTTTGATGCGAGATATTTGTCTAGGCGGAATTAATGAATCAACGGTGCTGCTGCAGTCTATAACTTCTCGGGGAAGCCCATTCCACAAGTGACAACTCGATTGAAGAAGAAATTCTTAGATTCGTGCGAGTTAAAAGATTTACCAATAATTTTGCAACCGTTTTCCCCGCGTGTAATTAGATTGGTCGATAGTGAAGTACTTACTACAGTTCATATTGTCGATGCCTTTGATGATTTTGAACACTTGAATTAAGTCGCCTCTTAATCTGCGCTGGGTTAAAGGAATAGATTTAATTCTAAGACGCTCTTCGTATGGTTTGTTCTTTAGGGTAGGTAACATTTTGGTAACCCTAAGTTGAACCCGTTCTAGCGTGTTTATATCTTTTTGGTAATAAGGGCACCAGGATTGAACGCAGTATTCCAGAAGAGGGCGGACTAAGGAATTGTAAAGGGTTTAGGATAACTTCTTTGGATTTATGCTCAAATTGACCTGCCTATAAAGCCAATTATTTTGTTTGCCTTCTTAACAAACTTCTGAACATTGTTGACTCGGTTTTAGGTTATCGATATTGTTACTCCCAGATCAGTTCTCTGTTTACATTCTTAAGCTGAGTGCCATCATCGAATAGTTTGCTTTCTCATTTAGGTATCCGACATGTAGTACTTTACATTTATCCGCATTGAAACTCATTTGCCAAATTTGGGCCCAACATGACAATTTATCTAGATTGTGTTGCATATCGTCAACTTGTTCTTTTGAGAGTACGCTATTTGCAATTTTTGTATCGTCAGCAAATTTTGAGATTGTGCAGGTGAGACCCTCATCTATGCGTTGATGTAATTAGAAAGAGAATTGGTCCTAGTACCGATCCCTGGGGTACCCCGCTACTTACATTGGTCCATTTAGATGCCTTACCGTTTATGACTACCCTTTGCTTTCTGTTGCTGAGCCAATTTTCTATCCATTTCAACACACCGTCTTGTATTCCATGCGCTTTTAGTTTAGCAGTAAAACGTCTGTGGGGCACTATGTCAAACGCCTTTTGAAAAACAAGGTATATACTATCTACAGCTTTACTCTCATCGTAGAGGTTGAGGATATCGTGAAGAAGTCTAAGAGGTTGTGTTAAACAGGAACGTTTTTTTACGAAAGCCGTGTTGAGTATCTTTAAGTAGTTATTTTCCTCCAAGTGATTTACGAGTCTGTCTCATATGACCGTTTCTAGCATTTTTACATACAACTGAGGTTAAGCTAATTGGACGATAGTTACTGGGTAGGGATTTGCTGCCTTTTTTGAATATCGGTGTTACGTTGGCTAGCTTCCACTGATCAGGCATAGTTCCAGACTGCAAGGATTTATTGAATAGTAATGTCAGTGGTTGGAGAGCTCATTCTTAGCTTCCTTTAGAACTCTAGGCGAGATTGTATTCCAGGTCCTGGCGTTTTATTTACCTTGAGTTTATCTAAGCAATTCAGTACTGCTCTCTCTGTAACGGTGATATTGCTTAGAACATCTGAATTATCAATCTGAATCGGCGATGGTGTAGGGATATCACTGAGGTCTTCTGTTGTAAAAACTGATGCAAAGAAGGTAGTGAGGGCATTACTCATTTGTACTTCGTCTTTGGTGTATTCTCCTTTTTCATCGACTAACGGTCCAACAGTTGAAGTAACTACTTTTTTCTTTCTGATATAACTATAGAATTCTTTCGGGTTTGTTTTACTTTGATTCGCAATATGTAACTCTAAGGTCTTTTTACTTTGCTAATTAACTTTTTGGCTTTGCGTCGTAGCTCTACAAATTTCACCCGTTCTTCGTCATTTTGTGAAGATTTTATCTATCATTAGCAAATTTTTTAGCAAGCAGGCAGTTTGAAATATCTTTATTCCACCATTTGGGCTTATTATTATGCCTGGACGCCGTATTTCGATGGTATGCAGTCTTGCACTGCTTTTAGGCAAGTGGTTTCGAATAACTTCCAAGATGTATTTATGTCGGTTATTGTTAATTAAAAAGCTCCAGTCAGTTTCTTTAAACATAGCTCTAAGTTTATGGAAGTTTGCTTTCTTGACATTAGGGACTTTTTCGATGCTACTATTTGGTTCGTTACTAGTAAACTTTAAAGTGAAAGTTATCGTACGATGGTCGCTGTTACTGAATTCATCACCAACATTCAAATTCTCTATGATTCTTCTTTTGTTGCAAGTACAATGTCAAGAACGTTATTACCACGGGTCGGCATTCGAACAAATTGATAAAGCGAAACTCTCTTGCAAGTTCGTATACAAGTCATGTCCAGAGTGTGAAGTAAGAGTATCGCCCCCCACTTGGTCACAGGTAAATTAAAGTCGCCAAAAATTACGGTTATCTTGTGAGTTACTTACATCTGCAATTTGTTCGTAAATTTCTCGGTCAGTTTGCATGATTGAGCTGGAGGTCTGTATATTAACGCAAGTATTATTTTTGTACCTTTATTATTCTTTAGTTAGCACAAAAGATGTGTCGACGTTCACAATTTGAGGTTTTGACACGAGGGTCGGGTTAAGACTTTCTTTGATATAAAATAAAACGCCACCTCAATTTTTATTTATTCGGCTGTTCTCAAACATTACATAACCGGGAAGTGAATACTCTGCTAAAAAGTCTCTATCTTGTGTATTGAGCCAAGATTCGTTATGCCAACGCATCATAATTTTCTGTAAACACTAGTTCCTCTAAATCTGAAAATTTTATTGCGTATGCTACGAGCGTTTGCATAGAAAACCTTTAAAGTTGGGGTTTTAGAACTCGCAGATCGTTCTTTCATCGAATTTTTGGTTCTGGTCGGATCTACATTTACATTCATGGCTGTCCTCGGTCCTCGGTCGTTATCACTGACGGTTTTGAATTTGGGTCGTGTTGGTGGAGCTTTATCCAAATTCGCGGTTCTTGACGGATTAGTATTTAATTCCTTTGTAGATTGCCGTCCTCGCTGTCTTCGGTCCTCCTTCCTGGTTGTCCTGTGCTGAGTCGATTTCTTCTCCGAAAATCCTTCACCGCATCGTTGAGAAGACGCCCAAAACGCGCTGCTCCCACCTGGTTCAGATGAACTCCATCATCCGAAAACAAATGGTCATCGTAGTAGAAATTGTCCCAGGTGTCGACGAATCCCACGTTCTCCTTCCTGCAGAGGAAGGAGAGAGAAAAAAGCAGGTCACCCCTCTTAATAATCCAATAGGGTTGATAGCCTCTGAAGTCTTATTTTAACTAACTAATGTTTCAGGAGAGGTGGTGTGTGTGGACAAGAGCTACGCCAGTGCCCTGCTCGGGGGATCGAACCTCTACCTGTACTGCTGTGTGTGTCTGCTGAGAACCGTCACCCCACTGCCTTGTTACTTCTGTCGGAGGGTCAGTGCAGGAAAAAACAATTGACCACTTGCGAGTTTCAGGCTATAAGGAAGTTGGAGCTGTAGACATAGAGATTTAACAAATAACCACCTAAACTAAGGTTGTAGTCCATTTATGTACGCATAATATCAATATTCAACATCCTCTCCATCCATCAGAATCATATGGTATTATTGCATCTCTGTTTATTATCGATGTTTACTTCTCCAACTTCCTTTTAGCCTGACACTCGCAAGTGGTCAATTCTCTGTTTACTGAATTTCAATAAACCCAGCCTATAGAATTCCCAGTGCTGTTTGTCAAGTGGCTGCTAAAGAAATGAAAGTTGAAAACAAACTTTGTATTGTTTGTGTTTTTTAAGGGGAGGTTTTTAGCGAGTTTCCTAGACTTCCTACAAGCTTGGAATTACACCCCCTTGACCCCCTTTCAAAATAAATGTGTACATTTTTCGGTAGAAAAATTTCCCGGCCAAAGGCCGGTTCCTCTTAAATTACAGGCTCGCTATCGCTCGCCAGGAAAAAATCGACGCCTAAATGGCACGAAAAGTCTTAAAATTGACAGAAATGAGGCGAAAGTTTTTAAAATCGCCAAACTAATGGGGCGAACGTCTTAAAATATCAAAAGCAATGGGGCTAACCATGAGGGAGAAAGGGGTCCATAAAAAAATCTCGAGTGGAAATCTCCCCTTAACCCTTTGAGTACCAGCGACGTGTGCCCTATTTTAATATAGCTCTATGCTGACGATATTATGCAGCTTAGGAAGGATCTGTGGAAGAGGGTTGGTTGAGACACAGTTTAGCCTTATTATTTTCTAGAGGTTCTTCCTAAGCTGAAAACAATCTTCTAATGCTTACCAGAATATGTATGATAAAAAAGGACGTCCCTGGTACTGAATGGGTTAATTTGAGAGTTTCGTTCTATAAGGAAGTTGGATATTTAACAGCTAAAATACGGTTGTAGTACATTTATATATATATAAAACCCAATTCAACATACCATTTATCCATCAGAAACTTACATAATTCTTGCATTTCTGTTTAATATCGATGTTCATGGCTCCTCTTCCTTATAGCCTGAAACTCGCATGTGGTCAATTATTGCATATTTCTGTAGATGTTCTGCAGTGCGGAGTGCCGGACAGAAGGCTATATCATACAGGTATATTTATTATTTTTTAGTTTCCTCCCTGGACCTCCATCAAACTTTAAAAACACGTCCATTAGATCTCCCTTCTAGCTTAATTTGTACACTTTTCGGTAGAAAAATTTCCTGGCCGAAGGCCGAATCTATCAAAATTACAGGCTCACTATCGATCGCCAGGAAAAAATACACCTAAATAGCACGACAGATCTTAATATTGACAAATAAATGGGGCTAACGGTCTTAAAATCGACAAACTAATGGGGCAAACATCTTAAAATGATTGTTTATTTTTGTAGATGATGTTCTGCAGTGCGGAGTGCCGGATGGAAGGCTTGTCTGGCTGCCACTTACAAGAATGTAATATCCAGGCCTCCCTATGGACCATCGCCTCGGACAACTACCTGGCCATCACCTATAGACTCCTCATTAGGGCAGGACACCACCTCATGACCACGATGCTTCCTATATTACTGGAGGAGTCGGAAGCTTACGACGCCAGTGTCTTTGGCCTGAATGCGGAAGGTGTCTATGATGGCTCCAACTATAGGTAAGTTTGTTTTCTTTTTTTTCCTCTCTATTTTGATGAGGGAGACAAAAGGAAAACCTGCCTGTGACGAGTGCCTCCCCCAGAGTTAAGAGTGACTGGGCCAAAATCAAGGAATGTTCGAGCCAAAATATCTGGACACACGGAGTTTGAAACAATTTAAGTCGCATGATGAGGGAAAGATGGATTCAGGGAGAGAGTTTAGAGAGAGTTTTTAGAGAAGTTTAAAGCCGGTATCGCACGAGCGCTTTTTCCCTTAATATTTATCCTCAACATTGGTCTGGCAGCTTATGAGGTCAACATTTACAATATTTCGGTTCATTAAAATCATCTACCATGAGTCTAGTTTCCGATATCAGTGCAAAATATTCCATAAATGTTGGCAGAAAAATATTGATGATCGAATGTAGACTATAAAAGCTCTCGGGTGATACCGGTTTAAGGGTTCCTTTTATTGTCTGGTAAAATGTTTATACGAAGGAAATCAAAGGAAGGCAAGTAACAACATGCCTAGTGGTCCTTACTAGGCTACTTGTAAAAAACAAAAACAAATATTAATAATAATAATCCACAGCCATCAACTGAAGGGCTTCAAATCCAGAAAGACTGTGGCCAGAACACAAAATTTAGTATTATGGTACGATACTGAAATGGTCACATCACTCGGGCACAAACGGGTTCATGGCAAGATATTTGTCAAGGTGATATTTGAATGTTTGGACTGTATGGCACTCTACAACACTTCCAGGCAATTTATTACAAAAGTTGACCACTCTGTTGAAAAATATGTGCTTCGCTTCATGTGTATGGAACGCCTTTCCAAAAATGTGTTTGTTGGTGGTTGTCTATGTCTGCCTTTGTCTCTTCTCTGAACAAATCCATAGAAAGATTATTAATATTTGCATAAATATAGTTCGTAAATTCAGTATTTGCCGTGTACCAGAAACTGTAGAAGGTAGTGGCTAGAAGGTATTAAAAGGGGGGGGGGGTCACCGTTTGTTTGTTTTATCTTTCTCTCAAATTCTCTTTCCCTTGCTTGTATCCATTCGGCCCCATTCAGCCAACTGTTTATACCCATCCAGGTGTCGATATCTTCCTGGCGAGCGATAGCGAGCCAGCATTGTATGGAGAAATCCGGCTTCGCCAGAGAAATTTTTCTATTAAAAAATTTACAAATTTAGCTTGCTGTCAAAACAAAAATATATATATGCTGGCTCACTACCGCTCGCCAGGAAAATATTGACACCTGGATGGGGGTAAACTTCTTAAAACAGTAGGCTGAATGGGGCCGAATGATTACAAGCCAAAGAGAGAGGGAGAGAAAGAGAAAAAAGCGAGGTAGGCTCCCTTAAACAATTGTATACTTAATCTATTATGTACATAGGCCACTAAAAACAAACTTACCCATTTTTATTTTCTTCACAAACTATTATTGGTCAATTAATTTGGACGACACATTTGGAATGAGCGTGATAAATTTGTTTTTTTTTCAATTTTGTAAAACTTCTTATTCTGCATATAACACAAATATGGCTTTCTGGTTTTATAATAGTATAGGCTATGCTACCTTTGGCTGTATAATATATTGCATGTAAAAGCGATTTATATTGTGATCTAAAACAGCAATAACATAAGCGTATCCTCTCGCTGTAGTGTCAATAGCGATTGATAGTAAACGGTAGTAAGTAGTTTAATATTTTTGTGCCATGACTCAGCCAGGGTTCGAACCCAGGCCAGTAGTGCAGCACTCTAGCACCTTAACCACTAGACCAGAAACTTAAATAATAGTGAGAGGGTTATCTGATATGATACAACTTTAAAGGTAAAATTGAGGGGGATAGACAGGTTGGGGAAGTGAGGTCTCTTACGAATTAACCCTTTCACGAATTTATGACGCAGAGGTTGCCAGATTAGCAATAAGAAATAGAGTTCTCTCACTCTTATAATTACCTCTCCAAAATTAGTTTTCTGCCCACAGCTAACTCAAAGACAACTGCAGAGGTTGAAGTAACTAAACTAAAGGTTTCTAAATACCCCTGATGGTAACAAAGGCTTTAAAGTATCCCCAATAGGCTCAAAATCGCGTCATATGTCGGGGAGGGTTAAGAGAAAAGGAAAAGAGGAAAGAAAGAGTAAAGAGGACCTCTTCCAAATTTTCATATATCCCTATAATAGATTTGTTGAATTGGCTTTCTTAATTTTATATTTTGTCTAAAAGCCTAGCTTCGTGCGTTTCTCTAGCACTATTACCTTACATTTCATTACAATAAGTAACACCCCGTTCTCAACATTAGTCCTCCATTACAAACCCCAATGCACTACAATAAACTAATGAAAGCATATGATCCTCCGGGGATTCGAACTCGGGAAACCACACCCAGAATATAATCATCTCATTATTATTATTCTAATCCATTACTCCACCAACACAATTTATTAGCTTCCTCGTCTCTTACCCTGTCAAAGTGACTACTCGCTGCAATTTTAATACATGTTCTGTCAACAGGACACCATGGTTGGCATATAGGTATGTTAACATATTCCAATGCACTGCAGTAGTCCACCAAATACTTCAAATGTATATGAACACAGGTATTTAGTGATAACAAACCTTATTCATTCTCATTTTTTAAAAACAGGGTCCGTGTTGGCATTCACATTTGTCGCAGGCGATGAATATTTGCCAACTAATTTGTATAAATTCTAAGCTTTCATTTATTTCATAAATGTTTATACATATTTTAATAATGCATCACTTAGCTCTACTCCCACTAGTTCTGTATATTTTGATAGAACTAAACTTAAAGATGCCCTTAAATTCCTCCTTTTCAATACTTATGTTAGATTCGGGCCTTACATTTTCAAACAAATATTAGGAATTCCTATGGGTGGAAATGCTAGCCCTTTAATTGCAGATTTATTCTTGCTTGCGTTAGAATTTAAATATATAAAAGACTTAGTGACAGTAGCAAGAAATATAAAATCCCAGAAAAATTTGCACTTGCTAAATTGTTAAGTAATAATAGTAGATATATTGATGATATTCTCGTTTGCAATTTGTTAAATTTTAATTAAATTGCTAAACTTATTTTTCCCCAAGCTGCCTGGCCGAACAGCCCCAAGGCCCCGAGCAAGGCCAAGGCCATAACCGAGCCATATTCATTGTCGATAGTATCAATTGCTTACTTTTGCGATTTCCTTAGTTTATTTGTGCGATAAATGTAGGTTATTTGTAGGGTAGTTATTGATAGGGGTCACTTGAGGCATGCTATGCTTACAGGTACCTACCCGATAGCACTATCGTTAGTGAGTGCTGTACTGTATTTTATATATTATTTTGTAATAGTATAGATATCTTATCAATATTTGTATTTTGTACTATTGTTAATGTCTTGTCATGTTGCAAATTTGATTTTAAATAATATTTTGACATTTAACATGTAGTTTCTTTATTCATGCAGAGTTTAGTAAAATTTACCGGAACGTCCCGGACATCCCAAACTTGACTAATTCCTTTAACGTCGTGACGATGGTGCGTTGTTATATGTGCGATTAGTTTGCTTGGGAAACCGATTAACTTGCTCATGTAGTAATGTACACCCTATGTGGTGGATTGTGTTCTTTTATTTAATAATTTTCATTTTAGTAAGCGTTGTTTCCACATAGCGATTTTGATAATTTAATTTGACTTTATATTGTCCTTGTCCCAATTTTGGTTTGTTTAGTTTGCAAGTTTTACATTTTAATTAACTAGTGCTCTACTTCTCTTACAGTCCTCCCCTGCTCTACACCCTTTAGTTCTCTGATTCTCTCAGTGCTCTCCTTCTCTTACAGTCCTCTCCTGCTCTACACCCTTTAGTTCTCTGATTCTCTCAGTGCTCTCCTTCTCTTACAGTCCTCTCCTGCTCTACACCCTTTAGTTCTCTGATTCTCTCAGTGCTCTCCTTCTCTTACAGTCTCTCCTGCTCTACACCCTTTAGTTCTCTGATTCTCTCAGTGCTCTCCTTCTCTTACAGTCCTCTCCTGCTCTACACCCTTTAGTTCTCTGATTCTCTCAGTGCTCTCCTTCTCTTACAGTCCTCTCCTGCTCTACACCCTTTAGTTCTCTGATTCTCTCAGTGCTCTCCTTCTCTTACAGTCCTCTCCTGCTCTACACCCTTTAGTTCTTTCCATTCAGGAATGGCTTTTCCGCCTTTCCGTCCGCAAAAAGCTTGTACGTTTTTGCTGGGTTCCCAGTCACGTTGGCGTTTGCGGTAATGAGCGGGTTGATTGCCTTGCTCGTTCTGCTGCCGTGCGGGGTACCCGCTCCTCGCTTTGCTGGCCTCTGATTTCTTCCCTGCCTTGTCCAGGTTTCTTTGGTCGAGGTGGCAGACTCAGTGGTCCACTATCTCCGTTAATAAACTTCGTTCTGTCAAACCGTCCGTTTCTGGGTGGTCTGATCCCTCCCACCGTAATCGCCGATGGGAGACGGCTTTGGCCCGTCTCCGCATTGGCCACACCAGACTTACCCATTCGTTTTAATGTCCCGTTTCCTCCGACTCTTTGCTCGCGCTGTAGCGTTCAGCTTCCTGTCCCCCATCTTTTCCTCGATTGCCCCTTATTTTCCGTTGCCCGCACGCGTTTCTTCCCTTTTCTGGCTTTCCTCCGCCGGCCGCCATGTCTTGCAGATTTTCTTTCTGAATCTCCCTCGTTTTCTATCTCCCGTATTATGTCCTTCCTTCATCATGTTCGAGTTCTCGATGATATTTAGTTAACTTCCTTCCCGTCTTTAAATATTTCGTGCCATATGGCCTTTGTCGCCTGGTGCGTTGACTTCATTAATGTAATGTAATGTTGTTGGTGTAATGTTTTAGATGCTTATGTTCTGGGTGTGGTGTCCCGAGTTCGAATCCCGGGAGAACCATATGCTTTCATTAGTTTATTCAAGTACATTGGGGTTTGTAATTGATGATTAATGTTAAGAACGGGGTGTTACTTATATTTTTAACCCATTCAATACCAGTGACGTCCTTTTTATTAATATGCTGGCAATGATTAGACGTATTTTATTAAAGTTCGAAATTACGTCTACTTACAGACTATTTCAATTAAACGTTTTAGTTACCAAATATCCTTCATATGCTTCATAAAATCGTCTAAATGTAGCTGAAATCAAATACAAACCACGTCGCCGGTACAGATGGGGTTAAGGGGAGGTTTTCAGTTGATTCCCTAGACTTCCATCAAACTTAAAATTACTCCCCCTAGACCCCCTTTCAAGATAAATGTTTAAATTTTTCGGTAGAAAAATTTCCCGGCCAAAGGCCGGTTCCCCTTAAATTACAGGTTCGCTATCGCTCGCCAGGAAAAAATCGACACCTAAATGGCACGAATGATCTTAAAATTGACAGAAATGGGGCGAGGGTTCTTAAATTCGCCAAACTAATGGGGCGAACGTCTTAAAATCTCAAAAGCAATGGGGCTAAACATGAGGGAGAAAGGGGTCCAGAAAAAAATCCTCCAGGTGGAAATCTCCCCTTAAATAAAACCTGGTTCTATTTCTACAGATCGATTTACCACCTGGAGTCCAAACGTCTGAACCGCAGCTTCAAGGAATGGCTGCAGAAAAGCCTACAAGCCTGCATCATCGTCAAGCTGCTACTAAAGAGTCGACGTTTTTTCGTGGGCTGTGATGGTGTGGCCTTTGATCCGGCTGAGAAGGAACTTGCACAGACTGGCGGCCTTGCTCTCTACCACCTTTTTGGTTTGACCGTCAATGCTAAGATTATCACTGAAAGACAGGTACGCTAAATAGGTTAACCCTTTCAAGCTCCAATACGCGTTTCTGTTCTGTTTCTGGCTACTATTAGACAATATTATTCAGATTAGTGACGGTGTATGGAAGTCAAAGGGTTGATTGAGATAGTATTTACCCTTTTAATACCCACAGATCCTTCTTAAGCTGCATAAAATCGTATAATGATAGCCAAAAATAAATTGCTAAAACGCGTCAGAGCTTCAAAGGGTTAATACTATTGATGTGAAGCTCATAATTTAAATATGTATATGTACTGTATATGTATATTTTGATGTGTGTATGATGGAGACAAAAGGCAAAGCTGCCCGTAACGATTTTCTATTGAAAAATGTACAAATTTGTCTTGAAGGGGAGTCTAGGGGGTGTTTGTCTAAGCTTGATGGATGTCTAGCGAGGAAACTAAAAAAATAAATTAATAACTGAATTATTAGACCAAAAAAACCGCCATTGTTCCCTTAAGGGGAGGTTTTTAGTTGATTCCCTAGACTTCCATCAAACTTAAAATTACTCCCCCTAGACCCCCTTTCAAGATAAATTTGTACATTTTTCGGTAGAAAAATGTCCCAGCCAAAAGCCGGTTCCCCTTAAAATACAGGCTCGCTATCGCTCGCCAGGAAAAAATCGACACCTAAATGGCACGAATGGTCTTAAAATTTACAGAAATGGAGCAAGGGGTCTTAAAATCGCCAAACTAATGGGGCGAACATCTTAAAATTTCAAAAGCAATGGGGCTAAACATGAGGGAGAAAGAGGTTCAGAAAAAAATCCTCCAGGTGGAAATCTCCCCTTAATGATTAACTCGCAAGACGAAAGTAAGACCATATTACCCCATTACCCTCCAGGTCAGACCATATTACCCCATTACCCTCCAGGTCAGACCATATTACCCTCCAGGTCAGACCATATTACCCCATTACCCTCCAGGTCAGACCATATTACCCCATTACCCTCCAGGTCAGACCATATTACCCTCCACCATATTACCCTCCAGGTCAGACCATATTACCCCATTACCCTCCAGGTCAGACCATATTACCCCATTACCCTCCAGGTCAGACCATATTACCCTCCAGGTCAGACCATATTACCCCATTACCCTCCAGGTCAGACCATATTACCCCATTACCCTCCAGGTCAGACCATATTACCCCATTACCCTCCAGGTCAGACCATATTACCCCATTACCCTCCAGGTCAGACCATATTACCCCATTACCCTCCAGGTCAGACCATATTACCCCATTACCCTCCAGGTCAGACCATATTACCCCATTACCCTCCAGGTCAGACCATATTACCCCATTACCCTCCAGGTCAGACCATATTACCCCATTACCCTCCAGGTCAGACCATATTACCCCATTACCCTCCAGGTCAGACCATATTACCCCATTACCCTCCAGGTCAGACCATATTACCCCATTACCCTCCAGGTCAGACCATATTACCCCATTACCCTCCAGGTCAGACCATATTACCCCATTACCCTCCAGGTCAGACCATATTACCCCATTACCCTCCAGGTCAGACCATATTACCCCATTACCCTCCAGGTCAGACCATATTACCCATTACCCTCCAGGTCAGACCATATTACCCCATTACCCTCCAGGTCAGACCATATTACCCCATTACCCTCCAGGTCAGACCATATTACCCCATTACCCTCCAGGTCAGACCATATTACCCCATTACCCTCCAGGTCAGACCATATTACCCCATTACCCTCCAGGTCAGACCATATTACCCCATTACCCTCCAGGTCAGACCATATTACCCCATTACCCTCCAGGTCAGACCATATTACCCCATTACCCTCCAGGTCAGACCATATTACCCCATTACCCTCCAGGTCAGACCATATTACCCCATTACCCTCCAGGTCAGACCATATTACCCCATTACCCTCCAGGTCAGACCATATTACCCCATTACCCTCCAGGTCAGACCATATTACCCCATTACCCTCCAGGTCAGACCATATTACCCCATTACCCTCCAGGTCAGACCATATTACCCCATTACCCTCCAGGTCAGACCATATTACCCCATTACCCTCCAGGTCAGACCATATTACCCCATTACCCTCCAGGTCAGACCATATTACCCCATTACCCTCCAGGTCAGACCATATTACCCCATTACCCTCCAGGTCAGACCATATTACCCCATTACCCTCCAGGTCAGACCATATTACCCCATTACCCTCCAGGTCAGACCATATTACCCCATTACCCTCCAGGTCAGACCATATTACCCCATTACCCTCCAGGTCAGACCATATTACCCCATTACCCTCCAGGTCAGACCATATTACCCCATTACCCTCCAGGTCAGACCATATTACCCCATTACCCTCCAGGTCAGACCATATTACCCCATTACCCTCCAGGTCAGACCATATTACCCCATTACCCTCCAGGTCAGACCATATTACCCCATTACCCTCCAGGTCAGACCATATTACCCCATTACCCTCCAGGTCAGACCATATTACCCCATTACCCTCCAGGTCAGACCATATTACCCCATTACCCTCCAGGTCAGACCATATTACCCATTACCCTCCAGGTCAGACCATATTACCCATTACCCTCCAGGTCAGACCATATTACCCCATTACCCTCCAGGTCAGACCATATTACCCCATTACCCTCCAGGTCAGACCATATTACCCCATTACCCTCCAGGTCAGACCATATTACCCCATTACCCTCCAGGTCAGACCATATTACCCCATTACCCTCCAGGTCAGACCATATTACCCCATTACCCTCCAGGTCAGACCATATTACCCCATTACCCTCCAGGTCAGACCATATTACCCCATTACCCTCCAGGTCAGACCATATTACCCCATTACCCTCCAGGTCAGACCATATTACCCCATTACCCTCCAGGTCAGACCATATTACCCCATTACCCTCCAGGTCAGACCATATTACCCCATTACCCTCCAGGTCAGACCATATTACCCCATTACCCTCCAGGTCAGACCATATTACCCCATTACCCTCCAGGTCAGACCATATTACCCCATTACCCTCCAGGTCAGACCATATTACCCCATTACCCTCCAGGTCAGACCATATTACCCCATTACCCTCCAGGTCAGACCATATTACCCCATTACCCTCCAGGTCAGACCATATTACCCCATTACCCTCCAGGTCAGACCATATTACCCCATTACCCTCCAGGTCAGACCATATTACCCCATTACCCTCCAGGTCAGACCATATTACTTCCTTACCCTCCAGGTCAGACCATATTACCCCATTACCCTCCAGGTCAGACCATATTACCCCATTACCCTCCAGGTCAGACCATATTACCCCATTACCCTCCAGGTCAGACCATATTACCCCATTACCCTCCAGGTCAGACCATATTACCCCATTACTTCCAGGTCAGACCATATTACCCCATTACCCTCCAGGTCAGACCATATTACCCCATTACCCTCCAGGTCAGACCATATTACCCCATTACCCTCCAGGTCAGACCATATTACCCCATTACCCTCCAGGTCAGCTCTCATTTCTTATGTTATTACAAAGTTAAAGGTATCAATATTGTAGCAATACTAGAATGTAACCTACAATTATAATTAACGCACATATGACGCAGAGGTTGCCAGATTATCAATAAGAAAGAGTTCTCTCACTCTTATAATTACCTCTCCAAAATTAGTTTTCTGCCCACAGCTAACTCAAAGACAACTGCAGAGGTTGAAGTAACTAAACTAAAGGTTGCTAAATACTCCTAATGGTAACAAAGCCTTTAAAGTATCCCCAATAGGCTCAAAATCGCGTCATATATCGGAGAGGGTTAAACATCCACTCTTAGCAAACGCAACCGTATAACACACAACTGGGCGGACCGACAACCACAACAGATTGCATAATTATCAACTTCCTAGCAACGATATATGCACACATCTGTTGGAAAGTATTCTAAGCACATTGCCATCCCCATTACCACAGTGTCCTTTGGTATCGTCTCTATCATCATGAATTTATCTTGCCAAGTACCGAAATGGTGTGAAACTGCCTAATGGTACAATTATTAACCCGTTCATTACCAGAGCCGTCCTTTTCGTCATATTTTGGCAACTATTAGACGAATGTATTCAGCTTAGGAAGGACATCTAGCCATAATAAGACTTCTAACTTTCTCAACCAACCCTCTCAACTACCACAGATCCTTATTAAGCTGCACACTATCGTCTAAATACAGCTCGAATAAAATATAACACATGTCGCTATAGGTGGCGCCAACGAACTTGACAATAATCTTGACCCCTTAACTTCTTATAACTCAAAATGAATGAAAAGAATTAGGATGACATTTCATCACTTGGGAAGAGTCCACCAGGAAATAGGTGCGGATATTTACAGCCAGTTTGCTTTAGGCTCTTTTGAGTTACAGAGAGGTCAGGGATCAAAAATATATCAAGTTCGTTGGCGCTACCTATACTGTAGTACTCAAAGGGTTAATGAATTCTTTCCATTTCAGCTAAATAATAACGATGCGCACACCACGAACCATGTCGGCACTGGAGTGTTCCCCTCCATAAGTCTCTTCAACTACTCCTGTAATGCCTCTTGTATCATCACTTCACACGGACGGGTATCGGTCGTAAGGGCAGCCCGTCTCATTCGTGCAGGTGATTCCCTCACTCTGCCACATGCGTTTCCTTACCAGACCCACGACAGGCGTTACAGGATGGAGCAGATGGATAAGTGGTACCACTATATATGTGCTTGTGAGGCTTGTGTCAATGACTGGCCGCTGTGGGCAGACAAGGCAAAGGAATTTGAGCTAGGGTGTCCCAAGTGCTCAAATGGTGTTGATATACAGACCCTGAAATGTTTGAAATGCAGAACTAAGTATGCCAGAAAGATTGCACCTCTTTCTTCAGAGCCGCACATGTATGACTTCGTCGACGTACTAGAAACGATTCATGATGCAATCGGCAAGCATACTCGAGCCATGACTATACTGATGAAACGAGGCGTGGTGTCCAAAGCCGAGGTAAACGATATGATCAACATGGTTCAGCTTCTGTGCAGATATGTGAAGGAACCTAATCCTCTATTTAATGCAGTAATGGATCTGAGGTACTACTTCAGCACTTTGGGAGCAATACTTAAGATTTAAGGGAGCTCAGACGGTATTGTGCAGCATAATTTACTGGTTCGGCTCAATGGTTTAAGAAGGGGGTTTACTTTGCTCTCTAAACCTCTATCAAACTTTAAGAAACACCCACAAGACCCCCCTTCGATGTAAATTTGTACATTTTTCAGTAGAAAAATGTCCCGGCCGAAGGCTGATTCCTCTTCAAATACAGGCTCGCTATCGCTCGCCAGGAAAAAATCAACACCTAATTGGCACTAAAAGTCTTAATATTGGCAAAGAAATGGAGCAAAAGGTCTGAAAATCGCCAAACTAATGGGTCGAATGTCTTGAAATATCATAAATAATAGGGCTAAACATGAGGGAGGAGGACTCTAAAAACCAACTGCCTCCCCTTAAGGAGTGACACAGGTTTAGAATAATAGTCGGAAATTATAGCCTACGTTTATGATGAAAGTTTTCGGACTTGAATGTGTTTATATATATTGACGATGCAGTGTAGTTTGCAATATGAATGTGTTTATATATATTGACGATGCAGTGTAGTTTTCAATATGAATGTGTTTATATATATTGACGATGCAGTGTAGTTTGCAATATTGCTTTTATGGATAACCCTTTGAGTACCAGCGACGTTTTTTTTAAATTTGATTTCAGCTACATTTAGAAGATTGTTTTAAGGGCAGGTTTTTAGTTTGTTCCCTAGATATCCATCAAGCTTAAGATTACACCCCCTTGAGCCCTTTTCAAGATAAATTTGTACATTTTTCGGTAGAAAAATGTCCCGGCTGGAAGCCGGTTCCTCTTAAAGTACAGGCTCGCTATCGCTCGCCAGGATAAAATCGACACCTAAATGGCACGAAAGATCTTAAAATTGACAATAATGGGGCAAAAGTTCTTAAAATCACCAAACAAATGGGGCAAACGTCTAAGAATATCAAAAGCAATGGGACTAAACATGAGATAGAAAGGGATCCAGAAAAAAATCCCTCAAGTGGAAATCTCCCCTTAATCATGGGTTTAGCATCACTATACTCTATTGTTTCCCAGCTGATGGTAAATTGAATCCCTTAGTAGCTGATTTCTCGATATTTAACGGAACTATATGAAACCACTATGGCTGTGTGTCGTATTCATGCCAAGTGTTCATAATTACCATCATATTTCGCTACCACATCAACCTTATAGCTGAGTAACCAAGATAGAAACATGGCAATTTACCCTCAGCTGGAAACAAAATAGGGTATACCATATACTAACGCAGATATATAGTTTTAGCAGCTTGATCTCTTTTTATATGTGCTATATTTGGTAATGTCTGTATACTTATTTTATATATAGTTTATACATATAGATAGATATAGATGTTTTGTAATGTCTGTATACTTATTTTATATATAGTTTATACATAATATAGATAGATAGATATTTTGTAATGTCTGTATACTTATTATATATATAGTTTATACACAATATAGATAGATAGATATTTTGTAATGTCTGTATACTTATTTTATATATAGTTTATACATATAGATAGATATAGATGTTTTTAATGTGAAATTATAATACATTGTAAACATAGTAATGCTCTGTATCTTGGTTGATACACAGAGGAGAGATTAAGGGGGTGACCTGCTTTTTGTTATTTCTCTCCTTTTCTCTCTTTCTCTGGCTTGTATCCATTCGGCCCCATTCAGCCAACTATTTTAAGTCTTTTATTCCCATCTAGGTGTCGATTTATTCCTGGCGAGCGATAGCGAGCCAGCATTATATGAAGAAATCCGGCTTCGCCGGAGAAATTTTTCTATCGAAAAATGTACAAATTTAGCCTGCTGTCAAACAAAAATAAAAAATATGCTGGCTCGCTACCGCTCACCAGTAAGAAATTGACACCTGGATGGGATGAACGTCTTAAAACAGTAGGCTGAATGGGGCCAAATGGATACAAGCCAGAGAGAGATAGAAAAGGACCGAACCAAAACAGGTCACCCTCCTTAAGGTATTCAAACAAGCACATTTTCTATTACTCTTTTATTTCATCACAACAACAATAATAGTAGATATTGTCTTAATTTACAATATTGTTGAAGCAATGAACCCTCGGAATATTAGCCTATAGTCCTGATGGTGACCGGACAACTCAACCAGTAGACCATTTCAACCAGTAGCTCTCAACCAGTACCAAATCACCCAATACGGTGAAGTTAGTTTAGGTTGGTACTATATTTTGGCACTGGTTTGATTGATCTAGGTTGATTTGGCACTGGTTGAGAGCTACTGGTTGAAATGGTCTAGTGGTTGAGATGTCCGGGAACCCAACCTGATACATGTAGGTGTATTATAAGCGATGACATACTGTTGTTCGGTGGAATTATGTTAGACTAATTATTGCCTTTACTTGCCACTAATGGTACTCCGCCTTTAAGGGACCCCACCTCGCTTTTTGTTTTCTCTTTCTCTCCCTCTCTTTGGCTTGTATCCATTCGATCCCATTCAGCCTACTGTTTTAAGACGTTTACCCCCATCCAGGTGTCCATATTTTCCTGGTGAGCGGTAGTGAGCCAGCATATATATACAGTATACTTTTGAGAGCAAGCTAAATGTGTAAATTTTTCGATAGAAAAATGTCTCCGGCGAAGCCGGATATCTCCATATAATGCTGGCTCGCTATCGCTCGCCAGGAAGGCATCGACACCTGGATGGGAATAAACGTCTTGAAACAGTTGGATGAATGGGGCCGAATGGATACAAGCCACAGAGAAGGAGAAAAAAAAGTGAGGTGGGCTCCCTTAATGTCCTAGTTCGTCGTTGATGTTATCGCAGTCAGGAAAAGGCCAAAACTAATTAATCCATGACATTGCATCACATAATCCCTCTTTTGTGTACAATTCTATGGCTAACTCAAATTAGATCCATATTGTAATGTAGTTCGTGCAATGATTGACAATTAAAATGTGTAGTTATAAAAGGGAAATGGTTTAATTTAACATCCCAGTACACCCGAAGGAAAAAAAAAACAATCTCTACAATAACGCTCTAAACATTCTGGAAGGGGGTCGAAATCTTGTGTTAATACCTCATAGACGTATGTTTCGCCCGGTTCATTTCGTTCACACACAATGATATACAGCTCACCAATGGACACGGTTTTTAGAAGGACAGCACCCCCAAAAAGCATGGCCCGTTGTCGTCGTTTGGGGGCTTACGAGCTGGTAGGGGGAAGGTTCCTACGGGAGCCCATCTCGCTTTGTTTTCTCCTTCTCTCCCTCTCTTTGGGTTGTGTCCATTCGGCCCCATTCAGCCTACTGGTTTAGGACGTTTACCCCCATCCAGGTGTCAATATTTTCCTGGCGAGCGGTAGCGAGCCAGCATATATATATTTTTGTTTTGACAGCAAGCTAAATTTGTACATTTTTCGATAGAAAACAAAAATTCCAGCGAAGCCGGATTTCTCCATACAATGCTGGCTCGCTATCACTCGCCAGGAAGAAATCTACACCTGGATGGGGATAAACGTCTTAAAACAGTAGGCTGAATGGGTCCGAATGGATACAAGCCAGGGAAAGAGAAAAGGAGAAAGCAAAAAAAAAAAAAAAAGCGAGGTGGGCCCCCTTAACCGCTCCCCCTGCCACCTCTAACTAATTTTGCCATGCACTTCTACTTCTCACTCTTCTAATTTTCGGTTTTCCTTCTTCAGCTTTCTCCTGGGTCAGCTGACTGCGGTCGGTCTCCCACCCAAACACTAGTGTTGTACAGAAGTTCCTATGCTCTGCTTCATTTCATCTGACGGTAAATAGCATCCCTAAACCGCTAGTTTTTTTCGATACTTAATGAAAATATATGAAACTACGGTTTCTGCATCATATTAAGGGGAGGTATTTAGTTTGTTCCCTAAGTTTTCATCCAGCTTAAAATTACACCCCCTAGACCCCCTTTCAAGATAAATTTGTACATTTTTCGGTAGAAAAATGTCCCGGCCAGAGGCCGGTTTCTCTTAAAATACAGGCTCGCTATCGCTCGCCAGGAAAAAATACACTTAAATGGCACGAAAGGTCTTAAAATTGACGGCAATGGGGCAAAATGTCTTAAAATGTCCAAACTACTAGGGCGAACGTCTTAAAATCTCAAAAAACAATGGGGCTAAACATGAGGGAGAAAGGGGTCCAGAAAAAAATCCTCCAGGTGGAAATCTCCCCTTAAGACTGTTTAATATAATAAGCACCATATTTCACGACAAAATCTTAAAAATAACTTGGGAACTTTGCAATTGACCGTGAGTGGAAAAGAAACCGGTAGTTTACATAATATCACTTTCTTTTTCAGCATCCATTCACTCATGATGTAGTTTGGCTTCTATTATGCTGCCTTATAGATTTAAGGGTGGAGATATTTAGTTTCTTCCCTAGAACTCCATCAAGCTTAAAATTACACCCCCCTAGACCCCCTTTGAAGATAAATGTGTACATTTTTCGGTAGAAAAATGTCCCGTCCGAAGGCCGGTTCCTCTCAAATTACAGGCTCGCTATTGCTCGCCAGGAAAAAATCGACACCTAAATGGCACGAAAGTTCTTAAAATTGACAGAAATGGGGCGAAAGTTCTTAAAATCGCCAAACTAAAGGGGGTGAGCGTCTTAAAATCTAAAAAGCAATGGGGCTAAAGATGAGAGAGAAAGGGGTCCAGAAAAAGATCCCTCAAGTGGAAATCTCCCCTTAAGATTTTTATATATATATATATATAGGTTTGGTTTAGTGTGTTGTCGTTTCGGTAGTTTTTTATTTTGACGAGTTTGTTATATTGATGTGAGCAGTAACCTTTGAGTTCGTTTTCAGGTATAATGTTTTAATTATATGCATTATTCGTGTTTATAAAGTATTTAATTATAATACATATATAATTGGCGTAGTTTCCGCGTATATTCCTGCGGGGTTTGACTTGGCGCTAATTAATGGGAGATGGGTCGTTTTTCGGGTCACCTTTCTCCCTCGTGTTGAGCCCCATTTGATTATATGACGTTCGGCCCATTTGGCGATTTTAACACCTTTCACCCCATTTCGTTGTCAACTTTATGACCTTTTGTGCCATTTAGGTCGATTTTTTCCTGGCGAGCGACAGCAATCCTGAAATTTTAAGAGGAACCGGCCTTCGGTAGGAACATTTTTCTACCGAAAAATGTATACATTTATCTTGAAGGGGGTGTAGTGTGTGTTTTTCTTAGCTTGATGGAGGTCCAGCGAGGAAACTAAGAAATCCAGGATTAAATGAATTAATAAACCAAATAAACGGCCCCTCTCCCCCTTAAAGAGGTCGGCTGTAATGCAGAATTCAGGATTACTGACGGGCCCTGGGAAGCGATAATATTATATGTAACTCAGTTCTTTCCAGTCGTATACGAGAATATTATATGTAACCCAGTTCTTTCCAGTCGTATACGAGAATATTATATGCAACCAGTTCTTACCAGTCGTATACGAGAATGTTATATGTAACCAAGTTCTTTCCAGTCGTATACGAGAATATTATATGTAACTCGGTTCTTGCCTGTCGTATACGAGAATATTATATGTAACCCAGTTCTTTCCAGTCGTCTACGATAATATTATATGTAACCCAGTTCTTACCAGTCGTATATATCGTCGCTTCACGCCCCCTTGCCACATGACTCGTTGCCGCCGTTTGGGGGCTTCCGGGCTTGTAGGTGGAGCGGCCAAGGTTCTTGGCAGCTCTCCCTATCACCTCCAACTAATTTTGTCATGTCCTTTTCTTTCTCCTCCTTTCTAGTTTTCGTTTTTCCCTCTTCCGCTTTCTCCTGGGGCTGCCATCAGAGGCCGGTCTCCCACCCTTGAACTGTTGTGGTCCCGTCCCTCCCTTCCCTTCCGGTTGACTTCCCTGTTTGCTTTCTTCCTTTCTCTTTAACTGCTTCGGAGGTTCTAGTTTCCTTAGGGCTTCGCCTTGGTGTCTCTGATCACTGCTGAGTTGGCAGAGTCCACCTGGCGACAGGTGCTGCCGGCCAGGGCTCGCAAGGCTCGTTGCTGGAGGATAGGCACTATAGGGTTGCTTTGGGGTTTCTGACTCTCTTCTCTCTTCCCAGTGAGTGTGTCAGCTGACTACGCCGGCCCCGTTCTCCGTGGGACAAAGCTGCAGGACAAATGCCCGGGTTGTACAAGGTCCCTAGCTCAAAGCCGAGACCTGTCCCATCTCAATTGGCCGCATTCTGGGTTTCGTGGCCCTGCGGAGGTCTTTCTCCCTTTCGTTGCCAGGGGCACCTGGTAACCGCAGTATCTTCTTCCATGCTTTACCCCTTTTCTCTTGCTATGGTGACGACTTATGCTTTTTTCCCTGTTCTTCCCTGTTTATGGCTTCTGCTTTAGTGGTTCCGGAGAGTGAGCCCCTTGTGGCATGCAGCCTGCCACTTGGGGGTCTGTTGTCTGGCTGTCAGTCCGGTTCACCGCGGGAGCACGGTGAGTCGGGGATGGTTTTGGGTGCTCTCGACCGGCCCGCTGAAATATCCCTCGGTCGTCGCTCGTCCCTCTCGTCCATTACCGTTCCGGATCCTTCTACTACCCTTCCGTCTTCGTCACGTCTTTCTCCACCCTCCACTACCCAGGATTTCATCTCCTCTCCTGTCGTTATTTCTGCGTGTTCCTCTTCTCCCTCTAGTCATGTCACCCTCGACCCTTTTCTGCCCTCCCTCCCTCGTTCTCTTTCCTCTTCTTCTCCAGTTTCGTCCTCTTCTCGTCCTCGCTCCTCGGTCCTCCCTCTGTCCTCTCTCTTTGCACCTCCTTCCTTTACTAAGTTTTTCTCCATCCCTGCTTCTGCGCCTCTAGCCGGTGATGACCTCCTCTTCCACCTGCGTCTCCTTCAACAGGTGGGAAAGGACGTCACCTTCCACTCCCGCCATGATGCCTCCCGTCTTGTTACCGTCCAAAACGAACTTCAGGCTACTGCTATGTCCTCTTTCGTCGATTGTTCTGGCACCCCCATCCCGGCTCAAAAAGATCAACGACTCAACTCCTGTACAGGGACTGTCCTGATCCCCGCTTCCATCCGTCTCGGGGGTCGTCCATTCGCGGATTGCGCCGACCTCGTCAAGGACATCGTTGTCGCTCAAGACCACAAGGTGGTTAGTGTGGTATGCTACACTATCCCTCCTCGCGACCTTCGCCGCGATCCCGCTAACATTGCCAAGATCTCTTTTGATGGACTTTCCCTTCCTGCCCATGTTATTGTCGGTGGTACTCGCCTCCCCGTGACTGTGTCTCTTCCCCGTCCACTCCAGTGTCGCAGCTGCAGGCGTTTCGGCCACCCGGCGAAGTTCTGCCATACAGCCGCTGAGAGCCCACTCTGCCCGCACTGTGCGCAGTCCGGACATGCCGTTGGTGAATGTCAGTCAACGTCCCAGTTCTGCCTTAATTGCCGCGGGTCTCATTCGGCCGACTCTAAGATTTGCCCCGTTCATCTGTTCGAGTCTGAGGTTGCTGTCCTCAAAGCGAGACACGGCCTTACGCTCACCGCAGCCCGCCAAGAGGCTCGTCGCTTGGGCTTCACCCCTCAGTCATTTTCCAAGACTCTGTCTCCTCCCTCCTCTTCTTCGCCTCCCTCTACCACGCCCCCCCCCCCCTTTTTCTGGTTCCTCGGTGCCTTCCACCGCCTCCGCTCCCTCCGTCCCCCCCGTCGCACCAGTTTCGTCATCTGCCTCCCTTCCTTCTACCGGTGCTTCTCCCGGATTTTCTCCTTCCTCCTCTTCTGTCTCCTCCATTGTCCTTCTGTCTCTTCCTTTTCTGTCCCTTTGTCTAACACTTTCTCTGTTCTCAGTCCTCCTACTTCTGCCCCTTCATCTTGCTCTCTTCCTTGTTCCTCCTCTTCTAGTCTCCCTCAACGCTCTCACCGTTCGAAGCCTCCCCCCCCATTCTCCGTCATCTTCCTCTTCTAGTCGCCCCAAATCTCCTACTCGCTCTAAACTTCCCTTCTCCTCTACCAAATGGGCTCCTGTGCTCCGTTCTTCCTCGCCCGCTTCCTCTTTTAAATGTAAGGGTGGTCTCCGTGATGTGCGGAGCTCAAGTCCCTGCGAGAACAAGAAGAAGTCGCCTCCTTCTCCTTCTGTTTCCCTTTCTCCTCTCTCCGTCCAGTCTCCTCCTCTTCCCGTCACTGCATCCCTAGATTTCTCCTACGAAACCCTCCCTAAGATTGATGAATTTATCCGTTCTACCCACCCACCACCTTTAACTGTTCATGCCGAAGTTCATCCTACCCCCTCTTCTCTCCCCCCTACCCCTCTCCCGCCTTCCCCTGCCCCGTCCTTTTCCTCCACTCCCCCTTCTGGCCTTCCTCCGGGCCCTCCTCCTCTTCCTCCTCCTGACCCTCCCCCTCTTCCTTCTCCTGCCCTTACCCCCTCCTTCTCTTCCCACCCGCCGTCCGTCTTTCCTACCTCTTCCGGCCCTCCTCCTTCCTCTCCTCTTTCTCTGTTAGACCTCCCTATGCCCCCCGGTTTCCAGTCTTCCCCTTCAACGTCTTCTCCAATTCCTGCTATTATTTCCCATCGTTAGCCTCTCTTGGCTATATTTTCCACCCACGGTGTTAACTGTATTTTGTAAATATGTTGTATAGTGTACGTCTTTTCTTCCCTCTTGTACGCGTCTTCTTTTTATTCTTTTTTGTCTTTTTAATGTCCATTTTACAATGGAACATTCGTAGTTTTACAGCACATCGTGTTGATCTTCGTTACCTTATCTCTAGGTTTAGCCCACTTGTTATTAGTTTACAAGAATCTCGTTTATCTTATGCCCCCTCCCCAATACCTTTTTACTCCTATATAAGTTCTCCCCGATCCCAGTATGCTACTTGCCTCCTCGTACATCATGATGTCCCAGTGTCTCCATTAACTATCCGTACCTCTCTTAAATGCACGCTTGCCAGAGTGTTCCTTTCACGCTGGCTTACAGTAGTTTCCATATACCTTTCCCCCTCGATCCCGATCGATCGATGTTCCAGAATTAAACAGGATCCTTTCTCTATTACCTCCACCTTTCCTCCTTTTAGGGGATTTTAATTGCAGGCATTCCCTGTGGGGTGACTCTACCGTTAATACACGAGGTCGTTCCCTTGAGGCTCTGATTCGTACACACGATTTATTTCTTTTAAACACTGGTTCTTCTACGCATTTTGATAGCGGCACCCGTACCTTCTCATGTATTGACTTGTCTCTGTGTTCCCCTACACTATCCTTGGATTTCACTTGGAAGGTCTTTAATGATTACTGTGCGACTGACCACTTCCCGATTGTCCTCTCCCCTACGTCTTAGTCCCCAGTGCCGCGCCCTCCCCGTTGGTGTTTTGATCGTGCCGACTGGTCATCTTTCGCTGATCTCGCCGTTCCGCCTAATCCGACCCTTGCTTTCCCGGACCCTGATGCCATGCTTACCAGTTTCCTGATGTTTGTGCTCCATGCTGCCTATACTTGTATTCCACGCACCACTCGGAGTATGTCTTCTAAGTGTGTACCGTGGTGGACTGCTCAGTGCACTTCGGCTTTACGCAATAAAAGAGCCAAGTGGAAGAGTTTCCGTCGGAAAAAAGGCTCTCCATATGAGCGGGATGCGTATACTCTTTTCGAACAGGCTAATGCCGTCTTCCGTCGTACAATCCGCTCTGCAAAAAAATCTAGCTGGATGTCGTATGCCTCTACTATCAACGGGGATACACCTGTTCCGCAAGTCTGGGCTCGCGTCAGGAAGATTGCAGGGAAACATGCACCTACGCCGGCCCCAGTCCTCCATACCAACACTGGCATTGTGGGCGATCCGTCTCTGGTGGCCAATATTTTGGGACAACATTTCAGTGATGTTAGCACTGGCTCCCATCTCCCGCCCTCCTTCCAGATGCATAAACGCCGTTCTGAACTTAAGCGACTTGACTTCGCCTTATCATCTGATCAGTTTTCAATGCCCCCTTCTCCCGGGCTGAGCTTGAGTCTAGCCTGGGAGCCTGTAAGGATACATGTGAAGGCCCTGACGGTGTCCATTACTTGATGCTGAAGCACTTATCTCCACCTGCACTTGGCTTTCTCTTATCCATCTACAACCGTCTGTGGTCCACAGGCTTTTTTCCGGCTGAGTGGAGACATGCCATCCTTCTCCCATTCCTTAAGCCGGGTAAGTCGGGCCACGCACCAGCAGATTACCGTCCCATTGCCCTGGTCAGTTGTGTAGGCAAATTATTAGAACGCATGGTTCACTCCCGCTTAATGTGGCTCCTGGAATCAAGAGGCATCCTGTCACCTTTTCAATATGGCTTTCGCAAGGGCCGTAGTACTTTGGACCCATTATTGAGATTGGCGACTTCTATCCGCGATGCCTTTTCGGACACTAAGTCGGTTTTAGCTGTATTCTTCGATCTTGAAAAAGCGTATGATGCTGCCTGGAAATACAACATCCTTCATACCCTTTTACGTTCTGGTGTGTCTGGCAACATGGCGGTATTCTTGAAGAACTTTCTCCGTGATCGTACTTTCCGAGTCAAGCTTCAGAATACATTCTCACAAACATACCCCCAACACGACGGTGTCCCACAGGGTTGTGTTCTTAGTACCATCCTTTTTATCCTAGCTATTAATGGTATTATTTCTTCTCTCCCTCATGGTGTCCGTGCTTCTTTGTATGTGGACGACTTCGCTATTTACGCTGTGGGTTTGGATATCGCTGCCCTACAAAATCTCATGCAGAAGTCCATTGATGCAGCTGCGCAGTGGGCTACGGCCCATGGTTTTCGGTTTTCGCCCTCGAAATCTTGTGCCGTCATCTTCACAAAATGCCATACAGTCCCGCATCCTGTTCTTACGTTGTATAACCGCCCTCTGCCTTACAGGTCCTCAGCTCCATTCTTAGGTCTCATTTTCGATACTCGGTTGACATGGTACCCGCACATTACTTCGTTACTGACCTCCACCACCCGACGGCTTCAACTCTTACAAACCCTTAGCCACTTGTCTTGGGGTGCGGACCGGGCGACTCTTCTGCGCCTCCATACAACGCTTATTCTCTCCAAGATCGATTATGGCTGCCAGGTATATGCCTCCGCTGCGCGTACAAACCTTAAGCGCCTAGACTCCCTTCACCATCACGGTCTGCGCTTGTCGCTAGGGGCTTTTCGCTCTACTCCGGTTATTAGCCTTTATGCTGAATCAGGTGTCCCACCGCTATCATCCAGGCGGGATAAACTGACCCTTCGCTGTCATCTTCGCCTTCTGCAACACAGTTCGGCTGGTTTTCCTCCCACGGCTTCCGGCTTAGCCCCATCAGTGTCTGCTACTTCGTTCCCCGGTCGGGTCTCTGCTTTACTAGCCTCCTTCTCTTTTCCCATTCCATCGGTGCTACCCCTCCGACAGTCAGAGTTCCCCCCATGGCTACTCCCTCGCCCTACCGTTTGTACAGCTGCCCTCCCCCCCTCTAAGGCCTCTTCAACCCCACAGTTGCTTTATGCTCAGTTTGCGGAACATGTGCTACGCCACTCTTCAGCCGTTCCAGTGTACACTGATGGTTCCAAGACCTCCGCCGGTACAGGGTTTGCGGTTGTGTTCCCGGACCGGACCTTCCAACGTCACATCCATTCATGTGCTAGTGTCTTTACGGCTGAGTTATTTGCTATTTTATTTGCCCTACGTACTATTTTTTGTTCACACCTGCATACCTTTGTAATTTTTAGTGACTCCCTTAGTGCTCTTCAGAGTATTCAGTCTCTTCCCGCTGTTAACCCCTTAATGCTGGATATTCAAGAATGGTTGTTCCGCATCGCTACTAAATTGAAGTCCCTGTCTTTCTGTTGGGTCCCGAGTCATGTTGGAGTGCCTGGCAATGAGCGGGTTGATTTTTTCGCCCGCTCTGCTATTACCTCTCACCGCCTCGTGCCACGACGTATTCCTGCATCTGATTACTTCCCACGTGTTACTCAATTACTACGTCAGCGCTGGCAGGACGAATGGACCTCCATGAGGGTGTCTGATGTCAAACTGCATTCTGTCAAACCTTCCGTCCTACCTTGGAAGTCTTCCTCTCATCGCAATCGTCGATGGGAGACCGCTCTAGCCCGTCTTCGGCTCGGCCACACCAGGCTCACGCATGGTCATTTGATGTCCTGTGATGTCCCCACGCTCTGTCCTTGCTGCCATATTCCAGTGTCTGTCCAGCATCTCCTGATCGACTGTCCGCGTTTCTCCAATGCCCGACGGCAGGCATTCCCCTTCATATCCTCCCTTAATCGCCCCCTTGTCTTAGCCGATATGCTTGGAGAGTCCCCCACTTTCTCCCTCCCACATCTTATGCGGTTTCTCCTCCATACCCGTCTCCTTCAGCTTCTTTAATTAGTGTCTCCTAGTCTTCTTCTCCTCTACT
This sequence comes from Paralithodes platypus, assembly GCA_032716605.1. NCBI lineage: Eukaryota > Metazoa > Arthropoda > Malacostraca > Decapoda > Lithodidae > Paralithodes > Paralithodes platypus. The sequence goes on along the minus strand of CM064549.1, from coordinate 29,799,861 downwards.
CCGTATTGCGCCCAGCCCCACAACACCTCCGGTGTTTTTTTTTTTTTCCACAAAGTTTCTTTTGGTGCCACATAGTCTTTTTAGGCTTGGTGCGAATCCCTATTTTAATAATAATATCGTCGCTTCACATCATCACATCTCTTCAGAAGGACGTTTCCATGCACTAACGGACACCCTTCACGAATACGTGAATCGTGGTTCCGATCGTGAGAGGGTTAAGTAAACCCACAAAGGTTTCTGTAATGTATTGTCAGTTTTTTAAATGCCCTCTATGGTAGAGTCCTACTTGGGAAAACAAATCCAACTTTACAAATTGTTCGTCTTGGTTGCATAAAGTAAAGAGGTGGACGTCCATTAAAGGGGTAGTGCTTGGTTGTTGGTCTATATATTTATTTATCTATTTATTTTTTAGTGTTCTCGCTAGACCTCCATCAAGCTTAGAAAAACACCCCCTAGACCCCCTTTTCAAGATAAATTTGTACATTTTTCGGTAGAAAAATCTCCCGGCCAAAGGCCGGTTCCTTCTAAAATTAGAGGCTCGCTTTCGCTCGCCAGGAAAAATCGACACCTAAAGGGCAGGAATGGTTTTAATATTGACAAAAACATGAGGCGAAAGATTTAAAAATCGCTAAACTAGCGGAACGAACGTCTTAAGACCTCAAAACTAATATGCTAAAAATGAGGGAGAAGGGGGTCCAGAAAAAGCGAGTAGTACCCCATTAGGAGCGGAGGTTGTTCGTCTTGGTTGCATACAGTAAAGAGGTGGCCATCCATTAAGAGCGGAGGTTGGGCTGGTTTGGTGACTTATGGTGATCCTCTCATTAGCAAGGTGTCGTAGATTGGGAGGAAGAAGAGGTACGTACAGGTGAAGACCTTTGTTAGGCGTTACAATGAATAGTTAATATATATACAAATCTTTGCTTTGGACAAACCCTTTATCTCATGGAGTACCAGCGGCGTGTGTTATATTGTATTCTAGCTATATTTAGACAAGACTATGCAACTTAGTAAGGATCTGTGGTAGTTAAAAGGGTTGGTTGAGATAGTTTGAAGCCTTATTATTGCTAGAGGTCCTTCCCAAGCTGAGTAAAATCGTCTAATAGTTACCAAAATATTATAAAAAGAACGTCCCTGGTACTGTATGGGTTAAGGATCCCAGCTAAAAACAAACCCTCTGAATCTCAAGTGACTGGAGTCCATTAATAAGCAACACCATTAACTACAACTCGTTGCTGTCTAGAGAGAGAGAGAGAGAGGGGGGGGGGGGAAGAGGAGTAATGCTGTTTGAGAGAGAGAGAGAGAGAGGGGGGAAGAGGAGTAATGCTGTTTGAGAGAGAGAGAGGGGGGGGGGGGGAAGAGGAGTAATGCTGTTTGAGAGAGAGAGAGAGAGAATGAGGGAGAGGCCAGCCCGAGTAAACAGGTCAGACAATTTGTTTTGCCCTTGACACCTTAAAGAGCTCTCCGGCACTAAGAGTATAATATAATATGCAAGTTAGCCAATGAGTAGTCCCGTTCATTTCCCGATCCCGATAATATAGCAAGACAGCACTATGATAATACAGTCGACGGATATCACATACCGAGGGTGATCGAGTAATTCGAATATACTGGCGTGATACACATTATTCAGTGTTATTATTATTATTTATATACTATTATTATAACCTATAATATACTGTATATATAAATGTGTGAACATTTAGGAGTATTTCATCCAATTTGTGAACATTTAGGGGTATTTCATCCAATTTGTGAACATTTAGGAGTATTTCATCCAATTTGTGAACATTTAGGAGTATTTCATCCAATTTGTGAACATTTAGGAGTATTTCATCCAATTTGTGAACATTTAGGAGTATTTCATCCAATTTGTGAACATTTAGGAGTATTTCATCCAATTCAATAATTAAAACTTCTACACAAGAACGAGAATGATATACAACCGTTTACTAACTCTAAACTTTTACAACCGTATAATTAATTTGAACTTACTAGCCATTAGGACAAAACAAAAGTTAACTAAAAACCTTAAATGTCTATCTATTATTGATTACCGATATATTTCACCATTGTAACCATTCCTAAGTCACTGTCGTCTGCTTTCATGCATTGGTTGGGACTCAGAAAAATCAATACAAGCTTCATCATCTGTATTTTGGTCTTGTTAAGAAATCTACATTGCCTACAGACTAAATGTTGAACAAATTAAAGCAGTTTGCAGATGTTATGCTAATTTTGTGTATGCTTTTCTTATTAAAATTATTTCACATTTTCACTCACAATGCGCTAGTTATGTAGCTATGTTTTGATGTGCTTCGACAATGCGTTTTTTTTTTTTTTTTTGAAGGCTCGCATTACGACTGTTCATGCACACTCCAGCCAATTATAGCACCGGCCTTCTATAAGTCTGTTTCATGTAAATTGGTGGTGAATTGAATCCCTCTGCAGCTGATTTATCGATGCTTAATGGAAACAAAATAGGAAACAGCTCATATTATTATATTAAAGCCAAGTTTTCATAATGAACAGCACATTTTTCTATCGAAAAATGTACAAATTAATCTAGAAGGGGGATCTAATGGATGTGTTTTTAAGTTTTATGGAAGTCTAGCGATGAAACTAAAGAAATAATATATATATATATATATATATATATATATATATATATATATATATATATATATATATATATATGAAATAATCGACCAAAAAGTAACCACTACCCCCTTAAATTATTAATACTAAGTAAACCACTACCCCCTTAAATTATTAATACTAAGTAATTTATTATAAAAGTAACCACTACCCCCTTAAATTATTAATACTAAGTAATTTATTATAAAAGTAACCACTACCCCCTTAAATTATTAATACTAAGTAATTTGGATACTCGGAATAACCCATGTAATAGTTAAGATCAAATTCAAGAGCAAAGTGACAAACCTAATATAGACGAAAGATATAGAGAAGCTGCATAACAGGTATACTACTTTGCTGAAAGGAAAAACCTATACCTTTAACCCTTTGAGTACCAGCGACGTGTGTTGTATTATATTCTAGCTATATTTTGACGATATTATGCAGCTTAGGAAGGATCTGTGGTAGTTAGAAGGGTTGGTTAAGGGGAGGTTTTTAGTGAGTTTCCTAGACTTCCATCAAGCTTGAAATTACACCCCCTTGACCCCCTTTAAAAATAAATGTGTAATTTTTCGGTAGAAAAATGTCCCGGCCGAAGGCCGGTTCCTCTTAAATTACAGGCTCGCTATCGCTCGCCAGAAAAAAATCGACACCTAAATGACACGAAAGGTCTTAAAAGTGAAATAAATGGGGCGAAAGTTCTTAAAATCGCCAAACTAATGGGGCGAACGTCTTAAAATCTCAAAAGCAATGGGGCTAATCATGAGGGAGAAAGGGGTAAAGAAAAAAAATCCCTCAAGTGGAAATCTCCCCTTAAGGTAGTTTGAAGCCTTATTATTGCTAGAGGTCCTTCCTAAGCTGAATAAAACCGTTTAATAGTTGCCAGAATATGATGGAAAAAGGACGTCCCTGGTACTGAACGGGTTAATTGAACTACATATGCATCAGAGTGCAGAATTATGGGAACAGTAAAACTCGGGATCACCTTTTATTTTTAGATTTAAATATGCCTGTTGTTTTTTAATGTTAACCGATTCAGTATACCATATCACATTATTTTTATTTCTGGTTATTATTGCAGGAATTGATTCAGTTTAAGGGGGGGTGACCTGTTTTTGTTCTGTTCTTTTCTATCTTTCTCTGGCTTGTATGCATTCGGCCCCATTCAGCCAACTATTTTAAGACGTTTATCCCCATCTAGGTGTCGATTTCTTCCTGGCGAGCGATAGCGAGCCAGCATTATATGAAGAAATCCGGCTTCGCCGGAGAAATTTTTTCTATCGAAAAATTTACAAATTTAGCCTGCTGTCAAACAAAACTAAAAAATATTCTAGCTCGCTACCGCTCACCAGTAAAAAATTGACACCTAGATGGGGATTAACGTCTTAAAACAGTAGGCTGAATGGGGCCAAATGGATACAAGCCAGAGAAAGATAGAAAAGGACAGAAAAAAAAAACAGGTCACCCCCCTTAAGAAAGGTTTGGAGAATTCAGAATAAATGTATTGCGTTTTTCTTTAATATAGTGAAGCACTTCGAAAAAAGATTGATGATCAGTAATAGTTTCCATAACTGTTAGCTCTCTCTCAAAAATAAATTTAAAATACTCGAAATTGGATTCATATTGTAATTTATATTTACACGGGAAATTCTTTACAAAACTATAAAGCAAGCAAACTGTGTGAATGAATTCGCGTTTATAACACACACGCACCATACACACACCACACACACACACTTACACACCACACACACGCACCTACACACCACACACGCACCTACACACCACACAGGCATCGACACACCCACGCCTACACACCACACACACGCACCTACACACCACACACACGCGCCTACACACCACACACACGCGCCTACACACCACACACGCACCTACACACCACACACACGCGCCTACACACCACACACGCACCTACACACCACACACACACGCCTACACACCACACACACGCGCCTACACACCACACACGCACCTACACACCACACACACGCACCTACACACCACACAGGCATCTACACACCCACGCCTACACACCACACACACGCACCTACACACCACACACACGCGCCTACACACCACACACACGCGCCTACACACCACACACGCACCTACACACCACACACACGCGCCTACACACCACACACACACGCCTACACACCACTAACGCACCTACACACCACACACACGCGCCTACACGCACCACACACCACCTATACACCACACGCGCCTACACACCACACACACGCGCCTACACACCACACACACGCGCCTACACACCACACACACACGCCTACATGCACCATACACCACACGCACCTGCACACCACACACGCGCCTACACACCACACACGCACCTAAACACCACACACGCACCTACACACCACACACACGCGCCTACACACCACACACGCACCTACACGCCACACACGCGCCTACACACCACACACGCACCTACACACCCCACACACGCGCCTACACGCACCACACGCGCCTACATACCACTTGTCATGAGAAGAAGGATGAGTGTTTGAGAAGTGTGTGTCGAGGAGAGCAAAGAGGAGTGTCGCAAAGCCTGTTAAGTGGAGATGGGCTTATTTATTTCCTCATTTATGTATCTTTAAACAATTGTTTTTAGTTTCCTCCCTAGACCTCCATCAAACTGTAAAAAACACCCCTTAGACCCCCCTTCAAGATAAATTTGTACATTTCCTCAGTAGAAAAATGTCCCGGCCAAAGGCCGGTTACTCCTAAAATTATAGGTTGGCTATCACTCGCCAGGAAAAAATCGACACCTAAATGGCACGAAAGTTCTAAATATTGACAACTAAATGGGGTGAAAGGTGTTAAAATCGCCAAACTAATGGGCCGAACGTCTTAAAAAAAACACCAATGGGACTAAACATGAGGGAGAAAGTAGTCTATAAAAACTGCCCATCTCCCCTTAAACCCGGCTCACATTATCTATCATACCGGAGGTGATACTGGAGTTGGCTTATTCCACTACGCACTACGAAAATTAGCATTATTCTGATCGATGATTGTGATATCCTCGTTTCACTTAAGGGGACCGACCTGCTTTTTCTCTCTGGGTTTTATCAATTCGGCCCCATTCAGCTTACTGTTTTAAGACGTTTCTCCCCATTCAGGTATCAATTTTTTTCCTGGCAAGCGATAGCGAGCCATCATTGTATGGAAATAGAGGTTCTTCCGAAAAATGTACATATTAAGTCAGCTGTCTAAAACATAATTCAAATTATGCTGGCTCGCTGTCGCTCGCCAGGTGTAAATCGACACCTGGATGAGGATAAATGTCTTAAAACAGTAGCCTGAATGGGGTCGAATGACTACTACCCAGACAGACAATAAAAATGGGTCGGTCCTCTTAAGGGGAGGTTTTTAGTTTGTTTCCTACTCCTCCAGCAATCTTAAGATTTCACCCCCTTGACCATCTTTCAAGATAAATTTGTACATTTTTCGGTAGAAAAATGTCCCGGCCAAAGGCCGGGTACTCTTAAATTACAGGCTCGCTATCGCTCGCCAGGATAAAATAGACACCTAAATGGAACGAAAGGTCCTAAAAAATGGGGTGAAAGTTCTTAAAATCGCCAAAATAATGGGGCGAATGTCTTAAAATCTCATAAGCAAGGGGGCTAGACATGAGGGAGAAAGGGGTCAAGAAAAAAGTCCCTCAAGTGGATATCTCCCCTTAATGCCTTTACTAGGGTGATGCTATAATATATACTGTACATGTGTGATTGTATAAGCATGCTAGCTCACAGTAAACTATTATATTCAACATAGGAAACACCTCTCTCATAGCCAAGAAATGTCAAATTATATTGAATATTTCCTTCAGTACGTTATATCTTATTGAATACTTCCTTCAGTACGTTATATCTGTTATTGAATACTTCCTTCAGTATGTTATATCTGTTATTGAATACTTCCTTCAGTACGTTATATCTGTTATTGAATACTTCCTTCAGTAAGTTATATCTGTTATTGAATACTTCCTTCACTACGTTATATCTGTTATTGAATACTTCCTTCAGCACGTTATATCTGTTATTGAATACTTCCTTCAGTAAGTTATATCTGTTATTGAGTACTTCCTTCAGTACGTTATATCTGTTATTGAATACTTCCTTCAGTACGTTATATCTGTTATGGAATACTACCTTCAGTACGTTACATCTGTTATGGAATACTTCCTTCAGTACGTTATATCTGTTATGGAATACTTCCTTCAGTACGTTATGTCTGTTATTGAATACTTCCTTCAGTACATTATATCTGTTATTGAATACTTCCTTCAGTACGTTATATCTGTTATTGAATACTTCCTTCAGTACGTTATATCTATTATTGAATACTTCCATCAGTACGTTATATCTGTTATTGAATACTTCATTCAGTACATTATATCTGATATTGAATACTTCCTTCAGTACGTTATATCTGTTATTGAATACTTCCATCAGTACGTTATATCTGTTATTGAATACTTCCTTCAGTACGTTATATCTGTTATTGAATACTTCCTTCAGTACGTTATATGTTATTGAATACTTCCTTCAGTACGTTATATCTGTTATTGAATACTTCCTTCAGTACGCTATATCTGTTATTGAATACTTCCTTCAGTACGTTATATCTGTTATTGAATACTTCCTTCAGTACGTTATATCTGTTATTGAATACTTCCTTCAGTACGTTATATCTGTTATTGAATACTTCCTTCAGTACGTTATATCTGTTATTGAATACTTCCTTCAATACGTTATATCTGTTATTGAATACTTCCTTCAGTACGTTATATCTGTTATTGAATACTTCCTTCAGTACGTTATATCTGTTATTGAATACTACCTTCAGTACGTTATATCTGTTATTGAATACTTCCTTCAGTACATTATATCTGTTATTGAATACTTCCTTCAGTACGTTATATCTGTTATTGAATACTTCCTTCAGTACATTATATATGTTATTGAATACTTCCTTCAGTACGTTATATCTGTTATTGAATACTTCCTTCAGTACGTTATATGTTATTGAATACTCCCTTCAGTACGTTATATCTGTTATGGAATACTTCCTTCAGTACGTTATATCTGTTATGGAATACTTCCTTCAGTACGTTATATCTGTTATTGAATACTTCCTTCAGGACGTTATATCTGTTATTGAATACTTCCTTCAGTACATTATATCTGTTATTGAATACTTCCTTCAGTACGTTATATCTGTTATTGAATACTTCCTTCAGTACGTTATATCTGTTATTGAATACTTTCTTCAGTACATTATATCTGTTATTGAATACTTCCTTCAGTACGTTATATCTGTTATTGAATACTTCCTTCAGTACGTTATATCTGTTATTGAATACTTCCTTCAGTACGCTATATCTGTTATGGAATACTTCCTTCAGTACGTTATATCTGTTATTGAATACTTCCTCCAGTACGTTATATCTGTTATTGAATACTTCCTTCAGGACGTTATATCTGTTATTGAATACTTCCTTCAGTACGTTATATCTGTTATTAAATAGTTCCTTCAGTACGTTATATATGTTATTGAATACTTCCTTCAGTACGTTATATTTGTTATTGAATACTTCCTTCAGTACGTTATATTTGTTATTGAATACTTCCTTCAGTACGTTATATCTGTTATTGAATACTTCCTTCAGTACGTTATATCTGTTATTGAATACTTCCTTCAGTACGTTATATCTGTTATTGAATACTTCCTTCAGTACGTTATATCTGTTATTGAATACTTCCTTCAGTACGTTATATCTGTTATTGAATACTTCCTTCAGTACGTTATATCTGTTATTGAATACTTCCTTCAGTACGTTATATCTGTTATTGAATACTTCCTTCAGTACGATATATCTGTTATTGAATACTTCCTTCAGTACGTTATATCTGTTATTGAATACTTCCTTCAGTACGTTATATCTGTTATTGAATACTTCCTTCAGTACGTTATATCTGTTATTGAATACTTCCTTCAGTACGTTATATCTGTTATTGAATACTTCCTTCAGTACGTTATATCTGTTATTGAATACTTCCTTCAGTACGTTATATCTGTTATTGAATACTTCCTTCAGTACGTTATATCTGTTATTGAATACTTCCTTCAGTACGTTTTATCTGATATTGAATACTTCATTCAGAACGTTATATCTGTTATTGAATTCTTCCTTCAGTACGTTATATCTGTTATTGAATACTTCCTTCAGTACGTTATATCTGTTATTGAATACTTCCTTCAGTACGTTATATCTGTTATTGAATACTTCCTTCAGTACGTTATATCTGTTATTGAATACTTCCTTCAGTACGTTATATCTGTTATTGAATACTTCCTTCAGTACGTTATATCTGTTATTGAATACTTCCTTCAGTACGTTATATCTGTTATTGAATACTTCCTTCAGTACGTTATATCTGTTATTGAATACTTCCTTCAGTACGTTATATCTGTTATTGAATACTTCCTTCAGTACGTTATATCTGTTATTGAATACTTCCTTCAGTACGTTATCTGTTATTGAATACTTCCTTCAGTACGTTATATCTGTTATTGAATACTTCCTTCAGTACGTTATATCTGTTATTGAATACTTCCTTCAGTACGTTATATCTGTTATTGAGTACTTCCTTCAGTACGTTTATCTGTTATTGAATACTTCCTTCAGTACGTTATATCTGTTATTGAATACTTCCTTCAGTACGTTATATCTGTTATTGAATACTTCCTTCAGTATGTTATATCTGTTATTGAATACTTCCTTCAGTACGTTATATCTGTTATTGAATACTTCCTTCAGTACTTATATCTGTTATTGAATACTTCCTTCAGTACGTTTTATCTGATATTGAATACTTCATTCAGAACGTTATATCTGTTATTGAATTCTTCCTTCAGTACGTTATATCTGTTATTGAATACTTCCTTCAGTACGTTATATCTGTTATTGAATACTTCCTTCAGTACGTTATATCTGTTATTGAATACTTCCTTCAGTACGTTATATCTGTTATTGAATACTTCCTTCAGTACGTTATATCTGTTATTGATACTTCCTTCAGTACGTATATCTGTTATTGAATACTTCCTTCAGTACGTTATATCTGTTATTGAATACTTCCTTCAGTACGTTATATCTGTTATTGAATACTTCCTTCAGTACGTTATATCTGTTATTGAATACTTCCTTCAGTACGTTATCTGTTATTGAATACTTCCTTCAGTACATTATATCTGTTATTGAATACTTCCTTCAGTACGTTATATCTGTTATTGAATACTTCCTTCAGTACGTTATATCTGTTATTGAATACTTCCTTCAGTACGTTATATCTGTTATTGAATACTTCCTTCAGTACGTTATATCTGTTATTGACTACTTCCTTCAGTACGTTATATCTGTTATTGAATACTTCCTTCAGTACGTTATATCTGTTATTGATACTTCCTTCAGTACGTTATATGTTATTGAATACTTCCTTCAGTACGTTATATCTGTTATTGAATACTTCCTTCAGTACGTTATATCTGTTATTGAATACTTCCTTCAGTACGTTATATCTGTTATTGAATACTTCCTTCAGTACGTTATATCTGTTATTGAATACTTCCTTCAGTACGTTATATCTGTTATTGAATACTTCCTTCAGTACGTTATATCTGTTATTGAATACTTCCTTCAGTACGTTATATCTGTTATTGAATACTTCCTTCAGTACGTTATGTCTGTTATTTCCACCTAGCGATTTTATTTAGTTCTTTTGCGTTTATCTTGTGTCGTCCCAGTTTTGGTTTGTTTGTATTGCAAGTTTTACATTTTAATATAAATTCAATATATTCTTGGCAACACTATGCGCTTTAATTAAATCCAGATCCAAGTTATCTCAATTAAAGGGAGGTATTTAGTTTGTTCCCTACGTTTTCATCAAGCTTAAAATTACACCCCCTAGACCGCCTTTCAAGATAAATTTGTACATTTTTGGGGAGAAAAATTTCCCGGCCGAAGGCTTGTTCCTCTTAAATTACAGGCTCGCTAACGCTCACCAGGAAAAAATCGACACCTAAAGGGGACGAAAGGTCTTAAAAGTGACATAAATGGGGTGAAAGTTCTTAAAATCGCCAAACTAATGGGGCGAACGTCTTAAAATCTCAAAAGCAATGGGCCTAAACATGAGGGAGAAAGGGGTAAAGAAAAAAATCCCTCCAGTGGAAATCTCCCCTTAATACGAACGGATATTTGTTTTGTTTTACATTACACCAATATCACACTTATGTTTTGTTATACATTACACCAATATCACACTTATGTTTTGTTATACATTACACCAATATCACACTTATGTTTTGTTATACATTACACCAATATCACACTTATGTTTTGTTATACATTACACCAATATCACACTTATGTTTTGTTTTACATTACACCAATATCACACTTATGTTTTGTTATATATTACACCAATATCACACTTATGTTTTGTTATACATTACACCAATATCACACTTATGTTTTGTTTTACATTACACCAATATCACACTTATGTTTTGTTTTACATTACACCAATATCACACTTATGTTTTGTTTTACATTACACCAATATCACACTTATGTTTTGTTTTACATTACACCAATATCACACTCATGTTTTGTTATACATTACACCAATATCACACTTATGTTTTGTTTTACATTACACCAATATCACACTCATGTTTTGTTATACATTACACCAATATCACACTTATGTTTTGTTTTACATTACACCAATATCACACTCATGTTTTGTTTTACATTACACCAATATCACACTCATGTTTTGTTTTACATTACACCAATATCACACTCATGTTTTGTTTTACATTACACCAATATCACACTTATGTTTTGTTTTACATTACACCAATATCACACTTATGTTTTGTTTTATATTACACCAATATCACACTCATGTTTTGTTTTACATTACACCAATATCACACTTATGTTTTGTTTTACATTACACCAATATCACACTTATGTTTTGTTTTACATTACACCAATATCACACTTATGTTTTGTTTTACATTACACCAATATCACACTTATGTTTTGTTTTACATTACACCAATATCACACTTATGTTTTGTTTTACATTACACCAATATCACACTTATGTTTTGTTTTACATTACACCAATATCACACTTATGTTTTGTTTTACATTACACCAATATCACACTTATGTTTTGTTTTACATTACACCAATATCACACTTATGTTTTGTTTTACATTACACCAATATCACACTTATGTTTTGTTATACATTACACCAATATCACACTTATGTTTCGGATTGTAAACATGAGTAACAAAAATCGTCGCTAAAACTGGAGTCGCACGTACAATGATGGCGGTGGAATTAATCGGAGTAAAACACATGTATTCTAAATGTATTATATATAAGTAACACTCCGTTCTTATAACATCAATCATCAATTACAAACCGTAATGTACTTGAATAAACTGATGAAAGCATATTGTCCTCCCGGGATTCGAACTCGGGACACCACACCGAGAACATATATATATATTTTTTTTTTCACACTTATTATAGCGGTTCCGTAAGAGTCCATCTGAAGCAAGAATTTATAACCATCATGGCAATCTAATAAATTGAATTGCCAGTTTCAAAGTCGTCATTATAAGATACACTAGCATTTGACTATCGGTTGCCCGCTTATAAACTGGTTATATAGAAACATGTCCTGGCCGAAGGCCACTTTCTTCTATGTTACAGGCTTGGAATCGCTCGCCAGGAAAAATAATCGACATCTAAATCTGGGATCAGCCTTGTATGGGCAAATAGGCTTTCTGCAGATTCCCATTTTTGAATGTCCTTATGTAAATGGAACGAAGAAATGTGGCCAAAGGTCTTAAAGTCGCCAAACTAATATGGTAAGCGTCTTTCATTTTCATAACTAATGGTGCCGAACATGAGGGAGAAGGGGGGTGACCTGCTTTTTGTTATTTCTGTTCTTTTCTCTCTTTCTATGGCTTGTATCCATTCGGCCCCATTCAGCCAACTATTTTAAGACGTTTATCCCCATCTAGGTGTCGATTTCTTCCTGGCGAGCAATAGCGAGCAAGCATTATATGAAGAAATCCGGCTTCGCCGGAGAAATTTTTCTGTCGAAAAATGTACAAATTTAGCCTGCTGTCAAACAAAAATAAAAAATATGCTGGCTCGCTACCGCTCACCAGTAAAAAATTGACACCTGGATGGGGATAAACGTCTTAAAACAGTAGGCTGAATGGGGCCAAATGGATACAAGCCAGAGAAAGATAGAAAAGGACAGAACCAAAACAGGTGACCCCGCTTAAATTTATGACTCGGCCATGCTACTATCAGAGCTGTATCTAATAATGGATTGGCTCCGTAAATCCACCGTACCGTAAAAAAGGCTGAAGGGACTATGGCTCTTGTTGATACGCTATCTGGTTAACCCCTTCTGTACCGGAGACGTCTTTTATATGGGATTTCAGCTTCATTTAGACGATTTTATGAAGCTTAGGAAAGGTATATGGTAGGTAAAGGGATGAATTAAGGGGAGGTTTTTAGTTTGTTTTATACTCTTCCAGCAATCTTAAAATTTCACCCCCTTGACCCTCTTTCAAGATAAATTTGTACATTTTTCGGTAGAAAAATGTCCCGGCTGAAAGCCGGTTCCTCTTATATTACAGGCTCGCTATCGCTCGCCAGGATAAAATCGACACCTAAATGGCACGAAAGGTCTTAAAATTGACAGAAATGAGTCGAAAGTTCTTAAAATCGTCAAAATAATGGGGCGAACGTCTTAAAATTAGAAAAGCAATGGGGCTAAACATGAGGGAGAATGGAGTCAAGAAAAAAATCCCTCCAGTGGAAATCTCCCCTTAAGATATTCTGCAGGCTTTTAATGGGTAGACGTCCTTCCTAAGCTGAACAAAATCGTCGAATTGTTGCCAGAATGTAATGAAAAGTACATCACCGGTACAGAAGGGGTTAAGGGGAGATAGATCGTTCTTCTGGTCCCACTTCTTCCTCATGTTTAGCCCCATTAGTTTTCAGATTTTATAACGTTCGGCCCATTAGATTGGCGATTTTAAGACCTTCTTTTGCCTCATTTCTTTCTCAATATTTAGACTTTGCGTGTCATTTAGGTGTCGTTTTTTTCCTGGCGAGCGATAGCGAGCCTGTTATTTAAGGGGAACCGACAGTTTTCTATCGAACAATGTACAAATTTATCTTGAAGGGGGGGGGGGGGGGGTCTTGGGGGGCGGTATTTTAAGCCTGATGGAGGTCTAAGGAGGAAACTTAAAAAATGATAAACAAATATAGAAATGAGTAAATAAATACGCCTAACCTCCCTAATGTATTGGTACGCCTAACCTCCCTTAATGTATTGGTACGCCTAACCTCCCTTAATGTATTGGTACGCCTAACCCCCCTAATGTATTGGTACGCCTAACCCCCCTTAATGTATTGGTACGCCTAACCTCCCTTAATGTATTGGTACGCCTAACCTCCCTTAATGTATTGGTACGCCTAACCCCCCTTATGTATTGGTACGCCTAACCTCCCTTAATGTATTGGTACGCCTAACCTCCCTTAATGTATTGGTACGCCTAACCTCCCTTAATGTATTGGTACGCCTAACCCCCCTTATGTATTGGGACGCCTACGCCTAACCCCCCTAATGTATGGTACGCCTAACCCCCCTAATGTATTGGTACGCCTAACCCCCCTTAATGTATTGGTACGCCTAACCTCCCTTAATGTATTGGTACGCCTAACCTCCCTTAATGTATTGGTACGCATAACCTCCCTTAATGTATTGGTACGCCTAACCCCCCTAATGTATTGGTACGCCTAACCTCCCTAATGTATTGGTACGCCTAACCTCCCTTAATGTATTGGTACGCCTAACCCCCCTTAATGTATTGGTACGCCTAACCCCCCTTAATGTATTGGTACGCCTAACCTCCCTTAATGTATTGGTACACCTAACCCCCTTAATGTATTGGTACGCCTAACCTCCCTTAATGTATTGGTACGCCTAACCCCCTTAATGTATTGGTACGCCTAACCTCCCTTAATGTATTGGTACACCTAACCTCCCTTAATGTATTGGTACGCCTAACCCCCCTTAATGTATTGGTACGCCTAACCTCCCTTAATGTATTGGTACGCCTAACCCCCTTAATGTATTGGTACGCCTAACCCCCCTTAATGTATTGGTACGCCTAACCCCCCTTAATGTATTGGTACGCCTAACCCCCTTAATGTATTGGTACGCCTAACCTCCCTTAATGTATTGGTACGCCTAACCCCCTTAATGTATTGGTACGCCTAACCTCCCTTAATGTATTGGTACGCCTAACCCCCTTAATGTATTGGTACGCCTAACCCCCCTTAATGTATTGGTACGCCTAACCTCCCTTAATGTATTGGTACGCCTAACCCCCTTAATGTATTGGTACGCCTAACCTCCCTTAATGTATTGGTACGCCTAACCCCCTTAATGTATTGGTACGCCTAACCTCCCTTAATGTATTGGTACGCCTAACCTCCCTTAATGTATTGGTACACCTAACCCCCCTTAATGTATTGGTACACCTAACCCCCCTAATGTATTGGTACGCCTAACCTCCCTTAATGTATTGGTACGCCTAACCTCCCTTAATGTATTGGTACGCCTAACCCCCTTAATGTATTGGTACGCCTAACCTCCCTTAATGTATTGGTACGCCTAACCCCCCTTAATGTATTGGTACGCCTAACCTCCCTTAATGTATTGGTACGCCTAACCCCCCTTAATGTATTGGTACGCCTAACCTTTTATGTTGGTAGCCATTATCAGAACAGCTATCGGCGCAGGCAACGATATATACTATACTTTTATAATATACAGGACGCCTTTCCTATTCTGACACACATTTTCCCTTGCACTTATGTTTAGTTCACCAATAACTACTGACATCAGTCCATGATGTGATATATATATATATATGGAGACAAAAGACAAAGCTGCCTGTCATGAGTATGCCCCCCAAAAACAAAATCATAAATAAATAAATACATAACAAAATAAAGTCAAATTCTAGGTAGTATGGTAGAGTTAAAAGTCCATCTACACAGAGATTAAAGCAGCTTAAGTCGTAGGATAAGGGAAAAATTGAGTGAGGGAGAGATTTCCAGAGTATACTTAAGGTTTGTAGTTAAATAATTACATACCGTTTAAATATATTGGGTGAAAAATTGGGTGAAAAAATGCAGGTCTATGATTGTGGAGGGAGCTGCACCAAGGGATGGACCGAGGAAGACCTGGGATCGGACTATATGCGCCGATCTCAAATCCAAGAACTTGACAAGTGAAGCAGCCCTTAACAGGGTTGCCTGGAACGCCGCCATTAGGACAAGAGACTGAAACTGCACTTATGTGTGTAACACTCATTCTTAAAATGTTATGTATGTATGTATATAAATACACTGAAAAGTATTCATTGTGTTCGAAATAACTCCAGCATACCTTGATTATACCTTGATTATACCTTGATTATACCTTGATTATACCTTGATTATACCTTGATTATTAAATTATTTAGCAAAAATCTTTCCGCTGTCCAACCTTTCTCTTATACAGATGAAAATACAGTATCTTATAGTGTTACCTGCTATGACTAAATTGCAAAGTAACTTTTGTTCAAGCTTAAGGGGAGGTTTTTAGTTCGTTCCCTAGAATTCCATCAAACTTAAAATTACACCCCCTAGACCCCCTCTCAAGATAAATTTGTACATTTTTCGGTAGAAAAATGTCCCGGCCATAGGCCGGTTCCTCTTAAATTACATGCTCGCTATCGCTCGCCAGGATAAAATCGACACCTAAATGGCACGAAAAGTCTTAAAATTGACAGTAATGGGGCAACAGTTCTTAAAATCACCAAACTAATTGGGCGAATATCTTAGAATATCAAAAGCAATGGGACTAAACATGAGATAGAAAGGGATCCAGAAAAAAATCCCTCAAGTGAAAATCTTCCCTTAATACGAATTAGATATGAAATTGGATACAAATATGAAAATAAAATAAATGAATCAGTATATACCTTCATCAAATACGCACAATAATTTAATATTTTCCAAAGTCCCTCCTCTTTATGCGAGTGAATGCAGTAGGGGAGAGCTTCACTTATATCATCATATATTTTTTTTCATTGCTCAAACGCTCTATAGAATATAACATCCAGAAAAATACTTGCTATGCCAATGTCCTCGTTTTTAATCCTGGCAGAAATGAACTCCTCTTCCACTCTCACCCACCATCATCATTAAATATGACCTTCTCTCTCTCTCTCT
>CM064549.1:29736021-29782675 GCA_032716605.1 Paralithodes platypus | reverse complement strand
GTCAGCGAAGCACTCATACATTTTGGGAGTACCGGCTGAGTTGGTTGTACAGTACCAACCCGCCCCGCTTGTTGCCAGACGCTTCTATGAGTTTCCAAGATGCCCCATACATATAAAGTAACACCCCATTCTTAACATTAATCATCAATTACAAAACCCAATGCACTTGAATAAACTAATGAAAGCATATGGTCCTCCCGGGTTTCGAACACCCAGAACATATAAGCACCTAAACCATTACACCACCAAAACAGTTAAAGTTTGAGTACATGATCACGATTGATATCCATTTTCGAATTTTGGATATTAATCTAATCATGTACTCAGACCCAACTGCATTATGAAAAGCGTATTCTAGTGAGAGGAAAGAACATTAAAAGGGGCCAATATCACTAACATATCAGTCTGCTCCTTGCATTGGTTGAGAGAGGGTGCATGTAGGGTCTCTACAGTATTGCCCCCATTCCTTTGACAGCACTCACTCTCATGGCACAACAAGGGGTATTCGGCACTAAGTAACCCCAGGGGCCCAAAATTCTCTAGCTCCTTTCCCTGGTATTCTTGGAGTGGGAAATCTGTGTGTGTGTGCAATGTATCTATGTAATGTATCTATGTAATGTATCTATGTAATGTATCTATGTAATGTATCTATGCAATGTATCTATGTAATGTATCTATGTAATGTATCTATGTAATGTATCTATGTAATGTATCTATGTAACGTATCTATGCAATGTATCTATGTAATGTATCTATGTAATGTATCTATGTAATGTATCTAGTATGTATCTATGTAATGTATCTATGTAATGTATCTATGTAATGTATCTATGTAATGTATCTATGTAATGTATCTATGTAATGTATCTATGTATATATGTATTGTATCTATGTAATGTATCTATGTAATGTATCTATGTATTGTATCTATGTAATGTATCTATGTATTGTATCTATGTAATGTATCTATGTAATGTGTCTATGTAATGTATCTATGTATTGTATCTATGTAATGTATCTATGTAATGTATCTATGTAATGTATCTATGTATTGTATCTATGTAATGTATCTATGTAATGTAGTATCTATGTATTGTATCTATGTAATGTATCTATGTATTGTATCTATGTAATGTATCTATGTAATGTATCTATGTAATGTATCTATGTATTGTATCTATGTAATGTATCTATGTAATGTATCTATGTATTGTATCTATGTAATGTATCCATGTAATGTATCTATGTAATGTATCTATGTATTGTATCTATGTAATGTATCCATGTAATGTATCTATGTAATGTATCTATGTATTGTATCTATGTAATGTATCTATGTAATGTATCTATGTATTGTATCTATGTAATGTATCTATGTATTGTATCTATGTAATGTATCCATGTATTTAGTTAAATGTTGGTACCATCAACATCGTATGCTTTGGCCAATGGGGAGCCACCTTGAGCGCGATGGTGGGTTTGAAGCGTGGCCGGTGGTTTCAGCTATTTAGGTGACCTTGCTGCCTTTTTAGGGTTAGAGTTCCATGGACCAAATGCTCCCCCTTCATCTCTGGGAAGAAGGGGGGGGGGGGGGGGGGGCTTTTGGTGACGTAAGCCGGTATCAGACGAGAGCTTTCATAGTCAACATTCGATGATCAAAAAAATTCTGGCAACATATCTGGAATATTTTGTCCTGGTATCGGAAACTAGACTGATGGTAGATGAACTTAGGTATCCGAAATAATCTAAATATTTACCTCAAAAGCTGCCAGACCAGTGATAAGGATAAATATTGAGGGAAAAAGCGCTCGTGCAATACCGGCTGTAGTCTTCGCTACCCTGTTTTCCTGTGGATGACCTGGCTTGTTTTAGAGTTCTGTTATGGCAATTCTTTGCAGGGAGTTTTTGGGTGGCTACATATTATTCTCATAATAACTGGGGTCACGTCTGTATTCTGCTAAATCTAAGTTAATCAATCCGAAAACGTAGACAATGAAAGTTTTTAAAGTGATCTTTTTCTCTAATTTCTCCTCATGCCATCCATTCTTCATTCAACGTGTTCTCTTCCTCCTACTAAAGACACTCTCACATCACAATCGAAGGCAGAAATGAGTCGGCCACTAGACATTTTTGCTGTACGTAGCTGATTAAAGGTTTCCAAGTGTTCTTGTTCTCTCTTCTTGACAAGACCTTAATTTTCCCTCGTTCCAAGTATTTTCCATTCAACTTGTCCCCCTCCTCATTACGTTTCTCCCTTCAGTCTCCTTGTCCGGAGGAAGAAGGCAGATAATCGGATGTTCTTGAATTACGCTCACTGTTATTTGATAAAGCGAGGGGGAGAGAAGGAGAGACAAGGAAGAGAGAGAGAGAGAGAGAGAATGTGGAAAAAAAAAAACAAGAATGTGAAGAACATATGAGTACAGTATATTACCTATTTAATAGAAAAGCAAGAGAAAGAGAGAGAGAGAGAGAGAGAGAGAGAGAGAGAGAGAGAGAGAGAGAGAGAGAGAGAGAGAGAGAGAGAGAGAGAGAGAGAGGGGAGGGGGGGGGGGGGATGACGAGAAAAATGTTGCAAAAAGTTTTAGAAAGAATAAATCATGAAGCCACAGTTGTAAAACTTCATCGCAATCAAATTTTCCGGGGAAATAACTTTACAGAAACTACAACAAGCTGCCAAGAATGGCAAAGAGCTTTGGACTTGTTTGAAGAAAACGTATACCATGAAAGTTTAAAAGGTTGGAAACATTAATGTAATTACATCATGATTGTCATTGGAATGCAGGATCATTGGAAGGTGAAATTATGTGTTAAAGCGAATCAAATGTTTCTATGTAGAACACTTATCTCCTCCATGCGGGCATTTTATGAAGCTTTAATAATTTTTTGAATAAGAAGTAAGCATGACTAGTTTTCACTGCAGTGTTGCGAAAATCTGTCATTAATTGAGTCACAGTGGTTGGTGGTTCAATGAACTTTAAAATGAAGGTTCATCAATATTATATGTGGCTCCTTCTTACGTTGGTATAAGGCAGATTATCGTCATGGACAGGTTGTACTGTTCAGCTCCCTCTCAGTGTTTGTGTAGTGTCCCTATCCTCCTTATACAATGCCACATAAAAGCATGCACTGTTGACAGGTATGCATAGGCCACTGAATACTTGGTTACTATAGTCGGTTCATTCTAGGTTAGGCAGAAATCGTAGCCTCTAACCTCTCATAACTCAAAAAGGACTAGAGTAATCGAGCTAATATTTCTACCAAATAGGAAGACTTGGCAAGGGAATATGTGTATAAATTGACAGCTAATTTTCTCTTGCCTTTTTTAAGGTACAGAAGATAGAGGTTACGAGATCTGCCTAACCAAGAATGAACAGACTATAGCTCAGCAACCAAACATGAATGTTTACAATCTCGGAGTAGGATTTCTCTTCTCCTTAATATAAATATGAAAAGGTTAAGATACCTTTATCACGCGGTGGTGTTGTGGATTAAAAGCTTCGACACTCGTTCTGAATGTCGGAGGTTCGAGTCCGGATGGGCGTATATAAATATTTATTAGTTCACATGTATGTGTGAGATATACTTGATATTTAACTCTAGTGTTTGGCTGGGCGAGAATTAAAATGAAATCTCTATAGCCCGAGTTGCGTGGGGAATCTTGCAAACACTCCCTGTATGGTATCCTGGAATATGGATCCTGCGACTTGTGCATGAATTGAAATACATTCTTCAAGTAGGATTTCTCTACTCTTTAATGAAAATAGGGAAAGGTTAAGATTCCTTTAATACGCCGTGTTGTATATATATATATATATATATATATATATATATATATATATATATATATATTAAAGATAGGAGTAATTCTATAGTTGATCTCATTCAGTAAATTAAATATACAGTATCTTAACTGAGTTGTGTGTCTGTACAGTATATGTGTGATAATCTGTTATACAGATTATTTAGTATATATAAACGTGGGTTTGAGATTGACCGCATGCCATTATATATATTCAGCACATGTCCGTCAATTTTGCATACATGACAAGCACAAACGGTCTTGTATGAAATTTGTTTACGCAAGGGAAGGAAAATCTTTCTGGTAAATTTGCATCTGTGTCCGTGTGCAAATACAGGTTTTGAGTGAGTGTGTTTGCGTGCTTGTGTTTATGTGTGTGTGGCTGTGAAAGCTGCTGAAATATGGAACGTGGTTTATGGCTGTTTTCAACTGGTGGTAGTATTGATCTGCCAATTAAGGGGAGATTTCCACTTGAGGGATTTTTTTCTGGACCCCTTTCTCTCTCATGTTTAGCCCCATTGCTTTTTAGATTTTAAGACACTCGCCCCCTTTAGTCTGGCGATTGTAAGAACTTTCGCCCCATTTCTGTCAATTTTAAGATCTTTCGTGTCATGTAGGTGTCGATATTTTCCTGGCGAGCGATAGCGAGCCTGTAATTTAAGAGGAACCGGCCTTCGGCCGGGACATTTTTCTACCGAAAAATGTAAAAATTTATCTTGAAAGGAGGTCTAGGGGGTGTAATTTTAAGTTTAATGGAGGTCTAGGGAACAAACTAAATACCTTCCCTTAAGGGGAGACGGACCGTTTTTTGTTTTTCTTTCGTCTATTAATTCATATATTCCTATATGTCTTAGCGTTTTCGCTAGACCTACATCAAGCTTTGAAAATCACCCACAAGACCCCCCCTTGAAGATAAATTTGTACATTTTTCGGGCCGGTTCCTCTTAAAATTACAGGCTCGCTATCGCTCGTCAGGAAAATTTCGACACCGAAATGGCACGAAAGGTCTTAATATTGGCAAAGGAATGGGGCAAAAGGTCTGAAAATTGCCAAACTAATGGGGCGAATGTCCTGAAATCGCATAACTAATAGGGCTAAACATGAGGGAGGAGGAGGACTCGAAAAACCAACTGCCTCCCCTTAAGGTCCGGAAAAGTTAAGGGGAGATATCCACTTGAGAGATTTTTTCTTGACTCCTTTCTCCCTCATGGTTAGCCCCATTGCTTTTGAGATTTTAAGACGTTCGCCCCATTAGTTTGGCGATTTTAAGAACTTTCACCCCATTTATGTCACTTTTATGACCTTTCGTCCCATTTAGGTGTCGTTTTTTTCCTGGTGAGCGATAGCGAGCCTGTAATTTAAGAGGAACCGGCCTTCGGCCGGGAAATTTTTCTACCGAAAATGTACAAATTCATCTTGAAAGGGGGTCATGGGGGTGTAATTTCAAGCTTGATGGAAGTCTAGGAAACAAACTAAAAACCTCCCCTTAATAGAACGATCCTTGACCAATTGAATAAATGTTTTAATTAACTTTGGCTCGAGAATTTCACCCACGAAAACGGTAAATAAAAATGTGAATCAATTAAACTAGTTTTATCCAAGCCAAACTCATCTCCAACGATTTAAGGGAGCCCAACTCGCTGTTTTTTTTTTTTTCCCCCCTCTCTCTTTGGTTTGTATCCATTCGGCCCCATTCAGCCTACTGTTTTAAGACGTTTACCCCCATCCAGGTGTCAATATTTTCCTGGCGAGCGGTAGCGAGCCAGCATATATATATTTTTGTTTTGACAGCAAGTTAAATTTGTACATTTTTCGATGGAAAAATTTCTCCGGCGAAGCTGGATTTCTCCATACAATGCTGGCTCGCTATCGCTCGCCAGGAGGAAATCGACACCTGGATGGGGATAAACGTCTTAAAACAGTTGGCTGAATGGGGCCGAATGGATACAAGCCAGGGAAAGAGAAAAGGAGAGAAAGATAACAAAAAGCCGGTGACCCTCCTTAATCAATCAGGAAGACGAGAAGAGAAAAAAAAATATAGGCTGGCCAAGGTAGAGTTTTAACCCTTTGAGTACCAGCGACGTGTGGTATCTTATAGGCTAGCGATATCTATAGACGATATTATGCAGCCTAGGAAGGATCTGCGGCGGTTAAAAGGGTTGGCTGAGATAGTTTGAAGCCTTTGTTATATCTAGAGGGCCTTCCTAAGCTGAATAAAATCGTCTAATAGTTGCCTCCACCATATAATGAAAAGGACGCCACCGGTACTCAGGTCAGGTCAGGTCAGTTGAAGGGATTGAGGGATTATATCGCTAGAATTAAATGATAACACACGTCACTGGTACTATAAGAGTTAAGGGGGGTGACCTGCTTTTTTTTATTTCTGTCCTTTTCTCTCTTTCTCTGGCTTGTATCCATTCGGCCCCATTCAGCCAACTATTTTAAGACGTTTATCCCCATCTAGGTGTCGATTTCTTCCTGGCGAGTGATAGCGAGCCAGCATTATGTGAAGAAATATGTGAAGCATTATGTGAAGAAATCGCTACCGCTCACCAGTAAAAAATTGACACCTGGATGGGGATAAACGTCTTAAAACAGTAGGCTGAATGGGGCCAAATGGATACAAGCCAGAGAAAGATAGACAAGGACAGAAACAAAACAGGTCACCCCCTTTAAAGCTCTACCGTACCTTGGCCAGGCTATAATTATGTGTTGTTCTCATCTCGTCTTCCTAATTAAATCGTTGGAGATGAGTTTGGCTTGGATAGAACTAGTAACATGAACTAAACAGATTGTATAACTATATTATATATCAAACTAACTAAACACACATACTACCAGTTACATGTCCAGGGTTCCATCCCCGGAGTGGTTTGAGGGGGTGTTCTCGAGCGGCATTGCTTGATTTAACACTATCTGGTCCGACATCTTGAGGTCTATTATGGTATATTGTTTAATTATTATTGAGGATTTTTCTTGATCCAACCATTTTTAAGCAATGTATTTAATTTTCCCCTAAGCTAACAAAAACGCCTTCCCTGACTTCCTTCAAACTAAAAAATATCCACCCAGAACCCCTTCAAGCTAAACTTGTACATGCTTCGAGAGGAAAACATTCTGGCCGAAGGCCGATTTAAGTTACAGGCTCGCTATCGCTCTCCCCAAAAAATCCACGCCTGAATGGGGTGAAGCATCTTAATATCGACATGTTGATGAAGTGAATCATAATAAAATCACCAACTTAATGGGGTAAAACAATGCATGCCCCAAAATACCTCCTGGAACCAAATAGTGTTAAGGACATAAACTAAACTACGTCTATAAACAATCAGTATACCTTCTTTACCCTATTGGTACAAAGTGTCTGATAAACTAAACTACGTCTATAAACAATCAGTATACCTTCTTTACCCTATTGGTACAAAGTGTCTGATAAACTAAACTACGTCTATAAACAATCAGTATACCTTCTTTACCCTATTGGTACAAAGTGTCTGATAAACTAAACTACGTCTATAAGCAATCAGTATACCTTCTTTACCCTATTGGTACAAAGTGTCTCATAAACTAAACTACGTCTATAAACAATCAGTATACCTTCTTTACCCTATTGGTACAAAGTGTCTCATAAACTAAACTACGTCTATAAACAATCAGTATACCTTCTTTACCCTATTGGTACAAAGTGTCTCATAAAATCACTTAACCCCTTCTGTACCGGAGGCGAGTTCGAATCCCGGGAGGACCTTATGCTTTCATTAGTTTATTCAAGTACAGTTCATTGGGTTTTTTTGGGAGTTACTCGTAGAGACAGATTGAGGAATGAAGAGATACGTAGGAGAGTGGGGCAGCAGGAACATTTGTCAGCCAGAGTGGACAGAAGGGTGCTGAGCTGGTATGGTCATGTTGAACGAATGGGAGATGAAAGGCTTACAAAGAGAATATGTGAGTCAGGTACAAGGGGAGATAGAAGGGCAGGAAGACCCCCATTGAGATGGAGAGACTGTGTAAGAAAGGCTTTGGATGATAGAGGAATGACTATAGATCAGGCAGGGGAAGTGGTGGTGGACAGGAGTGAATGGAAAATGCTTGTTAATAGTTGAGTGAACACGTGGTCATTTGGAGTAAGGGGTCGGGCGCAAGTTGGACTAGATAATAGTCCATCAGGCGCCTGGCCCGGGGAGACGATTAATATGAAGGGTGCGCCTGCAAGTGTGGTGGGAGGGCTTGTGGCTTTGGCTCCGCTGCATGTCGGGGGCCGGGGGAGTGCTGGAGCGACCTTGGTGACCCTGGTCTCTGGGTCTTCTCCTGGGTGACCTGGATGTGTGTGAGTTTGTGCTTTTCATCTGTTGTTTTATGTTGTTTTTGTGTTTTCCCTGTTCTTGCTCTGTCTTGAGTCGGCTATCCCCAAAATGGGGATTGGGCCTGAGCATATAGATAGATAGATAGACATTGGGTTTTGTAATTGATGATTAATGTTAAGAACGGAGTGTTACTTATAGCTATATTTAGACGATTTTGTGTAGTTTAAGAAGGATCTGTGCTAGTGAAAAGGGTTAAGTGAGATAGTTTGAAATTTGTTAATTGCTGTGGCCCTATATTAATTGAATAACATCGTCTAATAGTAGCCAGAATAAAGTTAGAAAGACGTCGCCGGTACAGAAGGGGTTAAACCGTTTGGTGACAGATGAAATAGGTTATATAAAACATCCAAAATAATGGTTAATGATTATTCCTATTCCCAACACAACTATTAATGGTTCTAGTTAACCCATTCAGTAACGGTCACGTCCTTTTTTATTGAATTCAGCTACATTTAGATGATTGTATGAAGCTTAGGAAGGATATATGGTAGCTAAAAGGAGTAATTGCGGTAGCTTGTAAACTTTTAATTGGTAGACATCCTTCGTAAGCTAAATAAAATCGTCTAATATTTGTCAGAATACAATTACAAGAACGTCATCGGTACTCAATGGGATATTAACCCTTGCAATATACTTATCATAGTCTTTCATTACATCTCGGCTATTGTTAGAATATATAAATAATTTAGAGAGAGTCTGCTAAGTTAAATATATTAATTAAATAATTTTAGCAACTTTGTTTACCTGAGGTCCTTCTAAGTTGAATACAATCGTCAAATTGTCTCTTTAATAAGATAACATAAAATAGTGTACATATACTGAAAGTAATAATAATATCAATGTAATGCAAAATTTGCATTACTCGTTGTTTTAATATTATACAGACTAAATTTTCCTTTACATAATGACTCTTACATTTAATGTAAAAGTCATCATGTAAAGACAAATTTAGCCCGTATAATATTATAACAACAGTACTGGGTGACCTAGATGTGTGCGAATTTGTGTTTTTGTTTTGTGTGTGTTCATTGTTTGCTTGGTTTTTGTTTTGTTTTTGTGTTGTTCCTATTCGGGCTCTGTCTCGAGTCGGCCACCCCCAGTAAAAACAAAAACAAATACAAAATAAAATAAAGATGGGGAATGGGCCTGAGCAAATAGATAGATATATAGATAGACTTTGATCCCTCTCCATCTAAGATATAACTCCATACTCAAGCATATCATCGAAGATTGCCAGTAGTCGTGGTCGCAGCAGAGGGTTGTTGTCCAGTTGTTTCAGTTGTTTCTCTTTGTAATCTTTTATCATCTTGTCCGTATCATCGTCAACAATCCCATCCAAATCAAGCAATTCTTCCCCCTCGCTCACGACAAGGGGGACAATCATCACGCCCATCATCAGGCCGAACAGATTCTTGCTGTGGTACTCCAGGCGCAGCTCCTCAGCAGAGTAGGGAACCTCGGCACCGACTTTCTTGAGAACTTCAGAGAAGGACTCGTGGTAAGTCTGGAGAAAGGTGGCGAGGTTGTCTCTTCTGTCATCTCCGTTGAGGCTGGTGTACAGGAGATAGTTGAGGTCTAAAGCCGGGGAAGCTTGACGACACATCTGCAGATCGACCAGTTTCACATCTATGGGGGTGCCAGAATCATCGTATCTGTGAAATAAAGTACTGTTAAGGGGAGGCAGTTGGTTTTTCGAGTCCTCCTCCTCCCTCATGTTTAGCCCTATTAGTTATATGAGATTTCAAAACATTCGCCCCATGAGTTTGGCGATTTCCAGACCTTTTGCCCCATTTCTTTGCCAATATTAAGATCTTTCGTGCCATTTAGGTGTCGATTTTTTTCCTAGCGAGCGATAGCGAGCCTGCATTTGAAGAGGAATCGGCCTTCGGCCGGGACATTTTTCTACCGAAAAATGTACAAATTTATATCGAAGGGAGGTCTTGTGGGTGTTTTTTTAAGCTTGATAGAGGTTTAGAGAGCAAACTAAACCCCCTCCTTAAACCATTGGGCCGAACCAGTAAATTTTGCTGCACAATACCGTCTGAGCTCCCTTAATCTGAACAAAATCATTGTATCATATGCTGAATAAAGAGAATATGCGCCATCGTAATGAAGCGTCTCAGAAAGGTGTTCATCCCACATATTCTCTAATAATATGTTTCAGCTCTACTGTATGTAGTTTGATATTCATGCCTCCTACACTGTAAATACTGTTACCTGATATATACGGTCACAGGATAGGCATCACTATTGCCTCAGTATACAGTAATAGAAACAGCAACAATCTAAGTAAAAAGTATTTAGCGATTTATTATCTCAATTGAAAGGAAAGATACAGCTAAACAATCGTAACGTGAAGGAGGACTTATACATTAGTAATTTACAATCTTCAACTGCTAATTAAATTAAACATGTTTTTTGTAATGTAGATAACTAATTGATCTTAACTCTTACTTGAACAGAATATTGTTGTTCCAACAGTCACCATGGCCGATCAGGTGGAACGAAGGATTGGTCTGCAAAAGTCCAGCAAACATATCGAAAGTATCTGAGGCGTGATCTCTCAGCCAAGTCACACATGTCTCATAGCCTCCTATTTTCTCGATCATTTCCGCAGAGCTTTCAAAATGAGAAGAAAACATTTGCTTGAACTGCTCCGCAGAGTTCTCGGTAAATGTATGGAAGTCCTTCTTGAGGTAAGGATATTTATCCTTCAAGTTTTGAGAATATTTTGTTTGTAACAACACTCCAGCAGCATGCAGTCGTCCTAGCTCCTTCAAGACTAGGGAAGTGTGAGCTTTATCCATTCCCTTTTGCCGATCACGCATCTTGAAACCATCTCGACGAAGATCTTGTAGTATAATTATCTCTTCGTTCTCGACCACATGGACATGGTAACACTGAGCTAGTCGCAAAGGTTCTTGCCCTGCTACCTTCAGCTGTGTGTTCAGCTTTGGTAAAATATCCTCATAAAATCCTCCCTCCTTCACGAACACAATGTTAACAAACTCATTCATCATGGCCATCTGTCGACAGGGGTTGCACTTAACAACGTAGGAGATGTTATGCTCCTGGCCCCCCTGGCGGTAGGTGGCCTCAATACTGGTAACGACACAGGCATAGTTGTCACCCTTCTTGGTGAAGTCCACAGCCTTCCACTTCACTAACTCAGCATCGCTACCTTTGTCCACTATCAGGGCCGCCCGTACCTACAAAAATAAATAAATCTATAATAATAAAGGTCAATGTTTGTCTGTTTGTCAGTTACCCGACCTTACCCGACCTTTGTTACTAAACTCCTCCCACAGTTTTGGTGCCAGGTGGGAGTGTGGGACACCGTTGGAAAGCCCATGCTTTGGAGATGGTTTTAGACGAGTTTAGTGGAAATCAGAGACACTTTTGTTTAATAAAATTTTCGGCAGAACTTATGTAGTATACGGGAGCGAAAAAAATGCGAAAAAAATTGCCGTTTGGGGCAGAAGGAGGCTTCCGATCGAAAAGGTGTATGGAACGAAAGTTGTTCGCAGCTCCCCAAAATGGGGGTACGGATGAGGTCAGATCCAAAATCGGAGGTCATTTAGCGGCCGAAATCGAGGTCGCCGTTTAATGAGGCACAGGGAGGTCGAGGCCGGTGATTATGGTAGTAGTAGTATTGTGATGATTGTGGTAGTAGTGATTGATGATGGTGATTATGGTAGTAGAATTTAAACCCGGGCAACGCCGGGTAGGCTACCCCTCCTAGTAAATAAATAAATAAATAAATAACAAAGTTTGGATCCTATAATGCATAGACCCAATAATTGAAATTTAGCAAGTGGGTGGGGTTAACAAACGGGTCTGCCAATTCAAATTAATTTCTAAAATGGTTCCTCATGTTATTACCAGATATAAATTCAACAGTATGGTTACATTTGACCTCATCCTTTGCCCTTGACCTTAGAACAAGATAATATTTCATTCATGACCTATTTGCGCGTGGGTATGCCGGATATATCTAGATAGCTTAGTGAAAAGTTTATCCTACTAATCATTTCTATAAGCTCTCAAAATGACTCAGTACATTTGATATAGTTATCGTTAAGCCGGTATCACACGAACACTTTTTCCCTCAACATTGGTCTGGCAACTTATGAGGTCAACCTTTATAATATTTCGGTTACCCAAATTCATCCATCATCAGTCTAATTTCCGATACCAGTGCAAAATACTATAGAAATGTTGCCAGCAAAATTTTGATCATCGAATGTATACTATAAAATCTCTCGTTTGATACCAGCTTTAGAACATAATATTATACGTACCTGGCTTTCCTTGATAAGGCTCTGTGGAATCACCTTGGGCTTGACCTCCTCTGACACTGTAATATAGCACAAATATTTAATGAAAAAAAAAAAAAAAAAAAAAAAAATATATATATATATATATATACTGTATATATATATATATATATATAATATATATATATATATATATATATTTTCTTTAATACATACGAGGTTGAAAGAAATGGCAATTTCTGCGTTGGAAATTTTATTATTCAAAGTTTCCAGGTCTCTGATGAGTTTTCGCTGGGTGGCAGGAAGTAGATGAAGGAGATGAGCAAAATTCATGGTGGTACAGGGTTACATAAATGTAAATGATGATACAGGATATACGACGCGTTTCACTGGACAACCAGCATTATCAAGTAAGGATGGAATGATATAAAAGGTAAACAGGAAGGGTATATATAGAGGGTGGAGGATCAGAAGAGGAGAAAAACAAGGGGCAAGAGTCTACTATTGGTGGAGGGGTATTCAGGGAAAGAGAAAGGGGGAACCGCTTCACGCATGCACACTGGATGCGGGATGGTGGTCCGTTGGTGGGGTCGAAGCTGATTGGCTGCGTGTCGAGGGGCGTGGCCTAAGTTGTGTGGCGCCTGCGGAAGATGAAGCTGAAGGAGGTAGCGTGGGGGGCTGCGTCAAGGGCACCGGGGGGCGAGGGGGGGTGTTAGGTCCTGTAGGAAAGTGCCTTTTGGCAGAAGGAAGGATCTGAAGGTCCAGAGTTTGGTTGTTGATGTTGGGATGTAAGGCTTGGATATATAAAGCTTCGAGTATAAGTAATCTCCTTGGGTCACTTTCTTTATCGAGTATGGTGGTGTTTTTCTCTAACTCGTTGCGTGTGAGGTGAGGGTGGTTAGGGGTGAGATAGTGGTCTTTGATGGCTCCAGCCTGAAGGTGAAGAGTTAGCCGACGTGAAAGACGAGTCTGCGTCATACCAATATAGGAATGAGGTCCACAGTCCTCATAATTACAGGTATGTTGGTAAATGACGTGATCATCGGTCATCGGGCTCTTTATCTTGGTGGAGGCTGGTTTGTTGCGGAGAACGAGGTTGGAGGTCTTGGGGGATTTGTAATAAATTATTAATTTGATTTTGTTTTCCGGGTTGGTTGGGTGGACATGCTTGAAGATTATATCTTTTAAGACGGCCTCGTCATTTTTGTGTTCAGAGGACATGTAATTGCGGTAGAAGATCTTAATTTCATTGGGGGGGTCAATGTTGGGAGGGCTTTGGGTGTACCATTTTTCAAGATGGTGGTTGATGGTGCGGGAGATGTCGGAGTTGGAGTATCCGTTATTTACTAAAACTTGGGATAGGAACTTGAAAGACTATCCCAAGTTTTAGTAAATAACGGATACTCCAACTCCGACATCTCCAGCACCATCAACCACCATCTTGAAAAATGGTACACCCAAAGCCCTCCCAACATTGACCCCCCCAATGAAATTAAGATCTTCTACCGCAATTACATGTCCTATGAACACAAAAATGACGAGGCCGTCTTAAAAGAAATAATCTCCAAGCATGTCCACCCAACCAACCCGGAAAACAAAATCAAATTAATAATTTATTACAAATCCCCCAAGACCTCCAACCTCGTTCTCCGCAACAAACCAGCCTCCACCAAGATAAAGAGCCCGATGACCGATGATCACGTCATTTACCAACATACCTGTAATTATGAGGACTGTGGGCCTCATTCCTATATTGGTATGACGCAGACTCGTCTTTCACGTCGGCTAACTCTTCACCTTCAGGCTGGAGCCATCAAAGACCACTATCTCACCCCTAACCACCCTCACCTCACACGCAACGAGTTAGAGAAACACACCACCATACTCGATAAAGAAAGTGACCCAAGGAGATTACCTATACTCGAAGCTTTATATATCCAAGCCTTACATCCCAACATCAACAACCAAACTCTGGACCTTCAGATCCTTCCTTCTGCCAAAAGGCACTTTCCTACAGGACCTAACACCCCCCCTCGCCCCCCGGTGCCCTTGACGCAGCCCCCCGCGCTACCTCCTTCAGCTTCGTCTTCCGCAGGTGCCACACAACTTAGGCCACGCCCCTCGACACGCAGCCAATCAGCTTCGACCCCACCAACGGACCACCATCCCGCATCCAGTGCGCATGCTTGAAGCGGTTCCCCCTTTCTCTTTCCCTGAATACCCCTCCACCAATAGTAGACTCTTGCCCCTTGTTTTTCGCCTCTTCTGATCCTCCACCCTCTATATATACCCTTCCTGTTTACCTTTTATATCATTCCATCCTTACTTGATAATGCTGGTTGTCCAGTGAAACGCGTCGTATATCCTGTATCATCATTTACATTTATGTAACCCTGTACCACCATGAATTTTGCTCATCTCCTTCATCTACTTCCTGCCACCCAGCGAAAACTCATCAGAGACCTGGAAACTTTGAATAATAAAATTTCCAACGCAGAAATTGCCATTTCTTTCAACCTCGTATGTATTAAAGACAATTTATTACCTGTCTTTACTAATATATATATATATATATATATATATATATTTATATATATATACTGTATATACCGTATATATATATATATATATATATATATATATATATATATATATATACTGTATATACAGTATATAATTATATGCAGATTATCTTGTGTTTGCCAGCAATAATACAAAATATTTCACAGTAATCTAATTTGTATTATCAAGGTATGACGACTTAAACAATACATTCAAACCGAAACACAAAGAGATACAATATACATTATACTTAATAAATCAATTTATTTAACTTATGTCCAACTTATTATCCCTCCAGTTGAGCTGTAAGAAAATTATTGCATATATTGGAAAATGAGTAGACAGTACAATGTCGAAATGATTGTAATAATATATTCCTTCAAGAATCGTCACAAATTAACCTGACCACCGATTGTAGAGCGATTTTTTTTTTTTTTTTTTTTTTAATACTAAGATGATGAACTCTGGACCATCGTGAAAGAGTTATCTAATCATTGACAGATTATAACCCCGCCCCACTCCTCTCTTATACACACACACAGACACACACACACACACACACACACACACACACACACACACACACACACACATATATGTATATATAAATATATATATATTTATACAGTATATAAATATATATACATATATATATATATATATATATATATATATATATATATATATATATATATATATATATATATATATATATATATTGAGTATATATCGCAAATACACGTGAGCCACTAAATGTTTCTAATCTCTCAGTGGGGTTCGAACCGCCGACCGTCAGGACGATAGCCGACGCTTTAAGGGGGGTGACCTGCTTTTTGTTATTTCTGTCCTGTTCTCTCTTTCTCTGGCTTGTATCCATTCGGCCCCATTCAGCCTACTGTTTTAAGACGTTTATCCCCATCTAGGTGTCGATTTCTTCCTGGCGAGCGATAGCGAGCCTGTATTATATGAAGGAATCCGGCTTCGCCGGAGATATTTTTCTATCGAAAAATGTACAAATTTAGCCTGCTGTCTAACAAAAATAATAAATATACTGGCTCGCTACCGCTCACCAGTAAGAAATTGACACCTGGATGGACATAAACGTCTTAAAACAGTAGGCTAAATGGGGCCAAATGGATACAAGCCAGAGAAAGATAGAAAAGGACAGAACAAAAATAGGTCACCCCCCTTAATCAACTACACCACGGCAGTCAAAAGACACTCAACCCTCTATCCTATTTATGTTAGGGAAAAGGGAAACCCACTATAGTGGAGCAGATAACTGCAAATTTCAGGAGAATTGTTCAAATGGTGATGCAAGCATGAAATTTGGTACATGTACCCTTCAAGGTCCATTCTTCTCAGAAATACCGCTGGCCACGCGAAAATCCAAGATGGCGGTCATTTTTCAAGATGGCTGCCGTGCCTGACCATATATTGCTTAATTTTTGTTTAATTATTACCTGGTGAACATTTTAAGAGAAAACTGTTTCTTGCTAACCAGATTAATGAGAAGCACTGTTTTAATCATTGTCATAGTCTATAATTGGAATTTTAGAATGGCATCCAAGATGGCGTCCATTAATTTCATATGTTCATATCTAAGCAACTACTGAACATATATACATGATTTTTGGTGTGCACATACATTCTTTGGGTCAGATAATCCAATGGAGCCATTTTCACATTTGTTAGTAAGGACTGAGGCAGTGATGAGATCTTGCAAATATAATAGAGTGATGTCAACACACAACCAGGGCACATTGGTAACATCGCTGCTGTGCAACTCAGCATGGGGTTCAGTGTCAGCTTATTTTACTGTACTATACTATAAGTTGTAGTGTAGTTTAATTTAGTGTCCCAAATGCTTTCTAACAGCCCCATATCAATTAGCTACTAGACAGTAGTTGGTAGTTAGTAGATAGAGTTAGATAGCCGCACCTGAATTGACAGGGTGTGCCAGCGCGGGAGAGCCGAGCCAAGGGTAAGGGGGCTATACATGACTTGCTCATGTACTTACCTGGATGGTGTACAGATCACACGGGACTTAAATGGCACTGGATGAATGATCGGGCTAGGTGTAGGTCACCCGAGCCTAGTTGTATCCCATAAAGCAATGTGTGTGTAATTTCGTTAAGGTGGTAAAAGGATAAACCCTCGGCCTTAATCAGAAAACAAAATGGCAGATTCAAAATCCATTTTTCCCATAAGACAAACTGACTGGTCAAAATGTTGTCTTTGCCAGAAAGACAAAATAGGTGAAGATTTAACATCACCTAGAACCCATTATTCCCTTGAACATGACGGTTATGCCATGCTGGCTACCAACATACCGATGTTTCATGAAATCCAGGAAATGCCATTGATCGTGGATCCAACATGATGAAGGTGACGGCATAGATGCCACTTTGAGTTTCCTTCTATGAGTCAATCAAGAGGAACAAAACTGACTTCTTCAGGCAAAAATCTGCTCCTATTAAGCACTCAAAGCAGAAGCTTTGAAGGAGGACTACAAGCTCTTCTCAAAGATGTTCATCTCCTGTCAGAGCAGACAGTGTGATCTGCAGGAGTTCTTCCAGCATGAGAATCAGGCATTCCCCGCTGCACTGAGTGAGGGTGGAAGGCTGTACACTTGCCAGAAGTCTCAACTGACCTCTATCTTGGAGACTCATGTTACATCAACAGACGAAGAACCAGAGACCGATGTCCTGATTGTAGATGGGTCTGCTTTGGTCCATGTCTTGCCACCAAAGAGAGGAAAAACCTTTGAGGGCTATGCAACTCTGGACTTCCTGCCATTTATTCACAGCTATGCTACGAAGTACAAGACAACACATCTTGTCTTTGATGTGTACAACCCATCCAGCCTCAAAGCCGAGACCAGGTCTCAACGTGGCCAGGGAGGAAGACGCAAGGTGACAAACAAGAACAGCATTCCATCCAATTGGCGTAACTTCCTTAGGCATAATGACAACAAGACGGAGTTGTTCCAGTTCCTGGCAGACAGGGTTGCCCAAATGTCTGCACCAAACTTGGTAATTGTCACAAAGGGATCTGCAGTCCTCAGCACTCATGAAACTGGTCTTCAAGGACTGGACAAGTGCTCTCATGAGGAAGCTGACAGCCGCATCTTTGTGCATGCCAAATATGCTGCAGAACATGGGAGCAAAGCCGTCATGGTCAAGGCAAATGATACAGATGTTGTGGTCATTGCAGTGAGTGCCTTTCCAGCCCTTCAGAGTTTGGGGCTAGAGCAGTTATGAGCGGCA
Organism: Paralithodes platypus; assembly: GCA_032716605.1. Classification (NCBI taxonomy): domain Eukaryota; kingdom Metazoa; phylum Arthropoda; class Malacostraca; order Decapoda; family Lithodidae; genus Paralithodes; species Paralithodes platypus. Next base: position 29,764,404 of record CM064549.1, on the reverse strand, counting down.
TTTGGTCACAGTCAAAGCCGGCGCTGGATCAGTGTGCATGGCCTGTATCGCTGTATGGGGCAGGAGAAGGCTAAAGGCATGTTATTCTTTCATGCCTTCACAGAGTGTGACACTGTTTCAGCCTTCCGTAACAAGGGAAAGAAAACTGCCTGGCAGACATGGGATGTTTGTCCAGAGGCCTCCCCTGTCTTCTCCAAGCTGAGCCAGTACCCTCTTACAGTGGAAGATGGTGACCTGGAGATACTGGAGAGGTTTGTCATACTGATGTATGACAGGTCCAGCACTGCTACCACTGTGGATGAGGCCAGGCTTGACATGTTTGTCAGAAAACAGAGGCCTTATGAGGCCATTCCACCAACAAGAGCAGCTCTGCTTCAGCACACTAGACGAGCTGCCTTCCAGGCTGGTTGTGTTTGGGCCCAAGCAACCCAGTGTCAACCAGAAGCAGAGAGTCCTGCTGACTGGGGATGGCAGAAGGTTGGTGAAGAATGGCACGTCTTCTGGACAGCCAACTCCCCCATAGCCAAGAGTTGCGAACAGCTGACCAAATGTGGCTGTAAATCAGACTGTCATGGCAGGTGCAAGTGCTACAGGCTGGGTCTCTCCTGTACAGCTCTGTGCACTTGCAAATGTGAGGTGTGAGTCTTTGATTCTATGGTATTTTTACTAATGTTATTTGTACTCAATGGATATGTATAAATAGTGTGAATTAGGCTGTTTCCTACGATATAATCTTCCTTCACTTTGTCTAGTTACTTATGACCCTGATGAGTTAATAATGTGACAAGTCTTTCTAATTCTCTGACCTCAAAAATGTAGGATTAGATGAAAAAATCATTTGTCTAGCTCTACTAATAGCCAAGATATCACAAAATTTGTCTTTAACCCCAGAAGGCCGATACAATACTCAAATAGCACAGCTTTAAATAGCCTTTAAATAGCCTGCTGATGGCTGCTATTTACTTGTATGACGTCACAGTACTTTTGCGGTAATTTTCACCGAGTTCCAATATCACCGAAACTACCGTGATGTCAACACAATGGGTTTAAGGAAATTTCACTATGGCAAAGGTGCGTAAAACACGGAAAATCACGGAAAAGTTATCTCACGAAAACAAGCAATATCTCAGTAACTACTGGGCCTATGGAGCTGAATTTTTGTATGAGACAAAAGCTGAAAGTGACCTCTCTCAGGTGGTTTATGACTCATTTCTCTATCTTTATTCTTTGATTAGCTATTAAGCCATAAACACTACCGAAAATCGCCAAAACAATCCGGCCTCCTCGGGTTAATGGCGGCCATCTTGGACGCCATCTTAGTTAAAGTCTAATATGCAACTGCTTTGGACAAAATTACCTTCACTTACCACGTTAGAGCCAAAAAAAAGAAAAAAAATGGATTGGACAGTATTCATGTCTTTTTTCTTTCAATTAACTGACCCATAACAGTAGGGCTCAGTCAGATGTGTCGGCCATCTTAAAAAATGGTCGCCATATTACATTTTTGCGTGGCCAGCTGTATGTGCTTTGAAAGTGAGCTTTGAAGAATACCTGTACCAAATTTCATGCTTGCATCACCATTTGAACGATTGTTTCACTTATCTGCTTCACTACTAGGCGAATATATTTCAATTTATACCTAGACGTAGGATCCATATTCCAGAATACAAAGCTATCGTCCTGACGGTCGGCGGTTCGAACCCCACTGAGAGATTAGAAACATTTAGTGGCTCACGTGTATTTGTGATATATACTCAATATTTGTAACTCTCATGCTTGGTGGGTTAGAATTAAATGAAATCAATTTCGGCCCGAGTTGCGTCGGGACACTCAGAAATCCTTGTATGGTATTCTGGAATATGGTTCCTACAAGGTATGAATTGAAATATATTCGCCCAGTGGGTTTCCCTTCTCCTTAACATAAATAGGATAGAGGGTTGAGTGTCTTTTAGACTGCCGTGGTGTAGTTGATTAAAACGTCGGCTATCGTCCTGAAGGTCGGCGGTTCGAACCCCACTGAGAGATTAGAAATAAATATATATATATATATATATATATATATATACAGTATATATTTAGCGAAATATAATGGAGTACTTACTCTCTAAGACGTCTGTATATCATAAGCAAAGAAGGCGTAGAGATTTCACGGACACCTGTAGAATATGTACAGGTGCTGCAGGAAGTTCTCGGACTCTAGTAGATTATGTACAGTGGACCCAGGAAGTTCGTACGTGTTGCTCCCCCAGTGTCTGATGATACACTAAACTAAGGTGGTCGCAGGCAGGGTGACCAAATCAAGTCCGCTAGATAGTAAACAAATGCCGAAGATAGCTAGAATAATGGCACTATCTCTACAATATCTCTCTAAAATGGCTCAGATCTACAGAATATTGCTAGAATTTATGTCACTCGATGCAAAAATGGTCTCTAGATCGAAGTAAATACCTCTAGATTTAGCGGGAATGTAGCTAAATTAACCACTTGCGAGTTTCAGGTTATAAGGAAGTTGGAACTGTAGACATCGATAGTAAACAAAAATGCAATAACAATGTAGGTTTCTGTTGGCATAAGGAGTATGTTGAATTGGATTTTATGTATTTATAAATGAACTACAACCATATTTTAGTTGGTAATTCTGCTAAATATTTATTTTATTCAGCTCCAACTTCCTTATAGAACGAAACTCGCAAGTGGTCGATTGGCAACACTAGTTCGTAGGCACGTAATATAAAGGCTTAAGTAACCATGACGCTACCTTGAGCACCCTAATAACACAAGCAACAATAATCCTCCCTTGCTACTAACGGTTATAGGGGAGATGGGTAGTTTTTCTGGTCCCCCTTCTCCTTCATGTTTAGCCCCATTGTTTTCACATTTTAAGACGTCCGGCCCATTAGTTTGGCGATTTTAAGACCTTTCGCCTCATTTCTTTATCAATGTTAAAGCTTTTCGTGTCAATTAGCTGTCAAATTTTTCCAGGCGAGCAATAGTGAGCCTGTAATTTAAGAGGAACCTGCCTTTATCGAAAAATGTACAAATTTATCTTAAAGGAGGGTCTTATTCGGGTGTATTTTTAAGCTTGATGGAGGTCTAGGGAGGAAACTAAAACAATGATATAAATATACATACTGTATAATTATGAACAAATAAATACGCCCATCCCCCCTTAAGGCATGTGAGAGCTTATTGGGTACAGATAAGATCTAGATAAAGACGTGTGATTAGATAAAGGCTACACTGCCATAAACCAAGGTCATAAAGCCGGAGTCACACGAACCTTTTTTCGAGCAATTTTTCCGGGCAATTATGGTCTGGAAGCTTAACAAATTACACTTTATCATAATTCAGCCGCCTAACATAATTTACCTTCAGTCTAGTTACCGATACCAGTGCGAAAATGTCCCGAAATAAACCGAGAACAAACTTGCTCATGAAAAATTGACGGAAAAAGCGCTCGTCACTGGCTTAACAAAGGTATACACAAACATTGGGTATATTGATAGTGACTGATCTTTCTATAATAACTATTAGTTTGCTTATGTTCTGGGTGTGGTGTCCCGAGTTCGAATCCCGGGAGGACCATGTTATGCTTTCATTAGTTTATTCAAGTACATTGGAGTTTGTAATTGATGATTAATGTTAAGAACGGGGTGTTACTTTATTAATGGTGATATACACCTGAAAAGCCACACTTCAAATAACCCTTTCATACCCATCATGTTTGGTTACAGTGTGGGTTTGATTAAGGGGGTGACCTGTTTTTGTTCTGTCCTTTTCTATCTTTCTCTGGCTTGTATCCATTCGGCCCCATTCAGCCAACTATTTTAAGACGTTTATCCCCATCTAGGTGTCGATTTCTTCCTGGCGAGCGATAGCGAGCCAGCATTATATGAAGAAATCCGGCTTCGCCGGAGAAATTTTTCTATCGAAAAATTTACAAATTTAGCCTGCTGTCAAACAAAAATAACAAATATACTGGCTCGCTACCGCTCACCAGTAAAAAATTGACACCTGGATGGGGATAAACGTCTTAAAACAGTAGGCTGAATGGGGCCAAATGGATACAAGCCAAAGAAAGATAGAAAAGGACAGAACCAAAACAGGTCACCCCCCCCTCTTAAGTCTACTGATGTTTGACTATACTCTATGTAATTGCATCTGACGGTAAATTGAATCCCTTAGCAACTAATAGTAATGGCCAACTATGAAACCATTATGTCTCTGCGTCATATTGAGAGCAAGTTTATAGAATTTGCCCCGTATTTCACTACAGAATCTTGAAAATATCTGAGAAATCTTGATGGTAACTTTGCAATTGACCGTCAGTTGAACAGAAACAGAGTACGGTATAGGTTTGATTATGACGCGTTTTTTGATAGTTTATTCTGGCTAACATTAGACGATTTTCATCAGATTTGGTCAGCACTTTCCTAATGTAAACGATCAAGTCGCTCTCATTTAAGGGGAGGTTTCCACTTGAGGGATTTTTTTCTCGACTCCTTTCCCCCTCATGTTTAGCCCCATTGCTTTTCTAATTTTAAGACGTTCGCCCCATTATTTTGACGATTTTAAGAACTTTCGACCCATTTCTGTCAATTTTAAGACCTTTCGTGCCATTTAGGTGTCGATTTTATCCTGGCGAGCGATAGCAAGCCTGTAATATTAAAGGAACCGGCTTTCAGCCGGGACGTTTTTCTACCGAAAAATTTATAAATTGATCTTGAAAGAGGGTCAAGGGGGTGAAATATTAAGATTGCTGGAGGAGTAGAAAACAAACTAAAAACCTCCCCTTAATCCTTCATTTCCCACAATTCGTTCTTAATTTTGTTTTGTATTCAGTCATTCCTAACCCCACTTATTTTTGTAATACATGTATTTACACTTCTATTTGTAGCACTACCTTCATCAAAATTCTACTTAGTATTAAGGAATGATTGAACTATCTTTAAAAGGTTGGCCTATCGTTTTTTTCGAAAGGAAAAAAATACAAAATGGTTAAACAAAAACAGTGACAATGAATGTAACCCCAAACCAATTCTTATCATTAAACAACACACACCGCCTTATCAGTACTTCAAGGACATCAGTTTCAGTTTCAGTTTCTATGTAAGGTACAGTTTCGGACAGATGAAACAGCAACACCTCGTCCACCCGCTATGTGGTGAGGGGCTCTGCGGATTTGGTAACACTGGCAGGAGGTGGGAGGGATGTGGGTGGGGGGTGATGAGGGGAGGTATGTGGGGAGTTTAGGGGGGAATTGGGAGGGTGAAGAGGCAGCAATCATGGTGTGGCTGGTGGGAGGGGGCAAACAAGTGACAGGGTAGGGGAGAGCAGACTGGCAGGAGGCATGTGCCCGATTAAAAATGTTAATTAGAATTCACCGTTGATGTGGTGCCGGATCAGCAATAGTTTAAAGGATTGCATCCCAGAACATTTCGATAGGTTATACAACTGGGATGGGTCACGGTCGTCATCCTTGATATTGACTTAAGGGCAACGACATGACATCGTAATCGTTATGACATGTAATACCATGTTAGGACATAGTTGTTAAATGTAGCTACAGTGATACTGTAGGTGTGTGTAATTTAAAATCCTGTGGGAGTAGCTTGTTCTGTAGGAAAATTTGCTTGTCACTCTGTTCTCCCCTACCCTGTCACTCGTTTGCTCCCTCCCACCAGCCATGCCATGATTACTGCCTCTTCACCCTCCCACACTTCCCCCTATTCCCCCACATCCCTCCCCTCATCATCCACCCACATCCCTCCCACCTCCTGCCAGTGTTACCAAATCCGCAGAGCCCCACACCACACAGCTGGTGGACGGGGTGTTGCTGTTTGATCTGTCCGGAACTGTACATGGCAGTCCTTGTTTTTAACTTGTGAAATGCTACGTGATGGATGCAAGTCCGCACATTCCTGCAACACGGTGACCGGACAACTCAACCACTAGACCATTACAACCAGTATCTCTCAACCAGTACCAAATCAACCAATAACGGTTAGGTTAGGTTAGGTCAGTACTATATTTTACTGGGGTTTAGTTGATCTTGGTTGAATTGGCACTGGTTGAGAGCTATTGGTTGAAATGGTCTACTGGTTGAGATGTCCGGGAACCCTGAAAAACCTTTGATTTAACTTTTATTTTAAGGTTATACATGATATTTCTCTGTGATGTATCTTAAGGGGGGTGACCTGTTTTTGTTCTGTCCTTTTCTATCTTTCTCTGGCTTGTATCCATTTGGCCCCATTCAGCCTACTGTTTTAAGACGTTTATCCCCATCCAGGTGTAAATTTTTTACTGGTGAGCGGTAGCGAGCCAGCATATTTTTAATTTTTGTTTGACAGCAGGCTAAATTTGTACATTTTTCAATAGAAAAATGTCTCCGGCGAAGCTGGATTTCTTCATAAAATGCTGGCTCGCTATCGCTCGCCAGGAAGAAATCGACACCTAGATGGGGATAAACGTCTTAAAATAGTTGGCTGAATGGGGCCGAATGGATACAAGCTAGAGAAAGAGAGAAAAGGCCAGAAATAACAAAAAGCAGGTCACCCCCCTTTAGTAGCTTATCAATAAAGGCTTAGCTTAGGTGCTCTAGGTAAATATATCTTAGCTTAGGTGCTCTAGGTAAATATATCTTAGCTTAGGTGCTCTAGGTAAATATATCTTAGCTTAGGTGCTCTAGGTAAATATATCTTATTGTGACGATATACTATAGGTAGCGCCAACGAACTTGACAATTATCTCGATCCCTGACCTCTTCGTAACTCAAAAGGACCTTGAGCAAACTGGCTGTACATTTCTACACCTATTTCCTGGTGGACTCTTCCCAAATGATAGAAATGTCAGCCCGATTGCTTTCATTCAATTTGAGTTATAAGAAGTTAAGGGGTCCAGATTATTGTCAAGTTCGTTGGCGCTACCTTTACTAGTTACCACTTTCCACCACGCAGAAAAAACACTCTCATGCTGAAATGTACAGTCGTGCTCGTACCACGGACAGTCAGAACGAGAGTCCATCCTGTAATCAACAAATTTACTTCAACAGTACACAAATCAACCCTTCATCTTCTCTCAGTATTCTTGGTGTTTCTTTTTCTTCTGGCCTTTCTTGGAAAAATCATATTACCAGTCTTGCTAAAGCAGCTTCTCAGAAGTTAGGTATGATCAATTGTCTCAACGCACAGCTTCTTGCTCTGTATAGTGGCACAGTGCGACCATGCATCGAGTATTATTTGCATGTGTGGGAAAGTTCTCCCTATACCGCACTTCTCGAAAGGGTGGAGTCAAGCATTTCGCTCATCAACTCACCTCCTCTCATTAACCCTTTCATGCATTTATGACGCAGAGGTTGCCAGATTAGCAATAAGAAATATAGTTCTCTCACTCTTATAATTACCTCTCCAAAATTGGTTTTCTGCCCACAGCTAACTCAAAGACAATTGCAGAGGTTGAAGTAACTAAACGAAAGGTTTCTAAATACCCCTGATGGTAACAAAGGCTTTAAAGTATCCCCAATAGGCTCAAAATCACGTCATATGTCGGAGAGGGTTAATTTCCTAAAACCTCTCTCTACATGCCGCAATGTTGCATATCTCTCACTCTTCTACCGTTATTACAATAATCAATGTTTTTCAGAGCTCTCTCTTCATAAAGGCAGCTTTACCTTTGGTCTCTTTCATTCACAGAGAAGAAAGGCAAGACGAAAAAAGAGCGAAATATACCACACTTAAAAAGGAAACAAAAAAAAAATAATAATAATAAGAATACAAATAAATAACACCCCGTTCTTAACATTAGTCATAAATTACAAATCCCAATGCACTTGAATAAACTAAAAAACAGGGAAGGAAAGTTTGAAGATACTAAAGAGAAACTGCAAAACATTATATTGATATGGGTAAAGAGGAGGAAGAGGAGGAGGAGGAGGAGGGGGAGGAGGAGGAGGAGGAGGAGGGGGAGGAGGAGGAGGAGGAGGAGGAGGAGGAGGAGGGGGAGGAGGGTATGAGAACAGTGAGAGCACAACAGATGCTGCGGACGTGTAAGAGGATGGAATTAAGGGGGTACTACTTGTTTTTGTTGTGTAAATGTGTATATATTTTATATATTTTTTTCAGTTTCCTCGCTAGACCTCCATCAAGCTTAAAAAACACCCCTTATACCCCCCCTTCAAGATAAATTTGTAAATTTTTCGATAGAAAAATGTCCTTGCCGAATGCCGGTTCCTCTTAAAATTACAGGCTCGCTATCGCTCGCAAGGAAAACATCGACACCTAAATGGCACGGAAGGTCTTGAAATTGACACCAAAATGGGGCGAAATGTATTAAAATCGCCGAACTAATGGAAGGAACGGCTTAAAATCTCAAAACAAATAAGTTAAACACGAGGGAGAAGGAGGTCCATAAGAAGGGAGTAGTACCCCCTTGACCGAACGTGATATGGGGGAACAGGAACAGCTGGGCGAGAGGGGGTTAAGGCAGGCCATAATTCCAGATATATCCCATTTAGTAATAATGTAATAACAATCATTCAGTAATAATGTAATAACAATCATTCAGTAATAATGTAATAACAATCATTCAGTAATAATGTAATAACAATCATTCAGTAATAATGTAATAACAATCATTCAGTAATAATGTAATAACAATCATTCAGTAATAATGTAATAACAATCATTCAGTAATAATGTAATAACAATCATTCAGTAATAATGTAATAACAATCATTCAGTAATAATGTAATAACAATCATTCAGTAATAATGTAATAACAATCATTCAGTAATAATGTAATAACAATCATTCAGTAATAATGTAATAACAATCATTCAGTAATAATGTAATAACAATCATTCAGTAATAATGTAATAACAATCATTCAGTAATAATGTAATAACAATCATTCAGTAATAATGTAATAACAATCATTCAGTAATAATGTAATAACAATCATTCAGTAATAATGTAATAACAATCATTCAGTAATAATGTAATAACAATCATTCAGTAATAATGTAATAACAATCATTCAGTAATAATGTAATAACAATCATTCAGTAATAATGTAATAACAATCATTCAGTAATAATGTAATAACAATCATTCAGTAATAATGTAATAACAATCATTCAGTAATAATGTAATAACAATCATTCAGTAATAATGTAATAACAATCATTCAGTAATAATGTAATAACAATCATTCAGTAATAATGTAATAACAATCATTCAGTAATAATGTAATAACAATCATTCAGTAATAATGTAATAACAATCATTCAGTAATAATGTAATAACAATCATTCAGTAATAATGTAATAACAATCATTCAGTAATAATGTAATAACAATCATTCAGTAATAATGTAATAACAATCATTCAGTAATAATGTAATAACAATCATTCAGTAATAATGTAATAACAATCATTCAGTATAATGTAATAACAATCATTCAGTAATAATGTAATAACAATCATTCAGTAATAATGTAATAACAATCATTCAGTAATAATGTAATAACAATCATTCAGTAATAATGTAATAACAATCATTCAGTAATAATGTAATAACAATCATTCAGTAATAATGTAATAACAATCATTCAGTAATAATGTAATAACAATCATTCAGTAATAATGTAATAACAATCATTCAGTAATAATGTAATAACAATCATTCAGTAATAATGTAATAACAATCATTTCAGTAATAATGTAATAACAATCATTCAGTAATAATGTAATAACAATCATTCAGTAATAATGTAATAACAATCATTCAGTAATAATGTAATAACAATCATTCAGTAATAATGTAATAACAATCATTCAGTAATAATGTAATAACAATCATTCAGTAATAATGTAATAACAATCATTCAGTAATAATGTAATAACAATCATTCAGTAATAATGTAATAACACTCATTTCATAAGCCCCCAGAACAAAATATCATAAAAAAAAACCCATTGTGTGATATTGCCTTTATGTGTGTACAATCGCGCTAATAAGTGATGTCTCGGCACCAATTATATTTTGATCAATAATTGGTATCAGCAAGATCTAAGCTTGATTTCTTCATATCGAGTGAAATATACAAACATGTTTCTACACTTACCCACCCTATTCAACATCTGACAGACATTAATACAGCACAGAGCGAGCCAAACGTAATAACAGCTGGGACATGACTTATTAGCGCGACCGTACCAGGGACGTACTTTTCGTCAAGTTCTGGCAATTATTAGACGATTGTATTCACCTTAGGAAGGACCTCTAGCAATAATAAAGTTTAAAACTATCTCAAACAACCCTTTTAAATACCACAGGTCCTTCCTAAGCTGCAGAATATCGTCTAAACACAGCTAGAATCAAATATTAAACATGTCACTGGTACTCAAAGAGAGTAGAATATACAGGAAGTGGTAATTGAAATGTAGAATAACAGACCACTCCTATTCTATCCAGCTCTCTAACCCAAGAATTGGCAAATTTTCTCAGTCTTTCTTCTACTCAACAAGGGAACTTTGGAACTCTCTCCCTCAATCAATCTTGCCTTCATCCTATGACTTAATTAAGCTACTTCAAATTTCGTGCGTCCAGGCATTTTGACTCCAACGTCCCTTGAATTTGGCTCTGTCACTCTTTTGGCTTTGGGGGAGACACTCGTCACAGGCAACCTGCTTTTTATTTCCTTCATACACATATAAAAATAATATATATATACATATATATATATATATATATATATATATATATATATATATTTACACTATGCAGTATATATATATATATATATATATAAAACAAAAATATATATAGATAGATAGATATACACCAAGCATGACACTCATGTCTAACCTGTGGGAGAACACGAACAGAACATGAACAAGTCCTTCTCATCAAAGCAAGAGGTGGTAATAATCTGTGCAGGTGTGTGTTCCTTGTGTGTTCCTTAAGCTATTGTTCCCCTTCAGCCTTCCATTAGCAGAGCACCTGTAGGGTCCTCGCCAGGTAAGCGGATATTGCCTGCATTAACACAATCTTCCTCAAGACCATGGAGGCTCACCAACACCCACACACTACTGCATATAGATCAGTAACGTTATATTTAGGTACACACATAAACAAGATATAGAAAACCATAGAAGGAAAGTTTGAAGTGAATGCATATAAACTACAAAACAAGATGATGATATGCGCAAGGAGGTAAAGGGGAAAACAATACCATGGAAGCCAACACAAATGCTGCTGACATGTAAGAGGAAGGAATTAACCAAACGTGAAATAGGGAACCAGGAATAGCTCGGAGCAAGGGGGGGGGGGGGGGGAGGGAGAAGGGAGGCGATAATTTAATATGGAAAGAAAGTAGAAAGTACAGAGGTAAACAGGACTCCATTACTATAGTCTATTCGCTGTAAGTAGGCGATACATCATGACCTCTATCCTCTGTAACTCACAAAGGGCTAGAGCAAATTGGCTGTACTTTTCCACATCTATTCCTTGACTGATTCTGCCCACATTGTAGAAATATTAGCTCGATTACTGTAGTCGTTTTTGAGTTACAGAGGTTAGAGGTCAATATGTTTCGCCTATTTGCAGTGAATAGACTATACCAGTTGTGCATTAATAAAGGACAGTGGTCAAATATCTTTAACATCAGATATAGTTTGTACTGACGTTGACATGACTTATGTATCAAAGGTTATGCGGGAAAGTGAGTGCGTTTCTCAGGATATCATATATAATAGAGATATCTTATATAGTTTGAAGAATTCATCTGATCACTCGAATGTCCAGAACATCAATCTATTTCAATTATTGTAATGGAAATTGTAATTCTTATGAGCAGAAGTTGATCTACGGTAAATATTATCCCCTTTGATACATTAGGATTTTAATCGACTAGCGTGTAGTTGATAGTTACACCTTCAATATAGTCTCAACTATGTCATAACTGATCCTTCATCTGTATGATGTTCAAAGGATCGGGATTTGTTTTGTTTTCCTAAATTCAGAAACCCAACCCAAAATTAGGATTAAGGGCTAAAAGACATATTTTTCTGCTAAAATAAACAACAACAAGCCTGTGCTTGTTTATTTAAGACCTCTTCAAATATTATCCAGTACATAAAACAATTTACAGAATTCTACAGAGTACTGCAACAGTGTTCAGGAAATATGAGGTAAGAATATAATTTAACCCTAACCATTCCGCTCAGTGCCTCAACCATAAACTTCCCGCTACATATTGGTTGGCAGCGTAAAAGGGATACGATTAACCCCTAAAGTAAAAAGAACCATTGAAGTAAAACAAAAAATAAGCCTCCGAAGAACAATTAATTAACCACTTAATAATCACATAGCAACCTAGACAAACAACTATAGACAATATATAATACATGAGCTAAAAGGAAATAACAAAGAAAACAAAAGTAGTGTACAAAGACAAAAGTATTCAGTGAAGAAAGATGTACAGTGAAAATCAGAGTGAAGTGGTACTGGAGGAGTAGATTACAGACGTTAGCTACAATAATCGCTGACCAGACACTCCCCACTAGGCACCGCGCATCTAAAGGCAAACTCTCACCCAACTCACCCCACTGACTCACCCGAGTCACTCACTGACTCACCCGAGTCACTCACTGAGTCACCCTACTCACCCCTCAGCTCACGCGCTCTTCAAGGTCTGACGTGGCGGTGACGGCACAGCAGAGAAGGGAAAGAAAGAGAGAGAGCGGCTAGAGTAAATCTCTACGGATATTTCACTACGTTCTTCAATCAACACAGCTGATAGAAGTCTTCAAGCAACACAACCTACAAGCAGTACCGTACCAATTATTGTATTAGGTTAGTGATTAGTGTTTACACTACAAAGAAACTTAATAATACTAGTGAATTAATAGCCTACTAGTAAAACTTACAACACAGCAATGCCACAGTGAATTATTTTTCTTGATATCTAACTACTAATTACTTAACGAATTTTGAAGTGTTACTCTACATAAATTTGTAACCATATATTCGGTTTAGTCAATTCAAGTATTGTTTCAAGAATTTTAATCTCACACTAAGAGAAAATATACTTACTTGCTTAAATAATTCGCCCTTAGACGTTTTACATTTGAGGGTCTCACAGTAATATATTTTATTTGCAGTAACAGTACAACATTAAGAGGTTTTCTAACAGTGATCAAACCCTTCTTTCTGTTATTTCGTGTTGTGTGTCTTTTTCAATTTCTTAGTAAGTGAATAGGCTATCCCTATAGTGCCTTACTAATCTGAATTTCTTAGTAAGAGAGTATCCCTATATAGTGCCTTGCTAACTTGAATTTTCCTAAACTTCCTTGTATAATTATTTTTTTGCTGAACTCATAGTCTAACTAACATCAATTCATCCTTAACTTTGGATAGAGGTGTGATGTTAAAGTGAAACTCCTACGACCTATATTCTATGCTAGTGACCTTGAATGTTACGTCATTTCAGAATTTCAGATGGGGATTATGTTTCAATGCGTGTAAAATTTTCTTGAATTTAAAGTGGAATTTAAGGAATAGAAGTTTGAGCCCCAGTCAGACACAGAGTTGAGAAAAGAAGAAGGGACAAAACTGGATTCTTACATTGACGACTTGACTGAAAGACTAGCTAACTTTTTCAAGGAGACATCGGGCCACCCTGATACATCCTTAGCGCAAGCGAACTTCTAGCAATATTTGCACATCAAATATAAGGCCCTTCGTGTTGCCCAGGCACCAAGGTTATGTTATTCTGAGACTGTGCCATGCACTTATCAGAATGTTTCCCCTACGAACATCCGACACTTTAAATATTTGTACCTGCATTCCAAAGGTAAGTTTCATATTTATAAATTTCCAGGACTAGGGTAAGTTAGATAGAGGCAAGTGTAGAGAAGTCTTCAGAAAAACTTAGTACACTTACAGCTATCACAGCTACAACTACAGCTACAGCTCCCGCTACAGCTATGACAGCTACAGCTATGCCAGCTATCACTACAGCTACAACCAGAGGCAATCCTCACGTGGATGCTCAGACACAGCTTACAGTCCACTTGCCTATGTTTTCTGGGAAAAATTGTCCTAACTACCCAGCTGGACCGTTTTCTTTCCTACACAGAATAGACGAGTACATGAAATCCCGTAACATCAAAAAGGCCGTAAACAAAATTACCTTTGTCCAGTTACATCAGAAACCAGGAACTGCTATCGACCTCGCTCAAGCAATCACTCCATTTCAGACATCAAGCTACGAGGATTTTTGGGTAAAACTCGCAAACTTCGCTAGCACTGGAAGTCATGATGGTCACCAATCAAGGAAATCCATCACACCAGTCGCTAAACAAACTCCAAGGTCTCATCCAAGTTTTAGAAATTATCCCGGAGTCCCCGGAGTCACCTTCGGACACTGATGCGAGCATTGCTGCGGACACAGATACTGCTTCTGAGACCTCGTCGGACCCAGCTCCCGAGATTCCAGGCGCTACAGCAGAGACTGTTCCCGCATCTCTTCTCAAGTTGGTGCCAAGGCTCCACCCCAACAAAAAGCCCGAGCAAATTACTCTTGTTAAGCCAAGAAGAGCTCGTAGACCAGACCCCGAGCTAATTCCTCTTGCCAATCCAAGAAGAGCTCGTGAGATAGTGACAGTTTCACAGACAGTTTGTACCTATTGCAACCATTGCATTAGAGTAGGGCACCCTTGCGTGGCGAGTCGCAAACCACGTCCGACAAAACCGCCTCCGAGGAGAGCAGCCGCAACACCTAAGAAGTGTGGCCACTGCCATAAAGTTGGTCATACAAGAAAAAATTGCTGGAAACTCCATCCACAGTTACTCCCAAAGCAGAAACAAACGTCACCACGCAAATCCCGAGTGCAGACAAGACTTCGCAGGGCAGGAAAACCACAACGGAACCCTCGCCCTACGGAGAGGATATTGTTTCGTTTGTACAGTATATGGACACGACACCAAGGATTGTCCTCGTGTAGACACCCGCGTAGACCAAGAGAGAAGTCGCCTCCTTCGTGATTCTGGTCCCTACCAGCGTGTCAGATCCTTTAGTTCCAAGACTAAAATTGGCAGACCCTCTGCAGTACAAACTCCCCTGAGTCGCAGAGAACGAGATCCCTCCACGGTCGACATTTTGCGTCACAATCAACACCTTACACTAAGGTTATACGTGACTAAGCCAGTTTTACGTGGTGGATTAAGCCTCACACTAAGGTCCCACACATGTCCCCAATACATTCTTGTGGCGTTAGACACCTTTTGACACAGGTCTCCTATGAAACTCACAGATAGTTTGCGTAGCAGAAGCACCTAAGCAAAGAAAGGTTCCGCACAAGCACAAATCATCTATGTCCAAGACATAATGAATCTGAAGGATAACCACATCAACATGAAGTCTCACAGATTAAGCTTCACCCATAGTTGTTCCGGTACTCAGTACTGTGTTCGATCTGATTTTTTCCCAGCACCGATTTAGTAACAGCTGTTCCAACAAGCATGGGCAGTTAGTTTACGCATCCTTGGAAGCTTTTCCAAGTCGATGGTGCATAAGTCTCAGTTGGGTCAACACTCTCGAAGTACATACACAACACGCAATACGCGTTCTTTCCTGCATTCGATCATTATAGCAGCGACTGTGTCAACAAGCATGACCAGTTTCACCTGCAAGATCCTAAGAGTGCTAGGATCAAGAGCCATATTGCAAACCAAGATTACTCTCGCTCGTATCCACAGCTCAGAAGGATTCGTACTAAAGAAGGTGCACACCTTCCAATTGGGTTTCATGGATAGTTTCCCTTAGTAGTATCCGGAAGAGAACGGAATTGTGAGAGAAATAGGGTATGCCTTCCAGAACACTACCCGAAAGTTATAGCCGATGTGGAAAGACCTTTTACAGCACAAGTAAGTACATTACCAACGGCATCCAGATCCATTTTGTACTAACACATCCTGCAGGCAAACCCTGTAGAGGATATGAACCGCCGTAGAGTTATAGAATGACTTGCGCATATACTCAGGTATTTTCAGCGCATAAGTAAACATTCTCCTGAAGCTACGAAGACCTAGACTTAGGATTGTAGTCGCCTTCCGCGGTGTACGACTAACAACACTAAAGAATTTAACCAAAGCACTACATATCCCTCAAAGTAATCCTAGGTAAGTCTAAAACACACGTTCTTCCTTTGGTTGTCACCAACCAAATTGGTAACCAAGAACAAGACAGTTTTAGGTGGTTGATCGCCACAAAGACAACCACACAGCATATTCTAGCCAAGTTAAGGAAATACTTCCCACAGTCTGATCCATCAGAACTCCAACACGACATAGGAATAAGGGGAATAAAGTTTTTCAAAGTAACTCAAAAGTCTAAGTTTGTCTTAAGTGGAACTCCATCACCTCATGGATAGACACCAGAAGACTTGACTGTACATTCACGATCAGTATCTGAGATGTCCAAGTAAGCCAATCTCGAGTCGAGCAGAAAGGATTCTCATCGAATAGTATGATCTGTGCAGTTATTTACCTTTCTAAAGTTGCACTTAAAATACAAACTTAAGGTTAGAATAGTAATAAGATGTTTCCAAGTCTTAAGAGGCAGAGCTCATCCAAATGCTTGCCTAAATTCCAGTCAAAACATGCTCAACATTCACACTCGTACACACAACTCTTCTCACAAGAGCAGCGTACAACATTAAAAATGCCAAGTGACATAGTCAAGATGCTAGTCATTGGTTACATAAGGAAAGTGATGAATAACGTAGAGACTAAATATCACAAAACGGAAAGGTTAACCCTTGTAACATCTTGGGAGTAGTAACCTTCGTAAAATTTAGCCTTGAGCCTTCTTTCGACCTCTACTCAGACAGACAGGCAAGGACAAAAAGGTACTCAAAGGTGATAACTTCTCACTGGCAGAATAAAGCGGTGGTAAGAGACATTCCTACAGCTAACCCGACACATGATGGAACCGCACCAATCTTGGAGTATCCAACCCTTCACTTCCATTCGACACTGTATCAGTGGATATGCTGAAGTTGCCGCGGAGTCACCAGGATTAACCGGTATCTTCTAGTATTATGGGTAAGAGCAAACGTAGCAGCCAACGCACTTATCAGAATTGTGAAAGTTGCCCCGGTGTTCTCGTTACCGACCTAAAAAGAAGCCAAGTGAAAGACGAGCAAGATTAGAACCACTACATATCCAATAAGTAAGCTATTTCTGGAATCGGAGAAGATGATGTCTTTTCCAGAAACCAAGTTCGTTGCAGTTCAGATTGCACTAAGAACTTCTGGTTGGACTCTTCCCGTTGACAACAACACTTACAGCCTTGTACATGTCATTTCAGATAAGATAGTAGTACTCTCGAAACATCAAGATGCCATCAATTTGTTACCTAGTGCAGCAACTGTACCAACAGGTGTGGACAGTTCATATGTGAGACAGGAAACAATTCTTGAGGCCGATAAGTAGAAGTACTACTGGAAACAACACTTTGCCAAAAGATAACCTGTGACACTCCTGGAATACCTGAAGGCTTCACATCCATTTGAAACTGTTTCTTTGGAATTGCTGAAATGCCCCAGGCGACACCAGATGTAAGCAGTACCAGCTTACCAACAGGCTCGTACATTACTCACTTGTTCGCTATTCCTCTCCTAGGCACATCCTCGCCGAAAACAGGATGGTATATCTCTCCAGCCCTCTGGGTAAGACTAGTTACCTGTATAAGTGTAGAAGTACCTTATAAGTGACATACAAGTACGCAGTGACATACAAGTGTTCTAGTGATTCCCTTCTAATCATTTGTTCTCTCTCTTTACAGGAAGATCATTATTACTTGGAAAACAGCTCATAGTTCTAGGTTGCTATTATTAAAGTGTTATCATTAAGTATTAAGTAGAGTACTTATCTCGGTACACACTCAACATCGAGTATACACCACATTAAGAAGTACTTTATAATTACATTGCCCCAACGCAAGGGACGTCTAGTGTAATATATTCTAATATCTCAAAATTAGGATTAAGGGCTAAAAGACATATATTTTTATGCTAAAATATACAACAACAAGCCTGTGCTTGTTTATTTAAGACCTCTTCAAATATTATCCAGTACATAAAACAATTTACAGAATTCTACAGAGTACTGCAACAGTGTTCAGGAAATATGAGGTAAGAATATAATTTAACCCTAACCATTCCGCTCAGTGCCTCAACCATAAACCGCCCACTACATAGCTAAAGGTGAACGAACCTTTCCTCCGTGATAAATGATAAGCCAAAACGTGTCGGAAGGCTGGGTAAGAAAAATTACGGGGTAAATTCTGGCCGTGAATCCCAAGGGGTGGTGGAAATAGATGTGGAGGTGTCGGATGATGATTTGTTATTATTAAGTTAATGATATATATATATATATACCGGTATATATATATATATATATATATATATATATATATATATATATATATATATATATATATATATATATATATATATATATATATATATATATATATATATATATATATATATATATATATATATATACAGTATGTATGTATTTATATACTGTATATATATATATATATATATATATATACCATAGACTCCTTTAAAGAAGGACTGGAACGTCACGACCTCGGGGGTTTTAACTTGAGTCTGAGAGGCTCCAATTTTAAAAATTCAAAAAACATTAGAATCTACATTGAATCTACACTTTTTATCGGATATGATGATCTTGTACGAAACCTGTGCACCTACTTCACCTACTTGTTGATTTTTATCATCGTTAACTAATGTACTGTATGTTTTGTTTGTTTCTCTTTCAGAAACTGTCCAGCTGGTGATCTCACAGAATCTTTGTTTTGGTTCCTGCTTTTGTGACAATATGCCACGTCGTTGCAGCTGCTTTGGCTGTAAAGGAAACTATGATGGGACGCCTTATGTAAAGGTCATATCCTTCCCAAAAGATCCTGAGGAGAGGGAGAGATGGATATTGGCAATGCCGAATGAGAAAGAAAGCTTGAGGCGCTTGAAGGAGATAAATATTTGTAAGACACATTTCAATTGTGAATGGGTGTCAGTTAAGGGTGGCAAGCGACCTAAAGAAAGAACCCCCATTAATATTTCCTGGAGTACCGAAATCAGCTTTGAAGCAGGTCACCTCAGCCCCACGCCCAACATCATCTTCTACATCAGAATCAAGAGCTAAGAAGGTGCAGGCAGCTGATGAGGCTGCAGACAAGATCCAAGATTTCGACCACTTCTGTGCCAAAATCAGCTCCTATTTTCCTGGCTTTAACGTCATAAAAGACCAGAAAAACCTGTACCTATCAAGAACTGGCGCTACTGGACAAACTGTCAAGCAGTTCTTTCATTTCCAACAATTCAGCTCACCTTTTGGATTCCTATTCTTGAATAGAGTTGAGAAAGATGGCATTGAGGTGCGCAAACGACTTTTTCCTTTGCAGAAGAACAGCTTGCTCTCAAAATGGTCCCAGATTAGATCCATAACTGACCAGGTAAACACCCATGAGGACACAAGCCAGGAAATTCTTCAGCACGTAATAAGCCAGCTCTGCAAGATGACTGAGGCACACGAGCTTGCTCATTTCACCTTCCTTCTGTCGCAGCTGCGTTTTATGTTCAAACCTCCTGATGGTCGCCGATTTGATACCGATACTATGATTTTTGCAATGCAGCTTCACAACATATCACCCAGTGCATACAAAATGATTCGTCGATCTGGCTTAATCATTCTACCATCAACAAAAAAGGTAAAACAGATGCTTTCTAGTAGTCTGCAGGACTCCAACCTCAAAACATTGTTCGACAAGCTTAAGCCACAGCAGCGTTTGGTCAATTTAATGTTTGACGAGGTAAAGCTGGTCGAAACATTGCGATTTTCTGGAGGGCATGTTTTAGGATACGCTCAAAATGCTGCAGCGGGTGGTGACCATGAAATGCTTGCTTCACATGCTATGGTTGTTGAAGTTGCCTGCCATTTTGGTGGTCCACGCGTTATTCTACGCATTTTGCCCTGCAAAAAGCTAACTGCCGATCAGCTGAAGGAACTCCTTATCGAAGCTGCCTCAGCTGTAGTTGGTGCTGGCGGTACTGTGATTTCTTTGATATGTGACAAATGCAATACCACCCACAGTGTTTATTCAAAACTTGGAGAACCTGGAAGTTGTCAAGTGCTATCGATTCAAGAGCAATCTATGTTCTTAGTGTACGACTACGTGCACATCTTCAAAAATGTTCGCAACAACTGGATTACTGTTGATGGCCAGACACTCTCATTTGTCATAGATGGCAATGAGTACAAAGCTTACTGGAGTGATATTCGGAAGCTTTATGAGATCGACCGAGCTAGTCCTATTCGCTTAACCAAGCTGACGCACACCTCTGTTTTCCCCAAGCCCCTTCAACGCCAGAGCGTACCATTGGTATGTCAGGTGTTCAATGACAAGACTGTCGCTGCCTTAAAGACCTTCAAGGATTCACTGGGCATCAGCGAAGGCACCATCATTCTCACTCAGACAATGAGTGAGTGGTTGAAGATGATGAATGTGAAAGACCGTTTCTCAGCTATCCATCTGCACGACGAATCCAGACAGCCTTGGACAGCAGACTGTACAAGTTTCACTAGGCTGGAGGAGGCCTGCCAAATTATATCTACCTGCGCATGGCAAGGAGGTGATGGTCGTAAGCTGAAGCTAACTCAGCAAACTGCTGAAGCCTTCACTGTGTCCACATGTAATAATGTGGATGCTGCCAAATTGCTTCTGGCAGAGAAAGACTTTGACTACGTTCTTCCTGCTATATTTGCGGATGAAGCCTTGGAAAAGTTTTTCGGCCAAGCCAGGCAAAGAAGCGGTGGAAACTTCTACATTGACGTAGTTGACATTATGGCTGCAGCTAAAATTGCAAATATGCAGACACTCATTAAGCATGACATTATGCCAGAATCTAGTTCTTGTGTGCTTGATTGCGACAAGAATTGTACTACTTCCATAAATCCAGATGAACGAAGTGAACTCATTGACGAGATCAATCCTCAAGACACTCAGGAACTCTTGAGGTCTGATGATACCCTTAAGCATAAAGTTGTTTATTTGGCCGGACACCTTGTTCATAAACATGGTGATAGCACTAGTATGGAGGAGATCATTGATGATGATGGTAACGAGGTGTCATCTGAGTTCCTAGATAATTTGAATAGAGTTGGACTGAGTGTGCCTACTATGTCAACCGTCTTTTTTGTACATAATGCCTATAATTTGCATGACAAGACTAAAATGCGTTGTTGCCGCTTTCATTTTGTTGAGCTGTTATCCTTTGTAGATGCACCTGTATCTAGTAGTAATGCTGCATGTACTACTTTAGCTAACATTCTATTGAAAGCTAATGTCCTCAATGTAAGTGACAAAGAAAAGGCTGTGGGATGCCTCAGGAGGCAAGAAAGCTCTCCAACTAGCGATAGCTCTCCAACTAGTGATAGACATAGACATAGTTGTAATAGACATAGTGTTGTGATATGCATATAATGTTTATGTAATACGATATATGATAATAAATATCAAATTTTGACAGCTCTACAAACTTGCCTCTTATTACAATCAGCCATCTCTCAAAGTTTATGAGTTAGACACAAAAAACTGGGCAAAAATGACCAAAGTTCACTAATTTGACCTTGAAATATGACCTTTTTACCTTGAAGATGACCCCAGGTGGTGTTGAAAATGTCACTAGTGAGCTCGCCGTCCTCAAAAACCCCTATTTGGATCCCTAGATCGTGTCTCTAGCCCTTCTAGAAGTCCTTTTAGCCCCGGACTCAAGTTAATCCTTCATACTCAAGTTACAAACCCCGAGCATGGGAGGTTTCAGTCCTTCTTTAAAGGAGTCTATGGATAATAAATATCAAATTTGGACAGCTCTACAAACTTGCCTCTTATTACAATCAGCCATCTCTCACCGTTTATGAGTTATACACAAAAAACGGGCAAAAATTACCAAAATTCACTAATTTGACCTTAAAATATGACCTTTTGACCTTCAAGATGACCCAAGGTGGTATTGAAAATGTCGCTAGTGAACTCGCCGTTCTCAAAAAAACCTATTTGGACCCCGAGATCGTGTCTCTAGCCCTTCTAGAAGTCATTTTAGCCCCGGACTCAAGTTAATCCTTCAGACTCAAGTTACAAACCCCGAGCATAGGAGGTTTCAGTCCTTCTTTAAAGGAGTCTATGATATATATAAATATATACCGGTATATATATATATATATATATATATATATATATATATATATATATATATATATATATATATATATATATTATATATATATATATATATATATATATATATATATATATATATATATTATATATATATATATTATATATTATATATTATAATTATATATATATATATAGAGAGAGAGAGAGAAATATATAACAAGACTTGAGTGAAATTAACTGAAACTAACCAACAGATCAACCTCACTCAGGCCACTGTTTCCCACCACAACCACAACCACCACAATCACTACCACCTCAACCATTTCCACCACTCCTACAACCACAACCACCACTCCTACCACCATTTTCCACCACAAACACTACCACCACAACCACTTACCACCACAACCACTACCACCACCGCAACCACTACCACCACAACAACTACCACCACAATCACTACCACCAGTCATACCACCGTTTCCCACCACAACCACTACCACCACCGCTTCCCACCACCACCGTTTCCCACCACACGTATCCAGCGGGGTTGTGGGAAGAGTTCTGAGTGGCTGAATATTTCCGGCTGACCGTTCATTGAATCTGGTACTTCTTGTTCGACCGGAAACCAGGTGATGATGTGTTAAGGGGGCCCACCTCGTTTTTTTCTCTCTCTCTCAATCTCACTTAGGGTTGTTTCCATTTGGCCCCATTCAGCCTACTGTTTTAAGACGTTTATCCCCATCCAGGTGTCGATTTTATCCTGGCAAGCGGTAACGAGCCAGCATATTTAAAAACAAGTTTTTGACAGCAGGTTAAATTTGTACATTTTTCGATAGAAAAATGTAACCGGCGAAGCCGGATTTCTCCATACAATGCTGACTCGCTATCGATCGCCAGGAAGAAATTGACACCTGGATGGGGATAAATATCTTAAAACAGAAGTCTGAATGGGGCCGAATGGATACAAGCCAGAGAAAGAGAGAACAAGAGAGAAAAAAAAGCAGGTCACCCCTCTTAATGTGTGAGGTATTGTGATTAGTTTTCATAGTGGGTATTGCAGGCCGGGATAATTAGCATGAACTGATTTTTAACTACCCTAAACCTGAACCATGAATGCTGTGAAGTAACATTGAATTTAATAGAAATTGGTTGATAGCTGGTGTTTGAAAATCAGATTAATAATGGCTTCTTGCATATTTAAAATGTTAAGTAATTTAAATAAACCTATTATTTTGTGTCCTGTCTAATTGGTTCATAAGTTAAATTTAAAGTTAACCTTTGTAAAAAATCTTTTACTGGTTCTGTTTGTACTGAGGATATAATCGCGAGATTAGAGTTTTCTCGGGATCTTGTAATCTGGATAGATTAACTTGAGCTGTGGGCCGTGAAAGCAAAAGTCCGGTTTGGGCACCTCATCCCAGAGTCCAAACATAAATTAAATGTTAAAATTGAATTAACTAATATATTTTTGCTAAGGGTATAATTTTCTTATAGAGTAATCACCTGTTTTTGTGGTAAAATATAACTCTGGTTAAATAATATGGACACTCGGCCCCCATATCTAAAAATCATAACGAGGTATTACAATTATTAAGCTTGCAGAGATTCCCATTTTTGTCCGAGCATACAAAATGTATTTATAATAGAATCCTGCAATTCTCCCTCAACATATAATTGCATTACACGTGGCAGAGGTATAATATTTATGGAACATTTGAATATTAAGGGGAGACAGACCGTTTTTCTGGACCCCCTTCTCCCTAATGTTTAGCCCCCACTAGTTTTGAGATTTGAAGACGTTGGTTCCATTAGTTTGGGGATTTTATGACCTTTCACCCCATTTCGTTGTCAATTTTAAGACCTTTCGTGCCATTTTGGTGTCGATTTTTTTCCTGGCGAGCGATAGCAAGCCTGAAATTTTAAGAGGAACCGGCCTTCGGTCGGATTTTTTTTTCTACCGAAAAATGTAAAAATTTATCTTGATGGGGGGTCTTGGGGCTGTTTTTCTAAGCTTGAAGGAGGTCTAGCGAGAAAACTAGAAATAAAGGATTACATTAATTAATAGACCAAACAAAACAATAAATAAAACGTCTGTCCCCCTTTAATGAGTAAACGTTTCACCGAAATCCTCGGATATGCCTTGAAAAACATGAATTTAATGTTCATGTTTTTCAAGCGCTATAATATTTTTTCAAGTTAATGATAATAACCTATTGCACAAGTATTATACAGATGTTCTATACACATTTACTATAGCTTATGCCCATTTACTATAGCTTATGCCCATTTACTATAGCTTATGCCCATTTACTATAGCTTATGCCCATTTACTATAGCATATGCCCATTTACTATAGCTTATGCCCATTTACTATAGCTTATGCCCATTTACTATAGCTTATGCCCATTTACTATCCCCATTTAGCTTATGCCCATTTACTATAGCTTATGCCCATTTACTATAGCTTATGCCCATTTACTATAGCTTATGCCCATTTACTATAGCTTATGCCCATTTACTATAGCTTATGCCCATTTACTATAGCTTATGCCCATTTACTATAGCTTATGCCCATTTACTATAGCTTATGCCCATTTACTATAGCTTATGCCCATTTACTATAGCTTATGCCCATTTACTATAGCTTATGCCCATTTACTATAGCATATGCCCATTTACTATAGCTTATGCCCATTTACTATAGCTTATGCCCATTTACTATAGCTTATGCCCATTTACTATAGCATATGCCCATTTACTATAGCTTATGCCCATTTACTATAGCTTATGCCCATTTACTATAGCTTATGCCCATTTACTATAGCTTATGCCCATTTACTATAGCATATGCCCATTTACTATAGCTTATGCCCATTTACTATAGCTTATGCCCATTTACTATAGCTTATGCCCATTTACTATAGCTTATGCCCATTTACTATAGCTTATGCCCATTTACTATAGCTTATGCCCATTTACTATAGCATATGCCCATTTACTATAGCTTATGCCCATTTACTATAGCTTATGCCCATTTACTATAGCTTATGCCCATTTACTATAGCATATGCCCATTTACTATAGCTTATGCCCATTTAATATAGCTTATGCCCATTTAATATAGCTTATGCCCATTTACTATAGCTTATGCCCATTTACTATAGCTTATGCCCATTTACTATAGCTTATGCCCATTTACTATAGCTTATACCCATTTACTATAGCTTATGCCCATTTACTATAGCATATGCCCATTTACTATAGCTTATGCCCATTTACTATAGCTTATGCCCATTTACTATAGCTTATGCCCATTTACTATAGCATATGCCCATTTACTATAGCTTATGCCCATTTAATATAGCTTATGCCCATTTACTATAGCTTATGCCCATTTACTATAGCTTATGCCCATTTACTATAGCTTATACCCATTTACTATAGCTTATGCCCATTTACTATAGCATATGCCCATTTACTATAGCTTATGCCCATTTACTATAGCTTATGCCCATTTACTATAGCTTATGCCCATTTACTATAGCTTATGCCCATTTACTATAGCATATGCCCATTTACTATAGCATATGCCCATTTACTATAGCTTATGCCCATTTACTATAGCTTATGCCCATTTACTATAGCTTATGCCCATTTACTATAGCTTATGCCCATTTACTATAGCTTATGCCCATTTACTATAGCATATGCCCATTTACTATAGCTTATGCCCATTTACTATAGCTTATGCCCATTTACTATAGCTTATGCCCATTTACTATAGCTTATACCCATTTACTATAGCTTATGCCCATTTACTATAGCTTATACCCATTTTCTATAGCTTATACCCATTCAGTACCAGGGACGTGCTTTTCATTGTATTCTGGCAACTATTAGACGAATTTATGCAGCTTAGGAAGGACCTCTAGCAATAATAAGACTTCAAACTATCCGAGCCAACTCTTTTATAACTGCCACAGATCCTTCCTCAGATGCGTCATGTCGTTTAAGGCGGGTGACCTGCTTTTTGTTATTTCTGTCCTTTTCTCTCTTTCTCTGGCTTGTATCCATTCGGCCCCATTCAGCCAACTATTTTAAGACGTTTATCCCCATCTAGGTGTCGATTTCTTCCTGGCGAGCGATAGCGAGCCATCATTATATATGAAGAAATCCGGCTTCGCCGGAGACATTTTTCTATCAAAAAATGTACAAATTTAGCCTGCTGTCAAACAAAAATAAAAAATGCGCTGGCTCGCTACCGCTCACCAGTAAAACATTGACACCTGGATGGGGATAAACGTCTTAAAACAGTCGGCTGAATGGGGCCAAATGGATACAAGCCAGAGAAAGATAGAAAAGGACAGAACAAAAACAGGTCACCCCCCTTAAATAAAGCTAGAATAAAACATAACACACGTCGCTGGTACTCAAAGGATTAAATGGAAGCCTTATTGTTATTAAAGTATAAGGTCACTGGTGTGATTTATATATACTGGGTACTGTCTGTGAAATACACATATGTAAATAAACCCGCTGTCACACGAGCGCTTTTTCCGTTAATTTTCTATGAGCAAGTTTTTTCTTCTATAATTTCGGGACTTTTTCGTAATGGTATCGGCAACTAGACTGAAAGTAGATTATGTTAGGCGGATAAATTCTGATAAAGTGTGATTTTTTAAGCTTCCTGACCATAATTGCCCGTAAAAATTGCTCGAAAATGGCTCGTGTGACTCCGACTTAACTTGATTTATTTTGTAACTGCGATCAGAATGAGTGTATTTTTACTCATAATTACAGAGCAAGACGCTGCATAGGAGAGAAGGGCTAATACTATGTCAACAAACACGAACTTACAAAAATATACAAAATCACCCTTTTCATATATGAGCAAAATGCGACTGATCTACCTACCTTCAGTGCTAGCTACAGCCCACAGTGAGTTTCTCGAGGTTTCAACTGTATTTTTGACTCTCCATTGTCCCTGGACTTCCACCGAGTCATATTCATATATATGCCATTATGCGGCTTAAGGGGGGGGGGTTGACCTGTTTTTGTTCTGTCCTTTTCTATCTTTCTCTGGCTTGTATCCATTTGGCTCCATTCAGCCTACTGTTTTAAGACGTTTATCCCCATCCAGGTGTTAATTATTTACTGGTGAGCGGTAACGAGCCAGCATATTTTTTATTTTTGTTTGACAGCAGGCTAAATTTATACATTTTTCGATAGAAAAATGTCTCCGGCGAAGCCGGATTTCTTCATATAATGCTGGCTCGCTATCGCTCACCAGGAAGAAATCGACACCTAGATGGGGATAAACGTCTTAAAATAGTTGGCTGAATGGGGCTCAATGGATACCAGCCAGAGAAAGAGAGAAAAGGACAGAAATAACAAAAAGCAGGTCACCCGCCTTAATATGAACATAAACAGGACAGAAAAATCACCTGAGAAAAGGATACAAATATGAAAGTTGTGCTATCTATACTGTAGCTACTCTGTTGAATTACAAGAAGGGAAACAACAGTCCACACTCATTACAAGAAGGTAAACAACAGTCCACACTCATTACAAGAAGGGAAACAACAGTCCACACTCATTACAAGAAGGGAAACAACAGTCCACACTCATTACAAGAAGGGAAACAACAGTCCACACTCATTACAAGAAGGGAAACAACAGTCCACACTCATTACAAGAAGGGAAACAACAGTCCACACTCATTACAAGAAGGGAAACAACAGTCCACACTCATTACAAGAAGGGAAACAACAGTCCACACTCATTACAAGAAGGGAAACAACAGTCCACACTCATTACAAGAAGGGAAACAACAGTCCACACTCATTACAAGAAGGGAAACAACAGTCCACACTCATTAGCGTCAGTATTCGCCGGAACAATAATTGTAACCAACACAAATATTACTTGTTCTTGCCGGTACAAAGCAACAAGTTTATTTACCAATTGTACACCAAGTGCTTGAACCAGGCTGGATGGCTCACTCCTACACAAACACTGTATACAGAATACATTAATATTATTTGACGGAATGCGACGTCCTGAAGTGTTTTACTTAGGCTTGGAGTGCGGATCTCTCTCCCTCTCTC
>CM064549.1:29711021-29733521 GCA_032716605.1 Paralithodes platypus | reverse complement strand
TAACTCAAAAAGGGCTAGAGCAAATTGGCTGTAAATTCCCACATATATTCCTTAACTGACTCCTCCAAAATGGTAGAAATATTAGGTCGATTACTCTAGTCGTTTTTGAGTTACAGAGGTTAGAGGTAATGATTCCTCGCCTACTTACAGCGAATAAACAGTGAAGTCTGTATACGCAGTGTTCCTAATTTAGCTACTTTCCCGCTAGATCTATAGGTATTTACTTCGATCAAGAGGCAATTTCTTACATATAGCAGCATGAATTCTAGCGATAGTCTGAAGATTTGAGCCTTGTTAGAGCAATACTCTAGAGATTGTGGCCTTATTCTATCGATATTCTGAAGATTCGAGCCATGTTAGAGCAATATTCTACTAGAGATTGTGACACTATTCTAGTGATTTTCGGCCTTTATTCACTATCTAGCGGACTTGATTTGGCAACAATGAGTATACGGCCTTGGGTTTTAGTGTACAGTCGGCCTAATAAGTCATCCCTCGGCACCAAGTATATTTTGATCAATAATGGGTATCAGGAATATTTACACATGATTTCTTCTTTTTGAGTGAGATATACAACCATGTTCGTACACTTACCCACCGTATTAAACATCTGACAGGCATGAATACAGCACAGAGAGAGCCAAACGGAATGAACGCTGGGACTTGACTTATTAGCGCCACTGTACTTTGAACCCCGGACTGTGTGTGTACTGCTGTGGTCACAGAACTTTAAGGGGAGATGGGTCGTTTGTCTGGTCCCCCTTCTTCCTCATGTTTAGCCCTATTAGTTTACGGATTTTATGACGTTTGTCCCATTAGTTGTGACACCGCCTTTACAACAGCTTACAACCCCACTCATCTTGTACCCCGAGACTATAATGGGATATGTAGTATTATGTAGTATTATATGTAGTATTATGGGATGTGGAGCGTCGCCTCTCTCCTCATATTTCTTTTGCTCACAATCGTGCTCCGTATAGCAAAGACCCTCTGCACAATTACTTGGCAGGACTAGATGTTCTCTCTCTCTCTCTCTCTCTCTCTCTCTCTCTCTCTCTCTTCTTCTTCTTCTTCTTTTCTATCCTTTACTTCGATTGTCCCTTACTCTCGGGTTAGCTATATCTACTAGAATTAAGTCCTGACCACCTCGCTGGGATCTTAAGGTCTGTGTGGTCAGTATATATATATAAATCTATGTAAATCTCTCTCTCTCTTTGTTCAATGTTCACGCTTCCACCCATTGCAACTCCTTTTACTCCGTTATCAACAAGCTATCTCTCTCTCTCTCTCTCTTTTACTCCGTTATCAACAAGCTATCTCTCTCTCTCTCTCTCTCTTTTACTCCGTTATCAACAATCTATCTCTCTCTCTCTCTTTTACTCCGTTATCAACAAGCTATCTCTCTCTCTCTCTCTCTCTTTTACTCCGTTATCAACAAGCTATCTCTCTCTCTCTCTCTCTCTCTCTCTTTTACTCCGTTATCAACAAGCTATCTCTCTCTCTCTCTCTCTCTCTCTTTTACTCCGTTATCAACAAGCTATCTCTCTCTCTCTTTTACTCCTTTATCAACAAGCTATCTCTCTCTTTCTCTCTCTCTCTTTTACTCCGTTATCAACAAGCTATCTCTCTCTCTCTCTCTCTCTTTTACTCCGTTATCAACAAGCTATCTCTCTCTCTCTCTCTCTTTTACTCCGTTATCAACAAGCTATCTCTCTCTCTCTCTCTTTTACTCCGTTATCAACAAGCTATCTCTCTCTCTCTCTCTCTCTCTTTTACAACGTTATCAACAAGCTATCTCTCTCTCTCTCTCTCTCTTTTACTCCTTTATCAACAAGCTATCTCTCTCTTTCTCTCTCTCTCTTTTACTCCGTTATCAACAAGCTATCTCTCTCTCTCTCTCTCTTTTACTCCGTTATCAACAAGCTATCTCTCTCTCTCTCTCTCTTTTACTCCGTTATCAACAAGCTATCTCTCTCTCTCTCTCTCTTTTACTCCGTTATCAACAAGCTATCTCTCTCTCTCTCTCTCTCTCTCTTTTACTCCGTTATCAACAAGCTATCTCTCTCTCTCTCTCTCTTTTACTCCGTTATCAACAAGCTATCTCTCTCTCTCTCTTTTACTCCGTTATCAACAAGCTATCTCTCTCTCTCTCTTTTACTCCTTTATCAACAAGCTATCTCTCTCTCTCTCTCTCTCTCTCTCTTTTACTCCGTTATCAACAAGCTATCTCTCTCTCTCTCTCTCTCTCTTTCTTTTACTCGGTTATCAACAAGCTATCTCTCTCTCTTTCACTCCTTTATCAACAAGCTATCTCTCTCTCTCTCTCTTTTACACCGTTATCAACAAGCTATCTCTCTCTCTCTCATTGTTCACCCATTGCTACTCGGTTATCAACAAGCTCCGCCACCGGTTTTGAGTTGCTGCCTGAGACAAATGTCAAGAGTCGCGCTGAAATTACTTGTGGTCGTCAACCGCAAGTTTCCTGGAAAGTGAGAAGCGAGGAGCGGGAAGGGGAAACATATGCGGCAGATCAAAACAAATAGTGTTGTTAAGGGCAGGTTTTTAGTGTTGTTTCCTAAACTTCCATCAAGCTTGAAATTACACCCCCATGACCCCCTTTCAAGATAAATTTGTAAATTTTTCGGTAGAAAAATGTCCCGGCCGAAGGCCGGTTCCTCTTAAATTACAGGCTCGCTATCGCTCGCCAAGAAAAAATCGACACCTAAATGGGACGAAAGGTCTTAAAAGTGACATAAATGGGGTGAAAGTTCTTAAAATCGCCAAACTAATGGGGCGAACGTCTTAAAATCTCAAAAGCAATGGGGCTAACCATGAGGGAGAAAGGAGTCAAGAAAAAAATCTCTCGAGTGGATATCTCCCCTTAACCCTTACAGTACCAGGGACGTCCTTTTCATCATATTCTGGCAACTATTAGACGATTGTATTCAGTTTAGGAAGGACCTTTACCAATAATAAGGCTTCTACCTATCACAACCAATCCTTTTAACTCCCACAGATCCTTCCTAAGCTGCATACTATCGTCTAAATATAGCTAGAAGAAAATCGAACGCACGTCGCGGGTACTCAAAGGGTTAAAGAAAACGGTGCAGTGAAATATGACATAACTGTGTTGGTGGTGTAATGGTTTAGACGCTTATGTTCTGGGTATGGTGTCCCGAGTTCGAATCCCGGGAGGGCCATATGCTTTTATTAGTGTATTCAAGTACATTAGGGTTTGTAATTGATTAGTAATGTTAAGAACGGAGTGTTACTTAATATACTGTACTATAGACATTTAATACAATGTGTGCCCATCAAATATCGAGTGTGTAGTAAAGCTGTGTCAATAGTTCACCGGCAAACTACATGATAAACGTTGTGAGTTTAAGGGGACCTACCCGCTTCTTGGTTTCCTTACTGGTTAGTAGCCATTCGACCCCATTCACCAGCCATTCGACCCCATTCAGCTTACTGGTTAGTAGCCATTCGACCCCATTCAGCAGCCATTCGACCCCATTCAGCTTACTGGTTAGTAGCCATTCGACCCCATTCAGCAGCCATTCGACCCCATTCAGCTTACTGGTTAGTAGCCATTCGACCCCATTCAGCAGCCATTCGACCCCATTCAGCTTACTGGTTAGTAGCCATTCGACCCCATTCAGCAGCCATTCGACCCCATTCAGCTTACTGGTTAGTAGCCATTCGACCCCATTCAGCAGCCATTCGACCCCATTCAGCTTACTGGTTAGTAGCCATTCGACCCCACTCAGCTTACTGTTTTAAGAAATGCATTCTCATCTTGGTGTCTATTTACACCTGGCGAGCGATACCGAGCCAGCTTATTTTGAATTATGATTTAGACAGCTGACTTTATATATATATATATATCTATATATATATATATATATATATATATATATATATATATATATATATATATATATAACTGTATATATATATTTCTACACTCTTCATCCTACGCTCAACTGCATTTGTTACTGTATTTTATTTTTTGACTACCAAGACTTTTTCCCTTCAAGTTCGGTTTTTCACTTTCGTATTATTTTGTTTTCTTTTTGTTAAGATAACATAGCCTACATTTATTCCTCTTTTTTCTTTGACTATATCGTGTTCTTTTTAACTTTCCATGTTTTTATCCATGCGTGCTCAGTTTTCTATCTTTCTATCTATATACTCAAGCATACACCCCATTTTTTGTTCTTTTAATTTTAAGATGGCGGTGGCCGACTGGAGACAGAGCCCGAACAGAGACAACGCAACACAACAAAACAAACACAAAAGCAAAACAAATTCACACACATCTAGGTCGCCCAGGAGAAGACCCAGAAACCAGGGATCACTAAGGGCACTTCAGCCCTCCCCCGGCCCCAGACCTCCCGAAGAAGTTCCGGTCTGAGAAGGCAGACATGTAGCGGAGCACACCACAATGCCCGCCCACCACGCATCCAGGCGTACCCTTTATATATATATACCGGCTACCCGGGCCTGGCGCCTGATGGACTATTATCTAGTCCAACTGGCGTCCAACCCTCTCTCCCAAACGACCGTGTTTTCATTCATCTATTCACTAGCATTCTCCATTCATTCCTATATATTACCACTTCTGTTCCCTGGTCTATAGTAATTCCTCTCTCTCCCAGCGCTTGTACTACACAATTGCTCAGCTCGCAATTTCCTAATTCCCTTTATCTACCAGGGCTAAAAAAAATGCGTATAATATGTTCTTTGACAATAGTGTACTATGCTGTATTATATTATATTCTTCAAGGTTACTATAGTCCGTTCATTGTAGGTTGGGCAGAAATCGTAACCTCTAACCTCTGTAACTAAATATGGGCTAGAACAAATGAGCTGTCAATTTCCACACCTATTCCAGAGCCAAAACTTCCTATTTGGTAGAAATATTAGCTCGATTACTCTAGTCTTTTTTGAGTTACAGAGGTTAGAGGTTACGATTTCTGCCCAACCTAGAATGAACTGACTATAGTGTATCTGAGTTACAGAGGTTAGAGGTTACGATTTATGCCCAACCAAGAATGAACAGACTATAGTGTATCTGAGTTATGAGAGGTTAGAGGTTACGATTTATGCCCAACCAAGAATGAACAGACTGTATAGTTTATCTTTCACCACTATATGTTTTCTCTGGGTTTTCTTTGACTTGCCACGCTCAGTTTTTCCCTTCCTGCTCGCTTCTCAGTTTCCCGGAAAGTAAATATCAGCACGACTCTTGGAAATTCCCTCAGGCGGCAAATCAAAACCCGCGGGTGGCGGAACTTGATGATAACGGAGTAAAAGAAATGGTAAAGGATGGAAGTATTATTTCTGTGTCTGTCATGAAATAAGAGAGTTCGAATCCCGGGAGGACAATATAA
This sequence comes from Paralithodes platypus, assembly GCA_032716605.1. Classification (NCBI taxonomy): domain Eukaryota; kingdom Metazoa; phylum Arthropoda; class Malacostraca; order Decapoda; family Lithodidae; genus Paralithodes; species Paralithodes platypus. Next base: position 29,728,125 of record CM064549.1, on the reverse strand, counting down.
TAATTATGCTTTCATTGGTTTATTCTAGTGCATTGGGGTTTGTAATAGAGGATTAATGTTAAGAACGGGGTGTAACTTAAGGGGGCCCACTTTTTTTGTTTTCTCTCTCTTTCCCTCTCTCTCTCTCTCTCTGGGTTGTATCAATTCGGCCCCATTCAGCCTAATGTTTTAAGACGCTTATCCCCATCCAGGTGTCGATTTTTACCTGGCGAGCGATAACGAGCCAATATATTTAAAAAACATGTTTTTGACAGCAGGCTAAATTTGTTAATTTTTCGATAGAAAGATTTCTACGGCGAAGCCGGATATCTTCATACAATGCTGGCTCGCTATCGCTGGGCCGATACTTAAGGCTATCCCTCAACATCATCGCATCGCATCGCATCGCCAGGAAGAAATCGAAACTTGGATGGGGATAAACGTCTTAAAACAGTAGGCTGAATGGGGCCGAATGGATACAACCCAGAGAAAGAGAGAAAGGAGAGAAAAAAAGCAGGTCATCCCCCCTTAATATCTGCAATCAGCCTGTGAAGCTATATAATGTAGCGAAAGGTGTGTTATATATACAAATAATTGAGCCTTTGTTAATTTATTGCATTTGGAAACACATGTAGTAGTTATTGAGCAATGATAGTTGTTTAACCCATACATACAGTATACCGGCGACGTGTTGATCGTCATATTCTGGCAACTATTAGACGATTTTATGCAGCTTGGAAAGGATCTGTGCTGCGGTAGCTTAAGGGGAGGTTTTTAGTTTGGTCCTTAGATATCCTTCAAGCTTAAGATCACCACCCATAACGAGGGGCGCCGCGCTCCTTGGTGCCGCTAGAAGAGTGGCGAACACATCAACAGTATAAGTAAGTACCCCCTTGAGCCCCTTTCAAGATTAATTTGTAAATTTTTCGGTAGAAAAATTTCCCGGCTGAAAGCCGGTTTCTCTTAAATAACAGGCTCGCTATCGCTCGCCAGGATAAAATCGACACCTAAATGGCACGAAAGGTCTTAAAATTGACAGAAATGGGTTGAAAGTTCTTAAAATCGTCAAAATAATGGGCCAAACGTCTTAAAATTAGAAAAACAATGAGGCTAAACATGAGGGAGAAAGGAGTCAAGAAAAATATCCCTCGAGTGGAAATCTCCCCTTAAAGGATTAAGTCAGTGTGTGTTCTTTTCATGGTTAGAGGTCCTTCCTAAGCTTAATATAATCATCTAATACTGGTCAGGATATAATGAAAAGGACGTCACCGGTACTGTACGGGTTAAATATATATATAAGTAATGCATCATCAAACAATATTGTATAGTGATTAGTGGGTTATTTAGGTATAATTATTTAATGTTTATATATTCCGTTATTAGTCTACCCCCATTTACTCGCTCTCGCTCTCGTTCTCTCTCTCTCTCTCTCTTTCTCTCTCTCTCTCTCTCTCTCATAAGTTTCGAAAGTTTATCTCTGTCGGAAAAAAACCTTGATACTTGATAAGGAGAGAGAGAGAGAGAGAGAGAGAGAGAGAGAGAGAGAGAGAGAGAGAGAGAGAGAGATAGAGAGCACAAACATAGTATTAAAGAGGTTGTACACTCCCACTACATAAGAAACAGCCCCCTTATATCGATCTCTTGGTTTGCGCCGGAATTCTTAGAGGTCTTCCTGCGCGCCAGGTCATGGTGACGTTCTGGGTGTGGTGTCCCGAGTTCTAATCCCGAGAGGACCATATGCTTTCATTAGTTTATTCAAGTGCATTGGGGGTTTGTAATTGGTGATTGGGGTTAAGGGGAGATGTCCACTTGAGGGACTTTTTTCTTGACCCCTTTCTCCCTCATGTTTAGCCCCTTTGCTTTTCAGATTTTAAGACGTTTGCCCCATTAGTTTGGTGATTTTAAGAATTTCCGCCCCATTCTGTCAAATTTAAGACCTTTCGTGCCATTTAGGTGTCGATTTTATCCTGGCGAGCGATAGCGAGGCTGTAATTTAAGAGTAACCGGCCTTCGGCCGGGACATTTTTCTACCGAAAAATGTACAAATTTATCTTGAAAGGGGGTCAAAGGGGTGAAATTTTAAGATTGCTGAAGGAGTAGGAAACAAACTAAAAACCTCCCCTTAATAACAGGGTTTTATTTAATTTAGCAGCAACGCACACATTAACAGGTCCAAACATTCCAGACTTTAACTCTCTCATTGAGGGGGTTTTGGCTTTAAGGGGGTAGGACTTGCTTTTGCTGGATCCCCTTCTCCCTCATGTTTAGCATATTAGTTTTGAGGTTTTAAGACGTTCGTTCCGTTAGTTTGGCGATTTTGAGACCTTTCGCCTCTTTTTTTTTGGCAATATTAATACCTTTCGTGTCCTTTAGGTGTTGATTCTTTTCCTGGCGAGCGAGAGCAAGCCTCTAATTTTAGAAGGAACCGCCCTTTGGCCGGGAAATTTTTCTTCCAAAAATGTAAAATTTATCTTGAATGGGGGGTCTAGGGGGTATTTTTCTAAGCTTGATGGAGGTCTAGCGAGGAACCTCAAAAATACATATATAAATACATATATAAATACATATATAAATACATATATAAATACATAAATAAATACATATATAAATACATATATAAATACATATAATTTATAAATACATAAATAAATACATATATAAATACATATATAAATACATATATAAATACATATAATTTATAAATACATAAATAAATACATATATAAATACACATATAAATACATATATAAATACATATATAAATAAATACATACAGTATATAGACCATAAACCAAGCACTACCCCCTTAAGGTTCTTCTTTTACGGCCATAATCTAATTGTCTTATCCCACTTACTTTATCATGTTACTATGCCTTAAGGGGGGTGACCTGCTTTTGTTCTGTCCTTTTCTGTCTTTCTCTGGCTTGTATCCATTTGGCCCCATTTAGCCTACTGTTTTAAGACGTTTATCCCTATCCAGGTGTCAATTTCTTACTGGTGAGCGGTAGCGAGCCAGCATATTTTTAATTTTTGTTAGACAGCAGGCTAAATTTGTAAATTTTTCGATAGAAAAATTTCTCCGGCGAAGCCGGATTTCTTCATATAATGCTGGCTCGCTATCGCTCGCCAGGAAAAAATCGACACCTAGATGGGGATCTATCTATTTATTGCCTGACGCCGTGATCCCCGAAGGGGTGGCCACGAACGAACCGCCCCCATGCACCTCTGTCCCCAGTCAGTCGACGCCCCTCCCCCCAACCAGCACCGCCTTCGTTCATGTACTTCCACTCCATCCTTCCACCTCTCATTCGGTCTACCTCTCCCTCTCTGTCCCTCCACCTCGCTCTCGTACACCCTCTTAGTCATTCTCTCGCTTTCCATACGTTCCATATGGCCGAACCATCTCAAGTTGTTCCTTTTCACACTTTCCAGCACATCTACATCCACACCACACCTCTTTCTTACTTCCTCATTAGTCTGTCTATAACTCCGCACGCACTCCTTAAGTTGTTGTTGTTGTTGTTGTTGTTCCCTAAGCTGCCTGGCCGAACAGCCCCGAGTCCCTGAGAAAGGCCATGGCCACGATCGGGCTTTCCCACAGAGCTCTCATTGAGTGTAGATTGTGTTGTTGGCATAAGTGGTTGTGTGAAATGCAGTCTTCTATGATGTGTTTAATGGTATGGGGTGCTGTGTTACATCCCGGGCAGGCGTCGACAACGGAGTCATCCAGTCTCTTCTGATAGCTCAGGAGAGCTGGATGGTGTCCGCATCTCAGCCTGGCCAGGTGGACTCTGTCCTCGCGAGGAAGGGAGGATTCGGAAGGATGGATTTCGGGAGGTCGTGCATGCAGCTGCGTGTTGTCTGTGAGTGAGTACAAAGTACAAAGGAGTACAAAGGAAATCAAGCAACAACAGATCTAGTGACCCTTCTAGGTTGCTTGTCCTCCAAAACACTGAGGATCAAGTGTCCAAACAGTGGTTTAGAGGGGGTAAGGGAACATTGGAAAGGGAATTACTGCCCTGGAACTAATGTCCGTGGCAGGATTAGGAAGTTAGTAGGGGACAGATGGGTTAGTAACTGAGGGGGGGATAAAATAAAGTTATTCATTTACAAACGCAGTCAGTCGCGGGTTTGATGCGAGATATTTGTCTAGGCGGAGTTTAAATGAATCAACGGTGATGCAGTCTTAACGTTTCGGGGAAGCCCATTCCACAAGTTGACAACTCGATTGAAGAAGAAATTCTTAGATTCGTGTGAGTTAAAAGATTTACCAATAATTTGCAACCGTTTCCCCGCGTGTAATTAGATTGGTCGATAGTGAAGTACTTACTACAGTTCATATTGTCGATGCCTTTGATGATTTTGAACACTTGAATTAAGTCACCTCTTAATCTGCGCTGGGTTAAAGGAAATAGATTTATTCTCTAAGACGCTCTTCGTATGGTTTGTTCTTTAGGCTAGGTATCATTTTGGTAACTCTACGTTGAACTCGTTCTAGCTTGTTTATATCTTTTTGGTAATAAGGGCACCAGGATTGAACGCAGTATTCCAGAAGAGGGCGGACTAATGAATTGTAAAGGGTTAGGATAACTTCTTTGGATTTATGCTCAAATGACCTGCCTATAAAGCCAATTATTTTGTTTGCCTTCTTAACAACTTCTGAACATTGTTGACTCGGTTTTAGGTTACTCGATATTGTTACTCCCAGATCGGTTTCAGGTTTACATTCTTAAGCTGAGTGCCATTCATCGAATAGTTTGCTTTCTCATTTAGGTATCCGATATGTAGTACTTTACATTTATCCGCATTGAAACTCATTTGCCAAATTTGGGCCCAACATGACAATTAAATGGATCGGTGGATCCATCGGTGGATCCATCGATGGATCGGTGAGAGATATGAGTATGGATGTGCTTCTGGAACTTGGTTCGGGGTGGGCAGGGAGGGAGAGAGGACAATAATTGTGTGTGATACCGTGTGCTGGGTGTTGTTTTGATATTTCTTGGTGTCTGTGGGTGTGTTGCCATGTAGTTTAGTGGGTGGTCTTGGTTCGTGGAGGCTGCTGCCAGGAATTGAGTGCCTCTCATGTCGAGATGGTCTTTGACTTTGAGGATTTTGGTTTCTTGATGTAGGTGATCTGTGGGTGAAGTAGCTGTGCAGCCTGTAATGATCTTCAGGGCTTTGTTTTGAATAGTCTGTAAGGTCTTATGATGTGTTTCAGCTAGGTTAGAAGCCCAGGCTGGGCTTCCGTATTCCATCACTGATCTTATGTATTGTTTATATACTGTGGTGGTAGTTTCTTTGTTGTGTCCAAATTTTGTGTGAGCAAGTGACCTGAGGGCGTTAAGTCTGGGTGTCAGTTTCTTTTTAATGTTTGTGGTGTGCTGTTTGAATGTCATATGAGTATCATATGTTACTCCTAGGATTTTGGGTGTGTGTGTATGTGTTAGGGGTGTGTTGTTTATGGTGAGTTGAGGGATGTATTCGTGTTCTCCTGTCCAACTTGTGAGCAGGGTTGCGGTGGATTTGGCTGGGGCTAGATTAAGTCTGTTTGTAGTGCACCAACCATGTAGTGTGTTGAGATAGGGTTGAAGGAGATCTGTTGCTCTTTTTGGGTCATGGTGTGTGCATGTGAGTGTTATGTCATCTGCATAGGAGGCTAAGTTTATTTGGGGCGTATTGGGTGTAGTTATATCGTGCATATACAGATTGAAGAGTGCGGGCGATAGGACGGATCCTTGTGGGACTCCGTTTGGAAAGTTTCTGATTTTAGATGACTGACTGGCAAAAGATACGTGTGCACATCTGCCTGCTAGGAAGTTGGCCAGCCACCTTTTTGTGTTGTTGTGCATGTTTGTGTTGTAGATTTTGTTTGTTAGATTGTGGCGGGGGATGGCATCGAAGGCTTTACTAATGTCGAGTGTGGCTAATAGTGATCTGTGTGGTGGTCTAGCTGAGTTGATGCCGTCGAAAGCTCTTTGTGTAAGGTCTGTGAGAAGAGTGTTTGTGGAGTGCAGTGGCCTAAAGCCATGTTGTGTTGGAGCTAGGGGTAGGTCAGGTGTAATTAGTTGTAATACTAGGCGTTCCATGACTTTAGAGGGGGAGCAAAGAAGTGTGATGGGGCGGTGCGAGGAGGATAGCGTGGGGTCTTTGTTGGGTTTGGGGAATGTGATGATGATACCATGCTTCCAAATGTCTGGTATTGTGTTGTGTGAATAGCTGTAGTTTGATATGTTAGTGAGTGCTTGTATGCCTTGTGGTCTCAGGTGTCTGAGGTGTATGTTGCTTATGTTGTCTAGGCCACAGGCGGGTGAGTGCTTGAGATTGTTGATGATATGCTTTGTCTGGTGATTGGTGAAGGGTGTATAGTCAGGGTCTGTGGGGAATTGTCTCTTACGTCGGATGACACGTCGGTCGTCTTTGTGAGGTTTTAGGTGGCTGACATGTGAAAAGTGATTGATGAGAGTGTTTGCTTGTTGTTTACATGAAGGAGTAGAGTCTGTTGTTGTGATTGCAGCATGTGATTGTGTTGTGTTGCTGTTGGAAAGTGTGATGCTGTTTAGTGTTTTGTATAGTTTTTTGGGGTTTGTTTTGTGATCAAGTGTTTGTAGGAAGTTATTCCAATTTAGTTTTTGTTGTTCTTGTATTTTGTTGTTAGTTTGGGTGTTGAGTGCTTGAATTTGTTGTGTGATGTCTTGTGTGTGGGGTGCTGGGGAGTGTTTCAGTATGTCGCGTTGTCTGATGAGGTTTTGAATTTCTGGTGTGAAGTTGGGGTTGTGTCTTTTCCTGTTACCTCTTGGAATGTGTTTCTTGTCAGCGTTTTGGATAGTTTTATTGAGTATGTGTACAGCATTGTTGATGTTAGTGATGGGTGTGCTGTTTAGAGTTGTGAAGTGTTGTTCTGTCTCATTTGTGAATGCTTCCCAGTTAGCTCTTTTATAATTGGTGTATGTGTGTTTGTGGCTAGCTGGGGTGAGTCTGGTTTTGGTGGTGATAATGATCGGGTGGTGGTCAGAGCCTAAGGTTCTGACCACCCTCCAGGATGTTGTGGGGGCGAGTTCTGGGGAGCAAAAGGTGATGTCTGGAGATGATGGGTTATAGAGGGCTTGGTGAGGAATATGGGTATGTTGATGGATGTCGTTAAGGATGATGAGGTTATCGGTTTGGTTTTGTAGTACCAGCCCTCTGTCTGTGTCGGGGTTGTCGACAAACCAGGCCGACGTCTTGGCGTTGAAGTCACCACCCAGGATGATGTGTGGGGTGTTGGGGGTGTTTGTGATGTGTTGTAAGTGTGGTCTGTATTCATTTGGTACTGTAGGGGATGTTTGGGGAGGGATGTATGTGTTTATGATGGTTATGTTGGAGTTGTTGCCAGTGCGTATTTTAATTGATTGTATTTCTGTTGTGTTATCATTTGGGGGGAGGAGGGATTTGGTTTGTACACTGGTTACTATGTATGATATTTCTTTGTGTACCAGGGTGATGAGTCCACCGCCCCCGCCGACAGCCCGGTCTTGTCTGATGGTGGTGAAATTATGAAATGTGGGTGTTTTTTGTGTTGTGCGGAGTTTTGTTTCTTGTAAGATGGCAATGTGTATGTTGTGTTGTTTGATGAAGTGTGAGAGTTTGTGTTTCTTTGTGTTGATGCCATCTATGTTCAGTTGAAGAATGTTAATGTTGTGTGCACGATGTATGTTGGGTGCTGCTGCACGAGGATGGGGTGGGGGTGAGGGTGAGGGAGGGGCTGGGGGTTGGGATGGGTGAGGTGGGGGTGGGGATTGGGGAGCAGGAGATGGGGGTTGGAGTGGATTAGGATGGGGTGTGGTGTGTTGAGTTGAGGATGTGGATGGTATGGGAAGGTTAGGTGGGTTAGGGAGGAGAGGTGGACGGGTTTTAGGGGGGGGAGTGGATGATATGGGAAGGTTAGGTGGGTTGGGGAGGAGAGGTGGACGGGTTTTAGGTGAGGGATTTGACTGGGAGAGGGAGGGGCATGAGGAACAGGTCCAGGTGTTTGTGTAGTGTTTCTTGGAGGCAAGTGTTGTGCAGCTGAAGTGGGTCCAGTTCCCGCATGAATTGCAGAGAACTGAACTCTTGGTATGGCGACTCGAAGTGATGGGTTTTGAGCAAGTTGGACATATGTATGTGTACGTGGGTCCTGGGTTGCTCTCAATGTCTCCGGCTAGAAGAAGTCTTCGAGAAATGACAGCCGGAGAGTCATTTCTCGGTGTAGGAAAAACTGTGTGATGTGTGTGGTGTGAGAGGTGTGGAAATTCCCGGCGCGACCGAAGCCGCTCCAAGGACCCGTGCCCCCAGGGAGGGGGCAGGGGATGGTTGTGACGGTTTGGTTCCCGAAACTGCTCCCCACGGCCGGCATCCGGTTTTCCTCCACTGGTCGTTGATTTTGTCTTCGGCCGTGGAGGGTCGGCAGCCATCCGCGGTTGGCAGCCTCGGGAGGTGGCCCCACGGCGTAGACGCCGCCACTCTTGGTCTGAGTCTCTCAAGATGGGGATAAACGTCTTAAAATAGTTAGCTGAATGGGGCCGAATGGATACAAGCCAGAGAAAGAGAGAAAAGGACAGAAATAACAAAAAGCAGGTCACCCCCCTTAAGGAGAGATGGGCAATACCATTTATTATGTTATCTATATTTATTCTGTTATCTATATTAATTCTGTTATCTATATTTATTCTGTTATCTATATTTATTCTGCTATCTATATTTATTCTGTTATCTAATTATTCTGTTATCTATATTTATTCTGTTATCTATTTATTCTGTTATCTATATTTATTCTGTTATCTATATTTATTCTGTTATCTATATTTATTCTGTTATCTATTTATTCTGTTATCTATATTTATTCTGTTATCTATATTTATTCTGTTATCTATTTATTCTGTTATCTATATTTATTCTGTTATCTATATTTATTCTGTTATCTATTTATTCTGTTATCTATATTTATTCTGTTATCTATATTTATTCTGTTATCTATATTTATTCTGTTATCTATTTATTCTGTTATCTATATTTATTCTGTTACCTATATTTATTCTGTTATCTATTTATTCTGTTATCTATTTATTCTATTATCTATATTTATTCTGTTATCTATATTTATTCTGTTATCTATTTATTCTGTTATCTATATTTATTCTGTTATCTATATTTATTTTGTTGTTGTTGTTGTTGTTCCCCAAGCTGCCTGGCCGAACAGCCCCAAGGCCCCGAGCAAGGCCAAGGCCATAACCGAGTGCCCCCACAGAACCTTCCCCGCCAACCACAATAAAGCCTGGGTGACCGAAGCCACTCCATGGCGGGGAGCTGAGGAGGGCGCGGAAACGCCCGGGAAACCAAAGCCCCACCCAGGGCCCTGTGTCCCTCAGCAATTATGAAGAGAAAGTTGAGGGGCAAAGGAAAAATGTGACGCTTTGGCTTCCAATCTTGGTAGATTGGGAGGTCAATCCACGTTAGAGACGCCGTCACTTGAGATCTAGAAAATATATAAGTAAAAGGAACAGTCAGAGTAAGCTATGGGTATGGCAGAGATTGCTCAGCTCTCACTCTGATAGACCAGCCCATCACCACATGACTAGAACCCAATCCTCTCAGCATCAGCTAGGAAAGGCCCTAGAAAGCCGCCTTTGGCGGGGGGATAGCTCCCCTATTTCAACCCTTTTCGGGGTTGGGCACCCGCCGTATTTATTTTGTTATCTATATTTATTCTGTTATCTATATTTATTTTGTTATCTATATTTATTCTGTTATCTATATTTATTCTGGTATCTATAATTATTCTGTTATCTATTTATTCTTTTATCTATATTTATTCTGTTATCTATATGTATTCTGTTATCTATATTTATTCTGTTATCTATATTTATTCTGTTATCTATTTATTCTGTTATCTATATTTATTCTGTTATCTATATTTATTCTGTTATCTATATTTATTCTGTTATCTATATTTATTCTGTTATCTATTTATTCTGTTATCTATATTTATTCTGTTATCTATATTTATTCTGTTATCTATTTATTCTGTTATCTATATTTATTCTGTTATCTATATTTATTCTGTTATCTATATTTATTCTGTTATCTATATTTATTTCATATGTTTCATAATTATTTACTCAATATTATCCTTGTTATTTCTCCCTTTCACTTATTGCCTCTTGCCGGTCTCTTCCCTTTGTTTTTATTACACATTGATATCAATTATTATATTTATTTATTATTTATTATTTATTATTTTTCTATCCTCTCCTCCAACCAATTTCCTCGTGCGTTATAGAATTTCGCCCACTCTATTCGCTTTGCTAGTATAAAATAAACTCATCATCAACAACAACAACAACAACTATTCACTTTGCATTACTTAGCCCTGCAGTGTTTCCTTGCAACACTTTTTCCGTAATGTCACTTAGCGCCGATCTTCTCCCAGGGCGCCATTCCATTTCCTGTCTCTCAATATGAATAATGTATTGTCCGTTTTTTTTCCCTGGTATTCTTATTTTTATGTGCCTGGTTATTTTGATGTCAGTTCACTTTTTGTCTGACTTAACTCTGATACCTTGCCTTTCTGTACATATTGTATAAATCTTCTTGCTCGTAACATATTATTTTGTATATATATATATATATACTGTATATATATATATATACTGTATGTTAGTAAAGCCAGGTAATACATTTTCTTTGATGCACACGAGGTTAAAAGATATAGCAGTTTCAGCGTTAGAGATTTTATTGTTCAGCCTTTCCAGAGATCTGACAATTTTGCGTTGCTGGGCAGTAAGGAGGTACAGTAGATTGGCAAAATTCATGATGAAATGGATACAGGGTACAGGTACATGGTGAACAGTAGATACAACGTTTTGCTATTCATATAGCATTTTCAAGTAATGAATGGTACCGAAACTGTGAGGATAGTCCTCCCTAAGGGGTGAATGGAAGATTTTGAGTAGGGAAGACAAAGATAGAAAAGTGAAAAGTCCAAGAAGTGAAAGATAGTGGGCTTACCACTTCGCTGTTTTTCATATTTATTTTCGATAAGGTACAAACATCCATGCCATGAACAACATATATTTCTAGGGTTGCTAATTTAAAGTCTTCAAATTTGTTTAAGGCCGCCTGACAGGCTCAGGTTATTGACTTAATTTATTTTTGAACGCCATCACCATTGATTAGCTCTGCTATTCTTAAAAACTAATCATCCCCCCACAGCCACACTGACTTCCTCCCCCGGTCGGAGCTCCTATCCTCCATCTCCGCCTACGTCAGCAGAGCCCTCACACACTGCTCTACTTGGGCCGACACCCACCAGGAACTGGAAAGATTATCGCAAGTCCTAGTAAACAACGGATATTCCTATTCAGACGTCTCCAGCACCATCAACCACCACCTTGAAAAGTGGTACACCCAAAAGCCCCCCAACATTGACCCCCCTAATGAAATCAAGATATTCTACCAAAATTACATGTCCTCCGACCACAAAACCGACGAAGCGGTCATAAAAGAAACACGTCCTCCCCACCAACCCGGAAAACAAAATTAAATTAATCATGTATTACAAATCCCCTAAGACCTCCAACCTTGTTCTCCGCAACAGACCTGCTCCCACCAAAACAAAAAGCCCGATGACTGATGATCACGTTATATACCAATTTACCTGTAATTTTGAGGACTGTGGACCTCAATCATACATTGGTATGACGCAGACTCGTCTATCCCGACGGCTAACCCTTCACCTTCAGGCAGGAGCCATAAAAGATCACTACCTGATCCCCCCCCCCCCTCACACGTAACGATTTAAATAAACACATCACCATAGTTGATCGAGAAAGTGATCCCAGACGACTCCCAATATTAGAAGCCCTATGCATACAAGCCCTGAATCCTAGTATTAATAATCAAACTCTAGACCTTCAGATACTTCCTTCTGCTAAAAGACACTACACTGCCCCTCTGCCCCTGGAGAGACGCCCCTCAGCTCCGACCCTCGAACCCGCACATCTCACCCCAGCTCCCAGCCAACCTACGATGACTTCGGTCATCTCCACCACCCTACACCCTCAGCCACGATTGACTCCAGCGAGCAACTCCTGACGTCATCATCCACTGGCAAATCACAAACCAGGAGAAGTGCCCGCATAGCGAACATACCATCCACCAATGAGAGACGATAGCCTGCTGTAACTTCGCCACCTCAACCTTCCCAGCTCCTATATAAACTCATAATATTCTGTATTCATTCTGTGGCAACCCTAGCTTATGTTGTTGGCAACGCTGGTTTCGATCAGTGGGGTTAAACAACGTGGGGTCTGGTCAGTAGTTGGATGGGTGACCACCTGGTACCGGCACACAGCTGCTGGGTGGTACCCTGCACCAGCACGGTGGTAGCTGGATTGGTGAACGCCCGGTACCAACACTGATCAGATGTTGCCACACATAAATTTAAATTGGGTGAAATTTCCCTGGCTTGCCACCAGGGTCCAAGTAGCCCAGGAGTGTTGAACAAACTCCAATCCCTGTGTAGTTCCGTCTCACTCAGACGAAAATGAGTACCTGGAATCCTTGTGGCACAAATGAATCCAGTGACCTGATTGGTGGCTTCCTGCAACCAATCAAACACACGAGAATGAGAACTTGGGTTGCCACCAGGATTGCTCATAATTCATTGGGCTGACTTGCTCTCGTGTTAGCCTTGTCCCACCCATACATAAAAGTGGGAACCTGGAGTGTAAAAACGGCCTTGGGATGGTCGTATCCTGGGGTAAATTTGATTACTTGTCTCATCATGTCTATATGCCTCCCCGCTTTACCATTCATTACTTGAAAATGCTATATAAATAGCGAAACGTCGTATCTACTGTTCACCATGTACCTGTATCCATTTCATCATGAATTTTGCCAACCTACTTATCAACGCAAAATTGTCAGATCTCTGGAAAGCCTGAACAATAAAATCTCTAACGCTGAAACTGCTATATCTTTTAACCTCGTGTGCACCAAAGAATATATATATATATATAATATATATACTATATATATATATATATATATATATATATATATATATTTTTTTAAATTCTATATTTGTTCACTATATATCCGGATAAGGCATAGATAGTTTATTTTCGTTTCACCTTTTTCTTGTTACTAAACTTTATGACTTGTGTTTCGCTATCCTTCTCTTTGCTTATCAGTACGAAGTAATATCCCAATCATCCTATTAAGGGTAGGCAGACCGTTTTTCTGGACCACTTTTTCCCTCTTGTTTAGCCCCACTAGTTTTGAGATTATAAGACGTTCGGCCCATTAGTTTGGCGATTTTAACACCTTTCGCACCATTTTGTTGTCAATTTTAAGACCTTTCGTGCTATTTAGGTGTCGATTTTTTCCCTGCCGAACGATAGTGTGCCTGTAATGTTGGAAGAACCGGCCTTCGGCCGGGAAAATTTTCTACCGAAAAATGTACAAATTAATCTAGAAGGGGGATCTAATGGATGTGTTTTTTTTTAATTTGATGGAGATCTAGGGAGGAAACTAGAAAAATAATGAATACATGCAAAAATTGGCCAAAAAATGAACCATCCCTCCTTAACTCCTATATCTCCCTCTGTGAACAACTATGGTTCATTCTATCCTACTATCTCCTATTTTGTACCGCTAATATTTAACTTAGAAATATCCTGTTCTTTAGTATGGATTTATCAGCTTGTCTCTGAGTACTGAGATAGTTGCAGGACCTGTACTGCTAATTTATGTGTCATTAACCCCTTCTGCACCGGCGACGTATTTTTAATGTCATTCTAGCTATATTTTGACGATTTTGTTTAGTTTAAGAAGGATCTGCGGTAGCCAAAAGGGTTAAGTGAGATAGTTCGAAGCCTGGTAATTGCTGGAGGCCCTTTTGAAACTGAATATAATCATCTAATGGTAGCCTGAATAAAGTTAATAGGACGGCGCCGGTACAGAAAGGGTTAACGTCGAATAAAGTTAATAGGACGGAGCCGGTACAGAAAGGGTTAACGTTGAATAAAGTTAATAGGACGGCGCCGGTACAGAAAGGGTTAACGTTGAATAAAGTTAATAGGACGGCGCCGGTACAGAAAGGGTTAACGTCGAATAAAGTTAATAGGACGGCGCCGGTACAGAAAGGGTTAACGTCGAATAAAGTTAATAGGACGGAGCCGGTACAGAAAGGGTTAACGTAGAATAAAGTTAATAGGACGGCGCCGGTACAGAAAGGGTTAACGTCGAATAAAGTTAATAGGACGGCGCCGGTACAGAAAGGGTTAACGTCGAATAAAGTTAATAGGACGGCGCCGGTACAGAAAGGGTTAACGTTGAATAAAGTTAATAGGACGGCGCCGGTACAGAAATGGTTAAGGTTGAATAAAGTTAATAGGACGGCGCCGGTACAGAAAGGGTTAACGTCGAATAAAGTTAATAGGACGGCGCCGGTACAGAAAGGGTTAACGTCGAATAAAGTTAATAGGACGGTGCCGGTACAGAAAGGGTTAACGTTGAATAAAGTTAATAGGACGGAGCCGGTACAGAAAGGGTTAACGTCGAATAAAGTTAATAGGACGGCGCCGGTACAGAAAGGGTTAACGTCGAATAAAGTTAATAGGACGGCGCCGGTACAGAAAGGGTTAACGTCGAATAAAGTTAATAGGACGGCGCCGGTACAGAAAGGGTTAACGTAAATAATTCATGCCAGCCTGTCTTTACTTTCTAAATTACTTGCACACACACACACACACACACACACACACACACACTCTCACAAAGACACGCAAAAATGTCCAGGTTGTTTTTTAGCTCTTGGGTTCATGGAAGTGGTTCTATTGTGTACTGAAGATGTTCTTGGTTTAATCTCCGACTTTTAACTTTAGAATGCTGTTGCGCTCACTGAAGGAAATGGTGCTCTCTCTCTCTCTCTCTCTCTTCGACATTTTCTTTCCGAACCTCAGTTACACAAACACTATGTTAAGCTTGTTCTTAAGACACACACACACACACACTCTAACTTGTTTACATAAGACCACATGTGATCAATACTCTACACAAACTTAACTAATTTATCTCTTTTTATAGCAGGTTTCACAGCACAGTACAGCACATTAATACAGCACAGTACAGCACATTGTATCCTATACTGTAATAATATGCTGAAATAATGTGTTGTGTGCTATAATAATGTGTTGTGTGCTATAATAATGTGTTGTGTGCTATAATAATGTGTTGTGTGCTATAATAATGTGTTGTGTGCTATAATAATGTGTTGTGTGCTATAATAATGTGTTATGTGCTATAATAATGTGTTATGTGCTATAATAATGTGTTATGTGCTATAATAATGTGTTATGTGCTATAATAATGTGTTATGTGCTATAATAATGTGTTGTGTGCTATAATAATGTGTTATGTGCTATAATAATGTGTTATGTGCTATAATAATGTGTTATGTGCTATAATAATGTGTTGTGTGCTATAATAATGTGTTATGTGCTATAATAATGTGTTGTGTGCTATAATAATGTGTTGTGTGCTATAATAATGTGTTGTGTGCTATAATAATGTGTTGTGTGCTATAATAATGTGTTGTGTGCTATAATAATGTGTTGTACTGCGTTGTACTAGTGTACTGTAAAAGTGAGAGAAGCCCCTTCTCGACGCTCAGAAGAATTGTAGGAATTTTAGGTTAGACAAATTCTATTATATAAAATCCATGTCAAGAGAGTGGCCATTGTTCTGGGTGGAGGCGCCTGTGACCTCTCTCGCTGTCACTGACCAGGCAAAACTCAATTACTGGGTCCTCGACTCCTCACACCACACCCTTCCTACAAACTTGGCCTGGAAGCAAGGTTACCAAATCAAGTCCGCTAGATAGTGAATAAATGCCCAAAAAACGCTGGAATAATGGCACAATCTCAACACTATCACTCTATAATGGCTCAAATCTACAGAATATCGCTAGAATTTATGTCACTCGATGTAAAAAATTGCCTCTAGATAAAAGTAAATACTTCTAGATCTAGCTGAAAAGTAGCTAAATTGGCAACACTGCCTGGGAGTGACCGAGGAGGAGGGAAGTTGGTAAGTGGAAGAGAGAGAGAGAGCTACATAGAGCTACATAGAAACACAGACCACACAGACCTCAAGGTCCTTACTAGGCAGTCTGGACTTACAAACTATATATATATATATATATATATATATATATATATATATATATATATATATATATATATACACACATATATACACATATACACATACATGCATATTTATACAGTATATATATACATATATATACATACTGTACAGTGCACACACATACACATACATACATACATACATACATTATTATTTTTTTTTTCATATCACCCCAGCCCTCTGCAGATAGAGGTCAAGCCTTCCCTTGAAAGCGTTTATTGTGTCTCTCTCCACCACTCTCGCTGGTAGTTTATTCCACTCTGTCGCCACACTGTAGGTGAAGAAACTCTTTGTGACATCTAGGTTTGCCTTTTTGGTTTTTAATTTCATTCCATTTCCACGAGTTTGATTAGTATTGTTTAATGTGAATAGTGCATTTACATCGACTTTGTCAAAACCTTTTAGTATCTTAAAGCACTCAATAAGCTGACCCCTCAACTTCCTCTTTTTTAATGAGAACAGGTTCAATCGTTTAAGTCTTTCTTCATATGATTTATTTCTTAATGAGGGTATCATCTTCGTCGCTCTACGCTGTACTGACTCGAGTCTTACAATGTCCTTGATCAGATAAGGTGACCAGAACTGCACACCATATTCAAGGTGGGGCCTCACCATACTTTTGAACAGTGGCACTATTACGTTCTCATGTTTATATGTAAATTTTCGTTTAATAAAGCCCAATGCTATGTTTGCCTTATTTGCAGCTGCTATACATTGGTCGGAAGTTTTTAGGTTTTCAGATATTAGTACCCCTAGGTCTTTTACTACCGTTGCGGTTTTTATTTGTTTGCCATTCATTTCGTATTAATTTGTATTTCATATTTCTGCTACCAACCTGCAGCACCTGACATTTATCGACATTGATTTCGACCACTCTGATATCTTGTTTAAATCA
>CM064549.1:29666021-29706021 GCA_032716605.1 Paralithodes platypus | reverse complement strand
CATAATATGTAGCCCCAAAATCATGAAGCGCTACCCCATTAAGAGAACTGGACAAAGTGATCCGTTCACATTGTTAAAAGACTCGGACAAAGTGGTGAGAAGGGAAGCAAGGAGGTGGGAAGAAAGCTGAGAAGCAATTAGAGAATCAAAGAGAAGGGAGAGGGAAAGTGTAACAATGGAAAAGGAAATAATTGGACGCTTGGATGGGGATAAACGACTTAAAACAGTAGGCTGAATGGGGCCGAATGGATACAAGCCAGAGAAAGAGAGAAAAGGAGAGAACAAAAGGTGACTCCCCCTTAATATATAAACTGTGGCTCAGGCATATAACATTTGTAACCATAGGTGAAAATAAGAGAGACGCTCCACAGTCTCAAAATATATACAGCATAAAATTATGATGGTGACCTACAGTAGATGTGTGTGAATTTATATTTTGATTTTACGTGTTCATTGTTTTCTGTTGTGATGTCCCTATTCGGGCCTCTGTCTTGAGTCGGCCACCCCCCGAAAAAAAGAAAAAAAGAAGAGAACAAAATAATGAAAGTGTGGATTGGGCCTCAGTATATACATACATACATACATATAAAGATACCCCAATGGCACTAACGAGCTCCTTTGAATACCATGACGTTTCCTGCCGAGACGTGGAGGATAATAACCTAAGTGGCAGTTTCCTCTTACGGTAAGCCTCAGGTAACGAACCCCGGAATTCATATTTGTTTGCACCAACTCACCAATTAATTTGCAATTAAACTTAGCTAATGAAATCAATGCCAGTAATGATTGCATGTGGTATATATACAGTATATGTATATACATATATATATATATATATATATATATATATATATATATATATATATATATATATATATATATATATATATATATATATATATATATATATATATATTTTTTTTTTTTTTTTTTTTTTCATTGATATAACAATACGTTTTCGCATTAAGTTTCCTATTCATTTTGTGTTTACCCATTCTTCATCCACACTCGTTCTCCTGTGTTCTTCGTGTTTATTATTCCTCCTTTCTTTGCTTCTTCCTCTTCTGTCCCCCTGTATATTATATTATTAATTGTCTATGCCCTCCAACCTATCCCTCCCTTTCCCACCCTCCCCTTTCTGTGTGTATAATTCTTAACACAATTCCTTTTCTCTTTTCTGATTCTCCAGACTTTTCTTGGCAAATATTCTCGTGTTCATGTCTTCAGGTCTAGCTTGCGAATTATGTCCCCAAGCTACATGTCCTTTCAACTCAATTTTCACTATAATATATTCTTGTTGGTTCGGTATCATTTTCACTGCCTAGATTTCATAGTATATATTTAGGTATTTCGTATGGAATTTCATATTTGTAGTAGTCATCTTCACTCATTCATATCCTCCTTAATCTTACGTTCTTTTCTAACCCTAGTAATCCTTCTCCTACGTTTTTTCCATTTTATATTCTTTCCTACTCCCTCTTCTCCTTCTTTTGCACGTTTGTATATGTATGTACCCAAGCTACTTGTCCTTCCTTATTTCACTGTACAATTGTGTTATTTAACCCTTTCTGGGATACTTAAAAGTATTTGTGAGCATCAGGGGTGTTTTGAAACCTCAGCAGTTGTCATTGAGTTAGCTGTGGGCAGAAAACTAATTTTGGAAAGGTAATTATAAAATTAAGATAACTCAATTCTGAATGCTAAACGGCAACACCCAAGTCCACATGATAGCGAGAAGGTTAAGGTTCATCCTGTATTTCATTGTATCATTATTTATATATAATTATTTCTTATCAATATATATAGACATCTTTTCAAGTTCCTGTCTTTCCAACTTGCTCTTGTATAGTGTATTCTCGGCGTTATTTAAGGGGGAGGTAGTCGCTTATATATATACAGTATATACATATATATATATTTTTTTTTCTATGTGAATAAGGGAGACAAAAGGCATAACTGCCTGCAGCGAGTGCCTCCCCAGATTTCAAAGAGTGACAGGGCCGAAATCAAGGGACATTCGAGCTAAAATGCCTGGACACACGGAGTTTGAAGCAATTTAAGTCATAGGAAGAGGGAAAGACTGATTCTAGGAGAGAGTTCCAGAGCTCAGCAGTTGAATAGAAGAAAGTCTGAGAATAGCGTTTCACTCTTGGGTTGGAGAGTTGCACAGAGTAGGGGTGGGATTGTGTTGCAAGGCGGGTACTACGCACCCTACCTTACGTAAAGAAGGTGGTATACACTGGGAAAGTTCCGAGGAACACTGATTATTGTAGTACCGATAGAATAGTGAGAGAGATGCAACATTGCAGCGAAGAGAGAGAGATTGCAGAGAATTGGTGAGTGGATGGAAGTTAATGATACGAAAAGCTTTCCTTTCTACTTTATCTAGGAGTGTGGTGTGAGAGGATCCTCCCCACACATGTGAACAATATTCCATACAAGGACGCACTGTGCCCCTGTACAGAGCAAGTAGCTGTGCAGGGGTAAAGAACCCCTTGAGACAGTTGAGCACACCCAGCTTCTGGGAGGCTGCCTTAGCGAGACTGGTAATATGGTCTTTCCAAGTGAGAGCAGAAGAAAAAAGAGACACCGAGAACATTGAGGGAAGATGAAGGGTTGATTTTTGTATTGTTGAAGAATAAGGGATAGTCCTCTGGAGGTTCCTGACGGGTAGTAAGATGGATAAATCGAGTTTTGGAAGCATTAAATGTAACAATGTTTTCTCTACCCCAATTTGAAATAGTAGCTAGATCAGAAGATAAGCATTTTATGGCTTCATTACGTTTACTTTTGAGGGACTGCTGGCTGGGGCGTTCTGGAAAACTAATTGAGTGGTGTAAAGTAGAGTTGTCTGCATATGAATGGATGGGACTAGATGTAAAGTTGAGAAGATCATTTATGAAAATTAGAAAGAGAATAGGATATAGGACAGAACCCTGAGGAACACCGGAGTTGATAGGATGAGGAATTGAGTGATGGCCGTCCACAACCGCAGCTATGGAACGGCCGGAAAGGAATTTAGAGACAAAGGCATATATACTGTATATATATCCTGACAGCTAACCCTTCACCTTCAGGCAGGAGCCATAAAAGATAACTACCTGACCCCCCCCCCCCCTCACACGTAACGATTTAAATAAACTAACCACCATAGTAGATAAAGAAAGTGACCCCAGATGACTCCCAATACTAGAAATCCTATACATACAAGCCCTGAATCCCAGTATTAATAATCAAACTCTAGACCTACAGATACTCCCTTCTGCGAAGAGACACTACCCAGCCGTGGTGCCCCTGGAGAGACGCCCCTCAGCTCCGCCCCTCGAATCCGCGCATCTCACGTCGTGCCACCCAGCTCCCAGCCAACCAGCAATGACTTCGGACCCCCCTTCTCTCCACCCCCCTACACCCCCAGCCACGATTGACTTCAATGCGCAACTCCTGACGTCATCACCTACTGGCCAATCACAGACCAGGAGAAGTGCCCGCATAGCAAAAATACCTTCCACCAATGGCAGACGTTAGCCTGCCTTTACTTCGCCACCTCAGCCTTCCCAGCCCTATATGCTCATATTATTCACTATACCATTGTGGCAACCCTGGCCTATGTTTTTGGCAACGCTGGTTTCGATCAGTGGGGTTAAGCAACGTGGGGTCTGGTCAGTAGTTGGATGGGTGACCGCCTGGTACCAGCACACCAGCTGCTGGTTGGTGGTTGGTGGCTCTGCACCAGCAGGTGGAAGCTGGATGGGTGAACGCCCAATACCAACACAGATCAGATGTTGCCACACATACATGGGGTGGGTGAAATTTCCCTGACTTGCCACCAGGGTCCAAGTAGCCCAGGAATGTTGAACAAACGCCAATCCCTGTCTAGTTCCGTCTCACTCAGACGAAAATGAGTACCTGGACACGTTGTGGCACACATGAATCCAGGGACCTGATTGGTGGCTTCCTGCAACCAATCAAACACACGAGAATGAGAACTTGGCTAGCCACCAGGATTGCTCATAACTCATTGGGCTGACTTGCTCTGTGTTAGCCTTGTCCCACCCAGACATAAAAGTGGGTACCTGGAGTGTAAAAACGGCCTTGGCATGGTAGTATCCTGGGGTAAATTTGATTACTTGTCTCACCATTTCTATATTCTCCCAATCCCTAAGTGTCTGTCTGTCCTGCCTGTCGCTCCATCCTAGCCCAAAAACACAACTCACGCAGGTTGGGTGAAGCCCCGACGCCTTCATCTCCTACTACAATTCACTTCCTCACCCCCTACTACTTCTTCTGTCCCAACTCTAGTATTCGAGGCATTGGGTGATCAAAATTATTACTTGTCTCACCATTTCTATATTCTCCCAATCTCTCCCTATACCATTCATTACTTGAAAATGCTAATTGTCGAAACGTCGTATCCACTGTTCACCATGTACCTGTATCCTGTATCCATTTCATCATGAACTTCGCCAATCTACTATACCTCCTTACTGCCCATCAACGCAAAATTGTCAGAGCCCGAGAAAACTTGAACAATAAAATATCTAATGCTGAAATTGCTGTTTCTTTTAACCTCGTATGCATCAAAGAATATATATATATATATATATATATATATATATATATATATATATATATATATACTGTATAATTAGTTAGTTAGCAAAAATATATATACATTGGCAATATATATTTGACTTCCACATTGCAAACATACCAAAAATGCAGTTTAGTTGTTCAAGAAATCTGACCACAAATCATATTTGTTTGTGAATCTCTAAGGGTTGGGTACACAGTTTTGTTTCCCAAGTGGCACAAGATATTTGCTGGGCTACATCGTTCTACATTACATTTTTCAATCTCAAAATTCAAATAAAAACGGGTACAAAGAAAAATGATCAATCCATAACCAACCTCTGATCCCGTATACAAACAACAAGAACAACAACAAATCAGTCGATCATTTATAGGACGTCGATATGTACGAACCGAAATGGAAATACGGCAATGGATAAAGATCAGAATATATTGAAGTGCCTTAAAATAAAATAATAATTCAATTCAGAGAGTAGTACTATTGCCATACGGGGGATGGGTTTTTTTCTTCTGGCCCCTATTCTCCCTCATGTTTAGGCCTACCCCCTTTGGTTTTGAGACTTTAAGACGTTGGCCCCATTAGTGATGCGATTTTAAGACCTTCCTCCTCTTTCTTTGTCAATATTTAGACCTTTCGTGTCATTTAGGTGATATTTTTTTCCTGGCGAACGATCTTACACATTTTTTTTTACTTTAAGTATCTCGTCTGTCTCAGTCGTTTTGTGTTTTAATCCAAGACTCCTTCCAGAGTTTGACATGGACATGAAGTTTGGATATGCTATTCTATAGTCAGTTTTATTCCAGTAAACTGCCAATGGACATAATATACCAAAATATGTTGTTAATTATGAAAACTTGGCAGTAATATGAACTATACTCTGTTAAGGGGAGTGACCTGTTTGTGTTCTGTTCTTTTCTATCTTTCTCTGGCTTGTATCCATTTGGCCCCATTCAGCCTACTGTTTTAAGACTTTAATCCCCATCCAGGTGTACATTTTTTACTGGTGAGCGGTAGCGAGCCAGCATATTTTTTATTCTTGTTTGACAGCAGGCTAAATTTGTACATTTTTCGATAGAAAAATGTCTCCGGCGAAGCCGGATTTCTTCATGAAATGCTGGCTCGCTGTCGCTCGCCAGGAAGAAATCGACACCTAGATGGGGATAAACGTCTTAAAATAGTTGGCTGAATGATACAAGCCAGAGAAAGAGAGAAAAGGACAGAAATAACAAAAAGCAGGTCACCCCCCTTATGCGACTCTGGCAATATAATGGCCCCACTATATGTCAATAATTCCCGCTGATTGGCTCTTGTGATCGTGTCCAATGTCTTGTAGTAATTATTCCTTCTAAACAAAGATTTTAATAATAAGAGTCACACAAGCCAATCAGCTGGAACTATTGTCATATAAGTGGACCATAATGTTGCCAGAGTCGCTGACACAGAGTATAGTACTATCCACTATCCACTACTATCCACTACTATCCACTCATATGCTGATGACTCTACCTTACACTTTTCAACTAGTTTTCCTCAACCTCCTTCCTCACAGTCACTCCAAAACTCACGTGATGAGGCCATGGTGCGTCTATCCTCTGATCTGTCAATAATTTCTGATTGGGGCAGAGAAAATCTTGTTACTTTTATTGTCTCCAAAACCAAATTTCTCCATTTGTCTATCCGTCATAATCATCCACACAATTCTCCCTTGCTCTTCAACAACACACGAATCCACTCCTCATCTTTCCTCAATATCCTTGGTTTCTCTTTTTCTTCTAACCTTTCCTGGAAATACCATATCACCACTCTTTCTAAAACGGCTTTCCAAGAGGTTGGGTGTGCTCAACCGTCTCTGTGGGTTCTTTATCCCCACACAGCTTGTTGCTCTGTACAGGGGCACCGTGTGCTCATGTATTGAGTAAGGTTTGCATGTGTGGGAAGGTTCCCCCCCACACTGTATTTCTCGAAAGGGTAGAGTCCAAAGCATTCCGTTTTACCAATTCACTACCTCTTACTAATTCCCTACAATCTTTGTTTACACTCCGCAGGGCTGCATCTCTCTCACTCTTATATCAATATTACAACAAGCAGTGTTCTTCAGAGCACTGTCAGTGCAGACCCGCTCCATTATGGCAAGTGAGTGGCACCCGCCATTCAACACAATCTGGCCCCTATTTTGTCCAACTTTCCAACTCAAGAATTAACAAATTGTCACAGTCTTTCTTCTACTCAACAAGTAAGGTCTGGAACTCTCTCCCTCAATAAATGTTTACTTCATCCTATGACTTGGACAGCTTTAGGCTTCGTGTGTCCAGGCATTTTGACTTCAGCGTTCCTTGAATTGGGCTCTCTTGAGGGGGGGGGGGGGGGGGGTACTGGGGTAACGTACTAACATAATTTTTTATCCCAATACATTGGCTTGCATATTCCCTTATCAAACCGGAATTTGAACCTGGGACCTTTTGGTTTCTAGCTAAACAATCAATACCACGTCATCACATCTGTCTGTATATATTTTATACTATAGATATAGTTCCCCATTTTCTCGGACATCCCTTGCCCCCCCCCCCCCCCACACACACACACACTTTTCCTCACCGTCTGGCACTGTCTCTGTCTGCTTTATTTATTGTGTCCTTTTCCAAATTCCAGTGTTATCGTCAGCCTCTCTCAACATTATATTGTAACGTGTTTATCTGCCGATCTACTTGCTTATCTGTGCAATTATAATTGCCTTCATGTATCATATATTATTCAAATTAACTGACATCCCGGTATTTATTGGCCTTACTTCGCTCCCTCTGTGTCTATCTGTGTCTGCCTCTCTTGCTTCCAATCACAATTATGCTCGGTTCATATATGCTTTGCCATCCTTTGCACCTTCAGTGTTTCTCTGCATAAATGCATGCATTGACCTTGTATGTTTGTGTGCGTCCGTTTCTACATTACTTTTCATATATTTCTCCTTCACAATTTGGCCGCAGCTCTCATTCGTTAGATCATACAGCCTTGTTCTGCCTCCCTGCACTCCCCAGAGTACAGGGATGTACAGAGATGACACGTGCTTAAGGGGAGGCAGACCGTTTTTCTGGACCCCCTTCTCCCTAATGTTTAGCCCCACTAGTTTTGAGATTAAAAGATGTTCGGCCCATTAGTTTGGCGATTTTGACACCTTTTGCACCATTTCGTTGTCAATTTTAAGACCTTTCGTGCCATTTAGGTGTCGATTTTTTTCCTGGCGAGTGATAGCGAGCCTGCAATTTTAAGAGGAATCGGCCTTCGGCCGGGACATTTTTCTACCGAAAAATGTACAAATTTATCTTGAAGGGGGGTCTAGGGGGTATTTTTCTAAGCTTGATGGAGGTCTAGAGAGGAAACTAAAAAAATATATGAATAAATGAAGTAATAGACCAAACAAACGGTCTGCCTCCCCTTAACCCGTACAGTACTGGTGACGTCGTTTTGTGTTGATTTCACCTGCATTTAGACGGTTTAATGAAGTTTAGAAAAGATATATGGTAGGTAAAAGGATAAATTAAGATCGTCTGTTAGTAGTAGTTAAAATGCCATTTCCGTTTTTACATCCGTAGACTTTATTGAAGAAAAAACTGCCCTTTTCGTTTTACATCCGTAGACTTTATTGAAAAAGACCCTGCCAGGAAAAAAACCCTGCCATTTTCGTGTTTACATCCGTAGACTTTATTGAAAAAGACCCTGCCAGAAAAAAAACCCTGCCATTTTCGTGTTTACATCCGTAGACTTTATTGAAAAGACCCTGCCAGAAGAAAAAAACCTGCCATTTTCGTTTTTACATTCGTAGACTTTATTGAAAAAGCCCCTGCCAGAAAAAAAAAAAAAATCCATTTTCGTTTTTACATCCGTAGACTTTATTGAAAAAGCCCCTGCCAGAAAAAAAAAACCTGCCATTTTCATTTTTACATCTGTAGACTTTATTGAAAAAGCCCCTGCCAGAAAAAAAAAACTGCCATTTTGTTTTTTACGTTCGTAGACTTTATTGGTGAAATGCCTCTGCCATTTTGGTTTTTACATCCGTAGAGTTTATGGATTAATGTCAAAGACATAATGTTTTTTACGCTATTAGAGTTTATGAACAAAAAGGTGGGTACCAGTTAGGGGGTAACCTAACCGGAGGGAGCCTGCTCCAGAGTGGAGAAGTGTCCAAAATGGCGACGGTTGTCCGGTAGTGGTAGAAAAGATGACCTACCTGAGTGGGCAGGGCATCTGATAAATCAGTCCTCGTGGGAATTATAAAAGGCAAATACTGTCACTGGCTAACTTTCATAAACCTAACTACTAATTGAGCCAATCGTCCAATTTCTCCACATGGTGTAATATCCTAACCTAACCTAACCTAACCTAACCTAACCTACCCTAACCTAACCTAACCTAGCCTACCCTAACCTAACCTAACCTAACCTAACCTAGCCTACCCTAACCAAACCTAGGCTAACCTAACCTACCCTAGCCTACCCTAACCTAACCTAACCTAACCTAACCTAACCTAGCTTACCCTAACCTAACCTAACCTAACCTACCCTAACCTAACCTAGCCTACCCTAACCTAACCTAACCTAACCTAACCTAACCTAACCTAGCCTACCCTAACCTAACCTAACCTAACCTAACCTTGCCTAACCTAACCTAGCCTGCCCTAACCTAACCTAACCTCACCTAACCTACCCTAACCTAGCCTACCCTAACCTAACCTAACCTACCCTAACCTAGCCTACCCTAACCTAACCTAACCTACCCTAACCTAACCTAACCTAACCTAACCTAACCTAGCCTACCCTAACCTAACCTAATCTAACCTAGCCTACCCTAACCTAACCTAACCTCACCTAACCTAACCTAACCTAACTACTAATCCTAATATCTCTAACCTAACCTAACCTAACCTAACCTAGCCTAACCTAACACCCTGTTCCAAATAACTAGGCCAAAACTCTTGAACAGAGTAATCCAGCTATTATTTCTTCCAATTGGGAAGAGTCACCCAGGAAATAGGTGTGGAAATGTACAACCTATTTGCTCTAACCCTTTTTGAGTAAAGAAAACGGTCTGTTGGTAACACACACACACACACACACACACAAACACACAAACAAACTCACCCACACACACACACACACACAAACAACTCACCCACACACACACACTCGGTTCTCGTCCTCTGGACCTCATTCGTGATTAAGCGGCAAGATAAAACATTCCTTTCCTTCTCCGAATAATATAGGTAAAAGGTAGCTGCACACACACCCACACACACACACACACACAAACAAACTCACCCCCACACACTAACCTAACCTAACCTAACTACTAATCGAGCCAATCGTCCAAGAAATTCTCTCTTTCATCATATTGTTTCCACCGTATTCCTATTCCTAGCCTATCCTAACCTAACCTAACCTAACCCTCTCTCTCTCTCTCTCTCTCTCTTTCATCATATTGTTTCCACCGTATTCCTATTCTTAGAGTTCAGATTTAAATATACCAAGCCAGCCCCAAATAGATCGCCTGTGTATAGGATTTGCACTCTCTCTCTCTCCAGGATACAATAAAGGCCGTGTCTCACACAGTACGTTAGCCGCCGACCACAGCCGATGTTTTCAAAATTTTTGAATTTTTCCTTGATCCTCTGACATCGTCTGTGATCGTGTAAAAAAATCGCCTCGTATCGTGGTAGGCGAGGGGTGGTCGAGTGGTGCGGAAATGGTCGGCGGTGATCGGCCAAAAAATAGTGGCTGCACTATTTTTGGGCCGATTGTCGGCAAGAAAAACCGTTAAAAATGTACGTGCAACGTACGTGCAACTGACGTGCAACGATCGTACGTGTATCCTGTGCATGTCTTCATTGATGTCCTCTGGTCGGCCAATTTTTTTGACAGACGATTAGTACGGCCATAATTCGACAAATGCACGATATTTACACAACCACCCTACAATAAATCGTGATTATCGTATGATATAATATCGTTCCATTTCATTAGAGTACGATCACAACACAATAAATCGTATATCCGACACGTATAGCGCAGGATCGACACATTAAATACACGTCAAATGTACGACAGGCACAGGACCATTGTCAGTTAAATCGTGTTGAACGTGTGTGGCGCATCGTGGCTGTGTGGACAGGGTGCGGCCCAACACACGCTCTGCCCAGGAATTTTCCACGCCTCCCACGTTCATCATACGTCGTGGCAGCGCGGCTGTGACCGGCCATAAAACTGACACGACTGGAGGACGAACAGTCAGTTCTCTCTACAGCCCCACGGAAGCACAATACCTACTCCAGCCTAGACAACAAGCATGGTGGGCAGAGGACTAAAGAATATGAAGTTAATTGGCCCCCCTCAGCAATCAGAAGACCTGTTTGCGCCCGAAGATGATGAAGGCGACGCCCCTGCACAGGAAGAATCATCGACAGAAGAGATCAATGATTCACAAGAGTGTGGGCAACCATTGACCACCCCACCAGGCCCCAGTCGCGAGCTTTCCCCATCACCACGCCTGAACACACAACCCACAGGGGAGGGATCCGATGACGACCAAGAATCAATAATGCCATCACCCACAAACGGCAGCCAACAAACCAGCAATGAGAAGGGCAAGCCAAGTGCCAAGAGGAAGCGGGTCTACTCCATCCTCTCTGAAGAAAAGGAGATGATTGTGGCAGAATGGTACAGGGAGCATGAGCTCCTGTATAACAAGAAGCTGAAGGCCTACCGTGACAGAGAGAAGAAGGACAGAGTGCACCGGGAGATTGCAGCTAAGATCAACGTAACTGGTGAGTTAAAGTGCCTTTATTATTTGAGTGTTATTATATAAACAATGTACTGACCAAGCCTTTGATAATGTTCTTAGGAATGGTAGAAAGGCAGATGTATCAATAACGACATAGATGAGTTAATTGTGTTTGGCATGGTAATATCAGCAGGGTACCTGCGATGGGGCCACGGCCCACGGGTCAAATGAAATACGAACAACAACCTTGTTAATTATTATTTTCCCATCGTTTAGTAGTCTTACGACATACCATTAATGAACAATGTGTACACCAGTAATCCTGTAACATTAAATATGACCAATTTTGTAATCAGAGTGTGAGTTGTGACATTGTTTAATACAGTTTAACAAATAAGTTGAATGGTACATGTTGATAAATTATTATTCGATTATTTCCAGTCAAGTCTCTTCACAAGTGGCTGGAGAACATGCGGACATGTTTCGCCAAACTCATCCAGCTCAAGTCTGGCCAGGGGGCGAAAGAGCTGACGGAGAGGGAGATGTGGATCAAAGAAGCCTTCAGTTTCCTCCGTCCACACATCGTGAGATGCCCCAGCTGTAAAAGCAAGGTATGTTCCAAATAAAAACATTTATTGATGTAGTCTATAATACTCATAATATGTAGGCATACTGTTTGATCACCCGCACAACTAATATTAACCACTTTATTATTTTAACATTTCCAATCAATGATATAAGCAAATTCAGTACATTAACAAATAATAATAAATGCTGGTTATAAATGATAGAAGGATCGTAAACGTTTCACTATGAGTATTTAGGCATATTCAAAGGCATACATGTTACTACTGGGATTGACACATTATTTTTAAATTGTGATACATACTTGTTTGTAAATTATAAAGTACGACAGGTTAATAGCGAGGTACCCTCGCCAGGTATATTTGGGAGAGTTGTGGGTAATTGTTTTAGAGTATGACCCCCTCCCAAAGAAAATGGATTTTTGACCACAGACTAAACCTAATAAAATATGGTTCCCCAACAGCTGTACCGTGCGGCATCCCAGGTCACCTCGCCGGATGTCAACAGCGAGGTGGTTGAGGTGGTGGATGAGGTCTTGGATGACCCTGACGACCCGCAAGAGGTGTCGGCTGTGGCCCCCAAGCAGATGCCAATCAAGCGGGCGAAGGCCCTGGAAGATTCGTTGAGAACCCAGGCTGAAAAGGAGTTGATGGAGAAGGTAAATTATTAAAATTTTTGTTTATAACTTTGAACAAAACACAAGATTTATTCACACCCGGCCACAATGCAGACACACACACGCACACGCACGCACACACACAATTACACATACATAGATACATACAGACACATGAAAAATTACCTTGTGTAGGTGTATTGGAGTATGAATGCATGTATTGTTTCTATTCATGTAACCACACCATTTTCAGAGCTTGGAGAGGTGGAGAACCGGCATTTCTGTTTTATGTACTGTAAGGTGTTATTTGAATGTATTTTGGTCATATGTCTAATAACAACATTTCTACACACAGCTGCGTGAGGCAGAGCAGCGCAATGCCCTGTTCGCCGAGGAGTGGAAGGCGGCACAGCGGCCAGAGAATCGTCATCTCCAGGAGCTAAAGCAGTTCCACCAGTTATTGACCACAGGGATCGGGAACATGGATCATCGCCTCATTGAACACTACATGATCGAGGCGATGAAGCTGGGCCAGGCGATGAAGGCCTACAGCCGAGGCCTAGGAGGCTTGCCCAGGTTCACCATTTCTGAGGTGTGTCCACCGCAGAAGACGCCCATTCACACACCAGCACCACCACAGCCAACATACGAGTCGTTGAACGTGGCAGGGCCATCTGGATTCAACCTCGCTACTCATAGCACTAGTACCCCTAGGAGCAGCTGGAAATCGAATACCCCAAAACTACGGGCGTCCTGAGGCAACCCCTGTCAACCTTGATTCAACACACTCAAGCCAAAGAATGGGCAACCTGACTTCCTTTGAGAGGTTCCTGGATTCGGGCTCCAACAATTTTCTATAATAAGTTTTCACATGTACACATACACGCATTATACTGACACCAGGAACCCACACAAACATATGAAATTTATTTTGTATTTTTATAAATAAATGTATTGTACTTTTAATGTTGTCTGATATTTCCTACGAATAAATTATGTTATACTATATTTTATATACAATATATATATATAAAATGAACCTTAAAAATAAAAAAAACGATGAAAGATAAAACCATTATCATTATGAGAAAAAATCAACTTGGGAAAAAATTAATAATGAACATATGTTAACATAATAAATCAAAGATGTAACATAACGAAACAATTGAACACTAAGAATGGCGTTTATCTAAACATCGAAGGTCATATGAAAATAAAGTTGATACAAATAAAAACAGAAAATATAAACCTATTCACATACGGTACACTAAAGAACAATGAAACATAAAAGTAGTAACATTTATACTTGTGATAAAACAAAATTTTAATGAAATTATGTAAATATAATAAATAGAAACAGTAACATAACCAAATAATTAAAACTAGAATTTGAGGTTCAAGTTTGATTGGTGTATAATTAGACCTGCATAAAGAAATAATGCCCCAATAAAGTGGATATAAATAAAAACAGCAAATATTAACTGATTCACATAATCTAAAGAACAATGAAAGATAACAGTATTACCATAACAACCACAACATTTATACTTGGCCAAACAAAAACTTTTAAGAAAATTATGTAGCTATAAGAAATACAAACAGTAACATAACAAAATAATTTAAAGTTTAATTGGAGGTTCAAGTTTGATTGGTGTATAAAGACACCAACATAAATAAATAAATCCCCAAACAATGTAATGACAAGAATGAGCACACTTATAATAGCAATCTCTTAAATGATAACAAATAAAATATAAGGAATGGAGCTTTATAAAGATTTTTTACTATATATATTGATAGAAGACGAATATGTTGGATATTTCTACTTACGTTTTGTTACTCGACTGGGTCCTGCCACGCCAGGAGGTTCTCGGGTTTGCTGTAATAGTCTGCCAGGTAGTCCCTCACAAGTTTGGCAGGCCCTGGTCCGGTTTGTTGCAGACGTGGCTGGAGTCCGTGCAGGGGCTCCCTCCTTCAGTCTGCAGAGATTTCACCAACATCACTAGGTTGTACGTTCATGCCAGGGCGTCTGTCGATGAGGATGTTGTGGAGGATGCAGCTGGCGAGGACCACCTTCTCCACAGTGCTAGGTTGTAAGTTGATGGTGGTGAGTAGGCACCGGAAGCGATTGGCTAGAATCCCGAAGGCGTTCTCCACAACTCTCCTTGCCCTCGACAGACGATAGTTGTAGTTACGCTGTTTCTTCTGGAGACCTCGGTGGGGGTATGGCTTCTGCAGTGACTCTCTGGGTGGCAAACCTGCAGCGCCATCATCAAGCGCCTTCCGGAGGTCGGTCACCTGGAAGATACCTGCATCTGAGGCTGAACCATTGGCTCCCACGTCGGCGTAGATGAACCGGCACTTGGAGTCAACGAATGCCAGCAGAACAATAGAATGGTACCCTTTGTAGTTGTAGTAGTAGGACCCCATGTTGCCAGGGGGCTGCATGGCGATGTGCTTGCCGTCGATTGCCCATATGGTGTGTTTAAAAACCCAGGTTTCATCGAATCCTGCGGCGACCTCCTTCCACCCCTGTGGTGTCGTGGGGCACACGATGACCTCTTCCATGTACTCCTGGATGATGGCCTCACAGGTTTCGCGGACGACAATGGAGTAGGTGTTGGGGGCCACTCAGAAGTTAAGACACAGGCTCTTGCATGCCTCCCCTGTGGCAAGGAAGCGGAGTGTCATGGCCAGGCGTAGACCGGGCTCCAGGGCCTTCCTCCAGTTGGTGTCCTGCTTGGCGATGCGTGGAGTTAGCCGTTGGACTATCTCTTTGAAGAGGTCCTCATCCATCCTGAGGTAGTACTTGTACGTTGCCTTGTCGGTGTTCTATAGAGTCTGCATCAGTTGATAATAGTGGCTGTACATGGGTCTTTCCAAGATCCAAGCCCGGACGTGACAGCTACGTTTCTTGCTTTTTTTTGGTTTGCTCCATAACTTTCTCAGGGCGATGGTGTACAACAGCTGCAATCTGAGGTTGTTTATATTAGCTTGGTTGTAGTGTATTATGGCCATGTACACTTCGTCGTCTGTCATGGTGGTCCCAAGGAGGTTTAATACGTCCATGTGCGCCTCCATGTTGACAGTAGGAGCTTCGGTGGTAGACTAAAATGTGCCGGGGCCACACCCCATTATATAAGTGGGCTGCCTTTGATGTATCAGTATCGTGGGAGACGTACAATGGGGGTATTTGTCGTACAACGTACGTGCGTTTGTTGTACTTTAAACGTATGGTTAACGACCAGAAGCGGCATTATCGTGCTTTTAACGTGCTTTAAACGTATGACGAACGTGTGCTGGTCGAATGAGTAGCGTCTCTGGTCAGCGATTTATTCTACAAGGGTCGTGTTGCAGACTTGTGTGACGTGTGAGTGTTGAGTGACTGTCGAGGGACTGTCGAGGGCTTGTTGTATAGCAATCGTGTGCCAGCGAGGATCGTGCAGTGATCCAGTGATTCGATTACAATCGGTGAAAAAGTGCAATTCGTCCTATGTCGGCAGCTGTCGAGCGGTGGCCGTACTGTGTGAGACGCGGCCTTAATCGAGCCAATCGTCCAAGAAATTCTCTCTTTCATCATATTGTTTCCACCGTATTCCTATTCCTAGCCTATCCTAACCTAACCTAACCCTCTCTCTCTCTCTCTCTCTCTTTCATCATATTGTTTCCACCGTATTCTTATTCTTAGAGTTCAGATTTAAAGATACCAAGCCAGCCCCAAATAGATCGCCTGTGTATAGGATTTGCACTCTCTCTCTCTCTCTCTCTCTCTCTCTCTCTCTCTCTCTCTCTCTCTCTCTCATCGTGTTGTTTCCAAGCGTGTTGCCATTCTTATATTTTTATTAATTTTGTTTTCAGGACCATATTTTTTAATCTGTTCACACGAGCCTTAATGTATACACCAATGAACAATACAATTGTCTCCAACATGGTGTAATATCGCTTACTACGGAGAAGGGTAAAAATAGAAATGCAGGAGAACAACAAAAAACAACAACATTAACAGTAGAATACCAGGTGTGGCAAGGGGACGTACTTGACCTAATAAACGTGTGACAGTACCAATCCGTTTCTAACAATGTTTATGAGCAATATTTTCAACCCTTTCCCTACAGTCAAATCGGGCACTTGTTAAAACTCCCACTCTTAGGTTGGCCCCGAATAGATCACCTGGGTATAGGATTGTATATCACACACGCACGCACGCACGCATGCACGCACACACACTACACACACACACACAGACACATGTCAATTCGGCCACTTGTCAAAACTACCACATATCAAACCGAACACACACAGCCACATGTCAAATCGGCCACTCGTCAAAACAACCACATGTCAAACCGGACACATGCAAAAACACACACACCCAAACACACACACACACACACACACACACACACTCGGTGCTCCTCCTCTGGAGCTCATTCGCGATTAAGTGTCAAGATAACAAAATAAAAAATAAATCCTTTCCTTCTGCTAATGTCTTGGAAATCAGTATTGCCAGCCCCAGCTATCCCGTTATTATCCCCTTCTCTACTGGTGACGTCTTTTAATTTTCTTTTAGATATATTTAGACGATTTTTTATAGTTTAAGAAGGATCTGTCGTAGTAAAAAGGGTCAAGTGAGATAGTTTGAAGCCTGTTAAGTGCTGGAGGCCCCTTTTAAACTGAATAAATCGTCTAATAGTGGCCAGAATAAAGCTAAAGGACGGTGCCAGTACATAAGGGGTTAACAGCCCAGATTTAAAAATACAGTTTCAATAACCTTATTAGTAACTTACATGTCTTAATGGAGTAGTGTAAGGTTGAGACGTCTGCGTATGAATGGATGGGAGTTGAGGTACAGTTGAGAAGGTCATTTATAAACATTAGAAAGAGAATAGGAGATAGGACAGAGTCCTGAGGAACACCGGAGTTTATAGGGTGAGGAAGTAAGCGATGGTCGTCCGCAAAAAGAAAACTTCAAACACAAATATGAACCTAGTCTATTGTGCGTTATTTGTCAAAATGAAAATGAAAATCAAATGCACCTGTTCAACTGCGAATCATACGAAGACCTATACAAAGATCTGAGAGGCAGGGACAACTTGAGGGAAATATTTGAACACAATGACTTAAAAAGGGTAGCAGAGACTATAAGAACAGTTCTAAATAGGAGGGAGACTATCGTTAATTTGAGAAAAGAAATATATAAGTAATATGAAAATGTTTAACAAATACTAATAACAATAAGGAAACAGCCATCGTTCATAGAACGAACTCCTGGATGGGAGAGTGCGCCAAAAACAAACAAACAAACAAACAAACAAACAAACAACCGCAGCTATAGAACGGTCGGAGAGGAAATTAGAGACAAAGGCACAGATGGAGGGATAGAAACCGAAGGAGGGTAGTTTAGAAATCAAAGAATTGTGCCAGACTCTATCGAAGGCTTTCGATATGTCTACTGCAATAGAAAAAGTCTCACCGATGTCCCGAAAGGAGGACGACCAAGAGTTAGTAAGATATGAAAAAAGATCACCAGTAGAGCGACCCTTAAGGAAGCCATACTGGCGATCTGAGAGCAGATTATGAGAAGAGAAATGCTTAAGAAATTTGGAAGCAAGAATAGTTTCAAAAACTTTAGAAATACAAGAGATGAGAGCAATTGGACGATAGTTGGAGTATTAAGAGCGGTCATCCTTCTTTGGGACAGGTTGAATGAGAGCAAACTTCCAGCACGAAGGGAAGACATTAGAGGATAGACAGAGACGAAAGAGTTTGCCTAGGCAGGGAGTCAGCACGGAACCACAGTTTTTGAGAACAACAGGAGGAACAACGTCCGGACCATACGCCTTCTCAGTATTAAGCCCAGAGAGGGTAGAAAGTACATCTTTAGAAGAGATTAAGATATTAGGCATAAGTAAGAGAGAGGAGGGTGGAGAGGGAGGTATAGCATCGGAATCATCCAAGGTGGAGTTTCAAGCAAAAGTTTGAGCAAAGAGTTTAGCTTTGTCAGAGGAAGAAGTGATGGTTATGCCATCAGAGTGGGAAAGGGGAGGGAAAGACGAGGAAGAGAAATTGTTGGAGAGGTTTTTGGCTAGATGCCAGAAAGCTTGGGAAGAGCTAGAGTTGGATAGTTCAGTGCATTCATTATTGATAAAAGAGTGCTTGACAAGTCGAAGAACAGATTTGGCTTGATTCCGGGCAGAAACATAGGAAGAATGAGAGTCTTGAGTTTTAAGGCGTCGCTACCGTTTGCGGTAGCAAACGTCGTCCTCCTTATTGCGGACAGCAGTGGAACAGGCGTGAGTAAACCAAGATTTTTTAGCATTAGTCTGAGAGAAAGAGAATGGAAAGTATGCTTCCATGCTCGATAGGATTACCTCGGTAATGCGTTCAGCAATCTCCGAGAGCCCCCCGGCCACGGAAGCAGAAATCATTCCATGGGAAATCAAAGAAGTACTGTCGGAGAGCCTCCCAGTCGGTAGCGCCAAAGCGCCGCCGGCTAGGAGGATCGGGTGGCCGTACTGGAGAGATAGGACAGGTGACGGATATAAGTTTATGGTCGGAGGAGTCCAAAGGAGAGAAAAGATCGACAGTATAAGAAGAAGTGTTAGAAGTTAGAAACAAGTCAAGAATGTTGGGCCGATCTCCGAGGCGATCCGGGATACGGGTGGGTTGCTCTCGTCTAAGGGGGGTACGTCGTCCAAAGCCCAGCGTGATGACGTAGATCTAATTATTAGGGCAACGGGTCTTCATCCCTCTCATATTGTAAACACTCAGATCAAAAAGCAATATGGTGGAGATATAAATAATCTACTCTCGTCTAAAATACCCGCACTGACAACCCGCGGGTGGGTCTCCTATTGAACCATCGCGAGTCCCACTTTCCGGGGGGTTGCCCATTAAACTAATAGCTGGCACCCCCACTCCAACCGCTCGTGGGGGTATTAAAGCCTCCCGAGACAGCCCAGACCCGTCATACTCTCTTACCCCCACAGTGAGCCAACCCAAGCAGTTCCAGGCGACAAGACCTCTACCCCGAGGGTAGGAGCTATTATCCACGCATGTTGAATATAGTTTGGAGATTAAGGTTTGTGTCTTTGTGGGGATGTAAGCTTTTGCAATGCTACCCACTCAATCTAAAGATTAATTTTCAAAATAAAAGGCAAGTTATTCCATCAGATCACTAGCAATAGCTGTATGATATGGATCACTATGAAGTATATGCATGTATGGAGACGATCAAGAAAAAGTGGCTAAAATTACACAGTTTATGAGCAATATTGTCAACACATTTACAACTGCAATACATATATATGTATTTTTTCAGGATCTGTACCTCAAGAATGGCTGAAATCTCACTCAACACACACAGCTCTGAGACTCGATCCAAGAAGTTTGTTTCATATGACAGTCTAAGATTCGAGAAGGAGCGGTTGGAAACGTTCATTGACTGGCCAGTATCATGGTTAAAACCCTCAGACCTTGCTCGTGACGGGTTCTATTTTTTGCGAACAATGGACAATTGTGCCTGCGCGTTCTGTCGTGGGATCGTGGGGGACTGGAAGAAGGGGGACACAGTACGGGGGGAGCACCAGCAGCACTTCCCTCGCTACCCATTTGTGAGGGGACACCCGGTGGGTAACATTCCACTCAAGTACAGTCGCATCATCTCTCGAATATCCCCGAGGTCTGAAGTAGGCAACACGGAGATGAACATCTCCGGGGGCAGACGTCACATGTCCAGATCATGCTCAGAGAAAAATGGTCCATCCAACAAGACCCATATGAATCTTGAGGGAGTGGTTGGTCAAAGGGGTCCCAAAAGACCCGACTACCTCACATATGAGAGTCGTTTAGACAGCTACGCCCGGTGGCCGGAGCTCATCAAACAGAAACCTAAGGAGCTGTCTGAGGCCGGCTTTTTCTACTGTTGTTTGAGCGATCATGTGCGCTGCTTCCACTGCGGCAACGGTCTGCGCAACTGGGAGACTGATGACATCCCTTGGAGGGAACATGCTCGCTGGTACCCCGAATGTAACTTTGTGCTCCTCACTAAGGGACAGAAATTTATAAATCAGGAGCGTCATGAGGGTCCTCCCTACATCCGGTCCCAACCATCTACCTTCACCCCCACCTCCACGCCTGCTTCTGTGGGGTTGACGGTCACCAACCAGGAGCTAAAGTCTCTGATGGAGCTGGACATCATCCAGGATGTTTTAGCAATGGGCTTCCCAGAGCAGAAGGTTCACAGCACACTCAAACGCAAACTGGAACAGACTGGGACGCCCTTCTTCAACCTGGAGCTTTGCATCGAGTCCATACTGCAGTTCATGGAGGAGGAGACTCGCCAGACTCTCCGCCAAAGGTCCAGAAAGGAGATTGAAGAGGAAGCCATTGGGGAACAAGCTACCCAAGCCCAGCAGCCTGGAGCAGGGTATGTTACAGAGACCATAGGTGCTATGAACAGGGTCAACGAGGTGATTGGAATGGACGAGACTGCACCGAAGCAACCCTTTTCCAGCTCCTCACCGTCAATAGAGCACATTGAAATAAATGAGGCACCAACATCCATTTTTACCTTGGGCTTGGTATCTTTAAATCTGAACTCTAAGAATAGGAATACGGTGGAAACAATATGATGAAAGAGAGAGAGAGAGAGAGAGAGGGTTAGGTTAGGTTAGGTTAGGCTAGGCTAGGAATAGGAATACGGTGGAAACAATATGATGAAAGAGAGAGAGAGAGAGAGAGGGTTAGGGTAGGTTAGGTTAGGATAGGCTAGGAATAGGAATACGGTGGAAACAATATGATGAAAGAGAGAGAGAGAGAGAGAGAGAGAGGGTTAGGTTAGGTTAGGTTAGGATAGGCTAGGAATAGGAATACGGTGGAAACAATATGATGAAAGAGAGAGAGAGAGAGAGAGGGTTAGGTTAGGTTAGGTTAGGATAGGCTAGGAATAGGAATACGGTGGAAACAATATGATGAAAGCGAGAGAGAGAGAGAGAGGGTTAGGTTAGGATAGGCTAGGAATAGGAATACGGTGGAAACAATATGATGAAAGAGAGAATTTCTTGGACGATTGGCTCGATTAGTAGTTAGGTTAGGTTAGGTTAGGTTAGGATATTACACCATGTGGAGAAATTGGACGATTGGCTCAATTAATAGTTAGGTTTATGAAAGTTAGCCAGTGACAGTATTTGCCTTTTATAATTCCCACGAGGACTGATTTATCAGATGCCCTGCCCACTCAGGTAGGTCATCTTTTCCACCACTACCGGACAACCGTCGCCATTTTGGACACTTCTCCACTCTGGAGCAGGCTCCCTCCGGTTAGGTTACCCCTAACTGGTACCCACCTTTTTGTTCATAAACTCTAATAGCGTAAAAAACATTATGTCATTGACATTAATCCATAAACTCTACGGATGTAAACACCAAAATGGCAGAGGCATTTCACCAATAAAGTCTACGAACGTAAAAAACAAAATGGCAGTTTTTTTTTTCTGGCAGGGGCTTATTCAATAAAGTCTACGGATGTAAAAACGGAAATGGTATTTTAACTACTTCTTCTGTTGCCTTTTAACGAGTATACGTCCTTCTTAAGCTGAATAAAATCATCTAATAGTTGCCAAAATATAATGCAAAAGACGTCACCGGTACTGTATGGGTTAAGGCTTTTTCGACAATTTAAGGGGGGTGACCTGCTTTTTGTTATTTCTGTCCTTTTCTCTCTTTCTCTGGCTTGTATCCATTTGCCCCATTCAGCCAACTATTTTAGGACGTTTATCCCCATCTAGGTGTCGATTTCTTCCTGGCGAGCGATAGCGAGCCAGCATTTCATGAAGAAATCCGGCTTCGTCGGAGAAACTTTTCTATCGAAAAATGTAAAAATTTAGCCTGCTGTCAAACAAAAATAAAAAATATGCTGGCTCGCTACCGCTCACCAGTATAAGAAATACACCTGGATGGGGATAAACGTCTTAAAACAGTAAGCTGAATGGGGCCAAATGGATACAAGCAAGAGAAAGATAGAAAAGGACAGAACAAGAACAGGTCACCTCCCTTAACCTTTTTAGTAATCAAGGACGCATTTCTTTCTTTTTTTATTTGTATTCTAATTAGGAAGGCATTTGGAAGTCAGAGGGTCAATTAGGAAGGCATTGGGAAAACAGCGGGTCAATTAGGAAGGCATTTGGAAGTCAGAGGGTCAATTAGGAAGGCATTTGGAAGTCAGAGGGTCAATTAGGAAGGCATTGGGAAGTCAGAGGGTCAATTAGGAAGGCATTTGGAAGTCAGAGGGTCAATTAGGAAGGCATTTGGAAGTCAGAGGGTCAATTAGGAAGGCATTGGGAAGTCAGAGGGTCAATTAGGGTATGTTTCGCCCCTTTGCTTCATAGAGATCATTCCTAAGCTGAATCAAATGTTCCAAAAAAATAGTGACAATATACTGAAGAAACGCGTCTCGTGTCATGAACGGGTTAAGGGGAGGTATTTAGTTTGTTCCCTAAGTTATCATCAAGCTTAAAATTACACCCCCTAGACCCCCTTGCAAGATAAATTTGTACATTTTTCGATAGAAAAATGTCCCGGCCGGAGGCCGATTGTTCTTAAATTACAGGCTCGCTGTCGCTCGCCAGGAAAAAATCGACACCTTCATGGAACGAAAGGTCTTAAAATTGACAGTAATGGGGCAAAATGTCTTAAAATGTCCAAACTACTAGGGCGAACGTCTTAAAATCTCAAAAGCAATGGGGCTAGACACATGAGGGAGAAAGGGGTGCAGAAAAATAAATATCTCAAGTGGAATTAATCTCCCCTTAAGGTCGTCACTATAACTGCGCCCCTTATGGAGTATGTATATATGTAGCGCCGCCCTGGGCTGAGGCATACCCATATTTAATATCTATGTAAATATTACCCCCTCACCCCTTATATACTTAGAGGTTTGTGCAATATTACCCCCTCACCCCTTATACTTAGAGGTTTGTGCAATATGACCCCCTCACCCCTTATACTTAGAGGTTTGTGCAATATTACCCCCTCACCCCTTATACTTAGAGGTTTGTGCAATATTACCCCCTCACCCCTTATACTTAGAGGTTTGTGCAATATTACCCCCTCACCCCTTATACTTAGAGGTTGTGCAATATGACCCCCTCACCCCTTATACTTAGAGGTTTGTGCAATATTACCCCCTCACCCCTTATACTTAGAGGTTTGTGCAATATTACCCCCTCACCCCTTATACTTAGAGGTGTGTGCAATTATACTGTAATCAACGTTAATACAAGAACAAGATCTAGCTTTATCGTTGTTATTTTTTAACCTGCACGTTAAGGGGAGGTATTTAGTTTCTTCCCTAGAACTCCATCAAGCTTAAAATTACACCCCCTAGACCCCCTTTCAAGATAAATTTGTACATTTTTCGGTAGAAAAATGTCCCGGCCGGAGGCCGGTTGCTCTTAAAATACAGGCTCGCTATCGCTCGCCAGGAAAAAATCGGCACCTAAATGGCACGAAAGGTCTTAAAATTAACATAAATGGGGTGAAAGTTCTTAAAATCTCCAAACTAATGGGGGGAACGTCTTAAAATCGCTAAAGCAATGGGGCTATACATGAGGGAGAAAGGGGCAAAGAAAAAAATCCCTCAAGTGGAAATCTCCCCTTAAGCCGGTATCACACGAGAGCTTTTATAGTCAACTTTCGATGATCAAAATTTGTCTGGCAACATTTCTGGAAATTTTACACTGGTATCGGAAACTAGACTGATGGTAGATGAATTTAGGTGACAGAAATGTTTTAAATGTTGACGTCTTAAGCTGCCAGACCAGTATTGAGTATAAATGTTGAGGGAAAACACGCTCCTGTGATACCGGCTTTACCTAGGTCTGCCTGTGTCCTGTACTTCCCGAAAATTGCCCTCTCTTCCTGGGTGACGATGGGTTGTCGCTACTGTTTTCTTTTCATTTTCCTTTTTCTGCGTTTGGGCAGCACCTTTCTGTTGGTATTTCGCTTCCAATGTGTTGGTCTGGGAATCTATGCACCTTTCACCAACTAACAATATATTTTCAGGTTTTCGTTTTATTCCTCGTGCCACCAGCCTTTCTCTGTACTGTTTCTTCCACCCCCAAATCCCCGGATCTGTCTGTGTACGGTGGCGCTAATAAGTCCTGTCTCAGCTGTCATTACGTTTGGCTCGCTCTGTCTTGTATTAATATCTGTCATGTGTTGAATAGGGTGGGTACGTGTAGGAACATGTTTGTATATCTAACTCGAAATGAAGACAGCCTGTTTAGATATTGCTGATACCAATTATTGATACAAAATACTTGGTACCGAGACATCACTTATTAGGCCGAGTGTACACTACTTTCTGGAAATACTTTATTTCTCGTTCCATTTGTTGTTTGTGTTTTACCAATTTTAAGCCAATTTGTCGCTCTATTTGCATCTCTGTCGACCCCCACCCCTTTCCTCTTTCAATACATCAACATTTATCTGGCTGCTCTCTCTCTCTCTCTCAATGTACTGTATAGTCGTGGAATATATACACTAGAATATGGCTTCCATGTAATATAGTGATCTTTTCCGACAAATATCTTTTATCTTGTACCATCCCTCCATCCTCTTTACAACTTTACTCACCCTCGCCCTTCTCAATCTCCCCTTCTTCATTTTTGTTGTGCCAAGTTTTAGTTTCTTGCGGTTCAAGTAAATTCCACAGATATCATAGTCTCCTATAATATTGTTTTGAATACCCCTCAGTCATCTTGCAACCTGAGAAGTTTGGACGGTAATGCCATACTGAAGGTAAATAACTATTTATGTGAGACTAATACCACTTGGCGGAGTGGTCTTGCCACTGGACTGGTAATCCAATGGACCCGGGTTCGAATCCCAATATGTCAATGGGAAGATATTATTGGGATGGAATTTGTGCTGTACCTAGAGTATCAGTGCATTACCACAGAACACCGAAATACCAAAAATATACCCTCATTGTTTCCTGATTAAATAGCATTGTATGAATATTCCCATATTAAAAAATATGCTACAGGGGGGCAATGCCTAGTGAGTTAATTGCTCAATAGGTGGCGTTCTGAGTGTCGGGGATGAGACTGTGAAGCGCAGAGGCGAGGCGGCTTTAGAGATGGAGTTGCTTCGAGCGGTGAAGCTTCACATGTTTCACTCCCTAGACTGGAGCAAGACCTCACGGGCCTCACCGTGTTCAGCGGTTGAGTATAAAGGCTATCAGCCTATGCCCGAGAGGGAGTAGTTGGAATATAGAAAAAAACAAAAAACAAACAAAAAAATATATATTATACGGATTAAGAATGTGGCCGAAGAGTATCAATAAACTATTTGTGAGAACGTGTATAGTTGAATATAAAGTGATCGGTGTTGTACAGTCATTCATATTAATATTGCTATAATTAATATTTGAAACTCATGTGCCAGTTTTCTGACCTTTTAACTATATTTTATATAACCTTGTTGTATTTAACACTGAATGGGGCCCAGAGAAGAAAAAAAAAACAGGTCACCCCCCTTAAGGGGGGTGACCTGTTTTTGTTCTGTCCTTTTCAATCTTTCTCTGGCTTGTATCCATTTGGCCCCATTCAGCCTACTGTTTTAAGACGTTTATCCCCATTCAGGTGTACATTTTTTACTGGTGAGCGGTAGCGAGCCAGCATGCTTTATATTTTTGTTTGACAGCAGGCTAAATTTGTACATTTTTCGATAGAAAAATGTCTCCGGCGAAGCCGGATTTCTTCAAAACAAAAACAGGTCACCCCCCTTAAGCAACAGGTCACCCCCCTTAAGCAACATATGGTTATCATGTATTTTTCCACTCTTCTCTGACTTTATGAATACATCTTCCATCATTCCTCCGTC
Source organism: Paralithodes platypus (assembly GCA_032716605.1). NCBI lineage: Eukaryota > Metazoa > Arthropoda > Malacostraca > Decapoda > Lithodidae > Paralithodes > Paralithodes platypus. Next base: position 29,679,574 of record CM064549.1, on the reverse strand, counting down.
CTCTTCTTTATGAATACATCTTCCATCATTCCTTCATCCTCTTCTCAACTTTCATATCCCTCACCCTTCTCAATCTCCCCTTCCTCATTTTTGTTCAGCATAATTTTAGTTTCTTGTGGTTGAAGTCATTTGCGCAGATACCATTGCTTTGTATGGTATTATAGTGTATTTACCTTCAGGCATCTTGCTATCTGAATAGTTTGACCGATGTTCTTATAAGGGGGTAGGCTACTGCTTGGTTTTTGGCCGATATATTTTTTAGTTTCCTCGCTAGACCTCCATTAAGCTTAGAAAAACACCCCCTAGACCCCCTTTCAGGATGAATGTGTAAATTTTTCGGTAGAATAATGTCCTGGTGAGTTATCTGCTCAACAGGTGGCGTTGTGTGTGTGTAAGTGTGAGAGTCCGAGTGTAGGGGATGAGACAGTGAAGCACGGGAACGAGGTGGCTTCAGAGATGGGGTCGTTTCGGGCCATGAGTGAGCACCGAGCCTCATGTGAAGGCTAGATGGCAGGTGCTCGTTGTACTCTACGTGCTTCACATGTCTCACTCCCTAGACTGGAACAAGACCTCACGGGCTTCACTGTTCATTGTAAAGCGGTGAATGTTAAGGCTCTCAGCCTATGCCCAAGAGGAAGTAAGTTGGAAAAAAAAAAAAAAAAAAAAAAAAAAAAAAAAAAAGAACGAAGGCCAGTTCATTCTAAAATTAGAGGCTCGCTATCGCTCGCCAGGAAAAAATCAACACCTAAAGGACACGAAAGGTCTTAATATTGACCAAAGCAAAATGAGGCGAAAAGGTCTCAAAATTGACAAACGGAACGAACGTCTTAAAACCTCAAAACAAATATGCTAAACATGAGGGAGAAGGGGGTCCAGAAAAAGCGAGTACTACCCCCTTAAACATTTTGCAAGTTTTGTGTCTCCTATACTAAATATCAATAACAAGGAAGGGAGTGTTAATTTATTTATGAAAGCGCACTAGATGATACTTACAGAGTTATTACCTCACATATAACAAAGCCACTCCAACAGCTTCCTCTCTCTCCAACACCCCTTCTCCCCTCTCTACACTCTTCAGACAATAGGAAAAAGGAAAAGGTAGCTACAAGGTGCCGTTGTAAAGGCTTATCCCTCAATACCTTCATCTGACCTGACCTGACCTCAGATAGTTTCTGTCCCTTCAAGGCAGATGTGCAGCTGCCTATTTTCGCTTCACTGAGGAAAGAGAAGGGATACACTACTGGGAGAACTTGTATATGTATATATATATATATATATATATATATATATATATATATATATATAGATAGATAGATATATGTATGTATATATATACAGCATATATATATATATATATATATAGATAGATATATGTATGTATATACTGTATATATATACTGTATATATATATATATATATATATATATTATATATAGATATATATATAGATAATTATATATATATTAGTAAAGCCAGGTAATACATTTTCTTTAATACATACGAGGTTGAAAGAAATGGCAATTTCTGCGTTGGAAATTGTATTATTCAAAGTTTCCAGGTCTCTGATGAGTTTTCGCTGGGTGGCAGGAAGTAGATGAATGAGATTAGCAAAATTCATTGTGGTACAGTGTTACATTAATGTACATGATGATACAGGATATACGACGCGTTTCACCTTCAGGCTGGAGCCATCAAAGACCACTATCTCACTCCTAACCACCCCCACCTCACACGCAACGAGTTAGAGAAACACACCACCATACTCGATAAAGAAAGTGACCCAAGGAGATTACCTATACTCGAAGCGTTATATATCCAAGCCTTACATCCCAACATCAACAACCAAACTCTGGACCTTCAGATCCTTCCTTCTACCAAAAGGCACTATCCTACAGGACCTAACGCCCCCCTTCGCCCCCCGGTGCCCTTGACGCAGCCCCCCGCGCTACCTCCTTCAGCTTCGTCTTCTGCCAGCGCCACACATACTACGCAACTTAGGCCACGCCCCTCGACACGCAGCCAATCAGCTTCGACCCCGCCAACCGAGCACCACCTTCCCGCATCCAGTGCGCCTGCGTGAAGCGGTTCTCTCTTTTACACTCCTAGAATACCCCTCCACCAATAGCAGACTTTTGTCCCCTGATTTTCGCCTTTTCTGATCCTCCACCCTCTATATATACCCTTCCTGTTTACCTTTTATATCATTCATGTCTGCCGCTTGCCCTATCATAAACCACCACATTTACACTCGTGGACTGGTAAAGTGGTTCAATGTGCAGAGAGGTTATGGTTTTATCACCTGTGGAGATGAAGATTTCTTTATTCACAGAGAAAATATCGACAAACCCAACCCAGACCACAAAATAGCATCACTGGGAGAAGGAGAGGAGGTAATCTTCTACCGCAAGATCGGGAAAAAGGGAACAGAGGAGGCAATGGGTGTACGAGCCGTCTACGACAAACCTGTGATAGGCTCAAAACACGCACCCAGTAAGCAGCAAGGAACAACAATCCCCAAAACAATATCTAGCAACAAGATCGACATCATCACTATTGTAGTGCAAACTGCAATAGCGCTTGCTGGGGAGGACAGGAGCCGAATATCTGTGCTTCTACCTGCTCTTCTGAAGGCCAACAAACTCCCAACTATCATCATTCCTCCAGAGATCGTCGCCAGAACACCACCAAGGGACGCCAAGACTCTACTAAACACCAAACGCCAAGGACCACCACCGACGAAGCCAAAAAATACTCCCAAGCTGCAGCTCAACCTTCCACGACCACTGAGCCTGCACAGGAGTAAAGTGGAGCTTACATCAACTTCAACTCCAACACCACCATCAGCAACTCCAACAACACCTCGACTCATTGCAAACCTCCAGCCTGACACCTTCGCTGAGCCTCTACCATCAATGCCAATGATCTACGACCAGCCTGTGATCAAAAGCCCTCCACCAAGACCAAGGAAATTCGTCCATCTGAAGAAGTCCAGAATGCTGCAACTCTACAACTAAGAACCCCAGGATTAAGCAAGGTGGTTAGCCCACCATCTTTCATCTCTCCAACTCTTCATACTCACCACTTTACCTTCAACTTCAACCTCTACTTTCTACACTTGTGGGACTCTACCTCACAGTTACCTCTCATCTATATCATTCTATCCTTACTTGATAATGCTGGTTGTCCAGTGAAACGCGTCGTATATCTTGTATCACTAATCAGAGACCTGGAAACTTTGAATAATAACATTTCCAAAGCAGAAATTGCCATTTCTTTCAACCTCGTATGTATTAGAGAAAATATATATATATATATATATATATATATATATATATATGTATATATATATATATATATATATATATATATATATATATATACCGGTAATGGTTTTGACACAATCCGACATAATAGTTTTATCAGATGCAAACATATGATCCTAAGCATGGATGACAGTCGAACAATAATTTCACTTTGGTATATACCAACCGAGATGAATACAAGGCAATGTATTTCGGTATATATTTATATTAACCCGTTCAGTAACAGGGACGTCATTTTCATCACATTCTGGCAACTGTTAGACGATTCTATTCAGCTTAGGAAGGACGTCTAGCCATAATAAGACTTCAAACTATCTCAGCCAACCCTTTCAACTACCACAGATCCTTCCTAAACTGCATAATAGAGTTTAAATACAGCTAGACAAAAATATAACACACGTCGCTGATACTCAAAGGGTTAATTAATTCATGCATGTCAAATGTACACAACGGGTGACACAGTCTGCCTAGGCAACTAAGAAGAGAGTAATTACACAGCCTTCATAATATATATATATAATTATACTGCAACGACACTAACGAACCAATTAGAATGTTGACACACTTTCATGCCGAGACGGGTAGGATAATTATATTAGCGACTAGCTCCCTTCTCTGTAGTAACAAGATTCAGGTGTTTCAGCAGCAAGGCAATTCACCACTTGCGAGTTTCGTTCTATAAGGAAGTTGGCGCTGTAGACATCGATATTAAGCAGAATTACCAGCTAGAATACGGTCGTAGTACATTCATCAATACATAAAACCCAATTCAACAAACCTTTTATCCCTCAGAAACCCACATTATTAGTGTATTTCTGTTTACTATCGATGTCTACAGCTCCAACTTCCTTATAGAACGAAACTAGCAAGTGGTCAATTCGCACTAAGATATAATCGTCCGTAATCGAGTAGTTTTGCTTTCTATTCTAATGTAATTGGTTATTAAGGGGAGGTGACCTGATTTTGTTCTGTACTTTTCTATCTTTCTCTGGCTTGTATCCATTTTGCCCCATTTAGCCTACTGTTTTAAGACGTTTATCCCCATCCAGGTGTACATTTTTTACTGGTGAGCGGTAGCGAGCCAGCATATTTTTTATTTTTGTTTGACAGCAGGCTAAATTTGTACATTTTTCGATAGAAAAATGTCTCCGGCGAAGCCGGATTTCTTCATATAATGCTGGCTCGCTATCGCTCGCCAGGAAGAAATCGATACCTAGATGGGGATAAACGTCTTAAAATAGTTGTCTGAATGGGGCCGAATGGATACAAGCCAGAGAAAGAGAGAAAAGGACAGAAATAACAAAAAGCAGGTCACCCCCCTTAAGCTACAGTGGGTACTGATAACCATCCATCCATTTACTCAGGCCCAATCCCCACTCTTCCTATTTCCTTTGTTTTCTTGTTTCCCTCTTTGTACTGATAACAACCCCCTTAATTCCCGAGTTCTAATGGGTCGGAGAGTAAATTTCCTTTCCGGCAGTATGAGCACCAACATTCAATTTATCTAAACACATATGGTGACAGGTTCCATTTATCTTCTTCAAATCCTGTCATGTGTTTCTCAGGGTTGAGTACGTGGTTTTGGATCTCAGGTGGCATTCGATCGGAGGTTATAAGTCTCTGCTCGCTCAATATAAGCTCCATCATTAAAGCCAGTATTACACGAGAGCTTTCATAGTCAACATTCGCTGGTGATGGGCTGGTCTATCAGAGTGAGAACTAAGCGATCTCTGCCATACCCATAGCTTACTCTGACTGTTCCTTTTACTTTTTTATATTTTCTAGATCTCAAGGGACGGCGTCTCTTCCGTGGATTGACCTCCCAGTCTACCTAGATTGGAAGCCAAAGTGTCACATTTTTTTCCTTTGCCCCTCAACTTTCTCTTCATAATTGCTGAGGGCCACAGGGCCCTGGGTGGGGCTTTGGTTTCCTGGGCGTTTCCGCACCCTCCTCAGCTCCCTGCCATGGAGTGGCTTCGGTCACCCAGGCTTTATTGTGGTCGGCAGTGAGGGTTCTGTGGGGGCGCACGGTTATGGTCTTGGCCTTGCTCAGGGCCTTGGGGCTGTTCGTCCAGGCAGCTTGGGGAACAACAACAACAACAACATTCGATGATCAAAAAATTTCTGCCAACATTTAGGGAATATTTTGCACTGTTATTGGAAACTAGACTGGTGGTAGATTAATTTAGGTAACCGAAATATATAAAATGTTGACCCCATAAGCTGCCAGACCAGTGCTGAGGATAAATGTTGAGGGGAAAAGAGCTCGTGTGATACCGGCTTAAAACATACAGCTACAGAAATAGAAATGCCTACCAAGAGGAATAACTACACCCAGGTCGATGGAAATAGGGCAATAACCTTCGGTACAGTCGCGCTTATAAGTGATGTTGCGGCACCAATTATATTTTGACCAATAATTGGTCTCGCTTACTGATTTTCTTTGTGCCTCATATACACTGAGAGCAATCCAGCTAGCTCTCACAAACACCTCCTCCTCCTATCCACTTCACTACAGTAAACATGCACACCACACTTCATTCCTCCACACCAAAATTTCAAAACAAATGATGAACTTTAGCCCAGCCTCGGAGTCCCCAGGGGGGAGGGTGCCATAAATGCTCCCACACCCACCCGTCCATCCCCTGACGACCCCACAAAATTACCTGGACCTCGGCCTGATACTCTTTCTATTAATTTCTGCAACATTCGCGGACTTTCCTCTAACTTTCACTCAGTTGAACACCATCTCTCCTCCTACAAACCTGATCTTCTCTTCCTCACCGAAACTCAGGTGTCTGTAGCAACATCCAGCAGCCCCTTCTCTGTGTCCTCCTACTTTCTCTATCCTAGTTTCAAAGCCAAAGGCGGAAGTTGTGCATATGTGCACAACAAACTCACTTGCTCTCGTGCTCCCGATTTCGACTCCTCTGAATTCTCAACTTTATGGCTCAAACTTTCCTGTCATTCTCTTACTAAATATTTCTGTGCTGTCTATCTTTCCCCTAACTCTACCAACTTCTCCAAATTCTTTGACTATCTAAACTCTACAGTGGAACACATTCTATCCATTTCTCCTTTCTCAGAAATCTCCATTTTAGGAGATTTCAACGTTCACCACCGCCAATGGCTCTCCTCTCATATTACTGATCCACCTGGTGAACAAGCCTACGTCTTTTCTATCCTAAATGACCTAGAGCAGTTAGTTCAGCAACCCACCAGTATCCCGGATCGCCTCGGAGATCGGCCCAACATTCTTGACTTGTTTCTAACTTCTAACCCTTCTTCTTATACTGTCGATCTTTTCTCTCCTTTGGGCTCCTCCGACCATAAACTTATTTCTGTCACCTGTCCTATCTCTCCAGTACGGCCACCTGATCCTCCTAGCCGGCGGCGCTTGTGGCACTTTGGCGCTGCCGACTGGGAGGCTCTCCGGCAGTACTTCTTTGATTTCCAATGGAATGATTTTTGCTTCCGTGGCCGGGGACCCTCGGAGAGTGCTGAACGCAGTACCGAGGTAATCCTATCGGGCATGGAAGCATACATTCCATTCTCTTTCTCTCAGACTAATGCTAAAATATCTTGGTTTACTCACGCCTGTTCTACTGCTGTCCGCAATAAGGAGGAAGCATTCAAATGGTACCGACGCCTTAAAACTCAAGACTCTCATTCTTCCTATGTTTCTGCCCGGAATCAAGCCAAATCTGTTCTTCGACTTGCCAAGCACTCTTTCATCAATAATAAATGCACTGAACTATCCAACTCTAGCTCTTCCCAAGCTTTCTGGCATCTAGCCAAAAACCTCTCCAACAATTTCTCTTCCTCGTCTTTCCCTCCCCTTTCCCACTCCAATGGCACAACCATCACTTCTTCCTCTGACAAAGCTAAACTCTTTGCTCAAACTTTTGCTAGAAACTCCACCTTGGATGATTCCGGTGCTATTCCTCCCTCTCCACCCTCCTCTCTCTTACTTATGCCTAATATCCTAATCTCTTCTAAAGATGTACTTTCTACCCTCTCTGGGCTTAATACTAAGAAGGTGTACGGTCCGAACGGTGTTCCTCCTGTTGTACTCAAAAACTGTGCTTCCGTGCTGACTCCCTGCCTAGGCAAACTCTTTTGTCTCTGTCTATCCTCTAACGTCTTCCCTTTATGCTGGAAGTTTGCTCTCATTCAACCTGTCCCAAAGAAGGGTGACCACTCTCAACCCTCCAACTATCGTCCAATTGCTCTCATCTCTTGTATTTCTAAAGTTTTTGAAACTATTCTTGCCTCCAAATTTCTTAAGCATTTCTCTTCTCATAATCTGCTCTTAGATCACCAGTATGGCTTCCTTGAGGGTCGCTCTACTGGTGATCTTCTTTCTTATCTTACTAACTCTTGGTCATCCTCCTTTCGGGACTTCGGTGAGACTTTTTCTATTGCACTAGACATATCGAAAGCCTTCGATAGAGTCTGGCACAAATCTTTAATTTCTAAACTACCCTCCTTCGGTTTCTATCCCTCCATCTGTGCCTTTGTCTCTAATTTCCTTTCCGGCCGTTCCATAGCTGCGGTTGTGGACGGCCATCGCTCACTTCCTCACCCTATAAACTCGGTGTTCCTCAGGGCTCTGTCCTATCTCCTATTCTCTTTCTAATTTTTATAAATGATCTTCTCAACTGTACCTCAATTCCCATCAATTCATACGCAGATGACTCAACTTTACACTACTCCATTAGTTTTTCAGAACGTTCAAGCCAGCAATTCCTCAACGAAAAACGGAATGAAGACATAGAACACCTAAATTCTGATCTAACTACTATCTCCAATTGGGGCAGAGAAAACCTTGTTACCTTTAATGCGTCCAAAACCCAATTTCTCCATCTATCTACCCATCAGGAACTCCCAGCGGACTATCCCTTATTCTTCAACAATACAAAAATCAATCCTTCATCTTCTCTCAATATTCTTGGTGTCTCTTTTTCTTCTGCTCTCAGTTGGAAGAACCATATTACCAGTCTTGCTAAGGCAGCCTCCTTGAAGCTGGGTGTGCTCAACCGCCTTAGGGGGTTCTTTACCCCTGCACAGTTTCTTGCTCTGTACAAGAGCATAGTGCGTCCTTGTATTGAGTATTGTTCACATGTGTGGGGAGGTTCCTCTCACACCGCTCTCCTAGACAAAGTTGAAAGGAAGGCCTTTCGTATCATTAACTCCCGTCCACTCACCAACTCTCTGCAATCGCTCTCTCTCCGCCGCAATGTTGCATCTCTCTCGCTATTCTATCGGTACTATAATAATCAGTGTTCCTCAGAGCTATCCCAGTGTATACCACCTCCTTTACATAGGGCACGTGTGGTACCCGTCTTGCTACTCAATCCCACCCCTACTCTGTGCAACTTTCCAACCCAAGAGTGAAACGTTACTCTCAAACATTCTTCTACTCAACAGCTGAGCTCTGGAACTCTCTCCCAGAATCAGTCTTTCCCTCTTCCTATGACTTAAATTGCTTCAAACTCCGTGTGTCCAGGTATTTTGACTCGAACGTCCCTTGATTTTGGCCCTGTCACTCTTTCAACTATGGGGGAGGCACTCGCTATAGGCAGTTCTGCCTTTTGCCTCCCGCAATAACATAGAAAAAAAAATCATCAATATATAAGATTCATTTCTTCATATCGAGTGGAATATACAACATTTTTCATACACTTACCCACCCTATTCAACATCTGACAGACATTAATACAGCGCAGAGCGAGCCAAACGTAATGACAGCTGGGACATGACTTATTAGCGCAACTGTGCATAATAACCTGAACATAGGCTAGCGTGTGAAATGTACGGTCGCGCTAATAAGTCATGTCCCAGCTGTCATTACGTTTGGCTCGTTGTGTGCTGTATTAATGTCTGTCAGATGTTGAATAGGGTTGGTAAGTGTAGGAACATGTTGGTATATTTAACTCGATATAAAGAAATGAAGCTTAGATACTGTTGATACCAATTATTGATCAAAATATATTTGGTGCCGAGATATCTCTTGTTAGCGCGACTGTACACAATTTGTCATACAGTTTGCCCAGACAATCAATGAGGGAGTAGTTCCACACTCTCCTTAACCCTTTGAGTACCAGCGACGTGTGATATATTTTATTCTAGCTATATTTAGACGGTATAATGCAGCTTAGGAAGGATCTTTGGTAGTTAAGAGAGTTGGTTAAGATAGATTGAAGCCATATTATTGCTGGAGGTTTTTCCTAAGCTGATCAAAATCCTCTAATACTTGCCAGAATATGATGAAAATGACGTCCCTGGTACTGAATGGGAACATGAATGACACTAAGAAGCCCCATTGACTGTTGATACTCTTCAACCTGAGACGTGTGGCAATTATTTAAGGGGGGTGACCTGCTTTTTCCCTCTCTTTTTCTGTTCTTCTCTGGCTTGTATTCATTCGGCCCCATTCAGCCTACTGTTTTAAGACGTTTATCCCCATCCAGGTGTCGACTTCTTCCTGGCGAGCGAGAGCGAGCCAGCATTGTATGGAGCCATCCTGCTTCGCCAGAGACATTTTTTTATCGAAAAATGTACAAATTTAGCCTGCTGTCAAAAACATGTTAATAAATATGCTGGCTCGCTACCGGTCGCCAGGAAAAAATCGACACCTGGATGGGGATAAACGTGTTGCAATTATTTAACTATCGAAGAGCGGGCTGTCTTGTTTACATCACATTTCGTAACCAACGAAAATAAGAACAAAACATATCTCTAGTATGGACGGGAAAACTCATGTGCAAATGGATATGCGTTCCATACTCCCGGATCCCGTTGCTACAGTGAGAGAGCTGCCATTACATCAATAAGGGGGGTCACCGTTTTTGTTTTTATCTTTCTCTTCTCTTCTCTCTTTCCCTGGCTTGTATTCATTCGGCCCCATTCACCCAACTGTTTTAAGACATTTATCCCCATCCAGGTGTCGATTTCTTTCTGGCGAGCGATAGCAAGTCAGCATTGTATGGAGAAATCCGGCTTCGCCGGAGAAAATTTTCTATCGAAAAATTTACAAATTTAGCTTGCTGTCAAAACAAATATGTATATATGCTGGCTCGCTACCGCTCGCCAGGAATATATTGACACCTGGATGGGGGTAAACGTCCTAAAATAGTAGGCTGAATGGGGCCGAATGGATACAAGCCAAAGAGAGAGGGAGATAAAGAGAAAAAAGCGAGGTGGGTTCCCTTAATTCGGTATCACACGAGCGCTTTTTCCCTCAACATTTATCCTCAACACTGGTCTGGCAGCTTGTGAGGTCAACAATTAATATATTTGTGTTACCTAAATTCATCTATTATTAGTCTAGTTTCCGATACCAGTGCAAACTATTCCAGAAATGTTGCCAGAAAATTTTGATTATCGAATGTTGACTATGAAAGCTCTCGTGTGATACCGGCTGTAAGGGGGGTGAACTGCTTTTTGTTATTTCTGTCCTTTTCTCTCTTTCTCTGGCTTGTATCCATTCGGCCCCATTCAGACAACTATTTTAAGACGTTTATCCCCATCTAGGTGTCGATTCCTTCCTGGCGAGCGATAGCGAGCCAGCATTATATGAAGAAATCCGGCTTCGCCGGAGAAATTTTTCTATCGAAAAATTTACAAATTTAGCCTGCTGTCAAACAAAAATAAAAAATATGCTGGCTCGCTACCGCTCACCAGTAAGAAATTGACACCTGGATGGAGATAAACGTCTTACAACAGTAGGCTGAATGGGGCCAAGTGGATACAAGCCAGAGAAAGATAGAAAAGGACAGAACCAAAACAGGTCACCCCCCTTAACCTATATACATCTACAGTAGTAGGGGGGGGGGGGGGGGGGGTTGAAGCGTGTAGTCCTGCCAAGGGGGGGGGGGGGGGGTCGTTATAGTGTGTGTGTGTGTGTGTGTGTCACTGGCGTATCATTATGTACGGTACATATTTACTCTGAGTGTATAACACTATCTATCTTCTTGGGTGCCTGGGTAGATTATGTGACCTATTACATTTCAGACGCCAGACTGGATTCAGGTTAAGGGGAGGTATTTACTTTGTTCCCTAGGCCTCCATCAAGCTTAAAATTATACCCCCTTGAGTCCCTTTCAAGATAAATTTGTACATTTTTCGGTAGAAAAATGTCCCGGCCGAAGGCCGGTTCCTCTTAAATTACAGGCTCGCTATCGCTCGCCAGGATAAAATCGACACCTGAATGGCACGAACGGTCTTAATATGGGGTGGAAGTTCTTAAAATCGCTAAACTAATGGGGCGAACGTTTTATAATATCAAAAGCAATGGGGCTAAACATGAGGGAGAAGGGGGTCTAGAAAAACATCCCTTAAGTGGAAATCTCCCCTTAATGTACTCTGAGGGACATTGTCCAAGCGAAATCCTATGATTAATCGACTTATAATTACTTTTTGTTCATGTTATTTATGTCGTGAGTCAGAGGTTGATTGTGTAGAAGACTTTATTTGCAGCCCTATATTAAAAAAATAATATATATCGGTACGTATATTGATAAGCAACTGAACAAACTAATTAATCCTTTACAGAAAATAACCACTGTAAAAAAGGCGACAGTCATCATCCCACTCTCTTTCTTAGGAAATAAATTATTGAATGTCCGAAAGCAACCATCCCGACTCATGATAGAATTTTACCCTCAAATTTCAAGTATGATCGTTTGTTTTTCTTTCAAATAATAACACATTGAGGAACAGGTTTACGGTCAAAGATAAGATCCCACAAAGTTTGCAATCGTCAGTTGTTTACCAATTTACGTGTAAGAGATGTAAGTCTCGGTACGTCGGCAAAACAACTCTGCAACTCCGGGCTCGTATCAGTGAACACTTTGTTCGTTCCTTCAGAACAAGCCAAATGCTTCAAAAACCTTCATGTTTGGAGATTCGAGATCACTCACATCATCACGACCACCCCATGAGTTAATCCGTATCAACATTTTCGCCAGTTACCCCACAGACATGGAGGCTTTCCATACTAAAGTTGTGCAATTCTGTATACTGTATTTACTCACAAATCTGCATGCGGTCTACTATGTTTCTAAACTGGTGAGTGTTCTCCATAGGTTTTATAGTGAGGTCCTAGTTTCTCCCTTGTGATTTACTTTGCTCTCTTGTTTTATATTTACATTAGGCTAGGTTTTATATAGTATGTTAGTTTTCGTTCTTGAAGGGGGATCCCGGGGTTTATATTTTAAGTTTGATGGAGGTTTAGGGAGGAAACTACAAAAATAATACATACATGAAAATAATCGACCAACAAAAGTGAACCATCCTCCGCTTAATGTACTGTATATCTCCCTTCGTCAATCTCACCATTATCTGAGCCATCATTTCTTTGTTCAGCGTACCTCTGCCTCCCTTCACTGTCCCCGTTCCGGTCAAGGGACTGGAGTTCCCGAAAAGGGGCTCTAATTCTGACGCTACTCCTGACTTAGTGTGCTGGCTTAATAATCCAGAAGGGTTGATAGCCTCTGAAGTCCTATTTTAACTCATCCCCCTTCCCCAGGTCTGTCTGTGTACTGTACTTCCCAGAAATGGCTGTCTCGTCTATGAGGCATTAGATGTTGATGGGGTGTCGCTCCTGTTTCTTTTACTTGTTCTCCTACCTTTCGTAGTTTGTGATTCTCTTAGCTATTGGGCAACTCTCCTGTATCACTCTGACTATCTGTCTGTTTGTGGGTTTGTCTGTTAAGGGGAGGTTTTTAGTTTGGGCCTCTAGATATCCATCAAGCTTAAGATTACACCCCCTTGAGCCCCTTTGAAGATAAATTTGTACATTTTTCGGTAGAAAAATGTCCCGGCTGAAAGCCGGTTCCTCTTAAATAACAAGCACGCTAACGCTCGCCAGGATAAAATCGACACCTAAATGGCACGAAAGGTCTTAAAATTGACAGAAATGGGTCGCAAGTTCTTAAAATCGTCAAAATAATGGGGCGAACGCCTTAAAATTAGAAAAGCAATGGGGCTAAACACGAGGGAGAAAGGAGTCAAGAAAAAAATCCCTCAAGTGGATATCTCTCCTTAATCTATATATTTTTCAATAACTAACATTGTATCATCCCATTTCCTCTACACGTCTTCTCGTACCAGCAGCCATGTCCTTCCTTCCAGCCCCCGTCCCCCTGTCTGTGTACTTCCGGAAATGGCTCTCTCGTCTAGGAAACATTAGGTGACGATGGGGGTCTCACTTTGGGCTGTAGTGGG
>CM064549.1:29323521-29661021 GCA_032716605.1 Paralithodes platypus | reverse complement strand
ATGAATGTACGTTGCCTGTACTGCTGTGTGCCGATGATAGGCTACAGTTCTGATGAATGACAATGAGTGGGAATTGCAGGGTCTGGTAATTTTGTTTGGAACAGTGTGTGAAAAACGGAACCTGAAGGTAAATGTGGAGAAGAGTAAGGTTATGGTCTTCGAAAGGGGTGCAATCACTGAGTGTTAGATGAGGTTGAACGGTCAGGTTATGGAGAATGTCAGCTAATTGTTTTTTTTTTTTTTTTTTGCATTAGATGGAGGAAACAAAAATGATTGTGTGCCTCCATGGCCGAGATGATTGCCTTTGTAATATATGTAGATACATATAGATAGATTGCTAGAAAAATAGATAGATATATTTCCAATGATCTTGCTGGAGTACGAATATATTTCCACTCTCTTTTCTCCAAAGCTAGATTATGGAAATGATGAAAATATTGCTTGGTGTGAAAGGCTGCAAGGACAGCTACCTGGAGGTATTGCATGCAAGGAAGCGAGAAGAAAACTTAAATATAAGAAAACTGCTCTTACACCCCCCCCCCCCCTCTTTCCTTTGCTCTCTCTCTCTGATATAAATGTTGTAAATTATACTGTCACATGGTTTAATTTTGTTACGTTACATTGTAGATCCCACAGAGTGCTGCTCTCAAGCGACATAATGTGCGGAGGTTCTATCTATCTATCTATCTATTGCCTGACGCCGTGATCCCCGAAGGGGTGGCCACGAACGAACCGCCCCCATGCACCTGTCCCCAGTCAGTCGACGCCCATCCCCCCAACCAGCACCGCCTTCGTTCATAATTATACTTCCTCACTCCATCCTTCCACCTCTCTTTCGGTCTACCTCTCCCTCTCTGTCCCTCCACCTCGCTCTCGTACACCCTCTTAGTCATTCTCTCGCTTTCCATACGTTCCATATGGCCGAACCCCCCCCCAAAAAAAAAACAAAAAAAAAACGGAAAAGTGGGAATTGGGCCTGAGTAAGTAGATAGATGGATATATAGATAGATAGATAGTCAGTCAGTCAGTCAGTCAATACTTTATTTCATAAAAAGCCATACATATAACTGTTTACATATGTACAGTACATGAGGTAAAGTTACCTTAGAGTTGGTTCATGGTTTTGAACATATATTATTCTGGATTTATTGGCATCAATATAATTATCTGCTAAGCTTGAGATTTCATAAGTAGTTAAAAGAATAGTTTTTACTTCGTTAATCAAATAAAGCCTATCACAGATATTCAAAAGACACTTTTCTAAAAATGTTCAAGGATTCTTCAAAAGCTTAGAAGCAAATCTATGTTTTTGCCAATTGAACAAATTACTAAAAGTCATTAAACCAGCCATATCACATGCTTTATGATTGCTCTCCCAGTATTTTAATAGATAGATAGATAGATAGATAGTTCTAAAGGCTTCAACAAATGGAAAATTGGGTTATCTAATAGAAGTTTTCAAAACATTAAAGGGATTCAACAAACATTAAAGGGATTCAACAAACATTAAAGGGATTCAACAAACATTAAAGGGATTCAACAAACTTAAATGTTAATTAATACTTTCCTATGGACCGATCAAAGCTCACCAGAAATAACGGTTGCAAGATTATAGAGAAGTGCTTTCATTCTCTTGAAGCAAAGTTAAAATACTTCGACCCCACAATTAGTGGAGAGGTTCATACAAGAAGTGATAGGTCATTCACCAGGGAGGCTATTTTTACACAACAATACACCGTTCAAGGTTTACACGGGTTATTAACAAAGGGCAAATACACACGAAGCTTAAGGGGAGATATCCACTTGAGGGACTTTTTTCTTGACCCCTTTCTCTCTCATGTCTAGCCCCATTGCTTTTGAGATTTTAAGATGTTTGCCCCGTTAGTTTGGCGATTTTAAGAACTTTCACCCCATTTTAAGACCTTTTGTGCCATTCAGGTGTCGATTTTATCCTGGCGAGCGATAGCGAGCCTGTAACTTAAGAGGAAACGGCCTTCGGCCGGGACATTTTTCTACCGAAAAATGTACAAATTAATCTTGAAAGGGACTCAAGGGGGTGTAATTTTAAACTTGCTGGAGGTCTAGGGAACAAACTAAATACCTCCCCTTAACAAGGCTCACAAACATCATTAGCAAGATTGAGATAAATACTGGACAATAAATGTAGCGGCTAGTCTACTATCTGGATACACAAGGCTGTAAATATGTAAGGTCTATCTATCTATCTATTTGCTCAGGCCCATTTTTTTTTTTTTTTTTTACTGGGGGTGGCCGACTCGAGACAAAGCCCGAAAGGGGACAACACAACACAACATAAAAAACAAAACAATGAACACACAAAAAACAAAAACACAAATTCACACACATCTAGGTCACCCAGGAGAAGACTCAGAGACCAGGGATCACCAAGGTCACTCCAGCACTCCCCCGGCCCCAAACCTTCTAGTTTTTAGTCTCCCAGTTAATCCTCAAAACGTTATTAATTAATGGCGGGTGAATTCACTACATCCCTAATACCGCTACATCCCATTTTAGACAATCTCGCGGTGCACAAGCCACCACAGTTGGTAGCGGATAATAAGCAGGTTCACTTTGTTAATTTTGGCTCTGCGACCAACTTTGGTCTTAGTGTTCAATGTCCTGAAGGCAGCCGTTTAGGAGGAGTAGTGCGTCAGATTTTCCGGAGACAACAAAACACAGCGAAACGACCTATTTATCGAGTGTAGTGATATTTGAGCAGGTTCACTTTGTTCATTTTGGCTCTGTGAACAACTCTGGTATTAGTGTTCAATGTCGTGGAGGCAGCCATTTAGGAGGAGTAGTGCGTCAAAGGTTCCAGAGATGACAAACGCATTTCAGCAAAACACAGCCCTCTTCCTAACGGAATCTGGTAAATTGTCTGTTTCCATTTCTTGGTGTTCAATAACCTTTTTCTACTTTATATTTAATATTTTGCATTCTATCCTTCAGATACATAAAATGTCACTTCTTCACTCACATTATAAAATTAATTGCAAATTTGTGTACATCATAATATATACTTTCTTCAGTTTTAGATATTTCTAGTTAGATACCAAAAGTTTATATTATGGTATAGAGTTAAGACTCGACTTTAGAGTGGAAATGCGCACCCGACTGTAAGAGAGCTTAGCTTATTTGTTATGTTTGCTATTTGAGGAAATATCATGACAAGCAAAATGTACATCCCTATACTATACATACAATAATTAAATCCTATTTTGTTTTGTTTGTATTAAATATTATACGATATCGATCTAAAATAACTTGATTAAAAGTAGTTTTATGACTGCTGTCTCTACTGGCACCTGTATTAACCCATTCTGTACCGGTGACGTCTTTTAAATTATGTTCAAGCTATATTTAGACGATTTTGTACAGTTTAAGAAGGATGTGTGGTAGTAAAAAGGGTTAAGTGAGATAGTTCAAAGCCTGTTAATTGCTGGAGGCCCTTATTAAACTGAATACAATTGCTGGAGGCCGTTATTAAACTGAATACAATTGTATAATAGTAGCCAAAATATAGTTAAAAGAACGGCGCCTGTACAGAATGGGTTAAGGGGAGATCTCCACTTGAGGGATTTTTTTCTTGACCCCTTTCTCCCTCATGTTTAGCCCCATTGCTTTTGATATTATAAAATGTTTGCCCCATTAGTTTAGCGATTTTAAGAACTTTCACCCCATATTAAGACCTTTCGTGCCATTTAGGTGCCGATTTTATCCTGGCGAGCGATAGCGAGCCTGTAATTTAAGAGGAACCGGCCTTCGGCCGGGACATTTTTCTACCGAAAAATGTACAAATTTGTCTTGAAAGTGACTCAAGGGGGTGTCATTTTAAGGTTGATGAAGGTCTAGGGAACTAACTAAATACCTCCCCTTAAAGAGACCTAAAGAGGAACTCGCATAAGAGTTTTCCCCGGTGACTTCTTCGGACACCAAGTCGGAACTATTTAGTACCTGGTGTCGGAGAGTAGACTGGATGTAGATTGAAATATTCGTATACAAGCTTAAGGGGGTACTACTCGGTATTCTTAAGGGGGTACTACTCGGTTTTGTTGGCTATTAATTCATTTATTCATTTATTTTCTAGTTTCATCGCTAGACCTCCATCAAACTTAAAAAAACACTCCGTAGACCCCCCTTCAAGATAAATTTGTAAATTTTTCGATAGAAAAATTTCCCGGCCGAAGACCGATTCCCCTTAAAATTACAGGCTCGCTATCGCCTGCCAGGGAAAAATCGACACCCAAATTGCACGAAAGGTCTTGAAATTGACAACGAAATGGGGCGAAAGGTATTAAAATCGCCAAACTAATGAAAGGAACGTCTTAAAATGTCAAAACTAATATGCTAAACATGAGGGAGAAGGGGGTCCAGAAAAAGTGAGTAGTACCCCCTTAAATAGGAGCTGCCTGACCGCAGTTAGCCGAAATCTATTGCTGGAAAACCGCGCGTGTAACTCCACCTCAACCCCATCCACCCCTTCTCATATCCACCTCAACCCCATCCATCCCTTCTCATATCCACCTCAACCCCATCCACCCCTTCTCATATCCAGGGCAAGACAAGGGAGACTCGATAAGCATGTTAATGGTTGGATAGTGCCAGATGCTGCTGGGTACGCGGGGTTCTCTAGGTGAAACGCGATATTCACCCGGGAAATATGGTGTTGTTTGTGTTGTGTGGCGTGTAGGTGGCTGAGGCGGGTCTTTAGAAGAGATGTAAACTGAGGAGTGTGTGTATGTGGGTGTGGGTGGGTGTGTGTATGTATGTTATGTATGTATGTATGTGTGTGGGTGTGTGTACAGTAGTGGTTATAAGAGGAACGTCAGATACAAACCTTATGAGACATAGAACATTTGCATGCACTCTCAGCTTGTCCTGCCTAATTCCCTGCTTTGTAAGGATTTTGTGGTTCTTGGTAATTCACAAGTGTACAATAATACTATTATACAATGCCGACTTCACACCACTAAATATAATCACTAAAATCTCTGACAAAAGCCTTCAGTGTGTACCAAGTCCTTTGTTGTGTTGAGAGGGGTCCCCTGTTTGGTTGTGTTGAGAGGGGTCCCCTGCTTTGTTGTGTTGAGAGGGGTCCCCTGCTTTGTTGTGTTGAGAGGGGTCCCCTGCTTTGTTGTGTTGAGAGGGGTCCCCTGCTTTGTTGTGTTGAGAGGGGTCCCCTGCTTTGTTGTGTTTAGAGGGGTCCCCCCTGCTTTGTTGTGTTGAGAGGGGTCCCCTGCTTTGTTGTTGAGAGGGGTCCCCTGCTTTGTTGTGTTTAGAGGGGTCCCCTGCTTTGTTGTGTTGAGAGGGGTCCCCTGCTTTGTTGTGTTGAGAGGGGTCACCTGCTTTGTTGTGTTGAGAGGGGTCCCCTGCTTTGTTGTGTTGAGAGGGGTCCCCTGCTTTGTTGTGTTGAGAGGGATCACCTGCTTTGTTGTGTTGAGAGGGGTCCCCTGCTTTGTTGTGTTGAGAGGGGTCCCCGGCTTTTTTAATCTTTCTCTCCTTTTCTCTCTTTCCCTGGCTTGTATCCTTTCGGTCCCATTTAGCCGACTATTTTAAGACGTTTATCCTCATCCAGGTGTCGAATCGCTCGCCAGCATTGTATGTAGAATTCTGGCTTCGCCGGAGACATTTTTCTATCGAAAAATGTACAAATTTAGCTTGCTATAAAAAAAACCCACATATACTGTATATATGCTGGCTCGCTACCGCTCGCCAGGAAAATATTGACACCTGGATGGGGGTAAACGTCTTAAAACAGTAGGCTGAATGGGGCCGAGTGGATACAAGCCAAAGAGAGAGGGAGAGAAAGAGAAAACAGCGAGGTGGGCTCCCTTAAGACAACAGACATTTTGAAACTAATCCACATAACCCAGATAGTGTTTATTGTAATAATAGGACATTTAAACCCATTTTTCGAGTCTGGCTGGGATTATAAACATTTAGCAGCTCACGTGTATTTGTTAGATGTACTTGATATATATGTATATATATATATTTTTTTTTTGTTTTTTTCTATATTCCAACTACTCCCTCTCGGGCATAGGCTGAGATCCTGTACATTCCACCGCTCAACACGGTGAAGCCCGTGAGGTCTCGTTCCAGTCTGGGGAGTGAGACATGTGAAGCATCCATTCATGGCTCGAAGCAGCTCTATCTCTGAAACGGCTGGTTGCTTCGTTCAAGTGCTTCACTGTCTCACCCTCCAGACTCAGACCCTCACTCTCAGAACGCCACCTATTGAGCAGTAAACTCACTAGGCATTGTCCCTGTAGCATATTTTGAATATGGGAATATTCATACAGTGTTATTTAATCAGGGAACAATGAGGGTATTTTTTTGGCATATCGGTGGGCTTAGTGGTAATGCACTGATACTAGGTACAGCACAAATTCAATCCCAATAATATCTTCCCATTGACATATCAGGATTTGAACCCGGGTCCATTGGATTACCAATCCAGTGGCAAGACCACTCCATATATATATATATATATATATATACTGTGTATTTCGAGAGAGAGAGAGAGAGGTAATAATATATTCATACATACTGAGTAATGGTGAATATAATATGTGGTGGTAATTGCGAACAGTAATGTGGTAGCCTTTTAAGAATTCGGTTTTAAGTTTGTAATTAAGTTTTAAGTTTTGAAATATGTTTTTGTGTTGTAAGCTGGGCAGTAAATTAATGCAAGAAACAACTAACAGCAAGTAGTGGTAGATTTGTATTGGTTATAACAGCAAGTAGTGGTAGATTTGTATTGGTTATAACAGCAAGTAGTGGTAGATTTGTATTGGTTATAACAGCAAGTAGTGGTAGATTTGTATTGGTCATAACAGCAAGTAGTGGTAGATTTGTATTGGTCATAACAGCAAGTAGTGGTAGATTTGTATTGGTTATAACAGCAAGTAGTGGTAGATTTGTATTGGTTATAACAGCAAGTAGTGGTAGATTTGTATTGGTTATAACAGCAAGTAGTGGTAGATTTGTTTTGGTCATAACAGCAAGTAGTGGTAGATTTGTATTGGTTATAACAGCAAGTAGTGGTAGATTTGTATTGGTTATAACAGCAAGTAGTGGTAGATTTGTTTTGGTCATAACAGCAAGTAGTGGTAGATTTGTATTGGTCATAACAGCAAGTAGTGGTAGATTTGTTTTGGTCATAACAGCAAGTAGTGGTAGATTTGTATTGGTCATAACAGCAAGTAGTGGTAGATTTGTATTGGTCATAACAGCAAGTAGTGGTAGATTTGTATTGGTTATAACAGCAAGTAGTGGTAGATTTGTATTGGTCATAACAGCAAGTAGTGGTAGATTTGTTTTGGTCATAACAGCAAGTAGTGGTAGATTTGTATTGGTCATAACAGCAAGTAGTGGTAGATTTGTATTGGTCATAACAGCAAGTAGTGGTAGATTTGTATTGGTTATAACAGCAAGTAGTGGTAGATTTGTATTGGTCATAACAGCAAGTAGTGGTAGATTTGTTTTGGTCATAACAGCAAGTAGTGGTAGATTTGTATTGGTCATAACAGCAAGTAGTGGTAGATTTGTATTGGTCATAACAGCAAGTAGTGGTAGATTTGTATTGGTCATAACAGCAAGTAGTGGTAGATTTGTATTGGTCATAACAGCAAGTAGTGGTAGATTTGTATTGGTCATAACAGCAAGTAGTGGTAGATTTGTATTGGTTATAACAGCAAGTAGTGGTAGATTTGTATTGGTTATAACAGCAAGTAGTGGTAGATTTGTTTTGGTCATAACAGCAAGTAGTGGTAGATTTGTATTGGTCATAACAGCAAGTAGTGGTAGATTTGTTTTGGTCATAACAGCAAGTAGTGGTAGATTTGTATTGGTCATAACAGCAAGTAGTGGTAGATTTGTATTGGTCATAACAGCAAGTAGTGGTAGATTTGTATTGGTTATAACAGCAAGTAGTGGTAGATTTGTATTGGTCATAACAGCAAGTAGTGGTAGATTTGTTTTGGTCATAACAGCAAGTAGTGGTAGATTTGTATTGGTCATAACAGCAAGTAGTGGTAGATTTGTATTGGTCATAACAGCAAGTAGTGGTAGATTTGTATTGGTTATAACAGCAAGTAGTGGTAGATTTGTATTGGTCATAACAGCAAGTAGTGGTAGATTTGTTTTGGTCATAACAGCAAGTAGTGGTAGATTTGTTTTGGTCATAACAGCAAGTAGTGGTAGATTTGTATTGGTCATAACAGCAAGTAGTGGTAGATTTGTTTTGGTCATAACAGCAAGTAGTGGTAGATTTGTATTGGTCATAACAGCAAGTAGTGGTAGATTTGTTTTGGTCATAACAGCAAGTAGTGGTAGATTTGTATTGGTCATAACAGCAAGTAGTGGTAGATTTGTATTGGTCATAACAGCAAGTAGTGGTAGATTTGTATTGGTTATAACAGCAAGTAGTGGTAGATTTGTATTGGTCATAACAGCAAGTAGTGGTAGATTTGTTTTGGTCATAACAGCAAGTAGTGGTAGATTTGTATTGGTCATAATTATCTGTAATATCGTTTCGAGTAATTGTTGTTTCATTCTAGTATTTCACATTACCTCTTGGAATATTAAATCATTATTAAAAGTTAATTAACATGCAAATTAATATAAACTTGCATTTATATCATGTCCAGAATGCAAAAATGGTATATCAAAATCAAATGTTTGTGGACATACGGAAATTCTCATATGCGTGGATGCCATTATGGATTTGTCGGCTGTCTTCGGATATGTGAGGTGGTTCCACCTTCATTTACAATAAGTATGACCATATGACCTACCTTACCAAGTTTGATGATTTCTTCACAGAATGCACATTGATGTCACAAAATGCTCCCACTATTTAATCTAGGGGTGAAATTTAATATACATTGTTCGAAAACGTCCCAAACCCTCAATAATAAGGTAATTCTGCAGAACAACAACTCCTGTTTTGTAGGTATTTTATTTTGTATTTTCTTGCCAAGAGGGTTTCTGAGGGTGTGTATTTATTTATTATTTATATTTTGCTCTACATAAGTTGTTCTGTATTCTATGACATCTTCACTGAAGGTCGTTGAAGATTGTGCTTGCCAGATTTACATGAACTGTTAGAGTTGAATATCATTCGGTTAAGGGGAGGTTTCTAGTGTGTTGCTTAGACCTCCATCAAACTTAAAATTACATCCCCTAGACCCCCTTTCAAGATAAATTTGTACATTTTTCGGTAGAAAAATGTTCCGGCTGAAAGCCGGTTCCTCTTAAACTATAGGCTCGCTATCGCTCGCCAGGATAAAATAGACACCTAAATTGCACGAAAGGTCTTAAAATTGACAGAAATGGGTTGAAAGTTCTTAAAATCATCAAAATAATGGGGCGAACGTGTTAAAATTAGAAAAACAATGGGGCTAAACATGAGGGAGAAAGGGGTCCAGAAAAAAATCCTCCAGGTGGATATCTCCCCTTAACATTCAGAGGGATTCACACGATTATATATTCCGGTCATTCAGGTTTGGCAGCATATGAATGAAAGCTTTATAAGAGGTGAGTCGTATAATAAAACCTACCTTCAATGAAAATCATCAGAATAATCATCATCAAAATCATCATCATCACCTTCACCCTCATTTTAGCTATACTGTATATTGATGCCAGAAAATAGTTGCCTGTTTATATTGCTTGTAAATGTTTGAACAACTCCATGTTTATCGTGGGTGTGGCCACAGCTGCAGTACTGCATTATCTAATGTCAACCGGCTGCTGCTTCATTAGTATCTCACGCACGCAGAATATAATCACAGTTTTCCCAGCAGATCTTTGAATGCGAGTATACATGTACCGACGGACCAACAGACACAAGAATCTAGAAGCACAACATTAAAAAAACAGGATCGAAACCCACACCTGCTAGCCTCCCACACAGATAATGAACAGTTAGAGGGAGGAGGCAAGTTTTATTTTGTCTATGCAAGTACATAAAAAAAAAAAAAAAAAAAATCCTCCTCTCTCTTAGTGTTCATTATCTGTGCACCATAAAATACATAAGACTGGGGAGGTGTAGTGGTCATTGTGACTTGGCTCTGCAGGTATCATGAGCAAGATGTTCCTCTGTCTAGTACTGTTGGGACTCCTCACAGGTAATATATAGCTCTATCCCCTAGACCCCCTTTCAAGATAAATTTATAAATTTTTCGGTAGAAAAATGTCCCGGCCAAAGGCCGGTTCCTTCTAAAATTAGAGGCTTGCTTTCGCTCGCCAGGAAAAAATCGACACCTAAAGGGCACGAAAGGTCTTAATATTTAATTCAAAATTAGGCAAAAATGTCTCAAAATCGTGAAACTAACGGAACGAACGTCTTAAAACCTCAAAACTAATATGCTAAACATGAGGGAGAAGGGGGTCCAGAAAAAGCGAGTACTACCCCCTTAAGAGAGAGAGAGAGAGAGGCGAGTGTACCATAATGTATCTAAGACTGGGGGAGGTGTAGTGATCATTGTAGTGACTTGGCTCTGCAGGTATCATGAGTAAAGTGTTATTTCTGTCCTTTTCTCTCTTTCTCTGGCTTGTATCCATTCGGCCCCATTCAGCCAACTATTTTAAGACGTTTATCCCCATCTAGGTGTCGATTTCGTCCTGGCGAGCGATAGCGACCCAGCATTATATGAAGAAATCCGGCTTCGCCGGAGAAATTTTGCTATCGAAAATGCACAAATTTAGCCTGCTGTCAAAAAACAATAGAAAGATATGCTGGCTCGCTACCGCTCACCAGTAAAAAAATGACACCTGGATGGGGATAAACGTCTTAAAACCGTAGGCTGAATGGGGCCAAATGGATACAAGCCAGAGAAAGATAGAAAAGGACAGAAAAAACACAGCCACTATCCCCTTAAATCATTTCAACTAAACTTATTGAAAAATAAATTTTATCATTCACGTTAGTAACTAGTTATATCATTATATGTTCTATGTGTGTATTGAATATGTTCTATGTGTTTTTTTTTTTGTTTTTTTTTCTATGTGATTGAGGGAGGCAAAAGGCATAACTGCCTATAGCGAGTGCCTCCCCATAGTTGAAAGAGTGACAGGGCCAAAATCAAGGGACGTTCGAGCCAAAATGCCTGGACACACGGAGTTTGAAGCAATTTAAGTCATAGGAAGAGGGAAAGACTGATTCTGGGAGAGAGTTCCAGAGCTCAGCTGTTGAGTAGAAGAAAGTTTGAGAGTAACGTTTCACTCTTGGGTTGGAGAGTTGCACAGAGTAGGGGTGGGATTGAGTTGCAAGACGGGTACCACGTGCCCTACGTAAAGGAGGTGGTATGCACTGGGATAGCTCTGAGGAACACTGATTATTATAGTAGCGATAGAATAGCGAGAGAGATGCAACATTGCGGCGGAGAGAGAGAGATTGCAGAGAGTTGGTGAGTGGACGGGAGTTAATGATACGAAAGGCCTTCCTTTCAACTTTGTCTAGGAGAGCGGTGTGAGAGGAACCTCCCCACACATGTGAACAATACTCAATACAAGGTATTGAATATGTGTATTGAATATGTTCTATGTGTGTATTGAATGTGACTCAATCATATAATTTAAGTTGACAATGTACAGTTCCGCGCACAATTACATGCTACAAAGCACCTTGTAAATTATGATCTATAGTCTGTTTCTTTTCAACTGGCGGTAAATTGCAAAGTTCCCATCAAGATTTCTCAGATATGTTGAAGATTTTGCAGTGAAATATGGTGCTGATTATATCAACTTGGTCTTAATATGTTGCAGAGACCTAGTAGTTTCATATTGTTCCATTAAGGGGAGGTTTTTAGTGTGTTCCCTAGACTTCCATCAAGCTTGAAATTACACCCCATTGACCCCCTTTCAAGATAAATGTGTACATTTTTCGGTAGAAAAATTTCCCGGCCGAAGGCCGGTTCCTCTTAAATTACAGGCTCGCTATCGCTCGCCAGGAAAAAATCGACACCTAAATGGGACGAAAGCTCTTAAAAGTTACATAAGCGGGGTAAAAGTTCTTAAAATCGCCAAACTAATGGGGCGAACGTCTTAAAATCTCAAAAGCAATGGGGCTAAACATGAGGGAGAAAGGGGTAAAGAAAAAAATCCCTCAAGTGGAAATCTCCCCTTAAGTATCGAGAAATTAGCTGCTAAGGGATTCAATTTACCGCCAGATGAAATTAAACTGTGTATAGTTATATAGTCTATCTATCCATCTATTTACTCAGGCCCAATCCCAACTTTTCCTATTTTTATTTTATTTTGTTATATTTTATTTTATTAGTTCTATAGTAGCTTTAAAATATCCCCTTCCCTACACTAAATACAATGATACATTAAGAGAATGCGATCTTTTTCACTTAAGCAACGGAGAAGAGGAGAACTGATAGTGTTTTTCGAAAATTTTAAATGTTTTTATATCATAAATGCCAATAATTTATTATGGTAGACAAGGAGACAGATTTAATGAATACTAGGCATGAAGACGAACTCTGATGCAACTAAAATATCTTTACCCATAGTAATATTAATGAATTGAAAGAACTCCCTGACAAAGTTGCAAACAGTGGCTCAATCGACACTTATAAGAAATAACTAAACTGATGTTAAAAACATGTCGGTATGGAGTAGAAAATAAATATTGATAAAAAGATCTGGCAGTAATGAACACTGTACTGTGTGTAAGTGGTTAGATGTTAAGGACGTTCGTAGAATATGAAATTATAATAATGTGTTCATTGGCATTTCTTTCATAATATATATATATATATATATATATATATATATATATATATACTGTATATATATATATATATATATATATATATATATATATATATATATATATATATATATATATATACATTGTGGCAAAGTGGTGGGAGACAACATAGGCAGTTAATAAATTCAAAAGCCAGGAAGCCAGGTTCAATGAAACTAATATGTAAAATGAAAACTACGTTAAATAATTATGATATGCTAGACAAAACAAGTTGTGTGGATTCAGCAAACAAGGAGAACAAGACATTCAATATATATGCACAATACAGGAACATGGCTATTTTAGATTTTCCAATAGAATTTCCAATATGAATTCATAGAAATATATCAGTATAAAGATAGTGCCAAAATATGACTAGTTAGTTAAAATAGGACTCCAGACTTTATCAACCTAATTAGATTATTAAGCCAGAACACTGTAAGTCAAGAATAGCGTCAAGACATTATCACCTTTTCGAGAACTCCAGCCCCTTCTGAAAAATTATTAGTTAGTTAAAATAGGATTTCAGAGGCTATCAACCCTTTCGGATTATATTAAGCCAGCACACTGTAAGTCAAGAATAGCGTCAGGATTGGAGCCCCTTTTCGAGAACTCCAGACCCTTGAAAAACAAAAAAATATATATATATTTTTTTTTAATGATTACAGCACCTAAGTGCTGCGCCATAGGCTGGCCCACCAGTGTTGTGATGTCCTTTCATTTGTAGGTCTTTTTTGCTCTTGCTATAGGTCTTAGCAGCATGTTTTGTATTGTTTGAAGAACCTCTTGGGGGTACTCTGGTGGTGAGCTTTGTTTCCCTTGAGGGTGTGTGTAACTCGTCCGTCTTCGTCTTTGTCGCGTCTTGTTGGAGAAGTTTTCGTTGGTAGAAGGCTGGTCGTCTGGTTTTGATGTGGGTGGCTGAGATGGAGACTCGGGGCTGGCTTGTGCTTCCTCTTTTGGGGTTGGTGAGGTTTGCACTTCCTTAGCTTGTTCTTCTTGTGGCGGTGGTGAGTCCAGTACTCTGTGGTCGGGCGTTTCCTTTTCTGGTGTTTGACTAAAGAGGGAGACGAATGGTGTCCTTGTCAGGTTGCAACCAAGAGATTGTTCTGGTGTTGGTAATGGCTGCTGCTCTTGTGCTTCCATTTTTTCTTCTGTCTCCTCTTCCTTTCCGTCGGGAGAGGCAGGAGGGCTGAGGCTTTTCTCGGATGAAGGCGGAGTGGTAGGGACTTCGGTTTGAGCTTCAGCCGTGTTGCTACGGTTGAGTGGCTTGGGTAGGTGAAGTCGTAATGGGGGCCGAGTCTTTGGTGTTCGTAGAGCTTGAGTGGGTATAAGCTCCAGGGGCCAGACACGATATTTGGGTTGGAGTGCTGGGATGGTGATCGAGGAAAGGTTGTTAGCCTTTAGGAGGTAGGAACTCCCTAAAGAGTCAGTGGTCCCCACCAGCAAGTGCCATGGCCGTTGTGATTATGATCTGAATTTGGCCATGGCTCACTGGTAGGTAATCAGTAATTTTCTTCTTTTAATCTTCCCTTTTCCTCGCCCAGGCGTGTCTGGACCCCATTAGTACAGCTCCATTTGGTCCTGTGATGTGATCTGCCTCCTCTCCTTTTTTCCCCATTATGGCCTTAAAAAGTACCCTCTCGCCGTCGCCGAGAGAAGGCACTGTGTGTTGTGGGTTTGGAGAAGAGATTTGTCTTTTGTGGACGAAAATGTCGGCTCCATTGTCATTTCTGGTAATGAAGCCGTATCCCCTTTTCACATTATACCACTTCACCTTCCCAGCAACTGTGGTGGAAGTTGCTAGGGGCATGTTGGTAGTGGTGGTGAGTGGAGAGAGCTGAAAAAGTACAATACTAAATACTCTAGTAGGAACCCTCATAAAGTGAACAAAAATACTTCTACGAAAGTATGCAATTATGAACTATTGAGTTGCACAATGCCTAAATCCTCTTAGATACAAATAGTGAAATATTTAGTGTAATAAAAGTACAGAGAAATACAGTTGGATATGGTCTATGGGCTCTAAAGATAAAATAGATTCGTCGAGATTGAATGATTGAAATCAATAACTTTAGTTTGCCCTATAATTCAGATCAGAGAGAATGGTAGCGTTAGTTTTCTACAATGCCCGAATATTGATAACTTCACTATGAAAATCACTAAGCACGAACAGTATTTACGTACGATTGTTGTGGGAAGGACTTCTAATATTGAATCTATTTATCTCGATCAGGAAGAACCGAACATAACAGGTTGATTTTAATGTAAGAACATAAGGATTGAATGTGTGATTTGTTTTCCCAAGTAAAATTGACGTGTGGCAACTAGTAACAAAGTGTGAGACATGAATTACGTTAGCTATTGCATAAGTGATTTTTTGGGTATTGGAGGAGAACTAATCGATCATTCTTTATGTACAGCAAAATGCCTCACCCATTTTTGTTTATCCGATTGCATCCAAATTATGTATATCCAGGAATCTTGCATGCAGCTAAGAATGGAGAGAGAGAGAGAGAGAACTAGAGTCGTCCTTACTTTCACATAATATTAACCTTGTATACGCTTGTAGGTGTGAGGGGCCAGCGTTGTGGAGCCATCACCTATGACCACGGGTGGGGTGGTAACTATGCGGCCAACTTCTCAGCTCAGAGTGCCGTCCCATTCCAGGGGTTGGACGTTATCTTCACCTTTGATAGTCCCGTCACGAGTGTTTCGGTAAGTAGGGATGTTGGTAGTGAAGTAAAGCCATTAATATGATAACGGAAAAGTATACTCGCTTGACAGAAAGAAAACAAACATAGTATATTGAATGGCAGCATAATCACGTCCGACACTTCCTTGACGGGCACTTGCAAATTGATATTTAGATAGATAATTTCAAATTATGTATCAATGATATATTTTTTTCGGCAATTTTCGGTATATCTTTTCAAAAATAAAATTTATTTATTCAAAATTAACATAGTTTGTCATTCTCTATCAAGATATAAAAAAAAAAAAAATCGCTATTTTCGGCAGTTTTGATTATCAGCAAGCCAAATTATATATAGTTGTATGTATTAATGCATATAAATGATAATTTTTTTCTAATTAATTGATGTCGCGGCACCAAGTATATTTCTATCAAAATACGGTCAACACGATTTTTCTGGCACAAGGTATTCCAATGGATTTTAGCTAATGTTGGTGTGCTGAATCCAAATCTGTCATCAGTTTTTTGTCTATCACATCAGGTTTTCGAGATATAAAATCTTGCATTTTCGCAAGAAACAGCAATTTATGCTCATAATGAAAGAATTAAACATACTGTACATAGATACAAAAATGTAATGAGTTGTAGCACAAAGTTGTGAGGATGAATGCACATTAGCATGTAAGAATTAAGTGTGAAGATAACAAAACTATGTACAAAAAGTCTATTCATTGTGGTTACAACTGCATAAACTTCCTCTTCTTTGACGATCTCTGATGTACAGCTTCTGGAATGTCTCTCATCAAGCTCCAGCAGTAATCTGCCATCATGTTTGAGTCCCATCGCCTTGGTAACGTTCTTCCATTACTTTAATGTTTTGATGAAAGCGTTCACCTTGCTCTTCAGTCACATCACCCAAACATGACTATGTAAGTAGTGCACCTTGATGCTCATTCTACATCCAAGTGCTTGCAAACTCAAGAGCAGCTCCTCCACAATCTCTTGATAGTTGTCAGCTTTCCTGTTCCCAAGGAAATTCTGCACCACATCAGAGAATGCATTCCAAGCTCTAGCCTCTGCCGCATCAAATATTCCTGCCTTTTTCTTCTCGTCACTGAGACTTGGAAAGGTTGAACATATACTGTATAGCTGAAGCAGTCTCCACTGTGATCAAGAGCTTTGACGAATTGCTTCATCAAACCAAGTTTTATGTGCAGTGGGGGAAAGACAATGTTTTATGTGCAGTGGGGGAAAGACAATGTTTTATGTGCAGTGGGGGAAAGACAATGTTTTATGTGCAGTGGGGGAAAGACAATGTTTTATGTGCAGTGGGGGAAAGACAAGACAATGTTTTATGTGCAGTGGGGGAAAGACAATGTTTTATGTGCAGTGGGGGAAAGACAATGTGTTATGTGCAGTGGGGGAAAGACAATGTGTTATGTGCAGTGGGGGAAAGACAATGTTTTATGTGCAGTGGGGGAAAGACAATGTTTTATGTGCAGTGGGGTAAAGACAATGTTTTATGTGCAGTGGGGGAAAGACAATGTTTTATGTGCAGTGGGGGAAAGACAATGTTTTATGTGCAGTGGGGGAAAGACAATGTTTTATGTGCAGTGGGGAAGAGAGAATGTTTTATGTGCAGTGGGGGAAAGACAATGTTTTATGTGCAGTGGGGGAAAGACAATGTTGTATGTGCAGTGGGGGAAAGACAATGTTTTATGTGCAGTGGGGGAAAGACAATGTTTTATGTGCAGTGGGGGAAAGACAATGTTTTATGTGCAGTGGGGGAAAGACAATGTTTTATGTGCAGTGGGGGAAAGACAATGTTTTATGTGCAGTGGGGGAAAGACAATGTTTTTCCTATCAACCAGAGGGTCATTAATGATGTTCTTGTCACCAGGCATCAAACTGTTTCTTGGTGGCCATTTCTTTTTCACCCAGTGGTCTACTGTAGCCCTACTGTCCCAGTAGCACAGGAAACAGGGGTATTTTGTGTAACCTCCTTGCTGGCCCAGCAGAAAGTTCACCATTTTCAAATCCACACAAATTACCCATCCATGAACATGGTATTGCAACCTCTCCAGAACAATGTTGATGTTGGCATACTCTTCTTTCATTTTTACAGAGTGTCCTATTGGGATTGAACCCTCACTATTATAAACACACTATCCTATAAATAAAACACCATATTCTAACAATAAAGCAATCACTGACCATCCGCAATGAGTGACGAGAGTTAATTTTTGGTAAAATCCATGAAAACGGGGTATACCGATAGCACAAAAATGTGATGTGATAGAGCAAATCTGAGATCAGATTTGGATTCAGCACCCCAAAATTAGTCTAAAACTGCTCTAAGTTTCCATGCCAGAAATGTTTTTTGTTGTTGTTGACCAGATAATTATAATTGGTATCAGCAATATCTAAGCTTTAATTCATCGTGAGATATAGAAACATGTTCCTATCTTTACACACCCTATTCAACATCTGACTGACATTAACATAGCACACAGCGGGAAAAACGTATTGCCAGCGGAGACATGACTTATTTGGTCAACCGTACGGTCGCGCGCTAATAAGTCAAGTCCCAGCTGTCATTACGTTTGGCTTGTTCTGTGCTGTATTCATGTTTGTCAGATGTTGAATAGGGTGGGTAAGTGTAGGAACATGTTTGTATATTTCACTCGATATGAAGAAATGAAGGTTAGATATTGCTGATACCAATTATTGATCGAAATATATATGGTGCCGTGACATGACTTATTTGGCCAATCGTACCACACAGAACTGGGGTGGGTCTAGCGAGGTGATCGACGACACGCACGTCAGGATGTACAACGACAACCTCTTCGTGGAGACTGGGGCCTTCGTCAGCTTCGGTTTCGGTGTCCAGTTTTCCGGCACCACCGAACCCGAGATTGTGGCTATCGAGATGAATGGCCAAGACGTGTGTGGTGAGTCAGATTTTTTTTTTTTTTTTAGATGTGTCTGTGTGGTTTTTTTTTTTTTTTTTGTAACAGGCAATGTGTTCTACTTTGTACAGTCAATTTTTGCCTTATACCGAGATAATTAATTTATATTAACCCCGTCTGTCCCGGCGACAGCTTTTTAATTTTCGTCTAGCTATATTTAGACTACATTGTGCAGTTTAACCCGTACAATCTCAGCGATGGCTACCAGCCGTCAGTAGATAAATCACTCCCCAGTCCCCAGTGACGGCTGCAAGCCGTCAGTAATATACGGTCCTTGTAACAGGCAGTGGCTGGTACCATGACTTGTAAACACTGTTCTAAGGAATTGGCAACACTTCATATGTTGGCTGCAAGCTTCCACAGGCTGTCTGGGTCAGTGTTTCATCAACTTTTGAGGTGGGAGGTTGTTATATCTTACCTCTGAAGCCATTTTGGCCACATTGCTTGGGACTTCAGGGTACATTTATGGTACTTTACCCTATGGTACAGTAGGGGTTAAGAAGGATCTGTGGGCATAAAAAGGGTTAAGTGAGATAGTTCGAGGCCCTTTAATTGCTGGAGGCCCTTTTTAAGCTTAATAAAATCGCCTAGTAGTAGCCAGAATAAAGTTAAAAAGACAGCACCGGTACTGAAGGGGCTAAGACCTATAAACACCTTGGTACTTGCAGACGGAGCGGTAATATGGACGACGGACGCTCCCTACACCCTCCAGTGTGCCGAGACTGGTATGGCTCCCTATGACTACGCTCAGGTGGGTCCAGTCGTCAAGCAGTTGCCACCACATGAACCTGAGACACATTATGTGCACTTGGTCAAAAAAGTATCTGCACCCCTAGGCTGATCATCTGGTGTGTACAGCTCGGTAGGGTTGGCACCTTACCTCTACCTGCAACTATATCCAAGTGTCAGAGAGGATCGTCTCTGACACTTGGATATAGTTGCAGGCAGAGGTGCCAACCCTACCGAGCTGTACAATCAGATGATCAGCGTAGGGGTGCAGATACTTTCTTGACCAAGTGTACAATGCTGGATGTATTTAGCCCCTATAACAGGGTAATGCGTAGTTTTGATAAGAATAATATGGTCTTACCCATTTAAATATAAATAAATATATATAAATATACTTTATTACAAAATGGTAAGCTCATATTTATACTATATAACAACATGTGAAAGAGTTAAATCCTGTCCCCATTCACAACACTTGTCACAGGTTCATGTGTCGTCAATTGTATACCACCCTGTATTTGTAGCTGGTATATTACTCTATAATCTATTCGAGACAGTGAACATTGCATGAGAGTAAACATCAACTCAGTCATCAGTTAAAAGAGAATGTTCAAACTAATTAATCAGTGTCTCAGCATGGCTCAGTGTTAGTTAGGCCTATACCACCTTCCACTGAAAACGTTTGTGCCAATAAAAGATGGAACAGATTAGTTTTGGAAATGGTAGAGACAAAATTAATCAAAACGCATGTGCATTATTTGTCAAATTAACATGATTTGAAGAGCAATAAAAATGGAGAATTAATTTGGATGAGTTTTGCTTGTAAAAGGCCTTGTGATGTCTCCTTGGTTGTTTCAGAATAATATTGCATAGAACATTAGTAATAATGAGACTCTCTTGTCAGGCACTGTGCATGTCGTTCCTTTTCTACGAGGCTGAGCGTTCTGGCCCCCTACCAGCCGACCAGCGCGTCTCACCCTGGCGGTGGGATTCGGCACTCAATGACGGTGATGACGTAGGGCATGATCTTACAGGAGGCTATTATGATGGTGAGACACACAATAAAGCAGTTGAGTTTATGTATATACCAAGTTGTAGCAAAATCCTTGAAATGGACAATACCATTTGGTCACGTTAATCCTTTCAGAATCAAGTAGCTTTTCTTTGTTCTGGGTATCATTAGATGAATGTATGCAGTTTTGACAAGGTCGTTTGAAAACTTGACGTCAATTGTATACAGTACAATCTTTTATAAAATACTTTTAACTCTCACAGATTCTTCACAAACTGCCTAATTTTTTCAAATGATACCAAAATTTAAGTGCAAAAAGCATCTTCGATTATTCAAGGGATTAATATTATGCATTAACTGTCCACGTTCGGCAGGTTGGGACATTCCCGCCACCCTGAATCCGGGTGAATTTTCATAATTTCGTCATTTTCTAGTGCTCATAACTCCACAAATAATAGCCTAACCTAGTTAATTATATAGCAAAATGCAGCACTCGCTGATATCTTGCAAATGGGGAAAACTAGCACACTCTGGTTCTTGTTTGACGTTAAATATAATTGTGAGAGTTATGGCCGCCATGACCCTATATCCCTGTGAGTGTTGGAATGTTGTCATATTCCGATATTCATATCTCCACAAATAAGTGGCTTAACCTAGGTTAGCTATATTTCAGCAGCCAGAAATCGTTATTATCTTGCGATTGGTAAAAATTAAAACATTGTAGACCAAGTGGTTCTGATTTGAGGTGAAAAATAAAAGTGGTGGTATGACGCCGAATTCATGAAGTGTCTGTACCCTCGACCTCCAAACTGGCGCCTGCAAATTTAGCATGTTTACGTTTGCTTCGTGTCATTGAAGGGCTAATAATCTCTCTGCCTGAACAGCTGGAGATCACGTCAAGTTCGGCTTTCCCATGGCGGTGACTGCCACACTCCTGGCCTGGGGGATGATAGACTTCCCCGAGGGCTACACTGCGGCAGGTGAGTGTGTGGTTGGGGTTAAGTAAGATAGCTAGATAAACATTGTTATGACGGGCTATAATTGTTTAATTTCCTTGGTACAGTCCTCAAAACAATCCAATTATGGTTTGATGGACTTCTATACTCTTGACAGGAACATCCCTAGTAGGATCTTTATGCAATATAAAAAGGTATTCAAGGGGGTCAATATAATACTCAATGACAACACAAGCATTGACATATATATATTGGTTTTATTTCCTAAGGCTCAAATGGGCATTACACCATGGATCACAAAAGGGTGTCTCCTGAATCATACTAATAATAATATTAGCATCCAGAAGTTTGCAGTCATGAATACTAGAACAACTCAATGGTGAGTGGCTAGTGTGAATTATAACAAAACAGGAAGGTATACCCAAAGCTATTAATACACATAAATAATTATTAGCCCTCAATGCAATAATAAATGAGGGTCGAGTATTCCGTAATTAATGAAAAGATTAATTCAGGTGCAGGATAATATCCAGCACCTAAGTTAGAGCGAGTTGATGTTTATAAATATTGACTCCCTTTACGTCCGGTGAGTCCCACGGTGTGCTCTAGGTGAGGCTTAAATATTGACCGTAGATAATTGACCTCCGGTAGGGGTCACCTGAGAGATCACTAGCTGGACTGCGCTAGTGAGATAGAAGTTTATACTTAATGCAACTCTAGTCTTAGTAAGAGTTCATTAATAATACAATCAGTATGAGTGGATAGATAATATTATTTGGAATAAATGAGATATAATAAATCTCGGGGAAGATGAATTTATATTTTATCACGTATTTATATTAAGTGATCGTATGCTAAGATAACGAGACAAGCTTAGGAATTCGTATTAATATACATATATATATATATATAATCGAGCAAAGTGAAAACGCTTAATTGACACAATTCAAAGGGGTGATAATTAACTCTACTTTACATAGTATAAGTGAATCTGTTCAAAACTAAATAATACGATATATACGATATATACGATATATACGATATATACGTATGAAGGTAATGAATGTCAAAAGTAGTTAATAATAACTGGGGCGCATATGACACAGCAATAATAACTGGGGCGCATATGACACAGCAATAATAACTGGGGCGCATATGACACAGCAATAATAACTGGGGCGCATATGACACAGCAATAATAACTGGGGCGCATATGACACAGCAATAATAACTGGGGCGCATATGACACAGCAATAATAACTGGGGCGCATATGACACAGCAATAATAACTGGGGCGCATATGACACAGCAATGCTAATTGATGCCTGAATTCGGTATCAATCAAGGTATCTGAACAAGTTAACAGATATAACGATGTAAATCGTAGTTTAATAACTAGGGCGCTGGCGACGACGTCCAGCTCATTAATACTTATAAATCAGTATCAGTGATCGTGTCTGAACGAGTTAACAGAACGACGGGAATAGAAATACACAGGCACAATTAGTGTATGTTGAGTGGATGTATATAAAAGAAATACACAGGCACAATTAGTGTATGTTGAGTGGATGTATATAATATAAATACACAGGCACAATTAGTGTATGTTGAGTGGATGTATATAAAAGAAATACACAGGCACAATTAGTGTATGTTGAGTGGATGTATATAATAGAAATACACAGGCACAATTAGTGTATGTTGAGTGGATGTATATAAAAGAAATACACAGGCACAATTAGTGTATGTTGAGTGGATGTATATAATAGAAATACACAGGCACAATTAGTGTATGTTGAGTGGATGTATATAATTACAATATGAATTTTATGTGGAAGACTTCCTAAACATTAAACTCGAATATCACTACATCAATAATCATCAGAACAGAAATTAACGTTCATAAAATAACTTCACAAATGATGAGTAAGATAAAGTCTGGGAATTGATAAAGGAATTACTCTATGAACTCATTGGCAAATCGAGCGTAGGTCTTAGGTAAAATAGCGATAAGAGAATGAATCAATTACGGAATACACTGCGACTTCAACTCACGAATAATAAATCCTAAAACATAAAGATAGTAAATCTGCGAGCGTGTGGTCTGTACGAAATTAATTAAACACGATGTATATAACGTATGCGTGATTATATAAAAGGCAAACAGGTCTTAACATACATCAAGGCTGAATGGCAAAATTAACACTGTATAATACAAGTTCAGAAGGATGACTTTATCACGAACATACGGGATCTTGGACACAGATCACAATTGCATAAGTACGCAGCACCGTTCACATATTTACGTAATCAATACCTCAATAACAATAGCCAACAAAAGAAAGATAGAAACACTTAGGTAGTTGGAGGGTAGGGGGTCGAGAGTACAGGTCTGGCCGGCCGGGAGTGAGGGTAGAGGACAGCTCTTCAGGGCTGTTAACGTCACTCGAGCAGGGGTCCTAGGTCCAGGGCGTCAGGCAACAGACGGGCAGCACCTCAGTAACACAGCAGGTGGTACTTCAGGAGGTACTCTCGAGAGGCGGGAGGGGAGACTGGGGCAAACCTAAACACTTTGCCATGGAAGTCCGGGCCCGAGGGTGTTAGACTTTAGGGAGGTGTGGTTTGCATACATTATTCAGGATTTTCTGAAGTACTATGCTAAATTGTTTGTGACTCTTGAGTCAAGGTTTTCGGGGTTATAGGGCTATGAAGAAAGAAGGTAAGTTGGCTGTTACAAGGTACATATCAATCCTAGCCTTGGAAATAAGATAGAAATACATGGGCCTATCTCCAAGGTATCATCTTAATATTACATGTAGCATTGGTGAGGCCGTATGTTGCTATAATTGAATTAACTTACTTACAACCTTTATTTCTCTTGCGGTCCTTCAGGTGTTATAATTATGTGATGAGGAATCAATATGGAATTCTACTTGTACATTCCCAAGCAGAGCCTTACAGGGTAGATTCTAATTCCATTTATATCCATAATACTCAGGCCGTTGGTGTTTTATTTGCATAACCACTTTTCATTTGTGTCCTCCATATCCAGGAGCTGAGTACATGTAGCCCGTGCAGGTATTGGGCTGCGAGGGGGGCGTGACCCGAGCAGGTAGCTAATGAGTTTGGGTGACCTCCCATACCTTTGTCTCGTCGTAGAAAACGGTGGAAACAGGGGTCACTTGAGTATTTGTCCAGGGCTAGAGCATGGGAGATTGTTGGTGTCTCTGCTATTTTCTTGTCTGGATTATGGGGGTCTTGGAGTTGCAGACTGGCTATTCTGTAGCTGTTATTTGGGCGGTTCGTCTTCAGACCTGTCATCTCAAACATATATAATACAGAGGGACAGACAGACAGACATATAGATAGATAGATAGATAGATAGATAGATAGATAGATAGATAGATAGATAGGGGGGTGGTAGACTTCCCCGAGGGCTACACTGCGGCCGGTAAGTGTATGGTTGGGGTTAAGGGGAGATCTCCACTTGAGGGATTTTTTTCTTGACCCCTTTCTCCCTCATGTTTAGCCCCATTGCTTTTGATATTATAAAACGTTTGCCCATTAGTTTAGCGATTTTAAGAACTTTCACCCCATATTAAGACCTTTCGTGTAATTCAGGTGTCGATTTTATCCTGGCGAGCGATAGCGAGCCTGTAATTTAAGAGGAACCGGCCTTCGGCCAGGACATTTTTCTACCGAAAAATGTACAAATTTATCTTGAAAGGAACTCAAGGGGGTGTAATTTTAAGCTTGATGGAGGTCTAGGGAACTAACTAAATACCTCCCCTTAAGTAAGATAGCGAGATGAACATAACATATAAACAGAGGCAGATAAATATGTATATTTCTAGTCCTTATTATAACTTTTTCATTATCAAGTTTATCATCAATAATAAATCCCAAGTACTTATGCTCACTTACATTGATCATCATTTCATTATTAAGCTATATTCTTGTACCGGCGACGTCTTATATATATTTGAATTAACCCTCTCCGATATATGACGCGATTTTGAGCCTATTAGGGATACTTTAAAGCCTTTGTTTCCATCAGGCGTATTGAGTAACCTTTAGTTTAGTTACTTCAACCTCTGCAGTTGTCTTTGAGTTAGTGTGGGCAGAAAACTAATTTTGGAGAGCTAATTATAAGAGTGAGAGAACTCTATTTCTTATTGCTAATCTGGCAACCTCTGCGTCATATGAGCGTGAAAGGGTTAAGCTACATTTAGACTATATTATTAACTTTAGAAAAGGATACATAGTAGCTGAAAGGATCCATTGGGATAGTCTATAACCTTTTTATTTGGCAGATGTCCTTCTTAAGCTGAATAAAATAGTCTAATAGTTGCCAGAATTTAATGAAAAGGATGTCACCGGTATTGAATGGGTTAAGGGGACCACCTCGCTTATTTGTCTGTCTCTCTTTGTTATCTCTCTCTGGGTTGTATCCATTACGCCTCATTCAGCCTCCTATTTTAAGACGTTTATCCCCATCCAGGGGTCGTTTTTTTCATGGCAAACGATAGCGAGCCAGCATTATATGGAGAAATCCGGCTTCGTCGGAGACATTTTTTCTACCGAAAAATTTACAAATTTAGCCTGCTGTCTAAAACATTATCCAAACTATGACGGCTCACTATCGCTTGCTAGGAAAAAATCGACACCTGGATGGGGATAAATGGGTACAACCCAGAGAGAGAGAGAGAGAGAGAGAGAGAGAGAAAACGAGAGCTAGAGAAAAAAAAGCGAGGTGGTTCCCTTCAAACGAGTCATAATCCTTAACCCCCCCCCCCTCTCTCTCTCTCTCTCCCCCCAGGTCAGGAGGAGTATGGCCGCGCCGCTGTCAAGTGGGCCGCAGACTACTTCCTGAAGGCACACACTGCTGAGTACGAGCTGTATGGCCAGGTGAGTGGGTCAGGTTGGGCGTGTTGGGCCCCCTCAATCGTTGATCGTGACACACATAGTTGTTGATCTCATTCAAAAGCTTACATTTGCTCAATTACTTCAGCCAGTATGAACAGATAGACGCAGTAATGTTTTTAAATGGCATTGATGGGTTCAGATAAGAGTTTTTAATTTTCCGCAATGACTCATATCTAGCCATCAATCAATCTGATCGGGTAAACCATTGCGGGAATTTTGAGAATACTAGTGTGTCCGGTGCCAGGAGAATTCTGGTGGTTAAGTGGACCCCCGACAATACTGTCTGAAGGTCCACACACACAGTGGAGTACCAACTGTATGGTCAGGTAACACAACACACTCACTTACTACTACACTCACACACAACACACTTATACACG
This sequence comes from Paralithodes platypus, assembly GCA_032716605.1. NCBI lineage: Eukaryota > Metazoa > Arthropoda > Malacostraca > Decapoda > Lithodidae > Paralithodes > Paralithodes platypus. Next base: position 29,634,570 of record CM064549.1, on the reverse strand, counting down.
GTGGAGTACCAACTGTATGGTCAGGTAACACAACACACTCACTTACTACTACACTCACACACAACACACTTATACACGGTGGAGTACCAACTGTATGGTCAGGTAACACAACACACTCACACACAACACACTTATACACGGTGGAGTACCAACTGTATGGTCAGGTAACACAACACACTCACTTACTACTACACTCACACACAACACACTTATACACGGTGGAGTACCAACTGTATGGTCAGGTAACACAACACACTCACTTACTACTACACTCACACACAACACACTTATACACGGTGGAGTACCAACTGTATGGTCAGGTAACACAACACACTCACACACAACACACTTATACACGGTGGAGTACCAACTGTACGGTCAGGTAACACAACACACTCACTTACTACTACACTCACACACAACACACTTATACACGGTGGAGTACCAACTGTATGGTCAGGTAACACAACACACTCACTTACTACTACACTCACACACATCACACTTATACACGGTGGAGTACCAACTGTACGGTCAGGTAACACAACACACTCACTTACTACTACACTCACACACAACACACTTATACACGGTGGAGTACCAACTGTATGGTCAGGTAACACAACACACTCACTTACTGCTACACTCACACTTATACACTGCCCAATTACTTAAATGAGCTGACATTCTTCATAACATGACCATTCAACCCTACCTCGCAGTCTGTGACTGCCACCCTTTCAAATACCATAGCCATATTCTTCCCCTCATTTACTTTCAGGGTTCCAAACATATTACCATTCGCTACAACTCCCACTATACAGTAAATGGGTAATTATTGTGGACATTTCAATTACACTTCCACAGCCATTATATGTGGCAGTGCAGTTATCGTAGAAAACCTTAAAAAATGCTACGTTACTTTACAAATAGGCTTCCATCCTTCTCCAAAGCAATTAAGAACACCCGTTCTTAATATTAATCCTCCATTACAAACTTGAATGTACTTTAATAAATTAATGAAAGCACATGCACCTCCCGGGACACCACACCCAGAACATAAGCACCTAAATAATTACACCACCAACACAATTAATATGTTCTTAATTTCCTAAAGGTTGGTGGTGGTTCCGCGGATCATGCGTTTTGGGGCCGACCAGAGGACATGCAGATGGAGCGACCCTCAATGAAGATCGATAAGGAGAATCCAGGTAAGATATTTGTGGATATGGTTGCCAGGCTTCATAGTAACAAGTCAACACACTTCCTCATGTTTACAAGCCGACAGAATAAGATTGATACATCGTGATGAGGATGAGCGATTATTGTAGTGGACAACATTTAGCTTAATACAAGCTTTATCAGGTCACTCGGGACAACGTTTCACTTGATGCAAGCTTTATCAAGTCATTAATCAAGCTTGCATTGAGCTAAGCGTTGTCCTCAGTGACTTGAAAAAGGTTGTATTTAGTAAAACGTTGTCCACTACAATAAAGATGCATCCTAATCTTGATTGATATCTGTAGAGCAAACACAAATAAATGTATGCACCGGTAATAATAATAAATGTATGCACTGGTAATAATAATAAATGTATGTACCGGTAATAATAATAAATGTATGCACCGGTAATAATAATAAATGTATGCACCGGTAATAATAATAAATGTATGCACCGGTAATAATAATAAATGTATGCACCGGTAATAATAATAAATGTATGCACCGGTAATAATAATAAATGTATGCACCGGTAATAATAATAAATCAATACCCAAATAAAATATCGTTCCCTTACCGATTTTCCCCCCAGGGTCGGAGTTGGCATGTGAGACCGCCGCAGCACTAGCCGCAGCCTCTATTGTTTTCCAGGTGGGTTACGGCAGTGGGGTGTTCTGGAATATACAAATACTTCCCTTAAAATACAGTATCACACTCTAGTTCTCTCTCTCTCTCTCTATATATATATATATATATATATATATATATCTATCTATCTATCTATCTATCTATCTATTATAACCAAACATTTTCTTCTGTACTATCTGAATGAATAGAGTGCTTGCTTTGGGCTGGCATCGGTTGTATGTATACTTTCCATGTCATGTCTGCTCCCTTTTCCTAAGTTCTTGCTGATCCTCCCTACCCCTTTGACCCTTTCAATGTGGCATAATTAGTATCACCAAAACTAATATGTATGTCTGCCGCAGTGAGTGAGTTAAGGGAGTACAAGTTTCGCTAGTGACTGTCTGACAGAAGCCTATATCACATTGCTTTCTCAGTGCTATTGATATGATGTCTGAATATCTATAACCCTTACTTTACCAGAGGGTATTACTATAAATGTAACCTCCAGTACCAACCATTGTGGCCAAAATGGTTTCAAAGTCGAGAGAGCGCGACCTCTCACCCGAAAGCTGGACGAGTACTGAGATAGCTCGCCCGCGGCCCGCGGGACCTGAGGATGATACACTCTGAGAAGTGTTGCCAAGGTCTCAAGCAGTGTTTATACGTCATGGTGCCTGGTACCGCTCGGTACAAGGACCGATTATTACTGACATACGGCGCTGGTACTGGCGAGTTACCCTCTTACTGTCGGCAATTGTACGTCGCTGGCACAGTAAGGGTTAACTAGACTTCTTGCAGTGGTGCGGACATACGCTAGGCTGGGCTTTACTACGGCACTCATATTCGTAAGTTATAATATATTGTGTTTAATTTAACACAGGACGTGGACCCAGCCTACTCGGCCGAGATGGTAGAGGTGGCCAAGGAACTTTATGCCTTTGGGGACGAGTACAGGCTAGAGTATCATCTGTCCATCACTGACGCCGAGGCATTCTACCGGTGAGAGGGCGTTATATTTTATTTATTCTGACTAACACTAGACAATTTTATTTAGAACAATCATGTATTTTGTAATTATTTTGTATGTATTTACTCAGGCCCATTCCCCACTTTTCCTTTTTTTCTGGGGGTGGTCGACTCAAGACAGAAAAAATATATTACCGACTGAAGTTTTCCTCTTCATAACTCACACTGAGGTATTCTACCTGTGAGAGGGTCATGATACATATACAGTATGTAGTTGTTGTTGTAGGAGTTGTTATTGTAGTTCAAGAAATCTTTATATATTGTCGACGGGGACCTGCACGGGGCTGCTTCAGAGATGATAAGACTTGTGGGACGTAATGGTTAGAGCAGTAGATATGGGTGACCGGTCAACTCAACCAGTAGACCATTTCAACCAGTAGCTCTCAACCAGTACCAAATCAACCAATACGGTTAGGTTAGGTTAGGTTAGGTTAGTACTATATTTTGGCACTGGTTTGGTTGGTCTCGGTTAATTTGGCACTGGTTGAAATGGTCTACTGGTTGAGATGACATAGAACCGTAGATATGTATGTAGTAGAGAGCTAAGTAAACTGAGGCTTATTTAGTAGATATGTATGTAGTAGAGAGCTAAGTAAACTGAGGCTTATTTAATGGTCGATAGCAGGAACACGAGTATGTAAAAGTGAGAGATTACGAACCTCCATCCAATGTGATCCCTATTATAACTGTGTTGGTGGTGTAATGGTTTAGATGCTTATGTTCTGGGTGTGATGTCGCGAGTTCGAATCCCGGTAGGACCATATGCTTTCATTAGTTTATTCAAGTGCATTGGGGTTTGTAATTGATGATTAATGTTAAGAACGGGGTGTTACTTAACCCTTTCAGTACCGGTGACAAGCTATTAATTATATTCTGACAATGTTCAGACAATTGTATTAAGCTTAGGAAGGACCTCTAGAAATAATAAGGCTTCAAGCTAACTCAACTAACCCTTCTAACTATCACAGATCCTTTTTAAGCTGCATAATATCGTCTAAATATAGTTAGAATATAATATAACACACGTCGCTGGTACTCAAAGGGTTAATCCCGTACAGGTCTTGGAGTGGTTACGGTGATGAGCTTCTGTGGGGTGCCCTGTGGTTGTACCGAGCCACGGCGGACCCTGCCTATCTGGTCAAGGCACAGGCGGCCTGGGACGAGTTTGGCCTGGGGGAGGACGCTGAACAGTTCTCCTGGGACGACAAGAGAGCTGGGGCTTACGTGAGTTGTGATGATATTTACCTGGGTGACCGGACAACTAAACCAGTAGACCATTTCAACCAGTAGCTCTCAACCAGTGCCAAATCAACCAATACGGTTAGGTTAGGTTAGGTTAGTACTATATTTTGGCACTGGTTTGGTTGGTCTTAGTTGATTTGGCACTGGTTGAGAGCTACTGGTTGAAATGATCTACTGGACTGCACAGTCATGGTTAACAACTCTTAAATATTTACTTCTACTCACCATTTGTAATAGCTATGATATATATATAATATATATATATATGATAGTAAAGCCAGGTAATACATTTTCTTTAATACATACGAGGTTGAAAGAAATGGCAATTTCTGCGTTGGAAATTTTATTATTCAAAGTTATTCAAACTTTGAATAATAAAATTTCCAACGCAGAAATTGCCATTTCTTTCAACCTCGTATGTATTAAAGAAAAAAAAAAAAAAAAAAAAAAAAAAAAAAAAAAGAAATATATATATATATAATGTTGTGCCTGATATGTTGACACTATTCAGGTTATATGTCTATGAATGCAACTGAAAAAACTACAGTTATGATATCAGGTTCGAATCCCGATGGATTACATATATGCTTTCATTAATTTCATTGGAGGTGTTTGGTATTGGGGGTGAAATTAATACAAAATAGATTATCAGAATATTGAATTTATAAATATATTGGCATCCTCATTTGCATGAAATTGAGTATTATTGTTCTCATAACATATTATTGACACTTCAAAGCTCTGAAATTGTATACATTAATGTACAGTTGCCCACATAACTTCTGTTCCTCGTCGTGATCTCAGCTACGAAAGGAAAATTACTAAGAATGAATTGGAAGTGTGGTATATTTTAATTATCAATTGCCTTGTCAGATGAGATAACCACTGCATAAGGAACTACACTCGTAATTCAATCATGCACATTATATTTCCATGCATTATCACGGAGAGGAAGGACACTTATGTGGACAACTGTACGGTCGCGCTATTAAGTTATGTCTCAGCTGTCATTACGTTTGGCTCACTCTGTGCTGTATTAAGGTCTGTCAGATGTTAAATGGGTTGAGTATGTGTAGGAACATGTTTGCATATCTCACTTGAAACGAATTAATACAGTTTTATACTGTTGATACCAATTATTGATCAAAATATACTTGGTGCCGAGACATCACTTATTAGGCCGATTGTGCATGGGGCACTGGAGAATATACAACACTTTTATAATTAATCGACTATCGTATCTCTTGTGGTTGATAAGGGAGCTGTCGAACATTATGGTGTTCCAGATATTCATATTTGTTTTCAACAACTCACCAATTAATTTACAAATAAACCTAGCAAATGAAACCAATGAAAGTAACGAATACATGTCGTACTCCAAGGACTCAAATCTAGGATACTCACACCGAAATTCCGCACACTAAGCACTAGGTTATAAAGACATTAACCCCCTCTGTGCCGGCGACGTCCTCTTCATTTTTTCTGGCAACTATTAGACAATATTCAGCTTAGGAAGGACGTTTACCAATTAAAAGGATACATACTATCTCAACCCATTCGTCTAGCTATCATTTATCATTCCTAATCTTCATAAAATCGTGTAAATGTAGCTGAAATAAAAAATAAAATACGTCACCGGTACAGAAGGGGTTAACCCCTACAGTACCAGGAACGTCCCTTTTATCATATTCTGATCATTACTAAACGATTATATTCAGCTTAGGAAGGACCTCTAGCAAAAAATAAGACTTTAGATTATCTCAACCCACCATTTTATCTTCCACAGATCCTTCCTAAGTTGCATGTAATCGCCTAAATATAGCTATAATATTATATAACACACGTCGCTGGCATTCAAAGGGTTAAACGTTTTATACATCTTCCAGGCCCTGGGTTCAATGCTGAATCCATCTAACCCGAGATACTCAGCGGCCCTGAAGGAGTTCCTACGACACGTACGGGAAGACTCTACTTATACTCCTGGGGGCCTGGTCTTCCTCGACACCTGGGGCGCCAATAGACACGCTGCCAATGTGGCCTTCCTTGCTTTCTGGGTAAGGGGATAATGGTTACTTTTAAGGGTACTGACAACAACTGGCTTAGAAAACGACTTGGATGTTCTCATAACTAGTGACCATAATTAAAGGTAGCGCCAACTAACTTGACAATAATTTTAACCCCTTAACTTCTTATAACTCGAAATAAATAAAAGCAATCGGGCTGCCGTTTCTATCATTTGGGAAGAGTCCACTAGGAAATAGGTGTTGATATTTACCGCCAGTTTGCTCTAGTCCCTTTTGAGTTACAGAGAGGTCAGGGATCAAGATTATTGTCAAGTTCGTTGGCGCTACCTATAGTGACCATAACTGGTGACCATAACTATACCTGTCCAGGCTGCCAAATATTTATTTACTGGTTGCTTCTTCCCAAACGGTAACTATATAACATACAGTACGGTCTCTCTGTGTATCTGTCCCGGCTGCCAAGTACGGAGACCCTATCGACGCCACCACGAACACAGAGTGGGCCAATGGACAGATGAACTATATCCTGGGCGACGTTGGCCATTCCTTCGTGGTTGGGTTCGGTGTTGATCCCCCTCAGCGACCACACCACCGATCCAGGTTAGATTATCAATGGAACATTAAATTCACATATTAAGGGGAGATGGTAGTTTTTTCTTTTGTTTCTATTAATTCAACTATTCCTTTATTTCTTAGTTTCTTTGCTAGACCTCCATCAAACTTGGAAAAAACACCCCTTAGGCCCCCCCCCCCCCATTCTTAAGATACATTTGTAAATTTTTCGGTAGAAAAATGTCCCGGCCTGAGGCCGATTCCTCTTAAAATATCAGGCTCGCTATCGCTTGCCAGGAAAAAATCGACACCTAAATGGCCCGAAAGGTCTTGAAATTGAAAACGAAATGGGGAGAAAGGTGTTAAAGTCGCCAAACTAATGGGTCGAAAGTCTTATAATCTCAAAACTAAATGGGGCTTAATACGAGGGAGAAAGGGGAGCAGAAAAACGACCCATGTCCCCTTAATAACAGGTTTATGTTAAGACATGACACTGTCGACTCAACTTGAGGCCTCTACATGTGTGTGTGTGTGTGTGTGTGTGTGTGTGTGTGTGTGTGTGTGTGTGTGTGTGTGTGTGTGTGTGTGTGTGTGTGTGTGTGTGTGTGTGTGTGTGTGTGTGTGTGTGTGTGTGTGTGTGTGTGTGTGTGTGTGTGTGTGTGTGTGTGTGTGTGTGTGTGTGTGTGTGTGTGTGTGTGTGTGTGTGTGTGTGTGTGTGTGTGTGTGTGTGTGTGTGTGTGTGTGTGTGTGTGTGTGTGTGTGTGTGTGTGTGTGTGTGTGTGTGTGTGTGTGTGTGTGTGTGTGTGTGTGTGTGTGTGTGTGTGTGTGTGTGTGTGTGTGTGTGTGTGTGTGTGTGTGTGTTCCCAAGTTATTCCAAGAACCTTTCAATGTACACACAACGCTGTTTGGTCAGTCACTGAGTTCACACCAACATTTAGCTAATACAATGATGGAAACGCTTTCACAGAGCAGTGTATTGAATTTTCCCAAAATATGTCATGGTTAATGTTATTGATGGAGAGAGAGAGAGAGAGAGTGAGAGAGAGAGAGAGAGAGAGAGAGAGATAGAGAGAGAGATAGAGAGAGAGAGTGAGTGAGAGAGAGAGATTAAAAACACAGACAGTGGTGAAGAACAACACATAACAATTGTATTCAACAGTGGACTTCTTACTAACATAAACTAATTGATGAAAACAAACTATCAATTTAATATATTTGATTGTAACCAATGTTTTTCTCCATTACCACTGCAATTTATTGGAACTATTTGAGCCAGGCAAACAAATTGAATTCTCATTTTATAATCCATAGTAGACAGGGTGACGTTGAAATAGGCGCCTTCATAGATGCGGATACTCTGTTCAAATCGGGTGATAAATGGCTTGATTTGTTGTTATATGTGAATAAAGGAGACAAAAGACAAAGCTGATTGTAACAAGTGTCTCCCCAAAAGTTGAAAGAGTGACAGCCATAATCAAGGTACGTACGTTAGAGTCACATTGTCTGGACACGCGGAGCTTGAAACAGTTCAAGTCATAGGAAGAGGGAAAAACAGATTGATTGAAAGAGTTGAGGAGTATGTGCTTGTTGAGCCCTTCAAAAAGCTTAAATTTTTCCAACTAGGCTATCCAAAAACAACAGGTACAAGAACAACAGGTGCTGGCTAGCTATCGCTCGCCAGGAAAAACTCAACACCTGGAGGGGGATAAATGTCTTAAAGCAGTAAGCTGAATGGGGCCGAATGGATACAACCAAGAAAGATAAAAAAACAGGTCACCCCCCTTAAGGGGGTGACCTATTTTTTTTTCTGTCCTTCTCTATCTTTTTCTGGCTTGTATCCATTTGGCCCCATTCAGCCTACTGTTTTAAGATATTTATCCCCATCCAGGTGTCAATTTTTTACTGGTGAGCGGTAGCGAGCCAGCATATTTTACATTTTTGTTTGACAGCAAGCTAAATTTGTACATTTTTCGATAGAAATATTTCTCCGGCGGAGCCGGATTTCTTCATATAATGCTGGCTCGCTATTGCTCGCCAGGAAGAAATCGACACCTAGATGGGGATAAACGTCTTAAAATAGTTGGCTGAAAGGGGCCGAATGGGTACAAGCCAAAGAAAGAGAGAAAAGGCCAGAAATAACAACAAGCAGGTCATAAATAAATAGATACCTACATGTTGAACTTGTTTATACCCTGAGCCTTGTCAGTAGTCACTCTACGGCCGCCACACCAGCGTACAACAACAATAATTCAGGTGTTGGTAAAATGAACAAGGCATACTAATATAATACTTAAGAGGAGGTTTTTAGTGCATTCCCTAGAATTCCATCAAGCTTAAAATTACACCCCGTAGACCCCCTTTCAAGATAAATTTGTACATTTTTCGGTAGAAAAATGTCCCGGCCGAAGGCCGATTCCTCTTAAATTACAGGCTCGCTATCGCTCGCCAGGAAAAAATCGACACCTAAATGGCACGAAAGGTCTTAAAAGTGACATATATGGGGCGAAAGTTCTTAAAAACGCCAAACTAATGGGGCGAACGTCTTAAAACCTCAAAAGCAATGGGGCTAAACATGAGGGAGAAAGGGGTAAAGAAAATAATCCCTCAAGTGGAAATCTCCCCTTAACCCCTTCTGTGCCGACGCCATCTTTTGCATTATATTTTGTCTGCTATTACACGAATGTATTCAGTTTAATTATTACCGGGCTTCGAACTTAACCCTTTTTATTACCACAGATCCTTCTGAAACGGCACACAATCGTCTAAACATAGCTTGAATAATATTGAAATAGATGTCGCCGGTACGGAAGGGGTTAAGGTATATGAGTTATTAATCTGATAATTACCGTGTGATGAATGTTAGAGAAATGCAACACAATGTGTTATGAATATAACACCATGTGAGGAGGAGCACTTTATTGACAACGTATATAGCTTCAACAGGCCAATGACATACACCCTGACGAAGCTATATGCGAAACGTTTAGAATAATTTATCTAGCCAGACAAAATAAGTCTCCATAAAGTGCTCCTCCTTACACGGTGCATACTGCATATTATTTCGTTCTACTTTTCAAGTGTTTTTATCTGTGTTTTTCCTTCCTCCGTTCATTGTCTCCTTAAAAAAACAAAAAACAAAAAAAAAAAATATATTTTTATTACAATATATTACGGCCATCAGTGATTTACCTTTGACCTGACCTCCACCCAGCTCGTGCCCCATCCCTCCCGACACGTGCGTCCTGAACAGCTGGGGGCAGAATCAGCCGGGCCCCAACCCCCACATCCTCTACGGGGCCCTGGTGGGGGGACCATCACAGGTAAGGTGCCACACCCGGCCCAGATACACAAACACGCCTGTAGGGGAAGTATTCGTTGTTGTGTTTTGTTTCGTTTTTTCAACCCCTTTTAATATTTTGCCATATTAGTTTTCAAATTTGAATATGTTCTCCCATTTCTTTGTCAATATTAAGACCTTTTGTGCCATTAAGGTGTCGATATTTTACTGGCGAGCGATAGCGAGCATGTAATTTATGAAGGCCGGGAAAATTTCCTACCAAAAAATGTACACATGTATCTCGAAGGAGGGTCTTTGCGAAGGTGATGTTTTAAGCTTGATAGCGGCCTAGGGAGCAAGCTTAAACAAATGTATATGCCAGTTCAAAATAAATAAATAAAGACAATAACGTCCCCTTAAGTTCCATCAAGCTGAGAGGCATATAACAACAAACCGATGGATTAAGGGGGAATATCCACTTGAGGGATCTTTTTTTCTGGACTCCTTTCTCCCTCATGTTTAGCCCCATTGTTTTTTTCTAATTTTAAGACGTTTGCCCCATTATTTTGACGATTTTAAGAACTTTCAACCAATTTCTGTCAATTTTAATACCTTTCGTGCCATTTAGGTGTCGATTTTACCCTGGCGAGCGATAGCGAGCCTGTAATTTAAGTGACTTTTCTACCGAAAAATTTACAAATTTATCTTGAAAGGGGCTCAAGGGGGTGTAATCTTAAGCTTGAAGGATATCTAGGGACCAAACTAAAAACCTCCCCTTAACTCCCTTAGTTTAAGGGAGGAAACTAAAACAATAATAAATACATGAAATAATCGACATTCTTTTCTTTACATTCTGGCAACTATTAGACGATTGTATTCAGCTTAGGAAGGACCCTCTAGCAATAATAAGACTTCAAACTATCTAAACAAACCATTTTAACCACCACAGATCCTTTCTAAGCTGCATAAAGTCGTCTAAATATAGCTAGAATAAAATATAACCCACGTCGCTGGTATTGAAAGGGTTAATGTTTATAGGACGGGAGTTACGAGGATGACCGCAGCGACTACGTACACAACGAGGTGGCCTGCGACTACAACGCTGCCTTTACCGGGGCGCTGTCGGCCATGGTGGAAAATAACTACAAGGCATAAAAACAGTGGATGATGAACACTTACGGCCATTTTATTAAACAATGGTAAGAGCTTTCCCTACGACCTTTCCCAACCCAGATTAAGGGGTGATTTCCACTTGAGTGATTTTTTTCTTGACCCCTTTCTCCCTCATAGTTAGCCCCCATTGTTTTTTAAATTTTATGACGTTCGCCCCATTAGTTTAGCGATTTTAAGAACTTTCGCCCCATTCATGTCAATTTTAAGAGTTTTCATGCCATTTAGGTGTCGATTATTTCCTGGCGAGCGATAGCGAGTCTGTAATTAAAGAGGAACCGGCCTTCGGCCGGGACATAAATTAAACATATTCTAACGTGATAGTAAATGCGAATTAAACTCTATATTTGCATAAGTATTATCATTTTACATTATTCAGTATTTTGTAATTAACCTTGAAGAATAAAATGCTTTGTCTGGATTGAATCGCACATTTGTTTTTATTCTTTCCTATAGCTGGAGTCACACGAGCCGTTTTTCGAGCAATTTTTACGGGCAATTATGGTCTGGCAGCTTCAAATATTACACTTTATCAGAATTCAGCCGCCTAAGATACTCTACCTTCAGTCTAGTTACCGAGGCCCGTGCCAAAAAATCCCTAAATATAACGAGAAAAAACTTGCTCATGAAAAATTGACGGAAAATTCGCTCGTGTGACAGCGGCTTATCTTTCGGAGTACTATGCTTCTAAATCATAGCATTTACATTGCCTTTTAACTCCTTCATACACATAGAAAAAACACAAAAACACAGACTTGATAGCAGAAGTTACTGATATTTATAAAGTGACAGCACAAATACTCATATGAATAATGCTGAGTAAAAGATGAATTACGCTTAAGGGGAGGTTTCCACTTGAGGGATTTTTTTTCGAACTTCCTTCTCCCTCATGTTTAGCCCCATTGCTTTTGAAATGTTAAGACGTTCGCCCACTTAGTTTGACGATTTTAAGAACCCTCGCCCCATTTAAGTCAATTTTAAGACCATTCGTGCCATTTAGGTGTCGATTTTTTCCTGGCGAGCGATAGCGAGCCTGTAATTTAAGGGGAACCGGCCTATGGCCGGGAAATTTTTCTACCGAAAAATGTACAAATTTATCTTGAAAGGGGGTCTAGGGGGAGTAATTTTAAGCTTGATGGAAGTCTAGGGAATCAACTAAAAACCTCCCCTTAACAATAGTTGATTCACTTATATTTTAGGCGGGTTTTCGTTTATTTTCCGATATTTTTCCTACAGTTGAAAACACTTGCATGCCGTAGATACATATGTCCAGAAAACGATAATACTCTCAAAATTGTTGTAAGTTTTATATTTACGATACTTGAACTTATTGTATAATATATTCTGTTAGTGTGTGATAGCATCTATAATTATCACGTTATTATAGGAATATAATACATCAGAATACATTATATTATACATCAGAATAGGTCATATTACATCAGATGAAAAGAAACTTATTTGTTTTCTTCTATATTCCAACTACTCCCTCTCGAGCATAGGCTAAGCGCCTGTACATTCAACCGTTATACATTGAGAGGTGAAGCCTGTGAGGTCTCGTTCCATTCTAGGAGGTGAGACATGTGAAGCACTTTTAGCTGCAACCAGCCCCTGCCATCTTGCCTTCGTAGGATGCATGGGGCTTAGTTGCTCACCCACGGCTTTAAGCAGCCCCATCTCTGAAGCTGCCTCGCTCCAGTGCTTCACTGTCTCACCTCCTAGACTCAGACCCTCACTCTCAGAACGCCACCTATTGAGCAATGAACTCACTAGGCATTGCCCCCTATAGCATATTTTTTTAATCTGGGAATATTCATGCAGTGCTATTTAATCGGAAAACAATGCGGGTATTTATTTGACGTTTCGGTGGGCTTTGTGGTAATGCACTGATACTAGGTACAACACAAATTCCATTCCAATAATATCTTCCCATTGGCATATCGGGATTCGAACCCGGGTCCATTAGATTACCAGTCCAGTGGCAAGACCACTCCACCACACCTCCCCCAAGCTACATATGCACCATTTGATATTTGTCCAAGTTAAAATCGTTACTACATACAGGTAAGTGCAGGCAAGAGGAAAACAAACGAAAACAAACGAAACAAGGCACACGCACACAAACACCGCAAGGACGTGATCTTTTTGGCAGCGTCTCTAGGATCCCCAGTCGTGCGGTAACATTCTGGGAAGTAAATGTAGGGATTAAGCCAAGAGCATCCTGGCTGCTGACAATGGTGCCACTTAACCAGGAACCTGAGTGGAAGGAGCCAGGATGCTAACATAATTCATCAGCTGTGAGTATGTGTGTGTGTGCACTTATGTACTAAGAACAGTATGATAGCTTTACCATAAGGGATTAAATTACGAGAGTATACTTTACAATTTATCCCGGCCGAAGGCCGGCTCCTCTTAAAATTACAGGCTCGCTATCGCTCGCAGGAGAAAATCGACACCTAAATGGCACGATAGATCTTAACATTGATAACGAAATAGGGCGAAAGGTGTTAAAATCGTCAAACTAATGGGCCAAATGTCTTAAAATCTCGAAGTTAAAGGGGCTAAACACGCGAGAGAAAGTGGTCCAGAAAGCCGGCTCATCCCCCCTTAACATTCTTCATTAGCATTCACCCTTCAGTTATTATCATACAATGTAATAGAGTAGTCTGGATTCAAGAGAAGATATTATGAAAAAAGAGGAGATGAATGAAGTTGTAAGAGGGAGAAGCGTAAACAATTGAAAGATGTTGGAAGAGAAGGTCAACAGCGAAGCGTCTATGCCCCGTTTCTTTTCAACCAACGGAAAATTGCAAAGTTCCCATCAAGATTTCGCAGTTATTTTGAAGATTTTGTGGTGAAATATGGTGATAATTATATAAACTTGGTCTTTATATGATGCAGAGACGTATTGGTTTTACAATGTTCCAGTTAAGGGGAGATATCCACTTGAAGGATTTTTTTCTTGACCCCTTTCTCCCTCATGTTTAGCCCCATTGCTTTTGATATTATAAAATGTTTGCCCCATTAGTTTAGCGATTTTAAGAACTTTCACCCCATATTAAGACCTTTCGTGCCATTTAGGTGTCGATTTTATCCTGGCGAGCGATAGCGAGCCTGTAATTTAAGAGGAAACGGCCTTCGGCCGGGAAATTTTTCTACCGAAAAATGTACAAATTTATCTTGAAAGGGACTCAAGGGGGTGTAATTTTAAGGTTGATGGAGGTCTAGGAAACAAACTAAATACCTCCCCTTAAGGGTATCGAGAAATTAGCGGCTAAGGAATTCAATTTACCGTCAGATGAAACGAAACTGGGTATAGTTTGAAAGTGAAGAAGGAATTGTAACCACAGAGATAATTATACAATATGTATTTATCCAGCTGACGGTAAACGCTAATGTCATCTTCTAATTGACTCTGCTAGTGTGGCTAAATACAGTGCCAATTATGATCACTCTCTCTCGAACACATTACGTTATCCATAATGCAGTTGGGTCTAAGTACATGATTAGATTATCATCCAGAATTCGAAAGTAGATATTAATCGTGATCGTGTACTTAAGGGGAGGTATTTAGTTTGTTCCCTAGACCTCCATCAAGCTTAAAATTACACCCCCTTGAGTCCCTTTCAAGATAAATTTGTACATTTTTCGGTAGAAAAATGTCCCGGCCGAAGGCCGGTTCCTCTTAAATTACAGGCTCGCTATCGCTCACCAGGATAAAATCGACACCTGAATCACACGAAAGGTCTTAATATGGGGTGAAAGTTCTTAAAATCGCTAAACTAATGGGGCAAACGTTTTATAATATCAAAAACAATGGGGCTAAACATGAGGGAGAAAGGGGTCAAGAAAAAAATCCCTCAAGTGGAGATCTCCCCTTAACCTTTATCTGTGTTGGTGGTGTAATGGTTTAGATGCTTATGTTCTGGGTGTGGTGTCCCGAGTTCGAATCCCGGGAGGACCATATGTTTTAATTAGTTTATTCTAGTGCATTGGAGTTTGTAATAGAGGATTAATGTTTAGAATGGGGTGTGACTTAATTGTTAGCATACAGAGACATGGTAGTTGATTATTTTTTCCAGGAACTGTCGACAAATCAGCTACAAAGGGATTCGGTACCGTCAGCTGGATAAATAGACTATGGTTAGATGTGAAATGAGAATAGGAATTTGGAAAAGGAAATTTATCGAATGGATGAGGTGTAAGGAAATTGGACTGATAGAAGGACACAAAGGATTGGACAGAGGAATGGAGAAGGTGACAAATAGAAGAGAGGAGGGTGTGTGGGAAAATAGAGAAAATAGAAATGGGATGAGTTTAAGGGGGGTGACCTGCTTTTTGTTATTTCTCTCCTTTTCTCTCTTTCTCTGGCTTGTATCCATTTGGCCCCATTCAGCCTACTGTTTTAAGACGTTTATCCCCATCCAGGTGCCAATTTTTTACTGGTGAGCGGTAGCGAGCCAGCATATTTTTTATTTTTGTTTGACAGCAGGCTAAATTTGTACATTTTTCGATAGAAAAATGTATCCGGCAAAGCCAGATTTCTTCATATAATGCTGGCTCGCTATCGCTCGCCAGGAAGAAATCGACACCTGGATGGGGATAAACGTCTTAAAATAGTTGGCTGAATTGGGCCGAGTGGATACAAGCCAGAGAAAGAGAGAAAAGGAGATAAATAACAAAAAGCAGGTGACCCCTCTTAAGCCCAACAGCGATACCCATCAGTAAGTGCTATGAAATATAGGTAATTATAGTATTCCATCAAAATTTTATTGACTATTCAAATAAATGGAATGCAGTTAAATATATTAATATCAAGTACATATCATGAATACACGTGAACTACTAAATGTTGCGTGGAGAAACTTGTAAACAAATACTAAATGGTATCCTGGTATATCGAGTCCAGCTGGGAATATATGACATATCATATATTAAATAGATCACATAACAGACATGTGACTATAACATAGACTCCTTTGTTTTCCACCTTCCACCTTTAACAAAGAGGCGGGCTTCACCTTTAATGGGTTGTGGGCCGACCTGAGAACCAGCCATTAGCTCCCAGGAAACATTTTCGCGACACCCACACTCTCTCTTTGTGAGGATTATTATCATTTGCTGCTTCCAAGGTGAGGTTGTGTGTGGCGTGCGGGGCTTCTCTTCACCCAGTATCATTACTTGGTTTAAATAGTATCAGCGTCTATCACTTGCAACTTTGGGTGGATAACTTCATTTGCCTTTTTTCTTCTTCATGCACATAAATAAATAAATATATATATATATATATATATATATATATATATATATATATATATATACTGTATACTGTGACAGACGGAGCAACCAGTCTTGTGTTACCTCAGCCCAAATGGCAGGATCGTGCACTTAATACACGGATACAGGATTTCCCAGGACCCCTCCAGGATTTTGGGACTCATTCACTGTTATCGGCCAGTGTGAATGGGTGAAGAGACCAGGAACCAGCAAGAATCCTACAATTACTGGGAGCAGCACCATTCACCAGGAGCCACCTATTACTGGGAGCAGCACCATTCACCAGGAGCCACCTATTACTGGGAGCAGCACCATTCACCAGGAGCCACCTATTACTGGGAGCAGCACCATTCACCAGGAGCCACCTATTACTGGGAGCAGCACCATTCACCAGGAGCCACCTATTACTGGGAGCAGCACCATTCACCAGGAGCCACCTATTACTGGGAGCAGCACCATTCACCAGGAGCCACCTACGCGTTATATTTATTTATTGGATATAAATCGATGCTAAAACTTATATATATATTCAGTACATGTGCAACTCACCCTAATATATGCATTGCCTATATTAAGGGGAGGTATTTAGTTTCTTCCCTAGAACTCCATCAAGCTTAAAATTACACCCCCTAGACCCCCTTTCAAGATTAATTTGTAAATTTTTTCGGTAGAAAAATTTCCCGGCCGAAGGCCGGTTCCTCTCAAATTACAGGCTCGCTATCGCTCGCCAGGAAAAAATCGACACCTACATGGCACGAAAGTTCTTAAAATTGACAAAAATGGGGCGAAAGTTCTTAAAATAGCCAAACTAAAGGAGGCGAGCGTCTTAAAATCTAAAAAGCAATGGGGCTAAACATGAGAGAGAAAGGGATCCAGAAAAATATCCCTCAAGTGGAAATCTGCCCTTAATGGGTCACGATTTGTAGTCATGAAGGCGAAGATATTTTTAAATGCACCCTTTACCAGCCTGTTAGCAAAGGTAATTGGCTGCAGGTCTCTTCACACATCCATTTGCAATATGAGAGCTCCGATATGCCAATTGACCACTTGCGAATTTCAGGCTATAAGGAAGTTGGAGCCGTGAACATCGATATTAAAGATAAATGCAATAATGATGTAGGTTTCTAATGGATAAAAAGTATGTTGAATTGGGTTTTATGTATTTATAAATGTACTACCACCGTATTTTAGCTGAAATTTCTGTTAAATATCGTTGTCTACAGCTCCAACTTCCTTATAGAATGACACTCGCAAGTAGTCAATTCGCCTTTCTGCGCAAATGATGTCACGTAAACTAAATAGGAATGTTGTGTTGCATAGTATTTTGTGTTGCATAGTATTTTGTGTTGCATAGTATTTTGGGTTGCATAGTATTTTGTGTTGCATATTATTTTGTGTTGCATAGTATTTTGTGTTGCATAGTATTTTGTGTTGCATATTATTTTGTGTTGCATAGTATTTGGTGTGCGATAGTATTTTGTGTTGCATAGTATTTTGTGTTGCATAGTATGTTGTGTTGCATAGTATTTTGTGTTGCATATTATTTTGTGTTGCATAGTATTTTGTGTTGCATAGTATTTTGTGTTGCATAGTATTTTGTGTTGCATAGTATTTTGTGTTGCATAGTATTTTGTGTTGCATATTATTTTGTGTTGCATAGTATTTTGTGTTGCATATTATTTTGTGTTGCATAATATTTTGTGTTGCATAGTATTTTGTGTTGCATAATATTTTGTGTTGCATAGTATTTTGTGTTGCATAGTATTTTTTATCTCTAGATAATTGTTTTCAAAATTATATTCCACGGTATCTGCTTAACCCCTTCTGTACCGGCGACGTCTTATTAATTTTGTTCTAGCTACAGTATATGTAGACGATTTTATGCAGTTTAAAAAGGAACTGTGGTAGTACAAAAGGTTAAGGGAGATAGTTCGATGCCTGTTAATTGCGGTAGTCCCTTTTTAAACTGAATAAAATAGCTTAATAATAGCCAACAATAAGTTAAAAGGACGGCACCGGTAATGAACGGGTTAAGGGGAGGTATTTAGTTTATTCCCTAGACCTCCATCAAGCTTAAAATTATTACACCTCCTTGACCCCCTTTCAAGATATATTTGTACATTTTTCGGTAGAAAAATGTCCCAGCCGAAGGCCGGTTCCTCTTAAATTACAGGCTCGCTATCGCTCGCCAGGATAAAATCGACACCAAACTGGCACGAAAGGTCTTAAAATTGACAGAAATGGGTCGAAGGTTCTTACAATCGTCAAAATAATGGGGAGAACGTCTTAAAATTAGAAAAGCAATGGGGCTAAACATGAGGGAGAAAGGAGTCAAGAAAAAAATCCCTCCAGTGGAAATCTCCCCTTAACCCCTTGGCGTAAATTACAGATAACTTAGCTCATACTGGATAATTCTACTAAGCTTCGGAAATACCTTGACTGGATATCAATGGATTTTTTTGTTTTTTGACTGTTACGGATTCTTTCCCAGCTTTATACGTCGTCAAATAATAATATGTAAAGTGTAGTTAAGGGGAGATTTCCACTGGAGAGATTTTTTTCCTTGACTCCTTTCTCCCTCATGTTTAGCCCCATTGCTTTTCTAATTTTAAGACGTTCGCCCCATTATTTTGACGATTTTAAGAACTTTCGACCCATTTCTGTAAAATTTAAGACCTTTCGTGCCATTTAGGTGTCGATTTTATCCTGGCGAGCGATAGCGAGCCTGTAATTTAAGAGTGACCGGCTTTCAGCCGGGAAATTTTTCTACCGAAAAATGTACAAATTTATCTTGAAAGGGGCTCAAGGGGGTGTAATCTTAAGCTTGACGGATATCTAGGGACCAAACTAAAAACCTCCCCTTAATATGGCGTTATCGTATTGAAGGGGTTATGCATTTAATTGAAGGGGTTATGCATTTAATTGAAGGGGTTATGCATTTTATTGAAGGGGTTATGCATTTTATTGAAGGGGTTATGCATTTTACAAGAGATTACAAATAAGAACAAGCCAAATTAATACCACTGTTCCTCACATTAAGGCTATTATAGGTGTGTGGATGTGTATTATAGGTGTGTGGATGTGTATTATAGGTGTGTGGATGTGTATTATAGGTGTGTGGATGTGTATTATAGGTGTGTGGATGTGTATTGTAGGTGTGTGGATGTGTATTATAGGTGTGTGGATGTGTATTGTAGGTGTGTGGATGTGTATTATAGGTGTGTGGATGTGTATTATAGGTGTGTGGATGTGTATTATAGGTGTGTGGATGTGTATTGTAGGTGTGTGGATGTGTATTATAGGTGTGTGGATGTGTATTGTAGGTGTGTGGATGTGTATTATAGGTGTGTGGATGTGTATTATAGGTGTGTGGATGTGTATTATAGGTGTGTGGATGTGTATTATAGGTGTGTGGATGTGTATTATAGGTGTGTGGATGTGTATTTTGTTTGTGTGCTTTCATTGTTTTATGGTGTGTTGTCCCTATGCTGGTTCTGTCTTGAGTCCCCCCCACCTCCCCTCCCCCCAAAAAAAACAAAGGAAAAGTGGGGATTGGGCCTGAGTATAATATATATAGACTTAGAATAGACTACGTGTTGACGATTGAGAAGGAAGAACTGACTGCACAGAGAGAGTGAATAGAGGGGTGGTATGGGGTGGTATACCCAGCAAAGCTTTGTTTATTGAAAATCATATATTCATTGTTGATTATTTTATATGTCAGTTTTAGAAGATATATTAGCACCCCACGTATTATGCTTGAATTATTATATCATGTGCAGTCGAAAGTTATCAAAGAAGGTAGCTTTCATGTTTAATAGCAGGGAATATTTAATTGCAGATGTGAGGGAACCGAAAGGAACCCGGATTAATGAGCCTGAAACGACTGTTTTGATCAATTTTCCGCAAAGTTGGAGGGGGACAAGGAGAAAATTAATGTTTGCTATGCGTGGATTGATATGTGTATTAAGCCACTATCACACGAGCGCTTTTTCCCACAATATATATACTCAACACTGGTCTGGCAGCTTATGAGGTCAACATTTAATCTATATCTGTCACCTAAATTCATCTATCAACAGTCTAGTTTCTGATACCAGTGCAATATATTCCAGATATGTTGCCAGGAAAATGTTGATTTATACATGAAGCAGGAGGCGCTTTTCTCTTATTTAACCGCTTCTCTAAATCTTTTAACTCGCACGAATCTAAGAATTTCTTCTTCAATCGAGTTGTCAACTTGTGGAATGGGCTTCCCCGAGACGTTATAGTCTGCAGCACCGTTGATTCATTTAAATTCCGCCTAGACAAATATCTCGCATCAAACCCGCGACTGACTGCGTTTGTAAATGAATAACTTTATCCTCCCCTCAGTTACTAACCCATATGTCCCCTACTAACTTCCTAGTCCTGCCACGTTAGTGGCAGGGCAGTAGTTCCCTTTCGAATGTTCCCTTACCCACTCTAAACCACTGTTTGGACACTTGATCCTCAGTGTTTTGGAGGACAAGCAGCCTAGAAGGGTCACTAGATCTGTTGTTGCTTGATTTCCTTTGTACTCCTTTGTACTCTACCGCGACGTCTTTTTAACTTTATGCTGGCTACTATTAGACGCTTTTATTCAGTTTAAACAGGGCCTCCAGCAATCAACGGGCTTCGAACTATCTCACTTAACCCTTTCTACTACCACAGATCCTTCTTAAACTGCATAAAATCGTCTTCATATAGCTAGAATACAATTACATAGACGACACCGGTACAGAAAGGGTTAAGTATGCCACAACCGCATCCTATGAAGATGCACACACATAGGCTTCTAACGATATTCTGCACACGTTGGTACAAAGGGCAACATAATTAAGGGGAGGTTTCTAGGTTGTTCCCTAGACCTCCATCAAGCTTAAAATTACACCCTCTAGTCCCTCTTTTAAGCTAAATTTGTACATTTTTCGGTAGAAAAATGTCCCGGCCGAAGGCCGGTTCCTCTTAAATTACAGGCTCGCTATCGCTCGCCAGGAAAAAATCGACCTCTAAATGACACGAAAGGTCTTAAAAGTGACATAAATGAGGTGAAAGGTCCAAACTAATGGGGCGAACGTCTTAAAATCTCAAAAGCAATGGGGCTAAACATGAGGGAGAAAGGGGTAAAGAGAAAAATCCCTCAAGTGGATATCTCCCCTTAACTCTCTCGTGCGTGCATACGCAAAACACATATTCAGGAATAGTGTCCCTAGATGCACGGGTACACAATTTGCGGATTCGATACTTTGGCAATCAATAGAATGAAAACATATACAAAAATCAATAGTCTCTCAAAATTAATAGTTAAACATAATTTGCTATATTGGGCATAACATTTTTATTTTTATTTTATTTGTTTCAGCAAACCATTCCAGGGCTAAGCACAACTCAGCTCTGTCTATTGTCATGGTCCTTTTTGAAGATTTGTTATTTATCCCACGCATTCATATTTAATTAACCCTTTCAAGCTCCAATACGCATTTCTCGTTTTGTTTTCTGGCTAACATTAGACGTTTTTATGCAGATTAGGAAGGGTGTATGGAATTCGGAAGGGTTAATGGAGACACCCCACCCCTATGATTACCAAGGATCCTCCCTAAGCTGTATAAAATCATCTAATGACAACCAGGATAAAGTGTCAAAATGCGTCACGATCTTCAAAGGGTTAATACATTGTGGGGAAGACTGGAGAGATAACAATGGGTAGTTTTTTAAGGGAGCCCACCTTGCTTTTTTCCTCTTTCACTCTCTCTCTCTTTGGCTTGTATCCATTCGGCCCCATTCAGCCTACTGTTTTAGGACGTTTACCCCGATCAAGGTGTTAATATTTTCCTGGCGAGCGATAGCGAGCCAGCATATATATAATTTTGTTTTGACAGCAAGCTAAATTTTTACATTTTTCGATAGAAAAATGTCTCCGGCGAAGCCAGATTTCTTCATACGCTCGCTCGCCAGGAAGAAATCGACACCTGGATGGGGATAAACGTCTTAAAACAGTTGGCTGAATGGGACCGAATGGATACAAGCCAGGGATATAGAGAAAAGGAGAGAAAGATAAACAAAAAAGCCGGTGACCCCCCTTAATGGCCTGAAATATTAATAGTTGGCCGTGATATATAAAAGTCATGTGCGTTCTCAGATGGATTACTGTTCACCTCTGTGGGGTGGAAGTGGAGTGGTTGCATTGAGGCAGTTGGACAAAATTCAAAATAAAGCTATTAGATTAATCAATAACCCTGCAATCACACAGGACCTTCCTACATTATCCATACGAAGAAACGTTGCATCCCTTGCATTATTCTACAGATATTTTCACAGCAATTGTTCCGAGGAACTTGCTTCAATTGTGCCGCCTCTCCACATCTTTCCCCGTAGAACTAGGGCAGCTGAGAGCGCCCATGAATTTACACTTTCTCCTCCACAATGCAGAACTTCTGCTTATCAGAATTCATTTATCCCCAGAGCTACTACTCTTTGGAATTCACTTCCCTCGAATTGCTTTCCACAAACTTACAATCTACAAATGTTTAAATCCAGTTGTTACAAACATGTTATGAATGGAGGATGCCTTTAGGCACATGGACCTTTTTGTTTTATCTGTGTTTTTCCTTCCTCCGTTCATTGTCTCTTAAAAAAACAAAAAAAAACAAAAAATACAATGCTGGCTCGCTATCGCTCGCCAGGAAGAAATCGACACCTGGATGGGGATAAACGTCTTAAAACAGTTGGCTGAATGGGACCGAATGGATACAAGCCAGGGATAAAGAGAAAAGGAGAGAAAGATAAACAAAAAGCCGGTGACCCCCCTTAATGGCCTGAAATATTAAATCACAGTCATGAGGGAATCGAATCAAATCCAGACCACTGATCCCGAAACGCCTGCATTTATGAATTTTCCACTACAATGGTCATAGTGTGATGGGGACACAGAGATTGTGCTTGCTATCAGAGAGAGAGAGAGAGAGAGAGAGAGAGAGAGAGAGAGAGAGAGAGAGAGAGAGAGAGAGAGAGAGAGGGGGGAAGGGGGGGGCAAAGAAATAATAGATTAGTTTCCCATTCCATTTTCTTATGCTCTATTTTCGCTGCCATCCTCTCTTCAACGACTCTACCGCCATCTATGGAGTGAGCGCCTTTCCATTATTGCCAGGCTGGACTTAGAGTAATGGTTTGCTCATAGATTCCCGTCTTAGTATCCAGGAGGTGAGGGAGGAGAGATACGGACGCCATTATGTTGCTAACCGGCCCTGGAGGTGGAACTGTCGAGAGGGAAAGAAGGTAGGCTGGATTAATTTGATAATGTTTTGTATAGTTATTGTTATTTCTCGATGCTGGCTTTATATCCAACGCCGTTAACTCTATGGACGAGTTCAAATTTGTCACGAAATGTACAGTAGACCAATTACCTCTCCTTGACCTGGGATTGCTGTCGGTCTTGCTAAAAGTTAATTGGACATCCGTAAATTGTTCTTTTCCTGAAGGTGCAATGGAATTATAAAATAGGAGTAATTTAGACTAGTCCAAGAGCTTCTGACTAATAAGTAGTAAAGCTTGACACGTAAGTAAATAAAATACCAGTGACTTCATAAAATTACAACAACTCCCTTGGATGTACAGTCATTCGTAAAAATGCTTGAACCTCGCTATTTTCACTACACATTTATGCCTACGGGAAATTGCTTATGAATGCACATTTATATGGATGGATAGAGATGCATACAGAAAACCATAGGGGGTCATCATTTCTTAAGAGTGTGCTAAAGACGTTGATACAGAGTGTACTAACCCGAGTTTCGTCCTTGCAGTTTGCCTCTGGGGCTGGTGATGCCTTGTCCACGGCTCACCTCAGACTACTTGGCTGAGTTCAACGAAGTGATCTGGTATCTATCCGCTCTTCAGGCAAGGTAAGATGGTTAATTGTATTATATTATTGATAAATCTACACCTTCACTACCCCTCTTTTGGCGCTATTCTGTTGGTCCTAATAGGTTAATATTATTTGTAGTAGACTTAATATGGTTCGATGATGCTCGGAAATGTATATTTGACTTTAAATAGATACATTGAAGTATTAATAACCTTCACTAAAGTGAGACTCCTCCGCCGCGGTTTGACGACTGTACCCCTGAAACTCCGTTTTCTGTTAACTCATTTTCTTATGATGCACGATCTTGAAGGTGTTTTTCGCTCTCCCGCAGTACTTTTATAGTGATTTTATGCCTTTTACATAATTATTTATCTGGGGACGGCAGCCCCCAGGTTAGGTTAAGTTGTTAGGTTATGTTAATGACAATATTGTCATCCGAGGAGGCGGGTGATTGGTTTGTTTATGTTAAGCGGCGTCTGCCGCGGTCCGCGAGTGTTTGTCTCGCCGACCCTCATTTTCAATGGAAGCATTAATCTAACATGACATCCTAACTTAACTTGGGGGCTGGTTTCCTCAGACTCCCACAATTCGAACATCAGTAGGGCTTCCTGGATATGGTAAGACTAAAAAAAAAAAAAAAAGACTCAATTTCGAAAGGAAAATAATGAAACACTGGGGGTAGTATAACTGTAGATTTACCGTAAAATGTTATTCAGTTAATAATTTGGTATATCAAAATAGAAAATTAAGTTTTGTCGGAAATCTATACACTTTATGTAGTTATCGCTTTCAAAGGATGCCGTAATTTTATATATATATATATATATATTTTTTTTTTATTTTATTTTTTTTTTTCTATATTCCAACTACTCCCTCTCGGGCATAGGCTGAGAGCCTGTACATTCCACCGCTCAACACGGTGAAGCCCGTGAGGTCTTGTTCCAGTCTGGGGAGTGAGACATGTGAAGCATCTATCATGGCTCGAAGCAGCTCCATCTCTGAAGCGGCTGGTTGCTTCGTTCAAGTGCTTCACCGTCTCACCCTCCAGACTCAGACCCTCACTCTCAGAACGCCACCTATTGAGCAGTGAACTCACTAGGCATTGTCCCCCTGTAACATATTTTGAATATGGGAATATTCATACAGTGTTATTTAATCAGGGAACAATGAGGGTATTTTTTTGGCATTTCGGTGGGCTTTGTGGTAATGCACTGATACTAGGTACAGCGCAAATTCAATTCCAATAATATCTTCCCATTGACATATCGGCATTTGAACCCGGGTCCATTGGATTACCAATCCAGTGGCATGACCACTCCACCACACCTCCCCTTTATTATTAACTCTACGTACATCAATCTTGTTTTCTAACCTGTATTATTTCTTCCTTGCAGGTAGGGAGGCAAAGACCGTTTCACAATTAAGACTACTTTCCTCATTGCTCGGTCAAATGTTCAGATTTGAGCGTAGAAATTTTAACGTAAACTCTGAAAGGACTCTCCCAGTGGCCACAGAAGTATATTTAAGTTTTTTTTGCGTGTTGGGGTATTATGTATTTCTTGTTCGAATTGCGTATTGTTTATATTATCGATTGGCGATCATCTTTGCGAAGGGCTAAAGACGAACGAATATGCGTACTGAAAATGCGATATATTGCGAATATGCGAACTACTGAAAACTAGATGTTAAGCGATGTTATGCCATGTAGTTTTTGTAACTAAGAGCAGTCAAATAATGTCCGCATCTTTTGACTGCTGTTGCCTGTGTAAATGTCCATTGGGAAGGTCATTGCTAAGAAAAGTAGTTATAAAACGTGGTGGTTTGTCTTGTGAAGCCTCCGCGACTTATCACCGTGGTACCTGCGCACGCCAAGGATCAACCCCCATGTCCTGCGCAGCCCATGAGGATAGACCCCAAATCTGCTGCGCATCCAAAGTCTTCGCCTCCAAACAACAACAACAACAACAACAACATACAATACCCAAACTCTCCTGTCGTGAGTGTTGAACCTTTCCCCCATCTTTCTCTCCTCCCGACCAAGCCTTCTTTCCCACTGATTGCATTGCCTGTCTCTTTCTACCCCTGTCCTGTCCCATTATTTAGCTAGGTACTGTACCCTGGATTATAACTTTGGCTTGAGCGGTGACTAATGCTTGTTCTTTAAGGGGAGGTTTTTAGTTTGTTTCCTACTCCTCCAGCAATCTTAAAATTTCACCCCCTTGACCCCCTTTCAAGATAAATTTGTAAATTTTTCGGTACAAAAATGTCCCGGCTGAAAGCCGGTTCCTCTTAAATTACAGGCTCGCTATCGCTCGCCAGGATAAAATCTACACCTAAATGGCACGAAAGGTTTTAAAATTGACAGAAATTGGTTGAAAGTTCTTAAAATCGTCAAAATAATGGGGCGAACGTCTTAACATTAGGAAAACAATGGGGCTAAGCATGAGGGAGAAAGGAGTCAAGAAAAAAATCCCTCAAGTGGATATCTCCCCTTAATTTCCTTCCAGGTACCAGAGCTTCAGTTTGACTTGTGCTCCGGATACTTTCACTGTGTTAAGGGGAGATTTCCACTTGAAGGACTTTTTCTTGACTCCTTTCTCCCTCATGTTTAGCCCCATTGCTTTTCTAATTTTATGACGTTCGCCCCATTATTTTGACGATTTTAAGAACTTTCAACCCATTTCTGTCAAATTTAAGACCTTTCATGCCATTTAGGTGTCGATTTTATCCTGGCGAGCGATAGCGAGCCTGTAATAATATAAGAGGAACCGGCTCTCAGCCGGGTCATTTTTCTACCGAAACATATACAAATTTATCTTGAAAGGGGGTCAAGGGGGTGCAATTTAAAGTTTCATGGAAGTCTAGGAAACACACTAAAAACCTCCCCTTAAAGGAAGGAATGGAAGGGCGCTGAGAGAAATTGTAAAGCGTTCGTAGGAATAGTGTACTTCTAGAGAATGAAGGAGTTTTGGGGTAATTTGCTGTCACTTACTGTTGGGGGTGTGGGTAGGTGCACTCGCTCTAGGGGAATGGAGGTGAGGAGCATAGTGAAGGACTCGTTAGGTATGGTGAAGCTTTAGGGGTAACGTATGGAGCTCTAGGGGTAACGTATGGAGCTCTAGGGGTAACGTATGGAGCTCTAGGGGTAACGTATGGAGCTCTAAGGGTAACGTATGGAGCTCTAGGGGTAAGGTATGGAGCTTTAGGGGTAACGTATGGAGCTCTAGGGGTAACGTATGGAGCTCTAGGGGTAACGTATGGAGCTCTAGGGGTAACGTATGGAGCTCTAGGGGTAACGTATGAAGCTCTCGGGGTAACGTATGGAGCTCTAGGGGTAACGTATGGAGCTCTAGGGGTAACGTATGGAGCTCTAGGGTAACGTATGGAGCTCTAGGGGTAACGTATGGAGCTCTAGGGGTAATGTATGGAGCTCTAGGGGTAACGTATGGAGCTCTAGGGGTAACGTATGGAGCTCTAGGGGTAACGTATGGAGCTCTAGGGGTAACGTATGGAGCTCTAGGGGTAACGTATGAAGCTCTAGGGGTAACGTATGGAGCTCTAGGGGTAACGTATGGAGCTCTAGGGGTAACGTATGGAGCTCTAGGGGTAACGTATGGAGCTCTAGAGGTAACGTATGGAGCTCTAGGGGTAACGTATGAAGCTCTAGGGGTAACGTATGGAGCTCTAGGGTAAGGTATGAAGCTTTAGGGGTAACGTATGGAGCTCTAGGGGTAACGTATGGAGCTCTAGGGGTAACGTATGGAGCTCTAGGGGTAACGTATGGAGCTCTAGGGGTAACGTATGAAGCTCTAGGGGTAACGTATGGAGCTCTAGGGGTAACGTATGGAGCTCTAGGGGTAACGTATGGAGCTCTAGGGGTAACGTATGGAGCTCTAGGGGTAACGTATGGAGCTCTAGGGGTAATGTATGGAGCTCTAGGGGTAACGTATGGAGCTCTAGGGGTAACGTATGGAGCTCTAGGCGTAACGTATCGCGCTCTAGGGTAACGTATGGAGCTCTAGGGGTAACGTATGGAGCTCTAGGGGTAACGTATGGAGCTCTAGGGGTAACGTATGGAGCTCTAGGGGTAACGTATGGAGCTCTAGGGGTAATGTATGGAGCTCTAGGGGTAACGTATGGAGCTCTAGGGGTAACGTATGGAGCTCTAGGGGTAACGTATGGAGCTCTAGGGGTAACGTATGGAGCTCTAGGGGTAACGTATGGAGCTCTAGGGGTAACGTATGGAGCTCTAGGGTAACGTATGGAGCTCTAGGGGTAACGTATGGAGCTCTAGGGGTAACGTATGGAGCTCTAGGGGTAACGTATGGAGCTCTAGGGGTAACGTATGGAGCTCTAGGGGTAACGTATGGAGCTCTAGGGGTAACGTATGGAGCTCTAGGGGTAACGTATGGGGCTCTAGGGGTAACGTATGAGTAGGGGTAACGTATGGAGCTCTAGGGGTAACGTATGGAGCTCTAGGGGTAACGTATGGAGCTCTAGGGGTAACGTATGGAGCTCTAGGGGTAACGTATGGAGCTCTAGGGGTACGGTGGTAGACCTAGATGGGTATAGCAGAGACTCTAGGAATATACAGCTCCAAAGGCATAGCTCTACTGGCTCTAGGGTATGATGATGTTGAGTTAAGGGGGTAGTACTCGCCTTTTATGGACCCCCTTCTCCCTCATGTTTAGCATATTAGTGTTGAGGTTTTATGACGTTCAGCACATTAGTTTGGCGATTTTAGTACCTTTCGCCCCATTTCGATGTCAATTTTACGACCTTTCGTGCCATTTAGGTGTCGATTTTTTTTCCTGGCGAGTGATAGCGAGCCTGTAATTTTAAGAGTAACCGGCCTTTGGCCGGAACATTTTTCTGCCGAAAAATGTACAAATATATCTTAAAGGTGGGTCTAGGGGGTGTTTTTCTAAGTTTGATGTAGGTCTAGCGAGGAAACTAAGAAATAAATAAATACATGAATTTATCGACCAAAAAAAAACGTTCACTAGCCCCTGAAGGCTGAGGGGAGGAGATCTACTAGGGGTATAGTGGTGGACCGCTCTAAGAGTATGATGAAGGAAGTCGAGGGTTTTGGTGATGAGCTTTGTTGTGGTGGTGATGTCGATGTGAGATGGATAAGAGGTCTGGCAGTGTGATGATCTGCTCAGGTGGTGGTGAAGGTGATGAGGTTTGTTGGTGGTGATGTCTGGGAGTTTGATGATGAGCTAGGGGTGGTGGTGAAGGTGATGAGCTTTGGAGGTTTGTTGGTGGTGATGTCTGGGAGTTTGATGATGAGCTAGGGGTGGTGGTGAGGTATGGTGGTGAAGATGATGAGCTTTGGAGGTTTGTTGGTGGTGATGTTTGGAAGTGTGATGATGAGCTAGGGGTGGTGGTGAGCTCTGAAGGTGATGATGAGGTGTGGTGGGGTGATGGCGAGTTCTAGGGTTAAATATGGTGTTGAGTACTGGGTTATAATACTATGGTGGTGGTGGTAGGGTTGGTGGTAGTGATGGTGGTAGAAATTACCTCTTGAGTTTAAGTTAATTCTCCCTTAAGGGGAGATGGGTCGTTTTTATGGTCCCCCTTCTTCCTCATGTTTAGCCCTATTCATTTTCAGATTAAAAGACGTTCGGCCCATTTGTTGGGCGATGTTAAGACTTTTCGACCCATATATTTGTGAATATTAAGACTTTTAGAGTTATTTAGGTGAATTTTCTTCCTGGCGAGCGATAGCGAGCCTGTAAATTAAGAGGAACAGGCCTTTGGCCGGGAAATTTGTCTATCGAAAAATGTATACATTTATCTTGGAGTGTCTTGGTGGATTGGGTTGGTGGGGGGTGGGGGGGGGTTAAGCTCATTAAGGCAGAAGATACAAGAAATTTAAACAATCAGTGTGTGTGTACAATCAGTGTGTGTACAATCAGTGTGTGTACAATCAGTGTGTACAATCAGTGTGTGTACAATCAGTGTGTGTACAATCAGTGTGTGTACAATCAGTGTGTGTACAATCAGTGTGTGTACAATCAGTGTGTACAATCAGTGTGTGTACAATCAGTGTGTGTACAATCAGTGTGTGTACAACAATCAGTGTGTGTACAATCAGTGTGTGTACAATCAGTGTGTGTACAATCAGTGTGTGTACAATCAGTGTGTACAATCAGTGTGTGTACAATCAGTGTGTGTACAATCAGTGTGTACAATCAGTGTGTGTACAATCAGTGTGTGTACAATCAGTGTGTACAATCAGTGTGTGTACAATCAGTGTGTGTACAATCAGTGTATGTACAACAATCAGTGTGTGTACAATCAGTGTGTGTACAACAATCAGTGTGTGTACAATCAGTGTGTGTACAACAGTGTGTGTACAACAATCAGTGTGTGTACAACAATCAGTGTGTGTACAATCAGTGTGTGTACAACAATCAGTGTGTGTACAATTATTCTAATATATACAGTACACTTGGATAAAGAAGTATCTGCACCCCTACGCTGATCATCTGGTGTGTACAGCTCGGTGGGGTTGGCACCTTTACCCTGCAGCTATATCAATGTGTCAGGGAGGATCGTCTCTGACACGTTGATATACCTGCAGGCAGAGGTACCAACCCTACCGAGCTGTACACATCAGATGATCAGGGTAGGGGTGCAGATACTTCTTTGAGCGAGTGTACATTGCCTATATTAATGGCTTCTGATATGTAGTCATGAAAGTGAAGATATTTTTATATGCACCCTCTACCAGCAAAGGCAATTGGCTTCAGGTTTCTTCACCTATCGTTTTGCAATATAGTTCCTCTCCAATTCTCCACATATGACTGAGAATAAACCTAATACGAACTTTGTGTTTGTATATTTCATTTATTCTATATATACTTGTTAAAACAAATTAATTGCATGATCCTTAATACCTTGAATACGATGACGTCAAATTGGAAATATTCTAGCTTATACTAGATTTTTTTGTTTTTAATTGGCTGGTTATTTCTCAATTGAATATACTCGTCAAATAAGAGACAGAATTAGATTATAATAAAATTAATCACATTGAAGAGGTTAAGTACTTTACAATTGACAACAAAGGAAAACAAGCAACAGTTGACGCACTGATCTTCATTATACTTTTTGTGTAATATTGAGAAATTAAAAATTGGGAAAGAATGAATGAGGCGATGCTACCTTGAAGTGTAAACAGGTTGGCTGTAAAACAAATGTATTCGCTGTTAGTAGGCGATAATTCATGACCTTTATCCTCTGTAATTCAAAAAGGGCTAGAGCAATTACTTTGCTGTAAATGTCCACATCTAATCTTTGACTGACTCTTCCCGAATGGTAGATATATTAGCTCGATTACTCTAGTCGTTTTTGAGTTACAGAGGTTAGAGGTCATGATTTCTCGCCTACTTACAGCGAATAGGCTATAGATTTTGGCCGCCACACACGACTGGCTCAACATGCCAGAACAAACAGTTTACTGGCTAATTTGAATATGTACAAGTGGTTTAACCCATCCAATCCCAGTGACGGCTACCAGCCATCAGTAGATAAGTCACTCCCCAGGCCCAGCGACGGCTGGGAGTCGTCAGTAATGTACTTTCCTTGTATCTGCCTGTATCAGGCTGGGCCTGGTACCACGACCGTTTGACCACTGCTCTCGATATGGCAACACTTCTCAGCTTATATACAACCCTCTGAAGACTGAAAGAGCAAGGGACTGGAGTTATCGCAGAGAGGCTCAAGTCCTGACGTTATTCTTGACTTACAATGTGCTGGCTTAACCCTCTCACATCCTGACGCGATTTTTGAGCCTATTAGGGATACTTTAAAGCCTTTGTTACCGTCAGGGGTATCTATAAACCTTTAGTTTGTTTACTTCAACCTCTGCAGTTGTCTTTGAGTTAGCTGTGGGCAGAAAACTAATTTTGGAGAGGTAATTATAACAGTGAGAGTAATCTATTTCTTATTGCTAATCTGGCAACCTCTGCGTCCTATGGTCGTGAGAGGGTTAATAATCCAATAAGGTTGATAGCCTCTAAAGTCCTATTTTAACTAAATTTTAACTAGGCCTAACTGAAAGAGCTAGGCTTCCTTCATCTCTTGAGGTGGAAGGTTGTTCTATCTTGCCATTTTGGCCACATTGCCTGGGACTGAGGGGAACTTTTATTACTGTATCCTACGGTACAGTAGGGGTTAAAGGGGTCACCTGCTTTCTGTTATCTCCTTTTCTCTCTGTCTATGGCTTGTATCCATTCGGCCCCATTCAGCCTACTGTTTTAAGACTTTTATCCCCATCCAGGTGTCAATTTTTTTCCTGGCGACCGATAGCGAGTCAGTATATTATTAAAAATATTTTTGCCAGCAGGCTAGATCTGTACATTTTTCGATAGAAAAATTTCTCCGGCGAAGCCGGATTTCTTCATACAATGCTGGCTCGCAAAATTGGACACCTGGATGGGGATAAACGTCTTAAAACAGTAGGCTGAATGTGGCCGAATGGATACAAGCCAGAGAAAGAGAGAAAAGGAGAGAAAAATGCAGGTCATCCCCCTTAATGGCTTGTGCAAGGCTGTGAAACTTGCACAAATCGTCAAACTACACACATACACACGCTCAGCTTGCCTGTGTGGAATTAACACGTGACAGGCCTAACTGAACGTGCTAGGCCGCATTGACAATGTTGAATCATGACACATCAATGAAAGAAATACATCGAAATAACCTTTCTTCTTTTAAAAATGAAGGAGGTGTTAAATACTGTTTTTATAAATTATCAGTCAGTCATTTTACACATCCCCCCCGCGAACTCGGTTAAGGGGAGGTTTTAGTTGATTTCCTAGACTTCCATCAAGCTTAAAATTACTCCCCCTTGACCCCCTTTCAAGATAATTTTTTAAATTTTTCGGTAGAAAAATGTCCCGGCCGAAGGCCGGTTCCCCTTAAATTACAGGCTCGCTATCGCTCGCCAGGAAAAAATCGACACCTAAATGGCACGAATGGTCTTAAAATTGACAGAAATGGGGTCGAGGGTTCTTAAAATCGACCAACTAATGGAGCAAACGTCTTAAAATCTCAAAAACAATGGGGCTAGACATGAGGGAGAAAGGGGTAAAAAAAAAGTCCCTCAAGTGGAAATCTCCCCTTAAGTGATACAACTTTAATCGTCGGGTTCCAGGACAAAGATATCGTATTACGTAGCCGAGTTGGCGGGGGAATGTGTCAAATAGTCATGGTTGAAGTCTAAAAATATCGCCACGTGTACAAAGGCATAGTATGGCCGAGTGGAAACGGTGCCCAACTCTCACAAATATACCTGGTATGAGTGGGATCGAATCCTGGTCAGGATACCTCTCTCCAACCAGTACTGTCTTTGTTTTAGCAACTGAAATATGTTATTTGGAGACAATACTCGTCATTCAGCTAGAAGTAGACGTATCTAGCTCAAAGCCACCAAGTGCAAAAATGTACCACAGACTCTGCTCACTATCAGATATTTCACATAATCTGGGTTGGGTCCGTTTTAAGGGTGTAGTGGTTATAATTTGCTCTGTTTATTTATGTATTTACATATTTTATGGGGCCCTCACTAAACCTTCATCGAGCTTAGAAGAAAAAAAACCTAGACCCCCCTTCAAGATATATATATATATATATATATATATATATATATATATATATATATATATATATATATCCAGGCTTCATATCTCAACATAGATTGATCCAATAACTCCTCGTTAGCACGTCAGTCCACCAACACAATTTTCGTGAACTTTTATTTTCTTCTTTCTCGCTACCAGGCTATTTTTTCTTCCCCCTATTTTATGTACACATAGTGCCGTGTACGTACGTGTACGTACTTCCCATTCACAGTTGATTCGAGAACGAGAGAGAGAGAGAGGCTTACAATTAATATGTTTGCTTTAATATTTACATACTAGTTCTTGTATGCATTTAAATATATTATTATTATTATTTTTCACCTGTAAGAACAAATCAGTCCCATTCATTAATGTTAAAAAAAAACATGTTTAACCCTTTTCTTGCGGTGGCTTGTGTAGGTATGCCCTGGCGGCTATTTTCTCGCTAATTCCGCTCAATATTCGTCACCCTAGCGCCATATCTGTAGCCCTGAGCGAACTGGAACGACTGGGTCAACCCTCCCTATAACAGTCCCCATAACCTCGGCACACCACCCAGGTAAATTGATCAATACTTTGCTGGTTTTGATGTTGAAAGCTGACTCCCCACATTACACTCGCAAGCAAACACATAATTTTGTTGTTCATTTCCACTCGCGATAACTCTGTGATATTTACAGTTCATTTATCATGTTTTGTGTTTACAAGACAGTATGAGTTGTTAAAATGATGAAATGAACCTCATATTTGTACCTGGTAAACTGCTGTCAAAATTTCATAGATTTCCAGCTTTTAAAACGCCTTTTCTTTGTACATGCATCCTTCCTCAACCAATGCACTAAGTACACTGATAAAATAATGGGTGGCAAGCTTAGAACCTCCTGAAAACATCTGGCGACAAGCAAGGCCCGGGTTGGTGCAACCAACTCAGCTGGTAATTCATATTAGTTTTCACCAACCCACCAATTAATTTACAAATAAACCTAACTAATGAAATCAATGAAAGTAATGAATACATGTGGTACTCTAAGGAATCGAACCTAGGATACTCACACCGAAATTCCGCACACTAAGCATTACGCTATCAAGACAGTTTACGTCACCCGCATTATAGCCCTTTTCTACATAGGACGTATATGTATATCGGCTGCAGTGATTGGGTTAATATGGCTTAGTTTTCCGATATGGTTATTTCTATATTTATAAGAGGGTCTTCCTTCAATAGAGGATCAAGTAAGATACATGTGCCATAATATTATATTTCTGTATTATAATCTTGGATCAATTATATTTGTATAGATTGACGTATAACATGTGAAGGTATACAGTTCTAGATGCACAATACAAATATCTGTTTCATATTTCAATAAAAACTGATCCAATAACTCCTCGTTAGCTCGCCTGTCCACTAACACGATGTACAGTCGCGCTAATAAGTGATGTCGCGGCACCAAATATGTTTTGATCAATAATTGGTATCAGCACTATTCAAGCATTAATTCGTCGTTTCGAATGAGATATAAAAAAACTATTATTATCATTACACACCATTCTCAACATCTGACAGACATTAATACAGCACAGAGCAAGCCAAACGCAATGACAGCTGGGACATGACTTATTAGCGCGACTGTACATCCACTTTTATTCTGCCCATTCCTGCTTCCAGGGTATTTTTGTTAAACAACTCTGTCAATCGTTTCGTTTCACTCTTAATTCTTTGCACATAGAATTAGATTATCTGGTAAGTGCTCAATTGAGTCAAACACCTTTTCATCACAATTATCTTTTCCACAGCTGCTGCATTCCCTACCTACCTACCTACCTATCTCTCTCTCTCTCTCTCTCTCTCTCTCTCTCTCTCTCTCTCTCTCTCTCTCTCTCTCTCTCTCTCTCTATCTATCTATCTACTCAGGCCCAATCCTCACTTTTCCTTTTTTTTTTTGCATTCCCTACATTATGAAATCCCTGTACCTCACTATTATAATTTTCTCTGAAACTGGTGATGCAACTATACACATTGCTTAAGGGGACCGGCCTGTTTTTGTTTTCTTTCTGGGTAGTAACCATTCGACCCTATTCAGCCTACTGTTTTAATACGCTTATCCTCATCCAGGTGTCGATTTGAACCTGGCCAGGAGATAGCGAGGCAAAATATTTGTTTAATATGTTTTGACAGCAGGCTACATTTGCACATATTTGGATAGAAAAAAAATTCCGGCGAAGACGGATTTCTCCATACAATGCTGGCTCGCTATCGCTCGCCAGAAATAAACTGACACCTGGATGGGGATAAACGTCTTAAAACAGTAGGCTGAATGGGGCCGAATGGATACAAGCCAGAGAAAGATAGAAAAGGAGAAAACAAAAAATCAGGTCAGGAGGTGTGGTGGAGTGGTCATGCCACTGGATTGGTAATCCAATGGACCCGGGTTCAAATCCCGATATGTCAATGGGAAGATATTATTGGGATTGAATTTGTGCTGTACCTAGTATCAGTGCATTACCACAAAGCCCACCGAAATGCCAAAAAAATACCCTCGTTGTTCCCTGATTAAATAACACTGTATGAATATTCCCATATTCAAAATATGTTACAGGGGGACAATGCCTAGTGAGTTCACTGCTCAATAGGTGGCGTTCTGAGAGTGAGGGTCTGAGTCTGGAGGGTGAGACGGTGAAGCACTTGAGCGAAGCAACCGGCCGCTTCAGAGATGGAGCTGCTTCGAGCCATGATGGATGCTTCGCATGTCTCACTCCCCAGACTGGAACAAGACCTCACGGGCTTCACCGTGTTGGGCGGTGGAATGTACAGGCTCTCAGCCTATGCCCGAGAGGGAGTAGTTGGAATATAGAAAAAAAAAAAAAAAAAAAAAAAAAAAAAAACATAACAATTATTGATCGCTTAAACTTCCTAATTCAATCTCCGTTCATTTCAGGAGCTTATTGTATTACAAAGTAATTTCAAAGTAATACAATATTATGTTGTGAATATATACGAAACACGAGCTGAATATTGCGTTCGACACTCAAATGACATACAAAATCAAAATTAAAAATGTTTTATGATTTTTTTTTTGTTTTTTGGGTTCAGCAATCAACTGAGTCAATCCACTGCCCTTTGACCGACTACCCGGTGTATAGTTAATGAAAGCGGTTAAATCAAACTTCACTATTTTTTTGTTTTAATTCTAGCAAAACCGTATATATATTCAAATGACAAATGCACAGTACTAAAATACAATTTATCACAATTTGTTTTTAATTGGACTGTTCTCGCATAGTGTAAGCCAAATGAACAATAAACATGACATTCATAGTGTAAGCCAAATGAACAATAAACATGACATTCATAGTGTAAGCCAAATGAACAATAAACATGACATTCATAGTGTAAGCCAAATGAACAATAAACATGACATTCATAGTGTAAGCCAAATGAACAATAAACATGACATTCATAGTGTAAGCCAAATGAACAATAAACATGACATTCATAGTGTAAGCCAAATGAACAATAAACATGACATTCATAGTGTAAGCCAAATGAACAATAAACATGACATTCATAGTGTAAGCCAAATGAACAATAAACATGACATTCATAGTGTAAGCCAAAATGAACAATAAACATGACATTCATAGTGTAAGCCAAATGAACAATAAACATGACATTCATAGTGTAAGCCAAATGAACAATAAACATGACATTCATAGTGTAAGCCAAATGAACAATAAACATGACATTCATAGTGTAAGCCAAATGAACAATAAACATGACATTCATAGTGTAAGCCAAATGAACAATAAACATGACATTCATAGTGTAAGCCAAATGAACAATAAACATGACATTCATAGTGTAAGCCAAATGAACAATAAACATGACATTCATTCTCGTGTATAAATGCCGTGACATTTGATCCTTTGCCCTGTATCTAAATTATTCATCAACTTATGCGAATATAATGGAGATTCGTATTATAAGCCTCTTATCTTTAACTATACTTTCCTGACCTGATAAATATTTAGGAATAATACTTCTCAAACAACGAGAACACCATTTTATATACCGTTCATGTGACATTATTAACCCCTTTTGTACCACGACGTCTTTTTAACTTTATTCTGGCTACTATTGACGATTTTATTCAGTTTTAAAAGGGCCTCTAGCAATTAACTGGCTTCGCCCTATTTATGTCACTTTTAAGACCTTTCGTACCATTTAGGTGTCGATTTTTTCCTGGCGAGCGATAGCGAGCCTGTAATTTAAGAGGAATCGGCCTTCGGCCGGGACATTTTTCTACCGAAAAATGTACAAATTTATCTTGAAAGGGGTTCAAGGGGGTGTAATTTCAAGTTTGATGGAAGTCTAAGAAACACACTAAAAACCTCCCTTAAGGACTACTAACAAACGTCAACATTCTGGAGATTAGATGTAAGTAACATCCCGTTCTTAACATTAATAATCATTCATCAATTACAAACCCCAATGTACTTGAATAAACTAATGAAAGCATATGATCCTCCCGGGATTCGAACTCGGGACATCACACTCCGAACATAAGCACCTAAACCATTACACCACCAACACAGTTAAATACACGATCACGATTAACCCCTTCAGACTCTTATGACGCAGAGGTTGCCAGATTAGCAATAAGAAGTAGAGTTCTCTCACTCTTATAATTAACTCTCCAAAATTAGTTTTCTGCCCACAGCTAACTCAAAGACAACTGCAGAGGTTGAAGTAACTAAACTAAAGGATTCTAAATACCCCTGATGGTAACAAAGGCTTTAAAGTAACCCCAATAGGCTCAAAATTGCGTCAAGAACGTGAGAGGGTTAATATCTTTTAAAGTTGTGGAGCACGAATGTAATGAAAAGGACGTAAAGATCGCTATTTGGTGCCTCGTTAACAATAGACAATTTAAAAACAAATATATTATTAATCTTAACTTACCCAAAATGATTTAGTTGCGCTAAGTACTGTAAGGTTAAGGGGAGGTATTTAGTTTGTTCCCTACTTTTTCATCAAGCTTAAAATTACACCCCCTAGACCCCCTTTCAAGATAAATTTGTACATTTTTCGGTAGAAAAATTTCCCGGCCGGAGGCCGGTTGCTCTTAAATTACAGGCTCGCTATCGCTCGCCAGGAAAAAATCGACACCTAAATGGGACGAAAGGTCTTAAAAGTGACATATTTGGTGAAAGTTCTTAAAATCGCCAAAGTAATGGGGCGAACGTCTTAAAATTTCAAAAGCAATGGGGCTAAGCATGAGGGAGAAGGGGGTAAAGAAAAAAATCCCTTAAGTGGAAATCTTCCCTTAACACCGGTATCGCACGAGCGCGTTTTCACTCAACATTTATCCTCAACACTGGTCTAGCAGCTTATGAGGTCAACATTAGATATTTGTCTGTTACCAAAATTCATCTATCATCAGTCTAGTTTCCGAGATCAGCACAAAATAATCCAGAAATGTTGCCAGAAAAATGTTGATCATCGAATGCTGACTATAAAAGCGTGTTCTCGTGTGATACCGACTTAAGTAAAAACTCTAATAAAATTATATTCACAAATCTAATGAAAAGGACGACAATCGAACATTGTCATGCTGATATTACAACCTCTACGGTGACTTGTTTTCTGCTCGTCCATATCAAATTTTGTTTTTAATAAAGTTTCATTACATACCCTAATTACCCACACCTGACCATAAGACAGCTAGTCATGGCTAGTCATGATAGTAATGAATTGGAATATTATATTAAATCAGTTATGTTAGACTAGGTTTTTTAATATATGGCAGTGCTTGATAGCGAAGTGGTCTGGTAGCGAAATTTGTGACCTTTTTAAATCAGTTATGTTAGACTAGGTTTTTAATATATGGCAGTGCTTGATAGCGAAGTGGTCTGGTAGCGAAATTTGTGACCTTTTTAAATCAGTTATGTTAGACTAGGTTTTTTAATATATGGCAGTGCTTGATAGCGAAGTGGTCTGGTAGCGAAATGTGTGACCTTTTTAAATTAGTTATGTTAGACTAGGTTTTTTAATATATGGCAGTGCTTGATAGTGAAGTGGTCTGGTAGCGAAACATGTGACCTTTATAAAGAGAGTGACGTTGTAGGCTGGCAGTAAATCCCCCAGAGTTCAAATAGACGCCCAGAGAGAAAAGTAATTAAGACTTTTCCGACGCTCACTCCAACTCTGTTCACGGAATTAAGGGGGCTCACCGACTTGTTTTTTATATTTCTCTCCTTTTCTCTACATTCGGCCCCATTCAGCCAACTGTTTTAAGACGTTTATCCCCATCCAGGTGTCGATTTCTTCCTGGCGAGCGAAAGCGAGCCAGCATTGTATGGAGAAATCCGGCTTCGCCGGAGAAATTTTTCTATCGAAAAATGTACAAATTTAGCTTTCTGTAAAACAAAAAATATATATATATGCTGGCTCGCTACCGCTCGCCAGGAAAATATTGACACCTGGATGGGGGTAAACGTCTTAAAACAGTAGGCTGAATGGGGCCGAATGGATACAAGCTAAAGAGAGAAGGAGAGAAAGAGAAAAAAAGCGAGGTCGGGTCCCTTAAGACTTTTCCGACGCTCGCTCCAACTCTGTTCAGGAAATGAATTACCCAGTGTAGAATCTCAAAGGTGTTTGCAAAGTAAGATGTTCAGAATGACGTTGGGAATATACACTGTAATTGACGTTGGGAATATACACTGTAATTGACGTTGAGAATATACACTGTAATTGACGTTGAGAATATACACTGTAATTGACGTTGGGAATATACACTGTAATTGACGTTGAGAATATACACTGTAATTGACGTTGAGAATATACACTGTAATTGACGTTGGGAATATACACTGTAATTGACGTTGAGAATATACACTGTAATTGACGTTGAGAATATACACTGTAATTGACGTTGGGAATATACACTGTAATTGACGTTGAGAATATACACTGTAATTGACGTTGGGAATATACACTGTAATTGACGTTGGGAATATACACTGTAATTGACGTTGGGAATATACACTGTAATTGACGTTGAGAATATACACTGTAATTGACGTTGAGAATATACACTGTAATTGACGTTGAGAATATACACTGTAATTGACGTTGAGAATATACACTGTAATTGACGTTGAGAATATACACTGTAATTGACGTTGAGAATATACACTGTAATTGACGTTGAGAATATACACTGTAATTGACGTTGGGAATATACACTGTAATTGAAGCGAGGCGAATAGTTATAAAAATCGTGTTATATATAGAGCAAATGAAATATTGTTTTAATTAGGCTCTTAAAACACGTGATCTGACTCTTTCATAAGTAACAGATTATTTGGTTTACGTGCATGAAGGAGACAAAAGGCAGAGCTGACTGTAACAAGTGCCTCCCCCAAAGTTGAGAGAGTGATAGAGAGCCAATTTCACGGTACGTTAGAGTCAAAATATTTGGACACACAGAGCTTGAAACAGTTTAATTCATAGGATGAGAGAAAGAGTTTCTACTAACGGGGAGAAGCTAAGAAGTATATTAATACGATAACATTACATGGCACGATATATAATATATATATTTTTTTTTATGTGAGTGAGGGAGACAAATGGCAGAACTGCCTGTAGCGAGTACCTCCCCCATATATAAAAGAGTGATAGGGCCAAACTCAAGGGACGTTCGAGCCAAAATGCCTGGACACACGGAGTTTGAAGCAACACCACAACAACACTTATTTATTTACAAATATATATGGTTTCACATAAAACACAATGATATATCAAATACATAGAAGTCATATTCAAGTTCACAAGAGAAACAGGAAATTATAATTTGCTTTAGTTAATGCTCTAAATGCGCGCGCGCGTTTACTCTTCACAAGAGATTGTAATACGCTACGAAAACGTGCGAATAATGTTTTTTGGAATTATGGCCTTCTTTCATGCTTTTGACTAGGATGAGTGTTGATGGTGCAGGGTCTTGTTGCAATTGTTATTGCCAATTACGTATGCTGGAGATGCATTTCTTTACACCCGCAGATGAAATTAGAAAAACATATGTGATAAACATGGTCATTATAAATTCCTGGGGTAAATATGAGTTAAAGTTTACAGGGAACCTATAAGTAACTTACTTTAAATGTTGTAGAGTAAGATAGATAGCTCAAAGATAGTTGTAGGGATAGTTAGAAGCTATATAGTGGCCCTAAGAGAAATACATTTAGGTTGACTTACCTACAATACGGTGATTAGAGGAGTGGTGCGAAGTAGGCGTTTTTGAGAGCGTCTTCAGAGCGATTCTGATTTTGTTTAGTTTGGACCCACACGGTTTGACTTGACGCATTTGCAGAGATAATTAATATCCTATTCATTAATCCGTCATTCAACTACAAATGTATTCCGCTTTAATCATAATGATAACCCGATATATTTGTGGTTATTTACCCATTGGCTGTGGGGACCATTCTGGAACACCATGGCAATTTATAGCATTTTACAGGCTCTTAAAACCTGTGGAGACGAGTGCGAGTGAGCGGGAGCACGGCAGGCCCCTATCCGCTCTACAGCCAGGCGGCCGGGTCACTGAAGGATATCAGCCATGTCTCGCTAGACATATGCAGCGCTGCCAAAGGCAAATGTAGCACGATATTAATCATTATTAGCGAATATTTGCCGATGTCTATGGTAGCGCTGCGGATGAACCCTGCGAGCTACAAAGCTCGTTCTAGTGTAATTTAGAAGCTATTTTCTTCTAGTTTTGGCTGAATTACATTTAATTTAATTCTGACACTTGCTTAATTATTCAGGGGTGCCTGAATGAGCCCTACTATAGCGGAAGTATGCCCGCACCGTAAGTTTTTTTGTTTCTATATTCCAACTACTCTCTCTCGGGCATAGGCTGTGAGCCTGTACATTCTACCGCTCAACATTTTCTTTTGTACTTTGTACTAACACGGTGAAGCCTGTGAGGTCTCGTTTCAGTTTAGGGAGTGAAACATGTGAAGCACCCACTCACGACTCAAAACAGCCCCATCTCTGAAGCTGCTTCGTCTTATGTGCTTCACTGTATCACCCTTTAGACTCAGATCCTCACTCTCAGAACGTCACCTATTGAGCAATTAACTCACTAGGCATTGACCCCCTGTAGCATATTTTGAATATGGGAATATCCATACAGTGCTATTTAATATCATGAGGTTTGGCATTTCGGTGGGCTTTGTAGTAATGCACTGATACTAGGTACAGCACAAATTCCATCGAATAGTATCTTCCCATTGACATATCGGGATTCGAACCCAGGTTCAATGGATTACCAGTCCGGTGGCAAGACCACTCCACCACACCTCCCCCAAATATATATATATATATATATACTGTATATATATTTATATATATATATATATATATATATATATATATATATATATATATGTTAGTATAGCCAGGTAATAGATTCTCTTTTAAACAGACGAGGTTAAAGGCAACAGCAGTTTCAGCATTCAAGATTTTATTGTTACAGCTTTCAATAGTTCTAACAATTTTCCTCTGGGGTTCAGAGATGAGGTACAACAGGTTAGCAAAATTCATGGTGGATCCAACGTTTCACAAGTAAACATCTTGCTTCTTCAGGGAATGGACAGGTAATGATTAGAATAAGGACAAAGCAACATATTTATACAAAATTCGAGGATCAAGAATAGGTAGGTGGGCGGAGCTACTGGGTGTGGGGTGGCTGTTCATTGGTGGAAGGCAGTCTATTCGCGAGATGGGCACTAAATCTTATCGGTGGTTGGTTGTTGGCTGTGGGTGGCTGTGATTGGTTGGTGTTGTCAGTTGTGTGCTGAGCGCGGAAAGGTAAGGGAGGGGGGCACAGGGCGAGAGGAAGGGGGCAGTATGCCTGTAGCGCTTGCCTGAAGGAAGAATTTGAAGGTCTTGTGTTTGGTTGTTGATGCTGGGGTTGAGCGTTTGGATGTATAGAGCTTCTAAAATAGCTAGTCTTCTGGGGTCTGATTCTTTGTCGAGTATGGTAGTTTGTTTGTCTAGGTCGGCGCGAGTTAGGGCAAGATGGTGGGGGGCTTGATAGTGATCTTTTATAGCGCCAGATTGAAGGTGGAGGGTTAGTCGACGGGAAAGGCGAGTCAGTGTCATTCCAACATAAGATAGGGGTCCACAGTCCCCAGAGGTGCAAATATGCTGGTATATCACATGATCGTCTTTCGGTTGGTTGGTGGAAATGGGGCGGTTACGGAGGATAAGGTTGGAGGTCTTAGGAGATTTGTAGTAAATAATTCGTTTGATTTTATTGTCAGGGTTGGTGGGGAGGACGTTTTTGTGAATTATTTCTTTAATAATGGATTCCTCTGTTGTGTGGTCGGAAGATATGTAGTTTCTGTAGAAAAATGTAATATCATTGGCCGGGTTGGTGCTAGGGGGGTCTTGTTTGTACCATTTTTCTAGGTGGTGGTTGATGGCATTGGTGACGTCAGTGTTGGAATACCCATTGTTGACTAGGACCTTGAATGCTGAAACTGCTGTTGCCTTTAACCTCGTCTGTTTAAAAGAGAATATATATATATATATATATATATATATATATATTTATATATAATTTCTTCAAACAATATCAAGGAGGACAGCCCTACACCTTATACTCTTTAAACGACATCAAGGAGGACAACCCTACACCTTATACTCTTTAAACGATATCAAGGAGGACAGCCCTACACCTTATACTCTTTAAACGATATCAA
Organism: Paralithodes platypus; assembly: GCA_032716605.1. Classification (NCBI taxonomy): domain Eukaryota; kingdom Metazoa; phylum Arthropoda; class Malacostraca; order Decapoda; family Lithodidae; genus Paralithodes; species Paralithodes platypus. The sequence continues at coordinate 29,589,864 of CM064549.1, read as the reverse complement.
GGAGGACAGCCCTACACCTTATACTCTTTAAACGATATCAAGGAGGACAGCCCTACACCTTATACTCTTTAAACGATATCAAGGAGGACAGCCCTACACCTTATACTCTTTAAACGATATCAAGGAGGACAGCCCTACACCTTATACTCTTTAAACGATATCAAGGAGGACAGCCCTACACCTTATACTCTTTAAACGATATCAAGGAGGACAGCCCTACACCTTATACTCTTTAAACGATATCAAGGAGGACAGCCCTACACCTTATACTCTTTAAACGATATCAAGGAGGACAGCCCTACACCTTATACTCTTTAAACGATATCAAGGAGGACAACCCTACACCTTATACTCTTTAAACGATATCAAGGAGGACAGCCCTACACCTTATACTCTTTAAACGATATCAAGGAGGACAGCCCTACACCTTATACTCTTTAAACGATATCAAGGAGGACAGCCCTACACCTTATACTCTTTAAACGATATCAAGGAGGACAGCCCTACACCTTATACTCTTTTACTTTGCTCTTTCTTTCCTTCTTTACTTTTCTCTAATCCTTAGAGAGATCCAGAATAAAAGGATGATTACCGTCATCATACTGAAAGGCTTAAAGGGAGCCCACCTCGGTTTTTTGTTTATCTTTCTCTCCCTCTCTTTGCCTTGTATCCATTCGGCCCCATTTAGCCTACTGTTTTAAAACGTTTACCCCCATCCAGGTGTCAATATTTTCTTGGTGAGCGGTAGCAAACCAGCATATAAATATATATATTTGTTTACAGTAAGCTAAATTTGTACATTATTCGATAGAAAAAAAATCTCCGGCGAAGCCGGATTTCTTCATATAATGATGGCTCGCTATCGCTCGCCAGGAAGAAATCGACACCTGGATGGGGATAAACGTCTTAAAACAGTTGGCTGAATGGGGCCAAATGGATACAAGCCAGAGAAAGAGAGAAATAGAGATGAAGATTAAAAAAAAAGCAGGTGACCCCCCTTAACAACGTCGTGCATGAAGTGCTCTTGTAAGACCACTGGAGGATAAACAGAAAAACAAAAGGTATGTTTATAAATGATATGTTGTAAGCCAGAAGGAACATAACCCTCTCCGACATATGATATGCTGTAAGCCAGAAGGAACATAACCCTCTCCGACATATGATATGCTGTAAGCCAGAAGGAACATAACCCTCTCCGACATATGATATGCTGTAAGCCAGAAGGAACATAACCCTCTCCGACATATGATATGCTGTAAGCCAGAAGGAACATAACCCTCTCCGACATTTGATATGCTGTAAGCCAGAAGGAACATAACCCTCTCCGACATATGATATGCTGTAAGCCAGAAGGAACATAACCCTCTCCGACATATGATATGCTGTAAGCCAGAAGGAACATAATCGGTGCTCGCAGATTCGGCCGCGAAGTTACCTACTTGTCTTACCAATGAACTGAAACTTACATACATTTTGTCGGAGTAGAATGTGAGGCAAAATGTATCTACGCATTATTTGTGAATATTTACAAAACATATTGTCCCCTTCTATACCGGTGACGTATTTTACATTTGATATCAGCTAAATTTAGGGCATTTTTATGAAGCTTTTGAAGGATATATGGCAACTAAAAGGATTAGTTCAGACAGTCTGTAGCCTTTTAATTGGTAGACGTCCTTCCTAAGCCGAATAAAATTGTCTAAATATAGCTGAAATCAAATATAGAATTAGTCGCCGGTACAGAAGGGGTTAATGGGTCAGTTACTGGATGAAAGAGCTTGGTTGATAAATTTCAATTCACGATGTAATATGTGAAATTAATTGTATAATAGAAATCTGAACAAATTACTTTTCTAATGAGCAGGACTTGATGAAGAACATATTTTGATCAGTCAAGTATATTTCAGATTATTATTAATTGAAGCTTTAATTAATTATTTAATGTGTTGCTCTAAATAATCAAATTGTAACCTGCCGTGTATAACGAGTACATTTATAATTAGGGTATTGTTTTTTTAATTGTTTTTTAGTAAATTGATAACAATGGGAAATGAGTGCTAGGGAATGGATATGTATGTATGTATGTATATAGCCTACTCAGGCCCAATCCCCACTTTTTTTTCTTTTTTAATTTGGGGGGGGGGGAGGGGTCTCAAGACAGAGCCCGAGTAGGGACAACATAACAGAAAACAATGAACACACAAAAACAAGATACAAATTTACACACATCTAGGTCACCCAGGAAAAGACCCAGAGACCAGGGTCACCAAGGTCCCTCCAGCATTCCCCCGGCCCCCGACCACCCGCAGTTAAAGAAGAGTTTCACATTACTTTAGCAATTACTGCACTCCTCCACTTCGGTTCAATTAAGTACCGAACAAGTTTAGCTAAATTGGGGTCATGGCAATTCTCCGTGGCAATGCCATCAATGATAGTGTAGCATGAACATGAATAGACATTCTCTTAAATACTAAAGATATATATATATATTTTTTTTTTACTTTTTATTGTTTTTTTACTGATTGTTTCAGTGATGTATAATCTGGTCTCAGTTTTATGTTCATAGACCGAAAGTGCTGTCATTTAAATGTGGTGGGTGGGCTTCTTTCTTAGGGAGCAATATAAAGGAATATTCTAGTACCTCTTCAACACTCGCATCTACCTCTCTTCAACACTCTAGTACCTCTTCAACACTCGCATCTACCTCTCTTCAACACTCGCACCTACCTCTCTTCAACACTCTAGTACCTCTTCAACACTCGCATCTACCTCTCTTCAACACTCTAGTACCTCTTCAACACTCGCATCTACCTCTCTTCAACGCTCTAGTACCTCTTCAACACTCGCATCTACCTCTCTTCAACACTCTAGTACCTCTTCAACACTCTAGTACCTCTTCAACACTCGCATCTACCTCTCTTCAACACTCTAGTACCTCTTCAACACTCTAGTACCTCTTCAACACTCGCATCTACCTCTCTTCAACACTCTAGTACCTCTTCAACACTCTAGTACCTCTTCAACACTCGCATCTACCTCTCTTCAACACTCTAGTATCTCTTCAACACTCTAGTACCTCTTCAACACTCGCATCTACCTCTCTTCAACGCTCTAGTACCTCTTCAACACTCTAGTTCCTCTTCAACACTCGCATCTACCTCTCTTCAACACTCTAGTACCTCTTCAACACTCGCATCTACCTCTCTTCAACACTCTAGTACCTCTTCAACACTCTAGTACCTCTTCAACACTCGCATCTACCTCTCTTCAACACTCTAGTACCTCTTCAACACTCGCATCTACCTCTCTTCAACACTCTAGTATCTCTTCAACACTCGCATTTACCTCTCTTCAACACTCTAGTACCTCTTCAACACTCGCATCTACCTCTCTTCAACACTCTAGTACCTCTTCAACACTCGCATCTACCTCTCTTCAACACTCTAGTACCTCTTCAACACTCTAGTACCTCTTCAACACTCGCATCTACCTCTCTTCAACACTCTAGTACCTCTTCAACACTCTAGTACCTCTTCAACACTCGCATCTACCTCTCTTCAACACTCTAGTACCTCTTCAACACTCGCATCTACCTCTCTTCAGCACTCTAGTACCTCTTCAACACTCTAGTACCTCTTCAACACTCGCATCTACCTCTCTTCAACACTCTAGTACCTCTTCAACACTCGCATCTACCTCTCTTCAACACTCTAGTACCTCTTCAACACTCTAGTACCTCTTCAACACTCGCATCTACCTCTCTTCAACACTCTAGTACCTCTTCAACACTCGCATCTACCTCTCTTCAACACTCTAGTATCTCTTCAACACTCTAGTACCTCTTCAACACTCGCATCTACCTCTCTTCAACACTCTAGTACCTCTTCAACACTCTAGTTCCTCTTCAACACTCGCATCTACCTCTCTTCAACACTCTAGTACCTCTTCAACACTCGCATCTACCTCTCTTCAACACTCTAGTACCTCTTCAACACTCTAGTACCTCTTCAACACTCGCATCTACCTCTCTTCAACACTCTAGTACCTCTTCAACACTCGCATCTACCTCTCTTCAACACTCTAGTACCTCTTCAACACTCGCATTAACCTCTCTTCAACACTCTAGTACCTCTTCAACACTCGCATCTACCTTTCTTCAACACACTAGTACCTCTTCAACACTCGCATCTACCTCTCTTCAACACTCTAGTACCTCTTCAACACTCGCATTAACCTCTCTTCAACACTCTAGTACCTCTTCAAACACTCGCATTTACCTAACACTCTCTTCACAACACTCTAGTACCGCTTCAACACTCGCATCTACCTCTCTCCAACACTTTAGTACCTCTTCAACACTCTAGTACTCTTCAACACTCGCATCTACCTCTTCAACACTCTAGTACCTCTTCAACACTCGCATCTACCTCTCTTCAACACTCTAGTACCTCTTCAACACTCTAGTACCTCTTCAACACTCGCATCTACCTCTCTTCAACACTCTAGTACCTCTTCAACACTTGCATCTACCTCTCTTCAACACTCTAGTATCTCTTCAACACTCTAGTACCTCTTCAACACTCGCATCTACCTCTCTTCAACACTCTAGTACCTCTTCAACACTCTAGTACCTCTTCAACACTCTAGTACCTCTTCAACACTTGCATCTACCTCTCTTCAACACTCTAGTACCTCTTCAACACTCGCATCTACCTCTCTTCAACACTCTAGTACCTCTTCAACACTCGCATCTACCTCTCTTCAACACTCTAGTACCTCTTCAACACTCTAGTACCTCTTCAACACTCGCATCTACCTCTCTTCAACACTCGCATCTACCTCTCTTCAACACTCTAGTACCTCTTCAACACTCGCATCTACCTCTCTTCAACACTCTAGTTCCTCTTCAACACTCGCATCTACCTCTCTTCAACACTCTAGTACCTCTTCAACACTCGCACCTACCTCTCTTCAACACTCTAGTACCTCTTCAACACTCGCATCTACCTCTCTTCAACACTCTAGTACCTCTTCAACACTCGCATCTACCTCTCTTCAACACTCTAGTACCTCTTCAACACTCGCATCTACCTCTCTTCAACACTCTAGTACCTCTTCAACACTCTAGTACCTCTTCAACACTCACATCTACCTCTCTTCAACACTCTAGTACCTCTTCAACACTCGCATCTACCTCTCTTCAACACTCTAGTACCTCTTCAACACTCTAGTACCTCTTCAACACTCGCATTTACCTCTCTTCAACACTCTAGTACCTCTTCAACACTCGCATCTACCTCTCTTCAACACTCTAGTACCTCTTCAACACTCGCATCTACCTCTCTTCAACACTCTAGTACCTCTTCAACACTCTAGTACCTCTTCAACACTCGCATCTACCTCTCTTCAACACTCTAGTACCTCTTCAACACTCGCATCTACCTCTCTTCAAAACACTAGTATCTCTTCAACACTCTAGTACCTCTTCAACACTCGCATCTACCTCTCTTCAACGCTCTAGTACCTCTTCAACACTCTAGTTCCTCTTCAACACTCGCATCTACCTCTCTTCAACACTCTAGTACCTCTTCAACACTCGCATCTACCTCTCTTCAACACTCTAGTACCTCTTCAACACTCTAGTACCTCTTCAACACTCGCATCTACCTCTCTTCAACACTCTAGTACCTCTTCAACACTCGCATCTACCTCTCTTCAACACTCTAGTACCTCTTCAACACTCGCATTTACCTCTCTTCAACACTCTAGTACCTCTTCAACACTCGCATCTACCTCTCTTCAACACTCTAGTACCTCTTCAACACTCGCATCTACCTCTCTTCAACACTCTAGTACCTCTTCAACACTCTAGTACCTCTTCAACACTCGCATCTACCTCTTCAACACTCTAGTACCTCTTCAACACTCTAGTACCTCTTCAACACTCGCATCTACCTCTCTTCAACACTCTAGTACCTCTTCAACACTCGCATCTACCTCTCTTCAGCACTCTAGTACCTCTTCAACACTCTAGTACCTCTTCAACACTCGCATCTACCTCTCTTCAACACTCTAGTACCTCTTCAACACTCTAGTACCTCTTCAACACTCGCATCTACCTCTCTTCAACACTCTAGTACCTCTTCAACACTCTAGTACCTCTTCAACACTCGCATCTACCTCTCTTCAACACTCTAGTACCTCTTCAACACTTGCATCTACCTCTCTTCAACACTCTAGTATCTCTTCAACACTCTAGTACCTCTTCAACACTCGCATCTACCTCTCTTCAATGCTCTAGTACCTCTTCAACACTCTAGTTCCTCTTCAACACTCGCATCTACCTCTCTTCAACACTCTAGTACCTCTTCAACACTCGCATCTACCTCTCTTCAACACTCTAGTACCTCTTCAACAATCTAGTACCTCTTCAACACTCGCATCTACCTCTCTTCAACACTCTAGTACCTCTTCAACACTCGCATCTACCTCTCTTCAACACTCTAGTACCTCTTCAACACTCGCATTTACCTCTCTTCAACACTCTAGTACCTCTTCAACACTCGCATCTACCTCTCTTCAACACTCTAGTACCTCTTCAACACTCGCATCTACCTCTCTTCAACACTCTAGTACCTCTTCAACACTCTAGTACCTCTTCAACACTCGCATCTACCTCTTCAACACTCTAGTACCTCTTCAACACTCGCATCTACCTCTCTTCAACACTCTAGTACCTCTTCAACACTCTAGTACCTCTTCAACACTCTAGTACCTCTTCAACACTCGCATCTACCTCTCTTCAACACTCTAGTACCTCTTCAACACTTGCATCTACCTCTCTTCAACACTCTAGTATCTCTTCAACACTCTAGTACCTCTTCAACACTCGCATCTACCTCTCTTCAACACTCTAGTACCTCTTCAACACTCTAGTACCTCTTCAACACTTGCATCTACCTCTCTTCAACACTCTAGTACCTCTTCAACACTCGCATCTACCTCTCTTCAACACTCTAGTACCTCTTCAACACTCGCATCTACCTCTCTTCAACACTCTAGTACCTCTTCAACACTCTAGTACCTCTTCAACACTCGCATCTACCTCTCTTCAACACTCGCATCTACCTCTCTTCAACACTAGTACCTCTTCAACACTCGCATCTACCTCTCTTCAACACTCTAGTTCCTCTTCAACACTCGCATCTACCTCTCTTCAACACTCTAGTACCTCTTCAACACTCGCATTTACCTCTCTTCAACACTCTAGTACCTCTTCAACACTCGCATCTACCTCTCTTCAACACTCTAGTACTTCTTCAACACTCGCATCTACCTCTCTTCCACACTATAGTACCTCTTCAACACGCGCATCTACCTCTCTTCAACACTCTAGTACTCTTCAACACTCGCATCTACCTCTCTTCAACACTCTAGTACCTCTTCGACACTCGCATCTACCTCTCTTCAACACTCTAGTACCTCTTCAACACTTGGCTACTGGGCCGGCAGTCATGAGTGCCAATATCAGCTATACAGTATGGGTATGTAGCTTGTCTCCTTGAACTTCACTTGGTAAATTTGTTGGATGATAAGCTTAAGTCAGGAGACCTCCTAGGAGACCACGTTTTCCATGACTGAGGCAATTCGACTAATCATATTGAGAGTTACTTGTGATGGTAATATTTGTAACCCGGCTGGTAGCCCTCAGGAATGGACTGGAGAGTGAGTCGAGCTACGCGTACAGGTAGTCGTAGTGTAATCCACCTTTCAATCATTGATTATGGTAAACTCTAATAGAGGAAAAATACACATACAATGACTTGAATATCAAGATTGTTGGTAAACACTGAATGTTTAAGTTGATAGTTTGTTTAGATTAGTGATGAAGCCATAGTATATGCAGAATGTTTAGATTAGTGATGAAGCCATAGTATATGCAGAATGTTTTTAATAAACATTCCTCTTTGTATGGTAATAATGCCCAACGTGCGGGCATATTGACCTGAAATTACTTTCATTCCCAGCTCATTTTCGTGCATAAGCAAAGACCAGAGCGTAATACAATTATAATCCGTGTAAGTACAGTAACATAGCTTTCCAATGACACCTGAATCACCTCTGTACGACGTTTGGTTGTCTTGCAACGATATTGCACATATCGGCCAAAATCGCTAAAAATTAGCGATTTTTGCTGTTTTTGCTAGGTGTAACGCCGCAGAGGTGCCCGTGAACTCTCTCTCACAGTTCAGTATGAGCCCCGCCTCCATGGGCTCCAGATGAAGCCCCCGCCCCCCCCCCCCCCCCGCGCTGCCTGCAATAGCTTGCCTCGCTTCCAGGTCACACTATAGGTGGAAATTGGCGCCCGTCATCTGACTGGCGCCGTCAGGAAGGGGTAAATATATATTCTAATAATTTTCCAGAGGTTTTTTTTTATGTGTGTTATTATATTGGCTGAAAGATTAGTAGAAAAATACTTATTACATCAATATTCCATTTATTTTGCATTTGCATAATTATATAAACATGCCATGTTATTCACAAAAACACCTATTACGAGGTGATCAATAATCATAGTCAATAACGCCTATGCTGTTTTATGACAAGTGTTTGGAGTATATACATACAGTATAGTAAACTCTGTTTGGAGTATATACATACAGTATAGTAAACTCTTTTTGTAGAATATTTAAAAAAAAAATAATATTCTTAATAATATCCAGGAACAATATATATACAGGGTGTCCCAAAATAGTTGTGCCAAACTTCAGGATATGATATAGATGATCCTAAGCTCAAAATGTTCTATAACATAGTGTCCTCCCCCACACCACTGTAGTGGACTCTTCCATTCCAAATGGTTTCCAACCAGTCCAACGTGATGAAGAATGTCTTTAACCCATTGACTGCGGGAGATGTTCCGGAAAGCCATGGCAATTTATACCAATTTACAGGCTTTTAAAGCTTCTTAAAGCCTGTAGAATCGAGTGCGAGTGATCGGAAGCATGGCAGGCCACCCATCCTCTCTCCAGCCAGCCGGCCGGGGCACTGAGGAGTATGAGCCATACTCTCGCTAGACATACAGCACTGCCAAAGGCAAATGTAGTGCGGCATTAGCGATAATTGCTCAGTATTAGTGAATGTCTATGGTAGCGCTGCAGGTGAAGCCCGCACGTTATGAAGCTTGTTTTGGTGTAATTTTGAAGCTATTTTCTTCTAATCTTTGGCTGAATACATTTAATTTCATTCAGACACTTCCTAAATCAATCAGGAGTGCCTGAATGAGCCCTAATATGCCGGAAATAGGCGGAAATATGACCGCAGTGTAGGTGTTAATCATTGTGTAACCTACAAAAAAATAATATGTTGATTATATCATGCTAAAATAAATATATTTTGGCGAGGGTGGGATAGGCAGCTGGGCATGTCTTATGGGGAAATACATGATAGAATACCATTGTCTACATGCAATAGCTCTGAAACTATTGAGATTTGGATGTTTTCTTGAACAATTTATGCTTAGATAACCCATTCCCGAAGTTTGGCACGCCTATCTTGGGACACCCTGTATATATACAGTATATATATATATATATATATATATATATATATATATATATCAATTAACACCGTATTCCAATGTATGCCATGAACAATGATAATGTATATGGGTATTCAAATGCCCAAAGCACAACCATAATTAATAAACACAAGATCGCCTAAAAATAAATGATGCCATAAAACAAAGAGATAAAAGAAGCAGTTACATTCCAGTGAAGTAGTAGCAGTTTATCAAAAGAGTAGTAATGAAGGAAGACAGTACATTAAGGGGATAGTACTTGGATTTTGGTCTATATATTTATATATTTAATTATTTTTGAGTTTCCTCGCTAGACTTCCATCAAGCTTAAAAACACACACCCTAGACCCCCTTTCAAGATAAATTTGTAAATTTTTCGATAGAAACATGTCCCGGCCGAAGGCCGATTACTTATAAAATTACAGGCTCGCTATCGCTCGCCAGAAAAAACCCGACACCTAAATGGCACGAAAGGTATTAATATTGACAAAGAAATGGGGCGAAAGGTCTCAATATCGCCAAACTAATGGAAAGAACGTCTTAAAATCTCAAAAGAATATGCTAAACCTGAGGGAGAAGGGGGTCCAGAAAAACGGTCCGACTCCTCTTAATAAAGGAAGACAGTACATTAAAAAAGGGAAGTAGGGACGGGAAGAGAGTGAGGCAGGTGGAGGAAGGGAGGAGGTAGTGGTGGTGGTGGTGGTAGAGGAGGGTGGAGGAACTGCTGGAGGAGGTGGTGGAGTTTACGCCGCTCTGTTGTATCGCCGCTTCTTGTTTACCTGGGAGGGCAAGACAAAGGTAAAATTACTAACTTATAAACGGATTGTGCATGTCATTAGTGATCTTGGCCCTATTCAATGTTCTTTCCTCTCACTAAAACATTACGCTTTCCATAATGCAGTTGGGTCTGAGTACATGATTAGGTTGTTATCCAGAATTCGAACATATATATTAATCGTGATCGTGTACTCAACCTTTGACTGTGTTGGTGGTGTAATGGTTTAGATGCTTATGTTCTGGGTGTGGTGTCCCGAGTTCGAATCCCGGGAGGACCATATGCTTTCATTAGTTTATTCAAGTACACTGGGGTTTGTAATGGATGATTAATGTTAAAAACGGGGTGTTACTTATATATGTGCTTATTGATAGACCTTGTTTGATCATCTCAACCTGATATAAATATTAACTATTGTATTATACATGTTGACATATCCGACCACTTTCCCATTTATTTTGAATGTATATATAAGTAACGCCCTGTTCTTAACATTAATCATCAATTACAAACCCCAATATACTTGAATAATCTAATGAAAGCATATGGTCCTCCCGGAATTCGAACTCGTGACACCCCACACCCAGAACATACGCATCTAAACCATTACACCACCAACACAGTTAAAGGTTGAGTATATAACATGCTAATACTGCACTATCACACTACAATACATAAAGATTTTTTTTTTCAGAAGCAACCATTAACAATATTGAAAGGCTTATTGCAAAAGTAGACTGGAATGTGGTAATTGAGGAAGCGCGTCATAACAAGGCATTTGAGTTATTATTTTATTTTATTTTTTTCTTCAGATACGCTTCTCAATCAAATCCTAACTAAATCAGAATGATGTCCATATATAACTCCTCGATTAAAAACTAGAATTGGAGAAAAACATCGTTCTAGAAGACTAGCAAATAAATGGCCTATTTCATAAGGGGACAATTATATATATATATATAAAAAAAAAAAAAAATCTTCTATATGAATGAGGGAGACAAAAGGCATAACTGCCTGCAGCGAGTGCCTCCCCCAGATTTCAAAGAGTGACAGGGCCGAAATCAAGGGACGTTCGAGCTAAAATGCCTGGACACACGGAGTTTGAAGCAATTTAAGTCATAGGAAGAGGGAAAGACTGACTCTGGGAGAGAGTTCCAGAGCTCAGCAGTTGAATAGAAGAAAGACTGAGAATAACGTTTCACTCTTGGGTTGGAGAGTTGCACAGAGTAGGGGTGGGATTGTGTTGCAAGGCGGGTACTACGTACCCTACGTAGAGGAGGTGGTATACATTGGGAAAGCTCTGAGGAACACTGATTATTGTAGTAGCGATAGAATAGCGAGAGAGATGCAACATTGCGGCGAAGAGAGAGAGTTTGCGGATAGTTGGTGAGTGGACGGGAGTTAATGATACGAAAGGCTTTCCTTTCTACTTTATCTAGGAGTGCAGTGTGAGAGGATCCTCCCCGCACATGTGAACAACACTCAATACAAGGACGCACTGTGCCCCTGTACAGAGCAAGAAGCTGCACAGGGGTAAAGAACCCCTTGAGGCAGTTGAGCACACCCAGCTTCTGGGAGGCTGCCTTAGCGAGAATGGTAATATGGTCTTTCCAAGTGAGAGCAGAAGAAAAAGAGACACCGAGAACATTGAAGGAAGATAAAGGGTTGATTTTTGTATTGTTGAAGAATAAGGGATAGTCCTCTGGAGGTTCCTGACGGGTAGTAAGATGGATAAATTGAGCTTTGGAAGCATTAATGCAACAAAGGTTTCTCTACCCCAATTGGAAATAGTAGCTAGATCAGAAGATAAGCATTTTATCGATTCATTAAGTTTACTTTTGAGGGATTGCTGGCTGGCGCGTTCTGGAAAACTAATTGAGTGGTGTAAAGTAGAGTTGTCTGCATATGAATGGATGGGACTGGATGTACAGTTGAGAAGATCATTTATGAAAGCTAGAAAGAGAATAAGAGATAGGACAGAACCCTGAGGAACACCGGAGTTGATAGGATGAGGAAATGAGCGATGGGCGTCCACAACCGCAGCTATGGAACGGCCGGTAAGGAAATTAGAGACAAAGGCATAGATGGAGGGACAGAAACCGAAGGAGGGCAGTTTGGAAATTAAAGATTTGTGCCAGACTCTATCGAAGGCCTTCGATATGTCTAGTGCAACAGAAAAAGTCTCACTGAAGTCCCGAAAGGAGGATGACCAAGAGTTAGTAAGATATGAAAGAAGATCACCAGTAGAGCGACCCTTAAGGAAGCCATACTGGCGATCTGAGAGCAGATTATGAGAAGAGAAATGCTTAAGAAATTTGGAAGCAAGAATAGTTTCAAAAACTTTAGAGATAAAAGAGATGAGAGCAATTGGACGATAGTTGGAGGGTTGAGAGCGGTCACCCTTCTTTGGGACAGGTTGAATGAAAGCAAACTTCCAGCAAGAAGGAAAGACGTTAGAGGAGAGACAGAGGCGAAAGATTTTGTCTAGGCAGGGGGTCAGCACAGAAGCACAGTTTTTAAGCACAACAGGAGGAACACCGTCCGGACCGTACGCCTTCTTAGTATTAAGCCCAGAGAGGGTAGAAAGTCCAGAAAGGGTAGAGGGTAGGAATCAATTTACTTCAATTTTACGTAATGTAAAAAATATCTATGCCAAAGAAAATTTAAAATCAGACCAGGGAAATACAAACAATACTTGGAGGTCGACCAATTTATTGTTTGGCAGAACTTAGTGCTCGAAGTTTACTCAAGCTATTCAACTGAAACCTACTTGTATTGACACTGCAAATGCATTTAATGACTTTTGTTTTATTCATTCCATTAGTTTTGTGTTTTGAGACGTTTCACTTGTGACAGCTTTCCTCATTCAGGTATCGATTATTTTTGCATGTAGCGAGTTTGCAATTTAGGAGTAACCAACCTTCAGTTGGGACATTTTTCTACCAAGAAATTGACAGATTTAGCTTGAAGGAGGTCTGGGGGTATTTTTAATTGGAATGGGCTCTGGGGATAGGGATTTTTTAATCTAAGGGGGTAAACTAAAACACATTGCTCGAAAATAGCAAAGTAATCAAAACTCTTCAATAAAATAAATACAATATCATAATAACCCAAAAGACATCGCATCGAATAGTGTTGAACGCCAGGTGACGCTTTGTGAGGATTTTGTTTTGTTTTCCTGAGTGGCACGTGGAGAGAGAGAGAGAGAGAGAGAGAGAGAATGAGAATGAGAGAGAGAGAGAGAGAGAGAGAGAGTCATCCATTATGCTTTGTTCATCATTTTCAAAACACAAAATAGTATTATTATGCTAGGACAAATCTGGTCTTTGAAGGTAAGTCTCACTCAACAGGAGGAATTACAAGTAAGTGTTATAAGACTACGACTAAACACAAGGAATCGAGTTATACAACTAGTACAAAACAGTATTTATTCACAGGAGAGAATATCGCAATATGTAACACCCCGTTCTTAACATTAATCATCAATTACAAACCCCCAATGTACTTGAAAAAACTAATGAAAGCATATGGTCCTCCCGGGATTCGAACTCGGGACACCACACCCAGAACGTAAGCTCCTATAGCACATGCATTATTAATACACACTAGTACCCAAACAGCAGAATATATGAGTCGTGAGGAATAACTGGAGTCTACATGTGCCCTAAAGCTACGCCTGATTAAATTGCTCAAACACATGGCGAGTCTACATTATGGAATGAATTCAACACGTGGGCTCTTAGATTCAACACGTGGGCTCTTAGATTCAACACGTGGGCTCTTAGATTCAATATGCGCTTACAGTTATTTAGTGAATATTTACTCTGAAGCATTACTACTAAGGAAACATGGTAATTTACGTATTCGATATATTTACTACTAGTTAAGGGGAGGTTTTTAGTGTGTTTCCTAGACTTCCATCAAGCTTGAAATTACACCCCCTTGACCCCCTTTCAAGATAAATTTGTAAATTTTTCGGTAGAACAATTTCCCGGCCGAAGGCCGGTTCCTCTTAAATTACAGGCTCGCTATCGCTCGCCAGGAAAAAATCGACACCTAAATGGCACGAAAGGTCTTAAAAGTGACATCAATGGGGCGAAAGTTCTTAAAATCGCCAAACTAATGGGGCGAACATCTTAAAATCTCAAAAGCAATGGGGCTAAGCATGAGGGAGAAAGGGGTCAAGAAAAAAATCCCTCAAGTGGAAATCTCCGCTTAAGGATCTCACGACTTGGATATTTACCCATTTTATATTAGTTTCTCGTCCTTTATCGTTTTCTCTCGTCTCGACTTTGACTTTATTCTATATTGACTATATTGGTTCTGTGGGAGAAGTGGCTTCTCTCACTGTTCTTGCCATATTCACGACTCTTACCTATACTCTGTTTCGTTTAATCTGACGGTAAATTGAATACCTTAGCAGCTAATTTCTGGATACTTAATGGACAAAATATGAAACCACTATGTCGCTGCATAATAATATGACCAAGTTTATATAATTAGCACCATATTTCACTACAAAATCTGCAAAATAACTGAGAAATCTTGATGGGAACTTTACAATTTACCGTCAGATGAAATGAAACAGAGTATAGGTGTGAAGAGCGAGTCTGACCAGAACCCGCCTGGTAGAAACGCTCCCTAGGTAAGGCTCGTGGGTGGTTCATAGGTCCTTTTACGCTCTCGCTCTTGTTGGTGGTGCTATTGCTCTCGGTGGCTGCTGTTGTTATGGTCGTTGCTGTTGTTGCTATTCCCCAAGCTGTCTGGCCAAGCAGCCCCAAGGTCCCGAGCAAGGCCAAGGCCATAACCGAGCGCCCCCACAGAACCCTCCCTGCTTACCACTATTAAAGCCCAGGTGATCGAAGCCACTCCAAGGCGGGGTGCATAGGAGAGTGCGGAAACGCCCGGGAAACCAAAGCCCCACCCAAGACCCTGTGCCCCTCAGCAATTATGAAGGGAAAGTTGAGGGGTCATTATGGTCGTTATAGGAGTTGCTTTTATTGCAGCTAATTTAACACTGGGCATAAGAAATACAAAACTGCATGTTCAACTCATTGCCACAGGATGGAAAGTAAGGTGCAGAGGAGTTTTTTGTTTATTTGAAGTATGGAAACCCAGTTTCACAATAAGTTACCTATTTTTGTTAACCACTTTCCTTTAGAGAAATAGAAATGGGTTAGAAATTACGATATATGTTGCCTTAAAGAGAGTTTTCTCTCATAAGGCTTAGTCAGTTGACTTCCATGTATTGACATTCTGAACTTATTGTATATTTGAAGGCTAAATAAATATTTGAATTTGAATTATTTGAATTTAAATTTAGGGCTGTTTAGGCCAATTAACGAAGAAAGACGAAGCCGGTACAGAAGGGGTTAATGGAACATGAGATTGAGAGCAGTTGACATCAATACGTTTAGAGTCCAAGCGCGAGGCACGTGTGAGTGACTTTTGTACTAATGAGAGAGGTCAAGAGTTCTGTGGGGTGGATGTCAATGGATGGCACGGGAAGATTTAACCCCTTTTTTACCGGCTACATATTCCCCCCTTTATTTTGGCTACTATTAGACGATTTTATTCAGCTTTGGAAGGACGTCTACCAATTGAAAACTACAGACTATCTCAATTAGTCCTTTTAGCTACCATATGTCCTTCCTAAGCTACATAAAATCGTCTAAATGTAGCTTAAATCAAATACAGAAGACGTCACCGGTACAGAAGGGGTTAAGGGGGTAGTACTCGCTTTTTCTGGACCCCCTTCTCCCTCATGTTTAGCATATTAGTTTTGAGGTTTTAAGACGTTCGTTCCGTTAGTTTGATGATTTTGAGATATTTCTACCGAAAAATGTACACATTTATCTTGAAAGGGATTCTAGGGGGTGTGTTTTTAAGCTTGATGGGGGTCTAGCGAAGAAACTCAAAACTACATAAATACACATATATATAAACCAGAAACTACATAAATACACATATATATAAACTACATAAATACACATACTATATATAAACCAGAAAACTACATAAATACACATACTATATATAAACCAGAAAACTACATAAATACACATATATATAAACTACATAAATACACATACTATATATAAACCAGAAAACTACATAAATACACATACTATATATAAACCAGAAAACTACATAAATACACATACTATATATAAACCAGAAAACTACATAAATACACATATATATAAACTACATAAATAAATACACATACTATATATAAACCAGAAAACTACATAAATACACATACTATATATAAACCAGAAAACTACATAAATACACATACAGTATATAAACCAGAAAAACAAGCCCAATCCCCTTAAGGGGGGTGACCTGTTTTGGTTCTGTCCTTTTCTATCTTGCTCTGGCTTGTATCCATTTGGCCCCATTCAGCTTACTGTTTTAAGACGTTTATCCCCATCCAGGTGTAAACATTTTACTGGTGAGCGATAGCGAGCCAGCATATTTTTAATTTTTGTTTGACAGCAGGCTAAATTTGTACATTTTTCGATAGAAAAATGTCTCCGGCGAAGCCGGATTTCTTCATATAATGCTGGCTCGCTATCGCTCGCCAGGAAGAAATCGACACCTAGATGGGGATAAACGTCTTAAAATAGTTGGCTGAATGGGGCCGAATGGATACAAGCCAGGGAAAGAGAGAAGAGGAGACAAGCAGGGGTAGTGCTTGTTGTTTGGTCTATTAGCTATACATTTGTTTACAGTTTCCTCGCTATACCTCCATCATGCTTAAGGGGAGGTTTCCACTTGAAGGACTTTTTTCTTGACCCCTTTCTCCCTCATGTCTAGCCCCATCGCTTTTGAGATTTTAAGACGTTTGCCCTATTAGTTTGGTGATTTTAAGAATTTCCGCCCCATTCTGTCAATTTTAAGACCTTTCGTGCCAATTTAGGCGTCGATTTTATCCTGGCGAGCGATAGCGAGCCTGTAATTTAAGAGTAACCGGCCTTCGGCCGGGACATTTTTCTACCGAAAAATGTACACATTTATCTTGAAAGGGGGTCAAAGGGGTGACATTTTAAGATTGCTGGAGGAGTAGGAAACAAACTTAAAAACCTCCCCTTAAGAAAACACCCCCTAGATCCCATTCCATTTACGAAATTGAAAGTAATTTGTTAAGAGTAATCAAGAGTTTATATGAAGAGAGCAGAGCAGAGCGTATCATTTATTAGAGTAGGGAATGAGTTGAGTGAATGGTTTGAGGCAAATGTAGGTCTGCGACAGGGTTGTTTAAGGGGAGGTTTTTAGTTTGGTCCGCAGATATCCTTCAAGCTTAAGATTACACCCCCTTGAGCCCCTTTCAAGATAAATTTGTACATTTTTCGGTAGAAAAATGTCCCGGCTGAGAGCCGGTTCCTCTTAAATTACAGGCTCGCTATCGCTCGCCAGGATAAAATCGCCACCTAAATGGCACGAAAGGTCTTCAAATTGACAGAAATGGGGTGAAAGTTCTTAAAATCGTCAAAATAATGGGGCGAACGTCTTAACATTAGGAAAACAATGGGGCTAAACATGAGGGAGAAAGGAGTCAAGAAAAAAATCCCTCAAGTGGAAATCTCCCCTTAATGTCACCGTGATTGTTTTGTTTAATGTACAGTGTATTATGGATGGTCTGGTAACTTCTTTTTAACTTCCATCTGGCTAATATTAGACGCTTTTATTCAGTTATAGGAAGGCCTCCAGCAATGAACAGGCTTTGTGCTATATCACTTAAGATGAGGGTTTTAGTTGATTCCCTAGACTTCCATCAAACTTAAAATTACTCCCCCTAGACCTCCTTTCAAGATAAGTTTGTACATTTTTCGGTAGAAAAATGTCCCGGCCGAAGGCCGATTCCCCTTAAATTTCAGGCTCGCTATCGCTCGCCAGGAAAAAATAGACGCCTAAATGGCACGAATGGTCTTAAAAGTGACAGAAATGGGGTGAGGGTTCTTAAAATTGCCAAACTAATGGGGCGAACGTCTTAAAATCTCAAAAGCAATGGGGCTAAACATGAGGGAGAAAGGGGTCCAGAAAAAAATCCTCCAGGTGGAAATCTCCCCTTAACCCTTTTTACTACCACGTATCCTTCTTTTAACTGCACAAACACGTCTAAATATAGCTAGAAATAAATGAAAATGACGTCACCGGTACAGTAGGAGTTAAAAAGCAAGGACATCATTACGAGCTTAGGATCATGATGTGTTGTGTGAATGTCAACAGCGGGCTTATGTATTGCCTACTGGAAGGAGAATGAAGGCAGAGGCTACCTGTGTATATGTTGACCCTGATGGATGCTGAATGAAGGCAAAAGCTCCCTAATAACCTTACCTGTGTAGATATTAACCCTGAAGGATGCTAAATGAAGGCAAAAACTCCCTAATAACCCTACCTGTGTGTACGTTGACCCTGATGGACGCTGGGTGAGAGCCTGCTGGCACACAGGAGTATATTCCGGCGTCCTCCACATTAACCCCATCCACCACCAGCCGTGCCTCCGTCACACCGCGGGCCTGGTCGATCTGCATAAAGGTCTCCGGTTAGTGTGTGGCGGTGTGTTATTGGCCTGTCACACATTCATGATCTCAGTAACGATTACCGCTAAACAAGGGATCACAGGCATTTCGTGACCGTGGTCTGAGGCAATTCCAAGGTGCTGTGAACAAGTTGGTGTGGGCCGTAATGCGCCGGAGGGAGGGAACAAATTTCAAGCATGGTTTGAAAAATCCGCCAGAAATCCTGGCTGGCCCACAGATGTGTCTGTGACATGGCGTGTGAAGGCACTGGCAACCACAGGCATGACTGTGCCAATCAACAGCAGTGAGAAAGGTAAATAGCAGGGTAGAAAGGTAGATAGGCAGGATAGCAAGGGAGATATCACAAGTAAGGAGGTAAATAGGTAGGGTAGACAGGTAGATAGGCAGGATAGAAAGGTAGATAGGCAGACTATAAAGATAGATTGGTAGGATAGAAAGGCAGGGTAGACAGGTAGACAGGCAGGATAGAAAGGTAGACAGGCAAGTCAGAATGGTATATAAGCAGTTTAGAAATGTAAAAGGAGAGAAATAAAGCAGGTCACCCCCCTTAATATGACTTACCTTGAGCCTAACGCCGCCCCTGGAGCTGCGGTAGTCCAGCAGGTGACTATCATGGAACCAGTAGACCACCGCCGAAGCCCCGAGGGTGGAGGTCACAACACACTGCAGACTTAATGCCGACCCTTCCTCTATGTTCACCTCGGGGGGACCCTGGATCTGTACCCTGAGATGCCCTGGGGGAGATACATTATACATTTCAATAATATAATTGTCCTTCTATCTGTTTTTCTGTTTGTCAATATGAAATGAAATATATAATGTCTGAAACATCCAGTTCAAAGGAGTGTTTTATATATATATATATATATATATATATATATATATATATATATATATATATATATATATATATATATATACTGTATAATTATATATATATATATATATATATATATATATATATATATATATATATATATAATAATAATAATAATAATAATAATTGGTTTATTTCAAGCCGGCAGCCAATGGGGCTGAAAATACACAGACTTAACCTAGATCTTATCCTAATGGGTCAACAGACTGATCCTGGCAGCTAACGAGAGCGCCTACATACTCCCAAGGGAGTAGGACGTGGGCAGGAGACTTTGTGGGTCCCCCGAGACGATCCGCCCAGATCTTGCCTTCACGGCCAGGGAAAGTTTTTGAGAGAACTTCCCCTGCCGGCGCCTGGGATTGAACCCCCGACACCAGAGCTAGCCCTCCCAATACAGAGTACTAAGCGCGCTCGGCCACCGTGACCGTAAAATATATATGTGTGTGTGTGTGTGTGTGTGTGTGAGACAAAAGGCAAAGTTGTCTGTAACGAGTATCTCTCTCTCTCTCTCTCTCTCTCTCTCTCTCTCTCTCTCTCTCTCTCTCTCTCTCTCTCTCCAAATTGATAAAGTGAAAAAGAGCGAAATTCAAGGAACGGTCAAGGGTGTGGGGGGAGTGAGAGAGGCGGGAGTTGTTTGAGGGAAAGGGATAGGTACAGTGGAGAGAGGCTAGTTCATCAGTAGGCTGATAGGGACAGCAAAAAATGTATTTGCATGTCGCAAACATTTGTTTGCAGGACACAAAAATGCTAGACTAAATAACGGGTCACCCTGGATTGTGTCATGAAATATTATTGACGCAATAATGCGTCACCCGGGATTTAAGGGTTAATCTAATATTTTACTTTTTCTTACCATCTCTGGTGACCGCTGTCTGGTTGGCAACAAACACTTTGCTCTTTCTCACGCTCAAAGGGACCGTAGAATCAACTGGAAGAGAAAATATCACTTTCATTAGCATTATAATTAACAATTTCAATACTCAAAGGTGGTTTTTCACACTATTCTGGCAATATTTTCTTCACCTTTGGAAGGCTTTCTATGAATCAAAGGGTTAATGTTTCTCTTAATTAACCATCTAACTTCCACAGTGCCGAATAAAATCATCTATCAAATAGTGAGATTATCAGGAAGAAAGGCATCCTCATATCATAAAAGGGTAAATAATAGCTCAATAATCATAAGAATACAGTGTTCCTTGCCAACTGGGCATGAATCTTCTTGAGTGTCTGGAGTTTTCGTAGTTTAACTCTCCCGTGCGTGGATACTCAAATCGCAAATTCAGGAAAGGTATCCTTAAAGGCACGGATACGCAATTCGCATATTCAATACTTTGCAAATCAACTGCAAAAATATTTGAATTGCATATACAAATGGGCTGCGATAAGTTTTAGTAGTGGCAACGAGAATGAAAGCCTTGGCAACACTGGTCTGAGAGTATTGTGTAAAATTCGTAAGATTTAATTTTTCATGAGATCAATTGAGTCTTCTCTATTGTATATAGAGACTATTATTCTCAAATTATTATTTGGGAAAGTATATATAATATGAAAATGTTCCTGTATGGAGGTATTGTTGTTGAGGAAAGAGTCAACCCTTAATGTTTTCCCCTCGATCTATGTCTACTGACCTATGGTACAGTATTTTAAAAATAATAGTATATAATTAGCATGCATGTTTGGTCTTTTTATTGGCTTGCAGTACTGATTAGCATCTTGTGGTTCCACCTCGGTAGCCCAAGTTTGCACCCAGCTTAAGGTGTGAAGCTTTCTCCCATCACTGCGAGTTCGCACCCAGCTTAAGGTGTGAAGCTTTCTCCCATCACTGCGAGTTTGTACTGTATTCTTTGAAAACAAAAATACCGGGATGGGTGGTTGGGTTGGTCTGTTGATCATGCTGCTCACGCAGCCATAACCTAGCTGACCCAAGGCCTCGAATGACTGATGGTGAAACAGATGTCTTTTACATATACCGTAGATATAATGTATATATATGTTGGGTATGCTCTTCGTATTGATTTTGAGGTTCTGTCTGAACACCCTCTACCTCTATGCAGTATAGTATTATCTTTGAATACACTAGACACTGCTAGGCAAATTAGGTTAACTAGAATAATTGTTGTAGTGTTGTTAAGGGAGCCCACCTCGCTTTGTTTCTCTTTCTCTCCCTCTCCCTTTGGCTTGTATCCATTCGACCCCATTCAGTATACTGTTTTAAGATGTTTACCCCTATCCAGGTGTCAATATTTCCCTGGCGAGCGGTAGCGAGCCAGCATATATATATTTTTGTTTTGACAGCAAGCTAAATTTGTAAATTTTTCGATAGAAAAATGTCTCCGGCGAAGCCGGATTTCTCCATACAATGCTGGCTCGCTATCGCTCACCAGGAAGAAATCGACACCTGGATGGGGATAAACGTCTTAAAACAGTTGACTGAATGGGGCCAAATGGATACAAGCCAGAGAAAGAGAGAAAAGGAGAGAAAGATAAAACGAAGCCGGTGACCCCCCTTAAGAGCTAACTTTTTTGGACTATACCGTACCTTGTTGCCTAGTATCTTGCGTGACTCCAGAGCGGGTATGGACGAGTAGGGTGACCGATGTGGACCTCTTGGGGTCGGTGTTGACCTGACACTCGTACACCCCAGCGTCACGTGGCTGAGCTGACTTCACCACCAGCGGCCACGACCCACCACCCTCAGACAACACCTTGGTAACGGGGGACAAAACAAGGAAATACAGTATTGGTCAGTTCTTGGTGGACTGTGGCGCTGGTTCCTTTCCCAGGGTTAGTTGTCGGTGTTGGGGCTGGTTCCCTGGTCTCCGTTACAGGGCTAGTTGTTGTTGTTGGTGGTAATGGTAATGTGTGTGTCGTCTGCGATGTGAGGGTTGTCGTCTTGGCTTTTATAGAAGATGGTAGTTCTTTGTGGCAGACTTTCCTGATTCCGTCTTGGTTTGTAGATATTGTGATGGAGGCTACTCGAGGTGTCATAATTGTGCTGTTGGAGGTATTACGGGTGTGACGTGTCCTCCTTTGGGATGGGGGCATAACAGTTTTACTCGAGGTAACTTTAATCTTCTCGTTAATGAGACAGTTGTTATGCCAATCAAAATTATATTGACTTGTTACAGCAAGATTATATTTAATATGATGTCATCTGTACAGACCGTACTAAAAAGTATAAATACTAAGATAACGTTCTACTTAACTATTCTTTTGTAAACCGTCATCACATTCATTGAAAAGTAGAAATACGAATACGTCAATTATTACAGAATATGTTGGCATTTCTGAGTAATCCATTATATGTATACAGTATTATACTGACACTTGAAGCACTTGTAGAACTATAGCATTAGTTTATCTGTGTCAGTATTGTTCAAACACGATATGGACTAATATATATGCAGTATATATATACGTGTATATATATATATATATATATATATATATATATATATATATATATGTATATATGTATATATATATATATATATACGTGTATATAATATATATATATATATATATATGTATATATGTATATATATATATATATATATATATATATATATATATTTTTTTTTTCTATGTGATTGAGGGAGGCAAAAGGCATAACTGCCTATAGCGAGTGCCTCCCCCATAGTTGAAAGAGTGACAGGGCCAAAATCAAGGGACGTTCGAGCCAAAATGCCTGGACACACGGAGTTTGAAGCAATTTAAGTCATAGGAAGAGGGAAAGACTGATTCTGGGAGAGAGTTCCAGAGCTCAGATGTTGAGTAGAAGAAAGTTTGAGAGTAACGTTTCACTCTTGGGTTGGAGAGTTGCACAGAGTAGGGGTGGGATTGAGTTGCAAGACGGGTACCACATGCCCTACGTAAAGGAGGTGGTATGCACTGGGATAGCTCTGAGGAACACTGATTATTATAGTAGCGATAGAATAGCGAGAGAGATGCAACATTGCGGCGGGAGAGAGAGATTGCAGAGAGTTGGTGAGTGGACGGGAGTTAATGATACGAAAGGCCTTCCTTTCAACTTTGTCTAGGAGAGCGGTGTGAGAGGAACCTCCCCACACATGTGAACAATACTCAATACAAGGACGCACTATGCCCCTGTACAGAGCAAGAAGCTGTGCAGGGGAAAAGAACCCCCTAAGGCGGTTGAGCACACCCAGCTTCTGAGAGGCTGCCTTAGCAAGACTGGTAATATGGTCCTTCCAAATGAGAGCAGAAGAAAAAGAGACACCAAGAATATTGAGAGAAGATGAAGGGTTGATTTTTGTATTGTTGAAGAATAAGGGATAGTCCGCTGGGAGATCCTGACGGGTAGATAGATGGAGAAATTGGGTTTTGGAAGCATTAAAGTTAACAAGGTTTTCTCTGCCCCAATTGGAAATAGTATTTAGATCAGAATTTAAGAGTTCTATGGCTTCATTACGTTTGTCGTTGAGGGATTGCTGGCTGGGGCGTTCTGAAAAACTAATGGAGTAGTGTAAGGTTGAGTCGTCTGCGTATGAATGGATGGGAATTAAGGTACAGTTAAGGAGATCATTTATAAAAATTAGAAAGAGAATAGGAGATAGGACAGAGCCCTGAGGAACACCGGAGTTTATAGGGTGAGGAAGTGAACAATGGCCGTCCACAACCGCAGCTATGGAACGGCCGGAAAGGAAATTAGAGACAAATGCACAGATGGAGGGATAGAAACCGAAGGAGGGTAGTTTAGAAATTAAAGATTTATGCCAGACTCTATCGAAGGCTTTCGATATGTCTAGTGCAATAGAAAAAGTCTCACCGAAGTCCCGAAAGGAGGATGACCAAGAGTTAGTAAGATATGAAAGAAGATCACCAGTAGAGCGACCCTTAAGGAAGCCATACTGGCGATCTGAGAGCAGATTATGAGAAGAGAAATGCTTAAGAAATTTGGAAGCAAGAATAGTTTCAAAAACTTTAGAAAGACAAGAGATAAGAGCAATTGGACGATAGTTGGAGGGTTGAGAGCGGTCACCCTTCTTTGGGACAGGTTGAATGTGAGCAAACTTCCAGCATGAAGGGAAGACGTTAGAGGATAGACAGAGACGAAAGAGTTTGCCTAGGCAGGGAGTCAGCACGGAAGCACAGTTTTTGAGAACAACAGGAGGAACACCGTCCGGACCGTACGCCTTATTAGTGTTAAGCCCAGAGAGGGTAGAAAGTACATCTTTAGAAGAGATTAGGATATTAGGCATAAGTAAGAGAGAGGAGGGCGGAGAGGGAGGAATAGCACCGGAATCATCCAAGGTGGAGTTTCTAGCAAAAGTTTGAGCGAAGAGTTTAGCTTTGTCAGAGGAAGAAGTGATGGTTGTGCCATCAGAGTGGGAAAGGGGAGGGAAAGACGAGGAAGAGAAATTGTTGGAGAGGTTTTTGGCTAGATGCCAGAAAGCTTGGGAAGAAATATATATATATATATATATTTATATATATAGTAGTGGCAATAGACTCTCCTCGGGGGAAGCGGAGTCTTATAAGGGCCAGCAACACCAAGGTGAACACGAACATCTTTATTCTGGTACCGGTAACGTTACCGGTACCAGAATAAAGATGTTCGTGTTCACCTTGGTGTTGCTTGCCTATATATATATATATATATATATATATACTACGCTTTTACAAACAAAAATGGTATGATGTTTTATAATTATATCATAATAACACTAATTTTGTAAAATTACATGGTGTATGTTACTTCGGGCGCTTAATTCATCTTTAGTGTTCATGTCTGAGTGTTCATTACTACCGGGCGAGATAATACCATGTCTCTATATTGATTACAAGCAGCGACCTAAGTTGAGTAATGCAATATATTTTACAGTGTTGTTAATAATGAAAGAAGACAATTCAAATGGATTAAAATTATAATATATATTTTTTTTTACGTCAAACCATTCTCTAATATGACGTTATAATAATTGCATTGAGGATAACCGTATATAATTGTGATTCAGCTTAGGATTTACCTCCATGGATAATTGCGTAGCAGTATAAATTTAAGCAACAATGAAAATCAGAACAATTACAGGCAAAACGTGGGCATATACTGAACATTTTAATTTCCAAGTTTGTCTGTTCTACTATTTCCTCAAACATTCCCTGATATATTAATTTTTACTGGTCTCACTCTCGAGTTTCCAGGTCAGTGTTTCACTCTCGTAAATTAATTATGACTCGAATATCTTGCATGCAATTCTCTCACTGCTTCTATTCCATGTTTTCAGTTAATATCTCTTGATGGAATATATTTAAAATAATCAATATATATATTTATATATATATATATATTTATATAATTATATATATATATATATATACAGTATATACAGTATAGGGTGTTCTATAAATACTGGGTGTAAATCATTGGATGTATTCGTGAGACATGAATGAATGTATATTACTATATGGCCATATCAACAAATTGTAATAGTTTAAGAATTACAGCACTTGACAGAACTGCTAAGAGCGTGTTGGATTTAGGGGACTGTAAATGAAATGTCCACCATTAACAGTGATATTTATTTACAAAATACAACTTGCTATTTAGTAGTATGACACCAACATGTACAGCAATTGTTTAAAATTCCGGAATTCTTGTTCAATGCATGTTGCAAACTGTCGCATAAGTGACTGACTGCGTTTGTAAATGAATAACTGTATTTTAATCCCCCCTCAGATTCATCAAGGATTATTGCGTATATGGATTACTAAGACGTCACTCTCTTGTTCCCAGATATACGAAAGATCACTTATAACTGTGTTATGTTACTAACCCATCTGTCCCCTACTAACTTCCTAATACTGCCACGGACACTAGTCCCAGGGCAGTAGTTCCCTTCCCAATTTTCCCTTACCAACTCTAAACCACTGTTCGGACACTTGATCCTCAGTGTTTTGGAGGACAAGCAGCCTAGAGGGGTCACTAGATCTGTTGTTGCTTTATTTCTTTTGTACTCCTTTGTACTGTCGCACACAGTCCAAAACCCCGGGATTGTTGCGTATACAACTATACATAGTATACAGTACATGTTGCATTGTTCTGCACACGATGCCACAATTCAGCACGGTTTGGGATCTCTGTAGCATATACCTCACTTTCAATTTGTCCCCAAAGGTAGTAGCCAAGGGGAGTGATGTCAGGTGACCGAGGTGGCAATGACACAGGGTCGCGTAGCCCGATAAATCATCCAGCCGTGTTATAAATGATAAAGAGTTCTAACTATATATAATACTGCACACATTCTCCTAACATTAAGGGGGGGTCACCGGATTTTTTATCTTTCTCTCCTTTTCTCTCTTTCCCTGGCATGTATCCATTCGGCCCCATTCAGCCAACTGTTTTAAGACGTTTATCCCCATCCAGGTGTCGATTTCTTCCTGGCGAGCGATAGCGATATTTACAGAACCACCTGTACATATACAGTGTATTATATATATATATATATATATATATACTGTATATATATATATATAACCGCGACTCCGACTAAAGAAGAGTCTCAGAGTGTGACCCTGGAAACAAGTCAAGCATTTGTAATTAGTCAAGGGTCTTGTTGCAGAGCGTAGGCTGTCATTGGGTCTGGCTCGGTACAGGTTATTTTCAAGTTACGAATATTAATTTTGCTCTTGTCGTGCGACTGTATGATATAGGAGCTAGAGAGTTTACCGAGACCAGCTTTATGAACAATTATCTGCAGTGGAAGGTGGGACAAATTGTATAGCATTACGCAATTCTGATAATTCTGATATATATATATATATATAATAATAATAATAATAAAACATTATCAAATTTACCAAACCATTTATAGTAGGAAATAGATACGCGCGTATAAATAATGACTTAAATCAAAAATACAGATGGTTTTTAATAAGTTAAAATACAATTCTAGCCTCGGTACTTTCACACTCCCTTGTAGCCGAGTGGCTGGGCAAAATTTACTGCATTAATTTGAGCAGCAGCACCCGCGCCCTTAACTTTCACTTTTTCACTGTTTAGTCGATTTTTGCATGTATTCATTATTTTTCTAGTTTCCTCCCTAGACCTCCATCAAATTAAAAAAAAACATCCATTAGACTATTCTAGATTAATTTGTAAAATTTTTGGTAGAAAAATTTCCCGGCCGAAGGCCGGTTCTTCCAACATTACAGGCTTACTATCGTTCGCCAGGGAAAAAATCGACACCTACATAGCACGAAAGGTCTAAATATTGACGAAGAAATGAGGCGAAAGGTCTTAAAATCGACTAAGTAATGGGGCAAACATCTTAACATCTGAAATATAATGGGGCTAAACATGAGGGAGAAAGTGATCCAGAAATCCGGCCCATCCCCCCTTAAACGGGCAAAGTTTAGCCAACGACTAATATGGTCGGTAGTAATGGCGAGAGGCCGTACGAGGGATACAAGGGTCAAAGAGAGCTTTAAGGGGGCCCACCGCGTTTTTTTTTTCTCTCTCTGGGTTGTATCCATTCGGCCCCATTCAGCTTACTGTTTTAAGATGTTTATCCCCATCCAGGTGTCGGTTTTTTTCCTGGCGAGCGGTAGCGAACCAGCATATTTTAAACATTGTTTTTGACAGTAGGCTAAATGTGTACATATTTCGATAGAAAAATGTTTCCAGCGAAGCCGGATTTCTCCATACAATGCTGGCTCGCTATCGCTTGCCAGGACGAAATCGGCACCTGGATGGCGATAAACGTCTTGCAACAGTTGGCTGAATGGGGCCGAATGGATACAAGTCAGATAAAGAGAGAAAAGGAGAGAAAAAAAGCAGGTCACCCGCCTTAATTAAAAGTGCGGTACATGAAAATCTCGGCTGATCGTTACCTATAATCCAACTTTTATCTCTTTATGAACTGTGAACTGGAAGCGACACGTGAAAATAACAGGCCATCGTTTCCTATAATTAAGGGGAGACTGGCCGTTTGTTTGGTCTATTAATTAATTTATTCATATACGTTTTCAGTTTCCTCCCTAGACCTCCATCAAGCTTAGAAAAACACCCCCTAGTCCCCTCTTCAAGATAAATTTGTACATTTTTCGATAGAAAAATGTCCCGGCCGAAGGCCGTTTCCTTTTAAAATTGCAGGCTCGCTATCGCTCGCCAGGAAATAATCAACACCTAAATGGCACGAAAAGTCTTAAAATTTACAACAAAATTGGGCGAAAGGTGTTAAAATCACCAAACTAATGGGCCGAACGTCTTATAATCTCAAAACTAGTAGGGCTAAACATTACGGAGAAGGGGGTCCAGAAAAACGGTCTGCCTCCCCTTAGGTAACACCCCGTTCTTAACATTAATCATCAATTATAAACCCCAATACACTTGGATAAACTAATGAAAGCATATGGTCCTCCCGGGATTCGAACTAGGGACACCACACCCAGAACCCGTAATCCCATTTTCTCTATATCTATATCAACTATTTTACGGGGGATATGAAGCGATACATGAAGCAAACAGGCGATCGTTTCTTGTACTCCTTCTCTTTCTCTATATATACAAATTATGGCAGGAAGAGATATTTGACAATCAAGAGCGATCATTTCCTATTATCCTATTATATTGAAAGAGACGACCCAAATATGAACTATTTACCAACTGTATTAGTTCCCTTTAGAATTAAAGAACACGTCTGCCTAACAACCTCATCGAAACACTCTGACTGCCCCCAAGACTAAATTGAGAGAGAGAGAGAGAGAGAGAGAGAGAGAGAGAGAGAGAGAGAGAGAGAGAGAGAGAGAGAGAGAGAGAGAGAGAGAGAGTTATATAGAGTTACATAGATACACAGACTACACAGACCTTGCAGTCCCTACTAAGTAGTCCGGACTTAATGCTAAAATAGAATTTGCTACAAAGTGAAAGGCGAGGATAGCAAATAAGAAGAGAGAGAGAGAGAGAGAGAGAGAGAGATTGCCTAACAACCTCAACAAAACACTCTGACTGCCCCCAAGACTAAATTGAGAGAGAGAGAGAGAGAGAGAGAGAGAGAGAGAGAGAGAGAGAGAGAGAATCCGCACTGACCTGGAATCTATCATCAGCAGAGTAAGTGTGATGGCCGATGGTGAGGATGTGTAGGTCTCTTTGCCTCAGCCACGTTACCTGCAAGGGGTTGGAAAGGTCGTCAATAGTATTTCATATTTTCTCAAAAACGACTAGAGTAATCGAACTAATATTTCTACCATTTGGGAAGAGTCAGTCAAGGAATAGATGTGGAAATTTACAGCCCATTTGTTCTAGCCCTTTTTTGGGTTACAAAGGAGTACAAAGGAAATCAAACAACAACTGGTCTGGTGACCCTTCTAGGCTGCTTGTCCTCCAAAACACTGAGGAACAATTGTCCAAACAGTGGTTTAGAGTGGGTAAGTGAACATTGGAAAGGGAACTACTGCCCTGGAACTAATGTCCGTGGCAGGATTAGGAAGTTAGTAGGGGACAGAGGGGTTAGTAACTGAGGGGGGGATAAAATAAAGTTATTCATTTACAAATGCAGTCAGTCGCGGGTTTGATGCAAGTCTAGGCGAAGTTTAAATGAATCAACGGTGCTGCAGTCTATAACGTCTCGGGGAAGCCCATTCCACAAGTTGACAACTCGATTGAAGAAGAAATTCTTAGATTCGAGATTTACCGATAATTTTGCGTCCGTTTCCCCGCATGTAATTAGATTGGTCGATAGTGAAGTACTTACTACAGTTCATATTGTCGATGCCTTTGATGATTTTGAACACTTGAATTAAGTCGCCTCTTAATCTGCGCTGGGTTAAAGGAAATATATTTAATTCTCTAAGACGCTCCTCGTATGGTTTGTTCTTTAGGCTAGGTATCATTTTGGTAACTCTACATTGAGCTCCTTCTAGCTTGTCTATATCTTTTTGGTAATAAGGGCACCAGGATTGAACGCAGTTTTCCAGAAGAGGGCGGACTAAGGAATTGTAAAGGGTTAAGATAACTTCTTTGGATTTATGCTCAAATGACCTGCCTATAAAGCCAATTATTTAGTTTGCTTTCTTAACAACTTCTGAACATTGTTGACTCGGTTTTAGGTTATTTGATATTGTTACTCCCAGATCGGTTTCTCTGTTTACATTCTTAAGCTGAGTGCCATTCATCGAATAGTTTTCTTTCTCATTTTGGTATCCGACATGTAGTACTTTACATTTATCCGCATTGAAACTCATTTGCCAAATTTGGGCCCAACGTGACAATTTATCTAGATTGTGTTGCATATCGTCAACTTGTTCTTTTGAGAGTACGCTATTTGCAATTTTTGTATCATCAGCAAATTTTGAGATTGTACAGGTGAGACCCTCATCTATGTCGTTGATGTAAATTAGAAAGAGAATTGGTCCTAGTACCGATCCCTGGGGTACCCCGCTACTTACATTGGTCCATTTAGATGCCTTACCGTTTACGACTACTCTTTGCTTTCTGTCGCGGAGCCAATTTTCTATCCATTTCAACACACCGTCTTGTATTCCATGCGCTTTTAGTTTTAGCAGTAAACGTTTGTGGGGGAACTTTGTCAAAGGCCTTTTGAAAATCAAGGTATATAATATCTACAGCTTTACTCTCATCGTAGAGGTTGAGGATATCATGGAAGAAGTCTAAGATATTTGTTAAACAGGAACGTTTGCTACGATAGCCGATAGCCGTGTTGAGTATCTTTAAGTATGTTATTTTCCTCTAAGTGATTTACGAGTCTGTCTCTTATGACCGTTTTTAGCATTTTACATACAACTGAGGGTAAAGCTAATTGGACGATAGTTACTTGGTAGGGATTCGCTGCCTTTTTTTTAAATCGGTGTTACGTTAGCCAGCTTCCACTGATCAGGCATAGTTCCAGACTGCAAGGATTTATTGAATAGCAATGTCAGTGGTTTGGAGAACTCATCCTTAGCTTCCTTTAAAACTCTAAGTGAGATTGTATCAGGTCCGGGCGTTTTATTTACCTTGAGTTTATCTAAACATTTCAATACTTCTCTCTCTGTAATGGTGATATTGCTTAGAACATCAGAATTATCTATCTGAATTGGCAATGCTGTAGGGATATCAATGAGGTCTTCTGTTGTAAAATCTGATGCAAAGAAGATATTGAGGGCATTACTCATTTGTACTTCGTCTTTGATATATTCTCCATTTTCATCGACTAACGGTCCTACAGTTGAGGTAACTATTTTCTTCTTTCTGATATAACTATAGAATTATTTTGGGTTTGTTTTACTTTGATTCGCAACATGTAACTCATGTACAGAGGATAGAGTTCATGGTTTATCGCCAACTTACAGCGAATAGACTAGATACTATGGCATCCGAGTGTACCAGCTGGATAGGAAACAAATCGTTCAACGGGATTTCTAGTCATCCTTTTTCTTTTTCTATACGGTTCAGCCCACCTTAAGGCGCCTCACACGCCCAGCAGCCACCTCCATTTTGTTTATTGCAGATCTCGTCTGTCTTCTATCTTCTCTTTCCTTTCATCTTTGCTTGACTTCACTGCCTTGTCTTATGTATCGTTCTTTGATCCACCTCTCTCTCTGTCTCTCTCTCTCTGTCTCTCTCTCTCTTGAAAGGGGGTCTAAGGGATTCTTTTTTTAAAGCTTGATGGAGGTCTACCGAGGAAACTGAAAAGAATAAATCTATATTCAAATCGAGCAACAAAATAACCACTAGCCCCTTAAACTATCCTTCCAATTAATAACCACTAGCCCCTTAAACTATCCTTCCAATTAATAACCACTAGCCCCTTAAACTATCCTTCCAATTAATAACCACTAGCCCCTTAAACTATCCTTCCAATTAATAACCACTAGCCCCTTAAACTATCCTTCCAATTAATAACCACTAGCCCCTTAAACTATCCTTCCAATTAATAACCACTAGCCCCTTAAACTATCCTTCCAATTAATAACCACTAGCCCCTTAAACTATCCTTCCAATTAATAACCACTAGCCCCTTAAACTATCCTTCCAATTAATAACCACTAGCCCCTTAAACTAGCCTTCCAATTAATAACCACTAGCCCCTTAAACTATCCTTCCAATTAATAACCACTAGCCCCTTAAACTATCCTTCCAATTAATAACCACTAGCCCCTTAAACTATCCTTCCAATTAATAACCACTAGCCCCTTAAACTATCCTTCCAATTAATAACCACTAGCCCCTTAAACTAGCCTTCCAATTAATAACCACTAGCCCCTTAAACTATCCTTCCAATTAATAACCACTAGCCCCTTAAACTAGCCTTCCAATTAATAACCACTAGCCCCTTAAACTATCCTTCCAATTAATAAATCCTGTTTTGGGTTTCTTAAGGGGAGATTTCCACCGGGGGGGATTTTTTTCTGGACCCCTTTCTCCCTCATGTTTAGCCCCAATGCTTTTAAGATTTGGAGATAAGTTAGACGATCTTAAGAACTTTCGCCCAATTTCTGTCAATTTTAAGACCGTTCCTGCAATTTAGGTGTCGATTTTTTCCTGGCGAGCGATAGCGAGCCTGTAATTTAAAAGGAACCGGCCTTCGGCCGGGAAATTTTTCTACCGAAAAATGTACACATTTATCTTGAAAGGGGGTCTAGGGGGTGTAGTTTTTAGCTTGATAGAGGTCTAGGGAACAACCTAAAAACCTCCCCTTAATAATATGCATAAATATAGCAAAAACAACATATATAAGTAACACATAACATAAGTAACTACTGCCCTGGAACTAATGTCCGTGGCAGGATTAGGAAGTTAGTAGGGGACACCCTACTAACACCCTGTTCTTAACATCAATCATCAATATACAAACCCCAATGTACTTGAATAAACTAATGCATGGTTCACACATTGGCGAGTCGGAGCGCGAGGCCAACGCGAGTGATGAAATTCTTGCACTCGCCAATGATTATCCCAAATTCGCCGACACTCGCCGACACTCGCACAGACTCGCGTTGACTCGGGCTGCACCGCGTACACTCGCGAACGCGGGCAAAGATTTCATGCATGCATGAAATTTGGAGAGTCAAGTGGGAATAGGACGCCAAACCGAATAGACTCGCGTAGACTTGCGTAGACTCGCGTAGACTCCTGTACACTCCTGTAGACTCGTGTGACACTCATGTAGACTCGTGTGACACTCATGTAGACTCGCGTTGTACTGTTTAGACATTAAATGATCGCGAGTCTACATGAGTCTAAGCGAGTCTACGCGGGTCTACGTGAGTCTACACGAGTACAACATGAGTCAACACTATATGCAAATAACCATGTGGGTGCCAATATTGGCAAAGGCGAGTTTAACAGGAGTCAACATGACCCTAACGCGAGTTAACACGGGGTAACGCGAGTGTAACACGCGTAAACGAGAGTACCCACGTGGTGGTCTGAATTTCACAATATGTGTGGCGAGTCTATGCGAAACCAACATGAGTATACATGAGTTTACGAGATATTAACGCTGGTCTATGCGAGTCTACGCGTTATACGTTTCCTGACACTCGCCAACACTCGCACACACTCATGTTAGACTCCCATACACTCCTGTTAACTTCCTGTAGACTCGCGTTCATCTCGTGTAAACACGTGTAAACTCATATAAACTCCTGTGACACTCGTGTAGACTCCTGTAGACTCGCACTATTCGTACCCTGGAATGTGACCGTTATTTTTCAAATTTCGGCGGTGCGTGTTGGGGTCGTGTTACACTCGTGGATACTCTTGTGAACTCGTGTAAACTCATGTAAACTCATTTAAACTAGTGTTATATTCGTGTTATATGCGTGTTTACTCGCATCAGATGCTACTCGCGTTGGGTTCGGGCTCCATCAACGGCGGTATGCGGCGAGTGTGACTCGCGTTGGCCTCGCGCTCTGACTCGCCAATGTGTGAACCAGGCATAATGAAAGCATATGATCCTCCCGGGATTCGAACTCGGGACACCACACCCAGGAGCTCTGTGTCAGTTATTCCTGTTGACAGCTTTATACACGTGTTCCCTGTCACGGTCTCATTCACATAGACTCTCTCGCACACTATTTCTCTCGCACACTCTATTTCTCTCGCACACTCTATTTCTCTCGCACACTCTATTTCTCTCGCACACTCTATTTCTCTCGCACACTATTTCTCTCGCACACTCTATTTCTCTCGCACACTCTATTTCTCTCGCACACTCTATTTCTCTCGCACACTCTATTTCTCTCGCACACTCTATTTCTCTCGCACACTCTATTTCTCTCGCACACTATTTCTCTCACACACTCTATTTCTCTCGCACACTCTATTTCTCTCGCACACTCTATTTCTCTCGCACTCTATTTCTCTCGCACACTCTATTCCTCTCGCACACTCTATTTCTCTCGCACACTATTTCTCTCGCACACTATTTCTCTCGCACACTCTATTTCTCTCGCACACTCTATTTCTCTCGCACACTCTATTTCTCTCGCACACTCTATTTCTCTCGCACTCTCTATTTCTCTCGCACGCTCTAATTCTCTCGCACACTCTATTTCTCTCGCACGCTCTATTTCTCTCGCACATTCCATTTCTCTCGCACACTATTTCTCTCGCACACTCTATTTCTCTCGCACACTCTATTTCTCTCGCACACTCTATTTCTCTCGCACACTCTATTTCTCTCGCACACTCTATTTCTCTCGCACACTCTATTTCTCATGATCATTTCATATACTCCCCCAATCTCAATTTCAGTCTCGCTCTCGCTCTCTCTCTCGCTGATCGAGTTGAGCAGCCACAGTGAGCAGACCTACATATCCTTCTCTCTTCACCACCACCAACACCATGCCCTCAGTAACCTCTAACATCGTTACTGGTACGGTAAATTGGTTTAATGTGAAGCAGGAATATGGCTTCATAAACAGAGATGATAATGGAGCCGATATATTCGCCCACAGACGCCGAATCTCCTCCCCAAACCAACAGCGTGGAGTGCCCTCTCTCGGTGACGGAGAAAGGGTAACTTTCACCATCATGAAGGGAAAAAAAGGAGAAGAAGCCAGCAACATCAGGGGAATAAATGGAGCAAATGTAAAGGGCTCCAGACACGCCTGGGGGAGGAGAAAGGAAGAGGAAAAAAAGGAAAATTGACTACTCACCAGCAGGCTATGGCCAGCCACCAGGTGTCAGATCAGTAGTAATTCAGATCGTGGTCACCACAGCCATAGCACTAGCTGGTGGGGACCATAATCTCCTCAAGGAGTACCTCTCAAACCTCCTGAAGGCTAACAACCTTCCCTCCATAACAATCCTAGTGCTACAACCCCCAAAACGGGTCTGGCCCCTTGAGCTAACACCTACACAAGCTCTGAGGAAACCAAGAAGTCACCCCAAACAATGCCTGGACCTGCCAAAACCACTGCACAAAACCAAGGAAGAAGAAACCAAACCTTCAAAGCCCCAGTCACCACCAACAACCACCACTGTGGCCGAGAAGAAGCTATCAACGTCACCATACATCGAAATCTTCCACCAACAAGCAGAGAAAGAAAGCAACCCTGAAGAGCACAAGACTCCAGCACCACCAATGTAGGTCGAGGAAACCCTCCCACCACCACCACCACCTTCAGTAACCACGGCTGTGACGGCAACCACTACACCACCACCTGAGTCACTAGAATCTGAAGAAGCAGCCTCCATGCCCATCATTGAGAGCCCCAAAGCCAAAAAAATCAAGAGGGACCCATACATCCATACATCCACAGACCCATACACCCCTCTATATCTCTTCCAAAACGTGATCCTTCATACACTACAAGAGGAAGATCTCACTCTGTCCAGACTATACGACCACTGGATACCCAAGGAGTACCACAAATACCTGAGCCACTGTGAAGACTACTTGGAGGATACTCATAGCTGCTACTGCTACTTCCACACCATCGACAAAGAACAAAAAGGCCTCCCCCCGTACTGCTACATGACTGTGGAGAAAGCCATGCAACAAGGCTGGCCAAAGTTACCAAGGAGAACACCAGAGTAAACACCAACACCTGCACCCCAACACCAAAATGGCTATTAGTACAGGACTCCCAGTCGGGCCGGGAGGATAAATATATGGCCTTAAATTCCCTACCTGTATAATAGCCCACAGTTCCAGCCTCACACCCCCCTGACCAGACATGGCAGATGATACCCGTGCCAGCGAGGAGCCTCCCCGAACGCGCCCCTGTCTGCCTTGCCCTGTCCAGCCCCTTTAGCAGTCATAATCAGAAAAACCCTCAGGCAGCTCCAGTTAAGCCTGGACACCTTTTTCTCCTGCTAAAATTCTCTTCATCCAACTAATTCTTGTCCTATCCCCACTTCCCCCTAACTACTCAATTTATTATTATTTATTCGCTCTCGCTCTCGCTCTCTCTCAAAAAAATAAGCAGATCAAAAGCGGAATCGGACCGCTAATAGAAGATGGCCAGACAATAACAGGTGACACAAACACGGCAAATCTGCTCAACAAATATTTTGGCTCAGTTTTCACAGAAGAAGTTATCGATCATACCTCTGAAAATAACACCTCAACTCATGTGATAGGAGATTTCACCATCAGTGTTAGCGAAGTACAAAGCAAATTGAGTAATTTAAATGTAAATAAGACCCCGGGACCCGACATGCTCCACCCGAAAATAATTAAGAATGTTAAGGACGAAATAGCAAAACCCCTGACACAACTATTTAACTTATCATTACTACAGGGGATTGTACTGAGTGATTGGAAAGATGCGAACATGACGCCGATATACAAGAAGGGTAGCAAGGCCAAAGCGAGTAATTTCAGACCAATTAGTCTAACTTCAATTGTAGGAAAAATCATGGAAAAAATCCTTAGAGATAAGATAGTAGATTACCTCGAATCAAACAACCTAATCAAAAATAGTCAACACGGCTTTAGATCAAATAAGTCATGCCTAACAAATTTGATTGAATTTTATAACAAACTATTCACATATAACGACATGACGAAATCACTAGATATAATCTTCTTGGACTTTCAAAAAGCTTTCGACAAGGTGCCTCACCGAAAACTATTGGCTAAACTGGAGAGGATAGGTATCAAAGGTGAAATTCATTCTTGGATAAAAATTGGCTTACAGACAGAAGACAGAGAGTGGTGATAAATGGAGTGGAATCGGAGTGGGAGCCTGTCACTAGTGGAGTTCCACAGGGTTCAGTCCTTGGACCGGTCCTGTTTCTCATTTACATTAACGATATTGATGTAGGGGTAAACAACACCATTTCCAAATTCGCCGACGATACAAAAATTGGAAATACAGTCCTGAATGAAGATGATAGAAATGCGTTGCAATCTGATTTAAACAAGATATCAGAGTGGTCGAAAAAATGGCAGATGCCCTTCAATGTTGATAAATGTCAGGTGCTGCAGGTTGGTAGCAGAAATATGAAATACAAATACGAAATGAATGGCAAACAAATAAAAACCGCAACGGTAGTAAAAGACCTAGGGGTACTAATATCTGAAAACCTAAAACTTCCGACCAATGTATAGCAGCTGCAAATAAGGCAAACATAGCATTGGGCTTTATTAAACGAAAATTTACATATAAACATGAGAACGTAATAGTGCCACTGTTCAAAAGTATGGTGAGGCCCCACCTTGAATATGGTGTGCAGTTCTGGTCACCTTATCTGATCAAGGACATTGTAAGACTCGAGTCAGTACAGCGTAGAGCGACGAAGATGATACCCTCATTAAGAAATAAATCATATGAAGAAAGACTTAAACGATTGAACCTGTTCTCATTAAAAAAGAGGAGGTTGAGGGGTCAGCTTATGGAGTGCTTCAAGATACTAAAAGGTTTCGACAAAGTCGATGTAAATGCACTATTCACATTAAACAATACTAATCAAACTCGTGGAAATGGAATGAAATTAAAAACCAAAAAGGCAAACCTAGATGTCACAAAGAGTTTCTTCACCTACAGTGTGGCGACAGAGTGGAATAAACTACCAGCGAGAGTGGTGGAGAGCGACACAATAAACGCTTTCAAGGGAAGGCTTGACCTCTATCTGCAGAGGGCTGGGGTGATATGAAAAAAAAAAAAAAAATGTATGTATGTGTATGTGTGTGCACTGTACAGTATGTATATATATGTATATATATACTGTATATATATGTATGTATGTGTGTATGTATGTATGTGTATATGTGTATGTATGTGTGTATGTGTATATAATTATATGTACCGGTGTATATAATTATATATATATATATATATATATATATAGTTTGCAAGGCCAGACTGCCTAGTAAGGACCTTGAGGTCTGTGTGGTCTGTGTATCTATGTAGCTCTATGTAGCTCTCTCTCTCTCTGTTGATGTAATCACTGAGGAGCAATATACTATAGTCTATTCACTGTAAGTAGGCGAAAAATCATGACCTTTATCCTCTGTAACTCAAAAAGAGCGAGAGCAAATTGGCTGTTAATATCCACATCTATTCCTTGACTGACTTTTCCCAAATGGTAGAAATATTAGCTCGATTACTCTATTCGTTTTTGAGTTACAGAGGTTAGAGGTCATGATTTCTCGCATACTTTCAGCGAATAGACTATAATGTTCAAATAGGATGTAGCCGACGTTAATTAAGGTGGGATGACCTGCTTTTTAGTTTCTCCTGCTTTCTCTTTCTCTGGGTTGTATCCATTTGGCCCCATTCAGCCTACTATTTAAGACGTTTATCCCCATCCAGGTGTTGATTTCTTCCTGGCGAACAATAGCTAGCCAGCATTGTATGAAGAAATCTGGCTTCACCGGAGACACTTTTCTACCGACAAATGTACAAATTTAGCCTGCTTTCAAAAACATTTAAACAAATATGCTGGTTAGCTACTGCTCGCTAGGAAAAAATCGACACCTGAATGGGGATAAACGTCTTAAAAAAAAGTAGGCTGAATGGGGCCGAATGGATACAAACCAGAGAGAGAGGGAAAGAGAGACAAAAAAGAACGAGGTGGGTCCCCTTAAAATTGGCAAATATTTAAAGTTATTTTTACATTACAGACACTTTATTGCACGTAGATGCTACATGTATTTCAAAATATGCATATACTGTATATGTACAGTACACCTAACACTCGTACAGAGAGAGGTGGTGGATTTGTTCGAGTGAAATATATTGCCATTACACAAGATATTTGTTAATAAATATACTAAACCATATATAGACAAGTACAGTTGACCTAAATATAACTATAATTAAGTAATACACCATTATCTGCATTTGTTTAAACACATAAATGTAAAGATTCTTAGGAAATATGTTTTAGAAATACGGCAACCTGGAGGAAGATGAATGAAGGCAAGCTTAATAAAAATATGAACGAGTTTCATATGCACGGAAATGGGATGGAACTGGGAATGATAAATGAGACGGTGAAGGAGAAATGAGAGTTTATGAGCCGTTCCAAGAGGGAGCGAAGGAGGGCGGGGTGGATGACTAATAATGCAAATATATTCCACCCCTTTGACATACGCCCCTGTAGAAACTATAACTCGGGGATATCACCGCCCACTACCACTCCCTCTCCAGAAATATGTATATAAAGTTTCAACATGTTCTGTCTCTCTACATCTGTCTTTCCTGCATATGTGCCTGTGTCTCTTGTTTGTCTATTTAAGGGGAGGTATTTAGTTTGTTCCCTAGACCTCCATCAAGCTTAAAATTACACCCCCTTGAGTCCCTTTCAAGATAAATTTGTACATTTTTCGGTAGAAAAATGTCCCGGCCGAAGGCCGGTTCCTCTTAAATTACAGGCTCGCTATCGCTCGCCAGGATAAAATCTACACCTGAATAGCACAAAAGGTCTTAATTATGGGGTGAAAGTTCTTAAAATCGCTAAACTAATGGGGCAAACGTTTTATAATATCAGAAGCAATGGGGCTAAACATGAGGGAGAAGGGGGTCAAGAAAAAAATGCCTGAAGTGGAGATCTCCCCTTAAGTACAGTCCCTTACGTTATTGCGTATGTATATTACTAAGACGTTACTCTCTTTTTCCCAGATGTACGAAAGATCACTTATAACTGTGCTATATTACTAACCCATCTGTCCCCTACTAACTTCCTAATCCTGCCACAGACATTAGTTCCAGGGCAGTAGTTCCCTTTCCAAATTTCCCTTACCCACTCTAAACCACTGTTTGGACACTTGATCCTCAGTGCATGTTTTGGAGGACAAGCAGCCTAGAGGGGTCACTAGACTGTTGTTGCTTGATTTCCTGTGTACTCTTTTGTTCATTTTACTGTGCTCTGATTTAGTGTTTGTAGGTAAACTAGCCTAGTTGAGTTGCAAATACAGTATGTTACAAATTAGTTGACTAGTCTCATAAGTTAGCTAAAACATAACAAACTACATGCTTATTTCAATCACATTATTTTAAACTATCTGCCAACGACACCCCCACACCCCCACTCACCCACACACACACACAACATAAGCTATGATATGTTAGTCCAAAATACTGAGAATTTGAAATATCCATTACGATACTTGTATAAGTTGTTGTTGTTGTTCCCCAAGCTGCCTGGCCGAACAGCCCCAAGGCCCTGAGCAATTCCAAGGCCATAACCGAGTGCCCCCACAGAACCCTCCCCGCCGACCACAATAAAGCCTGGGTGACCGAAGCCACTCCATGGCGGGGGGCTGAGGAGGGTGCGGAAACGCCCGGGAAACCAAAGCCCCACCCAGGGCCCTGTGCCCCTCAGCAATTATGAAGAGAAAGTTGAGGGGCAAGGGAAAAATGTGACGCTTTGGCTTCCAATCATGGTAGATTGGGAGGTCAATCCACGGAAGAGACGCCGTCACTTGAGATCTAGAAAATATATAAGTTAAAAGAAAAGTCAGAGTAAGCTATGAGTATGGCAGAGATTGCTCAGCTCTCACTCTGATAGACCAGCCCATCACCACATGACTAGAACCCAATCCTCTCAGCATCAGCTAGAAAAGGCCCTAGAAAGCCGCCTTTGGCGGGGGGATAGCTCCCCTATTTCAACCCCTTTCGGGGTTGGGCACCCGCCCACTTGTATAAGTAAAATGGATTGATTATAAAGTAACTAAGACAGGACAACACGAGCGCTGCGCAATTCCTGTAAACTACAAATAGGTAAATACAAATAGGTAAATACAAATAGGTAAATATACACATATGTATACATCAAATCGGTTGAATGCAGCCTCTCTCTCTCTCTCTC
Source organism: Paralithodes platypus (assembly GCA_032716605.1). NCBI lineage: Eukaryota > Metazoa > Arthropoda > Malacostraca > Decapoda > Lithodidae > Paralithodes > Paralithodes platypus. The sequence goes on along the minus strand of CM064549.1, from coordinate 29,547,852 downwards.
TCTCGCTATCTATCCTCTACTTGACTATACTCACCGCTCTACCATTAAGATTGAGGACGACACAAGGAAGGCGAGCGTCCTGACCCAGCCCGACCTCCACCCTTGCCGACTCCCCTCCTCCACCACCACCGAACTCTGGACTCCCCCTGCCGGCACCGTTTCCTGCATACGCTTAAAAGGGGGAGGGTGAGGCAGCTGCATTAATTACACACACAGTATAGTTTTATGGGAGGTCAGGGGTGGAGCTTAAGGGGGTAGTGCTGGGTTTTTGGTCTTTAGATTTATATATTAATTTATGTTTTAGTTTCCTAGCTAGACCGCCATCAAACTTAGAAAAACACCCCTTAGACCCCCTTTCAAGATAGATTTGTACATTTATCGGTAGAAAAATATCCTAAAATATTCTAAAATTGGAGGCTCGCTTTCGCTCGCCAGGAAAAACATCGAAACCTAAAGAGCACGAGAGGTCTTAATATTGACAACAAAATGAGGCGAAAGGTCTCAAAATCGCCAAACTACGGAACCAACGTCTTAAAACCTCATAACTAATATGCTGAACATGAGGGAGAAGGGGGTCCAGAAAAAGCGAGTACTACCCCCTTAACATTAAGTTGAATGGTAAGTGGCTAGACACATATTTTTGTAAACATAGGAAAGGGACTCGCTGGCATGTTACCTATGATTCTATCATCTATATCAACTATATTAAAGGGACTCGCTGGCATGTTACCTATGATTCTATCATCTATATCAACAATATTAAAGGGACTCGCTGGCATGTTACCTATGATTCTATCATCTATATCAACAATATTAAAGGGACTCGCTGGCATGTTACCTATGATTCTATCATCTATATCAACTATATTAAAGGGACTCGCTGGCATGTTACCTATGATTCTATCATCTATATCAACTATATTAAAGGGACTCGCTGGCATGTTACCTATGATTCTATCATCTATATCAACTATATTAAAGGGACTCGCTGGCATGTTACCTATGATTCTATCATCTATATCAACTATATTAAAGGGACTCGCTGGCATGTTACCTATGATTCTATCATCTATATCAACAATATTAAAGGGACTCGCTGGCATGTTACCTATGATTCTATCATCTATATCAACTATATTAAAGGGACTCGCTGGCATGTTACCTATGATTCTATCATCTATATCAACTATATTAAAGGGACTCGCTGGCATGTTACCTATGATTCTATCATCTATATCAACTATATTAAAGGGACTCGCTGGCATGTTACCTATGATTCTATCATCTATATCAACTATATTAAAAGCCACATTGAATTAAGCCTTAACAATAAAATCAAGATGGTTTACCAATACGGGAATTAGGTTTCTAGTACTATTAAAAGAACTGCGTGGATGAATATGCAAAGGGTAATATGTAAACTTCATAGTAAATACAATTCAATAATGTTAGCGTAAACGTTGTAGGTCCCCTGCATTTTATGAATTCCCCTTTCACTTTGCAATCTTCAATTTCATATAATATGCATTATAATTCTGAAAACACTGCAAAGTCGTGTCGGGAGGTTTGTTCGTAAATGTTCTGCTGATGTGTTTTTTGTTTAACCTACTTCATGGAAGTATAAACAAAACTGCAAAGGATAACATCGTTTAAACAAAATTATCCTCTAAGTAGCCTAATTTTTCGATGTATGACCTTGGGCGAAGTAACGCCATTTCGGTACAGTTGTACATGCGTGTGTGTGTGTGTGTGTGTGTTTTTTTTTTTTTTTTTTAATTCATGAAGTAGCCTACCGGTACCCTTTGTTAGGTTAACTGCTTAGGCAATTTAATGTATTGGTATATGGTCAAAATGGTGACGGGTCACTTCAACCAGTAGACCATTTCAACCAGTAGCTCTCAACCAGTACCAAATCAACCAAAACGTTTAGGTTAGGTTAGGTTAGGTTAGTACTATATTTTGGCACTGGTTTGGTTGGTCTGGGTTAATTTGGCACTGGTTGAGAGCTACTGGTTGAAATGACATGGAACCGGTCAAAATGCATATAAATGGGCAAGCCCAATGTCGGAAAACTTTAAATTGTCGGGAGAGAAGTTAACACCTATAGCAACGAGGATTTTATTATGCCAAAGTAATACAGTTTTCTGTGTTTTAGCAAGACCTCTTATATCAATTATTTATAAACGTACGCAATAAGTCTGCACAAATATTTAATCGTATTATAATGAGAAACAATGTCTAGTGCATTACAACCAAACCAAATTTATTCGCACTTGTATTACTATAGTTAAGGTAACACCCCGTTCTTAACATTAATCATCAATTACAAACCCCAATGCACTTGAATAAACTAATGCAAGCATATGGTCCTCCCGGGATTCGAACTCGGGACACCACACCCAGAACATAAGCATCTAAATCATTACACCAACAACAACACCAATAACGCTGGAAGTTCTATTCTATTCTATATGCTCAGGCCCAATCCCCACTTTTCCTATTTGGTTCCCCTCATTTCCCTTTGTTTTTCTTTTTTTTTGGGGGGTGGCCGACTCAAGACAGAGCCAGAATAGGGACAACACAACAGAAAACAATGAACACTATTCTATATACTCAAGCCCAATCCCCACTTTTCCTTTTTTTCCCTCTTCCTTTGTGTCCCCCTTTTCCGTTTTTGTCTTTGTTTTTTGGGGTGGCCGACTCAAGACAGAGCCAGAAGTGGGACAACACAACAGAAAACAATGAACACGCAAAAACAAAATACAAATTCACACACACACATCTAGGCTGGAAGTAGGGTTATAAAAGTACTGACCTCGGAGGCAGAGTAGCAGTAGCCAGAGGACTCGAGAGGAGGAGCCACAGTGAATCATTCTCCCATCACCTGCCATCATATTTCACTATAATAACGTGTGGGGGCTACCATGGCCACTCTTACACTGGGGGTCTGCCGAGGGTGATAAAAAAAAGGTTAGGAGGGATGTTGAAATAACTTAGAAACGTTGACAGAATGAATATAGACACCATATGAGGAGGAGCACTTTATTGACAACGTTTCGCAGATAGCTTCTTCAGGTCAGAGGAATATCTTCACGGATGGATAGTGACAAGGTAGCTAACAAGTGGAACAGCAGAGAACGGTAGTCTGGTAGTATACATATACTATATCAGATGAGAACACAACATGCATATCAAACAAAAAGTATGGAAGATATTGACAACGGCAATAAAAGCTATAAGCGTAACGTTTGTCATATTAGTGATCTTCACACAGTGTTATAATATATAGTAGTAGTAGTAGTAGTAGTAGTAGTAGTAGTAGTATCTTTAGTTTAGTCCTATGATCTACTACAGCTGCAATAGTTAATAATCAGGTCACGGTTTAATGGTAAACATGCTAGACATAAATCGTGTAGTGTCCTAAGGTTTAATGTTTGTATTGTTGACTATAGCTAGGCAATGCATAAACACCGCAAGTTTATGAGGGAAGCTTGGATATGTACAAGCAACAGGCAGGTAATTAAGGACACGTAAATTCTGGGAGCCTTGTTCGAGCTCCTGCCACTTAATCAGGCAGGCAGTATTGTAGGCTTGACTGTCAGGAAAGCAGAAATACGAGACGACAGACAAGCTAAAATAAGAATGAAAAAACGCATAATGTTGGTTAGTTTTATTATGATCATATGTTTTTTTTAAAGTAATGTATAACAAGAGTACAGACTAAAATATATTTTTGATAGTTGTCCTCTTAGTTAATATGAGTCTTTTACTGGGAAATAATCAAATTGAACGTTATGCGGATAGATATGTGATAGGTTTAATACTTGGCTAGCAGACGGCAAGGCTGATCTGTAAGTAATTCAGTCGATGCGTTAATATTACTACTTATCCACCAGCCCATATGACAATAAGTACTCAGGAAGTTAGTAATTGTTGTGCGGAAAAAATCACATATTTAGAAAAAAAAAGAGCGATGTGTAAAATATACCAAATATACCAGTAATAATATAACAACATATTATGTTGAGGAATGGAAGTGGTAGTAGAAGGGTTAACAAACTAATTAAGACAGAGAAGTGGGCAGAGAGGAAGTTTTATAGATGTGCACAAAATTAAAAATTAAAATCTCCTGGAGTGAATGCATGACAGATTGACTTCACATAGAGAGTGGTCATAGTGCATTCGGCTGGTTGTACAGTATATGTAGTTTATCGAGCCCTGGTATTATATAAGGGCAAAGTGGATTACATGAACTGTCCAAACTTTAGAGATATAATGTTTCTGAAAATTCCCTGGAAGGTGATGGGACAGGAATAGTGGAATGAAATGTAAATATTCGGATAGTAGACCAGATTGTTAAACGCAGAACTTAGGCTAAGATTAGTATGAAGATGCATAGGTCAATATGAATATATTGATGAATTCATGTGACAAATAATTGTTTATAAAAGAGAAACACCTCGTATGTAGCATTTATAGATATGGAGAAAGTATATAACATACTGTACATGGTGGTAATGTGGTCACTGGTCAGTGTTGACTATACAGTATAATAACGGTGGGGGATATTATTACAAGCAATAACGAATATGTGTAGATAGAGTATAAATTAATAAGTAACACCTCGTTCTTAACATCAATCATCAATTACAAACCCCAATGCACTTGAATAAACTAATGAAAGCATATGGTCCTCCCGGGATACGAACTCAGGACACCACACCCAGAACATAAGCATCTAAAGTTCTAAATCATTACACCACCAACACAGTTTATATTTACATATTTATGAAAATGAAGGAAAGAAAGGTTTTTGAGAAAAAAAGGAAATTCCAGGCTAAGATATATGATGTCTCTGTGGAAGCCTAATACGTTCATGTATAAATTAGCGAGGGGAGAGGCGGAGGTTGTAATCTTAAGGTGGCCATCCTTGCTTGTTTTCTCTTTCTCTCCCTCTCTCTTTGGCTTGTATCCATTCGGCCCCATTCAGCCTACTGTTTTAAGACACTTACCCCCATCCAGGTGTCAATATTTTCCTGGCGAGCGGTAGCGAGCCAGCATATATATTTTTTTGTTTTGACAGCAAGCTAAATTTGTACATTTTTCGATAGAAAAATGTCTCCGGCGAAGCCGGATTACTCCATGCAATGCTGACTCGCTATCGCTCGCCAGGAAGAAATCGACACCTGGATGGGGATAAACGGGCTGAATGAGGCCGAATGGATACAAGCCATAAACAGGGAGGAAAGGAGAGAAAGAGAAAAAAGCAGGTGAGGCTGATGGACTGTTGAGGTTAAGGGGAGATGGTTCGTTTTTCTGGTCCCCTTTCTCCCTCGTGTTAAGCCCCATTTGTTTTGAAATTATAAGACGTTCGGCCCAATAGTTTGGCGATTTTAACATCTTTCGACCCATGTCGTTGTCAATTTTAAGACCTTTCGTGCCATTTAGGTGTCGATTATTTCCTGGCGAGCGATAGCGAGCCGTCGTACGGCCAAGAATTTTTTCTATCGAAAAATGTACACATTTATCTTGAAGGGGGGTCTAGGGTTTGTTTTTCTAAGCTTGATGGAGGTCTAGCGAAAACACTAAGAAATAAAGGAATAAATTAATAAATAAACCAAAGGAAAACAAAAAACGGTCCGTCACCCCTTAACCAGACAGAGAGCAGAAATGGAAACTGTGTCGGAATACAGTAATACAGGTGGTAGTTGTACATTGTATTTTGTTTTTGTATGTTCATTGTTTTCTGTTGTGTTGTCCTTACTCTGGCTCTGTTTCGAGTCGGCCACCCCCCGAAAAAAGAAGAAGACAAAGGAAAAGAGGAAACAGGAAAAGACAAAATAGGAAAAGTGGGGATTAGGCCTGAGTATAGCATAGAATATATACTAGTTGTACATCCACACGCCTTACATATCGAAGTGAAATACTGGAAAGGCGTGTATAGTGAAGCAGGTGTAAATGGCATAGTGCATGTTACAAATATAACTGGAATACTGGAGAGGTTATTTGTTGTTACTGTATAATCATAGGAACAATAATAATAATAATAATAATAATAATAATAATGTTGATAATAAAATGATTGTATAGGCTATGGTATAATAAACAATGTTGTCATTGTCATAGACATTAACATCTCTACCTTTTGATAGATAATTAACCCCTTCAGACTCATATGACGCAGAAGTTCCCAGATTAGCAATAAGAAATAGAGTTCTCTCACTCTTATAATTACCTCTCCAAAATTAGTTTTCAGCCCACAGCTAACTCAAAGACAACTGCAGAGGTTGAAGTAACTAAACTAAAGGTTTCTAAATACCCCTGATGGTAACAGAGGCTTTAAAGTATTCCTAATAGGCTCAAAATCGCGTCATATGTTGGAAAGGGTTAATGTTACTGACTAAAAAATAGATAAATTATAATTATAATATCAATAACTATTATAATAATGATCATAAGGATGATGATAATGATCAATGATACTAATGAAAGTTAAATGATATAGCAACTCTATCTATAAATGTATAAATAGTTAGATGAACAGATAGAAGGCTACCTAGCTAGACAAATAAACACAACTATGCATCTACACCCATGCTGTACAATAAACACAACTATGCATCTACACCCATGCTGTACAATAAACACAACTATGCATCTACACCCATCCTGTACAATAAACACAACTATGCATCTACACCCATGCTGTACAATAAACACAACTATGCATCTACACCCATGCTGTACAATAAACACAACTATGCATCTACACCCATGTACAATAAACACAACTATGCATCTACACCCATGCTGTACAATAAACACAACTATGCATCTACACCCATGCTGTACAATAAACACAACTATGCATCTACACCCATGCTGTACAATAAACACAACTATGCATCTACACCCATGCTGTACAATAAACACAACTATGCATCTACACCCATGTTCTACAATAAACACAACTATGCATCTACACCCATGCTGTACAATAAACACAACTATGCATCTACACCCATGCTGTACAATAAACACAACTATGCATCTACACCCATGCTCTACAATAAACACAACTATGCATCTACACCCATGCTGTACAATATGTATGTGTTTAGAGGGGGGATGGAGACAGAGTGGCCACGATGATAATCTCCAGGGATTAACAACGGAAGCGGATTTTTCCAGGCAAGTCTGTGGGCATTATTTGAGAAAGAGTTTAGCTTCATTACACACACACACACACACACAAACACACTAAACAAACCCATACACACACACACACACACTAAACAAACACATACGCACACACACACACACACACTACACACACACACACAGGCTTTTAGTAGCAGACATGATCAACAATGATTAAATTACTTTTATATATACTGTACACTCAGAACAAAATACATAATCGTACTCTCTCTCACGTATTACTAAATATGTATTATTGAATGTAGAGTATACAGTATATAACTGAATATACATTGCTGGAAAGTGAAGCAGAATATGAGGTGTATTTACTCAAGGGGAAGTTTTTTATTTTCCAAACCCCCTTCTCCTTCATGTTTATCATTATATGATCCAATTATAACAAATATCATATTTAGGTAAAATTTTGGTTGCTGGTATCTCTTGTAGTTACGCAGAAATTTTGGTTGCTGGTATCTCTTGTCTATCTATCTATTCTATTCTATCTATATGCTCAGGCCCAATCCCCATTTTGGGGGTAGCCGACTCAAGACAGAGCAAGAACAGGGAAAACACAAAAACAACATTAAACAACAAATAAACACAGATAAAAAGCACAAACTCACACACATCCAGGTCACCCAGGAGAAGACCCAGAGACCAGGGTCACCAAGGTCACTCCAGCACTCCCCCAGCACCCGACCACCCGGAGAGGTTCCGATCTCGGCAGGCAGACATGCAGCGGAGCCAAAGCCACAAGCCCTCCCACCACACTTCCAGGCGCACCCTTCATATTAATCGTCTCCCCGGGCCAGGCGCCTGATGGACTATTATCTAGTCCAGCTTGCGCCCGACCCCTTACTCCAAATGACCACGTGTTCACTCAACTATTCACAAGCATTCTCCATTCACTCCTGTCCACCACCACTTCCCCTGCCTGATCTATAGTCATTCCTCTATCATCCAAAGCCTTTCTTACACAGTCTCTCCATCTTAATGGGGGTCTTCCTGCCCTTCTATCTCCCCTTGTACCTGACTCACATATTCTCTTTGTAAGCCTTTCATCTCCCATTCGTTCAACATGACCATACCAGCTCAGCACCCTTCTGTCCACTCTGGCTGACAAATGTTCCTGCTGCCCCACTCTCCTACGTATCTCTTCATTCCTCAATCTGTCTCTACGAGTAACTCCACACATACTCCTCAAGCAGCTCATCTCAATCACATCCAGCCCTCTTTTCTCCTTTTTCTTCAGAGCCCATGTCTCAGCCCCATACATCACTGTTGGCACAACAATTCCTTGATACAGTGCACTTTTTACTTTCACTCCGAGATTTCTCGTCTTCCACATACTTCCCATTGCTCCGAAAACCTTCCTTCCTTCACACACTCTCTGTTTTACCTCCACTTCCATACCTCCACTCCTGCTTATCGTTCCTCCTAGATATTTAAAACACTCTACTTGTTCCAATATTTCCCCATCCAGCCTCACATCTAGATTCACCCTATGCTCTCCCCTATTACACACCATTACTTTACTTTTATTGACGTTCACCTTCAGTTTCCTCCTTCCACAAACCACACCAAACTCTTTGATTACCCGCTGCAGTTTCTCATCAGAATCCGCCACCAATGCTGTGTCATCAGCGAACAGCAACTGATTCAACTCCCAATCTCTACCATTCTTTCCTACTAAACCCAATCCTCTTCCCATAGTTCTCATTTTCACCTCCCTCACCACACCATCCATAAACATATTAAACAGCCATGGTGACATTACACAACCCTGTCGCAATCCTACCTTTACCTCAAACCATTCACTCAACTCACCATTTCCTACTCTCACACATTCATAAAAACTGTTAACTGCTTCTAACAAATTTCCTCCTATTTCATAAATCCTTAACACCTTCCACATTGCTTCACGGTCCACACGATCATACGCTTTTCCAAGTCCATAAAAGCCCAAAATATCTCCTTATGCTTCTCTAAATACTTCTCGCATAACTGTCTTACTGCAAACATCTGATCCACGCACCCTCTTCCCCTCCTAAAACCGCACTGTTCTTCTCCTATTGCAACTTCCGTACACTTTATTATCCTCTCTATCAACACCCTGCCATACAGCTTTCCTGACAATAAACTAATACCTCTATAACTTGAACACTCCTGCCTATCTCCCTTCCCCTTGTACAATGGCACAATACATGCACTCTTCCAGTCTATTGGTACCATTGACACAGCAAAGCACACATTGAAAAGTCTCACCAACCAATCTATTATCACATCTCCACCCTTCTTTATACACTCCACAGCAATACCATCCAAACCTTCTGCTTTTCCCGCTCTCATTTGTTTCACTGCTTCTTTCACCTCATTTTCCTCAATCCTTTCATTGATTCCCTGCCACCTGGGTGGCCTGGGTAACCTTTCTCCATCCACCTCTGCTTCAATCACTTCTTCTCTTCCATCTCTTGTATTTAACAAAGATTCAAAATACTCGGCATATCTTTTCCTCACTTCAACTGGTTCCACTAGTAATTCTCCATTTTCATCTTTCACTGACTCTTCCCTCTTTTGTCCTCCTTTCCTTACTTTATTTACCTCCTTCCAGAACATCTTCTTTCGTTCTTCAAAATTCTCACTCAGCCTTTGACCCCACCTTTCGTTTGCATCTTTTTCGCTTCTCTAATTTTCCGTTTTGCCTCTCTCCTTTTCTCCTTGTACCTCTCCCATACCTCAACACTACTATCCTGTAAAACCCTCTCAAAACACTGTCTCTTCTCCTCAACTGCCTTTCTCACCGTATCATTCCACCACTCGCTTCCCCCTGATACCTCTGCCTCCTACTTTCCTTTTGCCGCATACTACCTCTGCACTTGCTTTCACTCCTTCCTTAAACTGTTGCCATTCAACCTCTACTTCTCTCTCTTCCATCTCTCTCACCTCCATCCACTTTTCATCTAGTCTTTCCTTGTACTCCCTCTCTTTTTTACTCTTCTCTAACTCACTAACTTTTATTACCTCTCTTACTTCACGCTTGTCTCTTATTCTCCTGTAACTCTTAACTCTTAGCTTTCCCTCCACCAGGTAATGATCTGACATACCCTCCGCCTCACGTCTCATCACATTCACATCCAGCAGTCTACACAATCTTTCCCTTGTCACTAGCACATAATCCATCAATGCCCTCTGTACAATCTCTCCCCTCACAAGTCTATGCCAGGTGTACTTGTGTATACGCCTTTTATTGAAGAACGTATTACCTACACTCAATCTATACTCTTCACATACATTTTTCAGTCTTTCTCCACTCTCGTTTACACCATCCACACCAAAACTACCGATGACTCCCACAACAGGCTCATTTCCTACCCTAGCATTTAGGTCCCCTAAAACTATAACATTTTCATTTTCATCAAACCCTTGTAGACAATCTCTCAAATCCTCCCAGAAACCCTCTACCTCGTCTAACTCTCTTTCACTTCCTGGTCCATACGCACTTACAAAAATCACCTTTCACCCTTAAACCGAATTCTCACCCACATTAGCCTTGATGACACCTCTTTCCACTCTTTTATAAACTCTCTCAACTCCTCCTTCACAATAATAGCCACTCCTTCTTTCCCCCTGACTCCCTCGTCTACTCCAGAATTTCTACCTATCACGTTTCCAAAATCCACTTCTCTCTCTCCTTTCATCTTTGTTTCATTCAGTGCAAGGACATCATACATCCTTCTTTCAAATAACCTTCCAATATCCTCTCGCTTCTCATTCGTACTACATCCACGCACATTCAAAGCTCCTATTCATAGGGTCCGGGACCACGAACGCGTTCCCTCGCCCCTATCTCTGTCTCGTTTTTTTGGTAGATTTATTTAAGGGGAGAAGGATACCAGGCCCCCGACCCCGATCCCCTTTAGCCGACTTCTACGTCTCGCCGGAGAAAAGCGGTGGTGGAAATTTCTCACTCCTCCACCACAGAGGAGGCTACCTGCACCAGAAAGTGGCGGGCGTTGGGGTCGCCGCATCCCTACGCCATTTGAAAAAATTAGAGATGCAGAAGGAGAAAAAGATAGTAGGGGCTATGGGAAGTAGAGGACACCAACCCTCACTCTGACAAAGGGTCAGCCCACCACTTTATCTCTTGTAGTTACGCAGAAATTTTGGTTGCTGATATCTCTTGTAGTTACGCAGAAATTTTGGTTGCTGGTATCTCTTATAGTTACGCAGAAATTTTGGTTGCTGGTATCTCTTGTAGTTACGCAGAAATTTTGGTTGCTGGTATCTCTTGTAGTTACGCAGAAATTTTGGTTGCTGGTATCTCTTGTAATTACGCAGAAATTTTGGTTGCTGGTATCTCTTATAGTTACGCAGAAATTTTGGTTGCTGGTATCTCTTGTAGTTACGCAGAAATTTTGGTTGCTGGTATCTCTTGTAGTTACGCAGAAATTTTGGTTGCTGGTATCTCTTGTAGTTACGCAGAAATTTTGGTTGCTGGTATCTCTTGTAGTAACGCGGAAATTTTGGTTGCTGGTATCTCTTGTAGTTACGCAGAAATTTTGGTTGCTGGTATCTCTTATAGTTACGCAGAACTGAACAAATGGTTAAGGGAGCCCACCTCGTTATTTTTTCTGTCTCTACCTCTCTCTCTGGGTTGTATCCATTCGGCCCCATTCATCCTATTGTTTTAAGACGTTTATCTCCATCCAGGTGTCGTTATTTTCCTGGCGAGCGGTAGTGAGCCAGCATATTTATGTAAATGTTTTTTGACAGCAGGCTAAATTTGTACATTTGTCGATAGGAAAATTTCTCCGGCGAAGCCGGATTTCTCCAAACAATGCTGGTTTGCTATCGCTCGCCAGGACGAAATCGACACCTTGATGGGGATAAACGTCTTAAAACAGTAGGCTGAATGGAGCCGAATAGATAAAAGCCAGAGAAAGAGAGAAAAGGAGAGAAAAAAGCAGGTGACCCCCCTTAAACAATTTAGCTGGTGTGTTAGTATTACATGATGTTCTTCACTCGAGGCAATCAATAAGCTATATATGGATATATCATCTCTATAAATATATCTTCCTAGAAACCAATGGATAAACTATCTTAGGAAGGAGTTTCGGGAAAGCACTCTAGCTGTACAGTAACTTATACAAATTCGTGGACCCTCTACGTTTTTTCGTTATGCAATTATAACCCCCTGCTTTGATTTTTGGATGGAACTTACTTTTCAATATTTAGTATATATAGTTTTGTACTTGATGTATAGAAAATTGTATTCATCAATTATTTTCTAGAGATATACTTCCAAAATTAAAAATAGGTGAGGTCCACGAATTTTTATGAGTGACTGTACCTTCCCGCGGGTTCACTAGTGTCAGTTCTGCCTCCAAACCTTGTCCTTCTGGCATTGTGTTCCAGCCTTTTGCCGTGCAGAGGCCTCATTGAATTTTGGCCCGGGTCCATTGGTGCCAGCTGTGTAAAGAAGCCTCATTGATCTAACCCAGTCCTCGGCAGCCTTTATTGGCGCAGGAGGCAAGTTTTTAGGTCCGACTATAATATACTATCTATGGATGGTACGTCGCCGGTACAGAAGGGGGTAAACCCATAGTAATGGCATCTACTTGTGCACCAGATAAAGGCTCTAAGCTTCCTAAAAAAAAATACATTCATTCACGAGATATTTTACGAACATATACATACACATCTTTACAAACCTCTTAATGATCAGCAGATCCAATTTTGCTTGATTTCCAGTAAACACACACACACACGGTGGCCGAGCACACTAAGTCACCATACTTTAGTTGCTTGACTCGCATAGCGCGGGTTCGATCCCAGCTACCTGCGGGGAGGTTTATGTCAAAAACTTTCCGGGCAGTGAAGGTTAGGTGTGGATGCGCCACCTCTGGGTTCCACCTTGTTACCTCTGCCTACATCCTACCTCTTCTGGGGGTATGTAGGCGCCCTTATGGCAGCCCGAGTAAAATATGCTGACTACTTGGATAAGTTAGGTTAAGGAATTGTGTATTTTCAGCATCATTGGCTGCCGGCTCGAAATAAATCGATTATTATTATCAACATTATTTTTTTATTATTATCATTAGTATTAGTATTATTACACACACACACACACACACACACACACACACATTAGACGCAAGCAACTGATTACAATCCTCTTTCACACACACACACACACACATACACACACACACACCCATACACACACATTAGACGCAAGCAACTGATTACAATCCTCTTGCGCGATGCACGCCTCCGGCACCGAGCACACTAACAAAGAATGATATTTGATAATGAGTGGCGGGCTGCAGGGAAGTAAATTATGGAATATAATACTAAGGCTAAAATCTTGGCAAGAGATGAGGAATATTGCAAAAAAAGGAGTAATTAGCGTAGGAAATTTGAAGGATGTCTTGGCTTCCCAGGAGTAATTAGGTTGGATTATTAAGGGAGCCCAGACGGTATTGTGCAGCATAATTTACTGGTTCGGCTCAATGGTTTAAGGAGGGGGTTCAGTTTGCTCTAAACCTCTATCAAACTTTAAAAAACACCCACAAGACCCCCCTTCGATATAAATTTGTAAATTTTTATGTAGAAAAATGGCCCGGCCGAAGGCTGATTCCTCTTCAAATACAGTCTCGCTTTCGCTCGCCGGGGAAAAATCGACACCTAAATGGAACGAAATGTCTTAATATTGGCAAAGCAATGGGGCAAAAGGTCTGAAACTCGCCAAACTAATGGGCGAATGCCTTGAAATCTCGTAACTAATAGGGATAAACATGAGGGAGGAGGAGGACTCGAAAAACCAACGCCTCCCCTTAATAGTGTTGATGCCAGAGAGAGCATCGTAACATGATTTATAGAGTCAGTAAGGCATTGATGGATTGTGGCATTTTGGCTCGAACGTCCCGTGATTTTGGCCCTGTCACTCTTTCAACTATGGGGGAGGCACTCGCTAAATGCAGTTCTGCCTTTTGTCTCCCTCACTCACATAGAATAAAAAAAATCCATGTATCAACGGCAAGATTTGCAAATGTGTCAGAGCAAATGTGTAACAATGTTATTTTAGCTACGGTAACTACTGTATTAAAGAATGTGTATTAAAAAGACAAATAAACATAAAAAACACTAAATTAACTGTATTTTTGTCTATACCGTTGCTATATATAACATAACTTAATTAGCATAAATAAGAGGCACATTGTATAGTTGAACAAATAAGTCATGTCGCCGCGGTCATTACGTTTTACTCGCTGTATGCTGTATTAATGTATGTCAGATGTTGAATAGGGTGCGTAAAGATAGGAACATGTTTGTATAGCTCACTCGAAACGATGAATTAATGCTTAGATAGGCCTAGTGCTGATACGAATAATTGATCGAAATATACTTGGTGCCGCGTCATCACTTATTTGGCCGACTGTACGAGTTTGAACTGACTGCCGGTGTACAGCAGGCAAGAAATCCTGCTTCCTTAAGACTACTGTACTTTTATTTATGCTTGAGATGGTTTGGCCATGTGGAACATATTGGAAGCGAGAGAATGACTGAGAGAGTGTACGAGAGTGATGTGGAAGGACAGAGATGGAGAGGTAATCCGAGAGAGAAGTGGAAGAATGGAGTTACGAAGTATATGCGTGGTGGTGGATGGGAGGAAGGGCGTCGACTGGCTGGGGTGCATGGGGGCGTTTCGTTCGTGGCCACCTCTTAGGGGAACACGGCGTCCGGCAATAGATAGATACAGTAGATAGACATATTTATGAATACAGAAATGTAGCTTAAACTTGTATATCATGGATGACATTGTTTTACTTAAATAACTTATAATGTCATAAACAAACCTAGCATTAGGCCCGTTGGAAATATTGTCGGATTTATAGTACATGATATCATAAGAATTATTGCAAGCAAGTATTATATAGAAGAGAAATTGTGAAGAAAAACACCTCATGAATGGGAACACATAGTTTTTGCTAAATGTATTGTATTTAGACTAAAAATAGTGAGAGGAATGGGCGAGAGGGATCATTATAGTGAGTGGAATGGGCGAGAGGGATCATTATAGTGAGTGGAATGGGCGAGAGGGATCATTATAGTGAGTGGAATGGGCGAGAGGGATCATTATAGTGAGTGGAATGGGCGAGAGGGATCATTATAGTGAGTGGGAATGGGCGAGAGGGATCATTATAGTGAGTGGAATGGGCGAGAGGGATCATTATAGTGAGTGGAATGGGCGAGAGGGATCATTATAGTGAGTGGAATGGGCGAGAGGGATCATTATAGTGAGTGGAATGGGCGAGAGGGATCATTATAGTGAGTGGAATGGGCGAGAGGGATCATTATAGTGAGTGGAATGGGCGAGAGGGATCATTATAGTGAGTGGAATGGGCGAGAGGGATCATTATTAAGGGCGGATGGGCTGGTTTTTATGGCCCCCTTCTCCCTCGTGTTTAGCCCCATTGGTTTTCAGATTATCAGACGTTCGGCCCATTAGTTTGGCGATTTTAAGACCTTTCACACCATTTATTTGTCAATATTAAGACTTTTCGTGTCATTTAGGTGTCCATTATTTCCTGGCGAGCGATAGCGAGCCTGTAATTTAAGAGAAATAGGCCTTCGGCCGGTACATTTTTCTATCGAAAAATGTACAAATTTATCTTGAAGAAGGATGTTTTTTTTAAGCTTGGTGGAGATGTAGGGAGGAAACTAAAAATATAATAAAAATATACATAAATGAACAAATACATACCCCCCCCTTAAATGAACAAATACATACCCCCTTAAATGAACAAATACATACCCCCCCTTAAATGAACAAATACATACCCCCCTTAAATGAACAAATACATACCCCCCCTTAAATGAACAAATACATACCCCCCCTTAAATGAACAAATACATACCCCCCTTAAATGAACAAATACATACCCCCCTTAAATGAACAAATACATAACCCCCCTTAAATGAACAAATACATACCCCCCTTAAATGAACAAATACATACCCCCCTTAAATGAACAATACATACCCCCCTTAAATGAACAAATACATACCCCCCCTTAAATGAACAAATACATCCCCCTTAAATGAACAAATACTAAATGAACAAATACATACCCCCCCTTAAATGAACAAATACATCCCCCTTAAATGAAGGAAGAATATGAGAACGTAACTAGACGTGTAGTGATTGGCATGCCCGATTAATAAATTATAAATTTTTGAGTAGGAGTAGTTAAAGTTAAATAAACGTAGTGATAAGTTAAATGTAAATGTAATACGGGAAGCATGTGGTATAAGTAAAGCCGGTATCACACGAGAGCTTTTATAGTCAACATTCGATGATCAACATTTTTCTGGCAACATTTCTGGAATATTTTACCTTGGTATCGGAAACTAGACTGATGATGGATGAATATAGGTAGCCGAAAGATTATAAATGTTGACCTCATAAGCTGCCAGACCAGTGTTGGGGATAAATGTTGATGGAAAAGGCGCTCGTGTGATACCGGCTTAACTAAGCAATGGAAGGAGGAATAATGATATTGAATGGAGAACTGAAGCATCACAAATTTCGTGAGAGAGGAAGCAAACGTTTACTTCTTACATAGTGTCTCCGCCGTACTGTAGAATTCAATACGTGTGATTTTATGGGGGGTGACCTGCTTTTGTTCTCCCATTTTCTCTCTTTCTCTGGCTTGTATCTATTCGGCCCCATTCAGCCTACTGTTTTAAGACGTTTATCCCCATCCAGGAGTCGATTTCTTCCTGGCGAGCGATAGTGAGCGAGCATTGTATGAAGAAATCCGGCTTCGCCGGAGGCATTTTTTTATCGAATAATGTACAAATTAAGCCTGCTGTCATTTTGTTTTTAATATGCTAGCTCGCTACCGCTCGCCAGGAAAAAGTCGACACCTGGATGGGAATAAACGTCTTAAAAAGTAGGCTGAATGGGGCCGAATGGATGCAACCCAGATAGAGAGGGAGAGAGAGACAAAAAACGAGGTGGGCCCCTTAAGCAATCTACCTAATTCCGGGCTCACAACATTCGAGTTTAATCGTACAGTATAAAATGCCGGGAAATTGCAATTGTATTCAACCACGCAAAATATCTTTAATGACAACACAATATTGTTTTTGAGTTGTTGAGTATCTCAAATCTATTTCTTAACTAACCCTATTGGTGAGTGTGAAGTGTGCATGGTTAGTAGATTTCACCTTCCACAAGTATATTACTACACCTTTCCAGGTATACAACTACACCTTTCATAGGTATCAGTATATAAATACACCTTCCACAGGTATATAACTACACTTTTCAAAGGTATATAACTACACTTTTCACAGGTATATAACTACACCTTCCATGGGTATATAACTACACTTTTCACAGGTATATAACTACACCATCCACAGGCATATAACTACACTTTTCACAGGTATATAACTACACCTTACACAGGTATATAACTACACCTTCCACAGGCATATAACTACACTTTTCACAGGTATATAACTACACCTTACACAGGTATATAACTACACCTTACACAGGTATATAACTACACTTTTCACAGGTATATAACTACACCTTACACAGGTATATAACTACACTTTTCACAGGTATATAACTACACTTTTCACAGGTATATAACTACACCTTACACAAGTATATAACTACACCTTACACAGGTATATAACTACACTTTTCACAGGTATATAACTACACTTGTCACAGGTATATAACTACAAATTACACAGGTATAAAACTACACTTTATACAGGTAAGTAACTACACTTTTCAAAGGTATATAGTAACTAACTTATATAATTTCGTCAGAAATTTACAGAATATGACGAAGAATTACTTCCGTTTGATGTGACTGGGTCCGAGAAGCAGGAGTTAAGAGCAGAGTTAGGGTCTGATTTGGAGTCCACTACCATAGACTCTTATGTGCGTTTAATCAATATGTATTTGTCAGTAGGATTTGTATATATACACAGTACGGTAAACCCATACATACACATGCAACTTTATGTACGGACATTATCAAACATAAACATATAGAACAACATTTCACATCCAACACACACACTTGCACAAACATTTAGCTCCACATATATTCGAGCACACATATATTACACACACATAAACATATGCCTGCAGTACCATCCATAGCCTTAACTAAAAACAAATATATCGTTCGTTTAAAGTATTAGGGATTTACAATATTTGGAGTAGGATAACACGATGTTTATATTATCAATGTTAGTAAACAATGTGCCGTATCTGCGAAACATTTACCTGGTATCGGCGATAATGCAGCTATGTATTTTCATATCATATACTGTATATATATATATATATATATATATATATATATATATATATATATATATATATATATATATATTACAATACATACCGTTATGAGTGTTAACTAACATTAATTTATCCTCTACCCAAACCTCACCCTCATTTGACGAGTGGCTGGGGATGTTAATGATGGAATACAAATGTAATTATACATTTACTGCATATTGGTGCCATTTCAATTAATTAAACAACCGTCTCGATAAATGAGAGTGATATTCTGTCCACGCTAACCCGACACTCAATTTACCTTCCCCCTCTGCTTTCCTTCCACAATCATCCAGTGATAATAAAGTAGAGGAAAGGGTCTTTCTTGGAGCGATTATATACTTCGTAATTCTTAGGCCCTTATTAATTTCGCTGAATGAGAAATTGGGTTAAATTAATGCAAACCAATATTTCCTTCGTTTACGCAATGCATGTTTACGTGCCTGATATTTTCCGCTGTTAACTCCTTTTTTCAATTAAAATTAGATGGGTTAGGGAAAACGTATATAGGGAGTGAAGAAGCATTGAATATATTATTTAAATGCCGCCTTAGCATAAATAGCTTGTATACGGCGGTCGTGACTGCGGTAATCACATATTTCTACCAATTCAGCTTGTTGTCTACAGTGTTACCCAAAAATGTGGTGGACTGAAGGGAAAGAGGGCCAACTGTGACAGTGGGTGGAGGAATGTTGGTGACAGAGATGAATAATGTGCATGGCCACTGTCTTGTTATCGTTTATGGTCATGTGATCCAGGTTTGAAGTCAGTGGAAGTTCTCTTGTAGGGGGTTATAGTCAGGGGAGATACAAAGGAGTACAAAGGAAATCAAGCAACAACAGGTCTAGTGACCCCTCTAGGCTGCTTGTCCTCCAAAACACTGAAGATCAAGTCTCCAAACAGTAGTTTAGAATGGGTAAGGAAAAAATGGAAAGGGAACTACTGCCCTGGAGCTAATGTCCGTAGCAGGATTAGGATGTTAGTAGGGGACAGATGAGTTAGTAACATAATGTAATTATACGAGATCTTTCGTATATCTGGGAAAAAGACAATGTTATCGACAGTGATGCCGAGAGTCGAGTCATCCCCGTACTGTTAGTGGAATGGGGTGTCCTCATAGGGCATCATTGATCAAGATGAGGAAGCATAGAAGCCCTCTTGTTGTGCCCTGTGGAATCCCACATGTAAGGTCTTGGAAGGTGGAGATGGAGCCCTGGTATAGTCTGTTCGCTGTAAGTAGGCGAAAAATCATGACCTCTAACCTCTGTAACTCAAAAACGACTAGAGTAATCGAGCTAATATTTCTACCATTTGGGAAGAAGCAGTCAAGGAATAGATGTGGAAATTACAGCCAATTTCCTCTAGCCCTTTTTGAGTTACATACAATGGAGGTCATGATTTCTCGCCTACTTACAGCGAATAGACTATAGCGCACTGCTTGCTGACTGTCGCTAAGGGAGTCGGTCAACCATGTGTGTGTATGTTTTTTTTTTTTTTTTTTTTTGTTAATGTATCTATTAAATGAACTGAATTAATTATATAATTTTTTAGCGATAATTCTCGCTTAACCTTCCCATAAAAATTTATCAAAACAATTATCATTAACTACGTATCTTCAGGAATGAGAGAATCTATCCCAAACTCGAGCGGCGCAGAGGTACAAGCTGCACAACTCTCTCCTTCCCCAACCCCATGGCAGAAACCAGTCCAATTAAGGGAGCCCACCTCGCTTTTTTTCTCTTGCTCTCCCTCTCTCTTTGGCGTGTATCCATTTGGCTCCATTCAGCCTACTGTTTTAAGACGTTTACCCCCATCCAGGTGTCAATATTTTTCTGGCGAGCTGTAGCAAGCAGGCATATATATATTTTTGTTTTGACAGAAAGCTAAATTTGTACATTTTTCGATAAAAAAAATCTCCGGCGAAGCCGGAGTTCTCCATACAATGCTAGCTCGCTATCGCAGGAAGAAATCGACACCTGGATGGGGATAAACGTCTTCAAACAGTTGGCTGAATGGGGCCGAATGGATACAAGCCAGGGAAAATGAGAAAAGGAGAGAAAGATAAAATAAAGCCAGTGACCCCCCTTAACGATAAATCTGTACCGGTAATTACAGCCCGCAATATTAATTATATAATATTTCTGTTAGTAATATGCGTGTTATATTAATCATGGTATACAGTACACATTTATATTAATCATGGTATACAGTACACATTTATATTAATCATGGTATACAGTACACATTTATATTAATCATGGTATACAGTACACATTTATATTAATCATGGTATACAGTACACATTTATATTAATCATGGTATACAGTACACATTTATATTAATCATGGTATACAGTACACATTTATATTAATCATGGTATACAGTACACATTTATATTAATCATGGTATACAGTACACATTTATATTAATCATGGTATACAGTACACATTTATATTAATCATGGTATACAGTACACATTTATATTAATCATGGTATACAGTACACATTTATATTAATCATGGTATACAGTACACATTTATATTAATCATGGTATACAGTACACATTTATATTAATCATGGTATACAGTACACATTTATATTAATCATGGTATACAGTACACATTTATATTAATCATGGTATACAGTACACATTTATATTAATCATGGTATACAGTACACATTTATATTAATCATGGTATACAGTACACATTTATATTAATCATGGTATACAGTACACATTTATATTAATCATGGTATACAGTACACATTTATATTAATCATGGTATACAGTACACATTTATATTAATCATGGTATACAGTACACATTTATATTAATCATGGTATACAGTACACATTTATATTAATCATGGTATACAGTACACATTTATATTAATCATGGTATACAGTACACATTTTGGGTCCGGAAATGGTACTGTTATATGGGACGGTAGCCTTGATTTAGTTATTTGTTGATGTTTATTTTAAATTTTTTTTTTTTAATTAATGACATACTTAAATAGCGACGTACATTTTATACAGTAATACATGAACTAAATGTGTGTGAATTTGTGTTTTGTCTTTGTGTGTTCATTGTTTTCTGCTGTGTTTTGTTTTGTCCCTATTCTGGCTCTGTCTTGAGTCCCCCCCCCCCCCCCCACCCCAAAAAAAAACAAAAAAACAAAAACAAAGTGGGGATTGGGCCTGAGTATATAGATAGATAGATAGAATACATGAACTCTTTCAATGTGGGAAATTACTTGGTCTAATTCATAAGAAAATATGTGGCACCAAATTAGATTCTTAAAATATTGACCTCCCTTTCTTAGAACCTGATTATATTTTAGTATTGCTTATGCAAATTAGAGGTGCAACACAATCTTGGTCTAAATGGGGGCTAAGAGAATCCTAAAGTAATTACACACTCCTTATAACGATTGGGTACAAATACGTGTGTTATATTACATGTTACTAATAGCTTAAATATGACAAATATAATATACTTCCTTATTAAATCACAATGATGAATTACTCGGAGAATCGTAGCTGTTACATAGTGAATGAGTCTATACTATAGTCCATTCAGTATAGGTAGGCCAGAAATTGTGACCCATTACCTCTATAACTCAAAAAGGGCTAGAGTAAATGGGCTGTCAATCTCTACACCTATTCCCTGTCTGACCCTTCCCAAATAGTAACAGTATTAACTCGATTACTCTAGTGGTTTTTGAGTTACAGAGGTTAGAAGTAATGAATTTTCGCCTACTTACAGCGAATAGACTATAGTAGAAGTGAATAGTATATACATATAACTTCGACTCTATGGCCGTAAACGGGGTCATCCACATTAATATTCACATTAATACTGTGATTTAATTGCCAGCCTATGCCCATAAAATGTATTACCATATAATAAATAAATGTTATGATATTGAATTCGGCTCAACGTGCCTCCATGATTACTATGTATCCTGGCGAGAGATGGTAAATTATTATGACAGTTGGAGGGCCATATTTTGCAGTCTGTAATAATTTGCTTCCGTTCTACAAAATCATTTATAGTATCACGTATGATATTATTTTGTTAGCAATGTTATGTCAGATTCATGTACAGTCGCGCTAATGAGTTATGCCCAGCTGTCATTATGTTTGGCTTGCTCTGTGCTGTGTTAATGTCTGTTAGCTGTTGAATAGGGTGGGTAAGTGTAGGATCATGTTTGTATCTTTCACTCGATATGAAGAAATGAAGCTTAGATATGGCTGGTACCAATTATTGGTCAAAACATATTTGGTGCCGAGACATAACTTATTAGTGCGACTGTAAACTTCTGTCTTTACATAACCTATTGTGAATGAGGAAATAATTTCGAGTGCTTGAAAATTGCTCAATGCAAGAAATTGCCTAGTTTGAAGTAAGACATTGACAGAGTGAAACGTTACTCTCAGTCTTTCTTTTATTCAACAGCTGAGCTCTGGAATGCTCTCCCAGAATTAGTCTTTCCCTCCTCCTATGACTTAAATTGCTTCAAACTCCGTGTGTCCAGGCATTTTAGCTCGAACGTCCCTTGATTTTGGCCCTGTCACTCTTTCAACTATGGGGGAGGCACTCGCTAGAGGCAGTTCTGCCTTTAGTCTCCCTCACTCACATTGAAAAAAAAAAGATAGCTTCCATGATTATGGAAATTATGAGAGAGAGTAGCCCCGGCGTGAAGTGAAAAATGTTCCAGAAATATTGCCAGAAATTTTTTGATTATTAAATGTTGAATATAAAAGCTCTCGTGTGATACCGGCTTTAGAACAAGTTGTGGCCCTCCTCTAAT
This sequence comes from Paralithodes platypus, assembly GCA_032716605.1. NCBI lineage: Eukaryota > Metazoa > Arthropoda > Malacostraca > Decapoda > Lithodidae > Paralithodes > Paralithodes platypus. Next base: position 29,524,455 of record CM064549.1, on the reverse strand, counting down.
ATTTTTTCTGGCTCGCTACCTGGCTATACATTTGGAGAAACCCTATTCCCTTTGTGTGGCTTTGCGCCAGTCGGTTTCTTAGGCTCATTGTCTGGCTCCAGGAACAAAGGAGTTTAGAAGAAAAACTAAAATAAAATAAAACAAGAGGGAGAAGGGGGATGTAACGGCCAGAACTTCTCCCCGGTAATGAGCCAAGGTAACTATGCGTGTATCATAAGTACGATGAATTAATAACACAATTGTGATACGATTTCATTTTTACTTATACAGTATATCTATATATTTTGTTTGTAATTATAGTTTTAGTTTTAGAGCACAAAGCTTTGTACTAAACATAGGTGTACTATTTTTGGACTAATTGTGTTCATAAATGTTTAAGGGGAGGCAGATCGTTTTTCTGGACCTCCTTCTCCCTCATGTTTAGCCCCATTTTGTTTTAGATTATAAGACGTTCGGCTCATTAGTTTGTCGATTTTAACACCTTTCGCCCCATTTCGTTGTCAATTTTAAGACATTTTGTACCATTTAGGTGTCGATTATTTCCTGGTGAGCGATAGCGAGGCTGCAATTTTAAGAGGCACCGGCCTTCGGCCGGGACATTTTTGTACCGAAAAATTTACAAATTTATCATGAAGGGGGGTCTAGGGAGTGTTTTTCTAAGCTTGATGGAGGTCTAGGGAGGAAACTAAAAAAATATATTAATACATGAATTAATAGAGCAAACAAACGGTCAGTCTCCCCTTAAGACATTGACCTGCCTACTATTGATCTATTCTATATACTACATTTATTTATTAACCCGTTCAGTACCAGGGACGTCCTTTTCATCGTTTTCTGGCAACTAATAGGCGATTTTATGCAGCTTAGGAAGGACCTCTAGCCATAATAAGACTTCAAACTATCTCCACCAACCCTTTTAACTACCACAGATCCTTCCTAAGCTGCAAAATATCGTCTAAAAATAGCTAGAATAGGGTATAACACACGTCGCTGGTACTCAGAGGGTATAACACACGTCGCTGGTACTCAGAGGGTTAAAGTACACATCTTAACCTGTTTTGTATTTATCATTGATATTTTTATTTTTTTATTTTATTTTTGTGGCTCCAGGCATATTAAGGGAAGATTTTCACTTAAGGGATTTTTGTTCGAACTTCCTTCTCCCTCATGTTTAGCCCCATTAGTTTTGAAATTTTGAGACGATCGGGGAGCCCCGTTAGTTTGGCGATTTTAAGACATTTCGCCCAATTTCTTCCCATTTAAAGACCTTTCGTGTAATTTAGGTGTCGATTTTTTCCTGGCAAGCGATAGCGAACCAGTAATTTAGGAGGAACCGGCCTTTGGCCGGGATATTTTTCTACCGAAAAATTTACAAATTTGTATCGAAGGGCGGTCTTTGGGGTGTTTTCTAAAGCTTGATAGACGTCTAGGAACCAAACTAAAAATCCCCCATAATGCATGGATCCTTTCTAAACAATGGATATAAAATCGTAGTCATGTACCTAACCTTTAACTGTCTTGATGGTGTAATGGTTAGAGCGTTTAAGATTTGTATGTGGTATCTATCCCAGGTTCGATTCCCGGGAGGAGCACATGTTTTCATTAATTTTATTGGCAGGTGTTTGGTGTTGGGAGTGAAATTTATTAATTAGATTACATAAAATGTTCTGTGCCCACATATGATGCTACATGATTAATTAACCCCTTCTGTACCGGAGGCGTCTATTACATTTTAGTCAAGCTATAGTGAGACGATTTTGTGCAGCTTACGAAGGATCTGTAGTAGTACAGAGGGTTCATTAAGATAGTTAGAAGCCTGGTAATTGCTGGAGGCGCTTCTTAAACTGAATACAATCATCTAACTATAGCTAGAATAAAATGTAAAAGACGTCGACGGTACGGAAGGGGTTAATAAATGTTTATGTAAGGCATTATGAGATTGTAGCTTACAGGATTTCACTGCACGTTGCTGTAGGTATGAAGTGCAAGGTAGTGCCCCCCCCCCCCCCCTCTCTCCCCTCTATGTATCTGTATGTTCATGTGTCTGTCTGTTCGCATAATACTTCGATAATTAATTGGCTAATGAATTTTGACGAAACTTGGTAGGCCATTCATGCAGTGTCCAAAAAGATCCCATTAACTTTTCATTCCTATTCTCCTCTTCTCAGACCCCCCCCCCCCCCCCTGTCCCCAAATACCACCATGAGAAGCTTTAATTCGATAATCACTATTTTCGAGGTACTGAAGTCACTGATTTCATACAAGTGTTTTGGAGATGGTTGGTACTTGGATGACCCCAATGGAGAATGGGGTCTTGGACCCCCATAATTAAATATGGCTTCATCTTCAATACTGTATGTTTTTTTTTTTTTTTTTTTCAACTCTGCCTCCAAATATTGGCTTATATCAACTTTCTTGATAGCGTAATGCATAAATGCGCGGAATTTCGGAGTGAGTATCCTAGCTTAGAGTCCTTGGAGTGCCACATGTATTTGTTGATTTCATTAATTGAGTTTAGAAGTAAAGTTGGTTGGTGAAAAAAAATATGAATTATAACCTGTAGATTCACTAACTCAGAACAATGAAGCAGGAGGACTCACTACAGATCGTGAGTAAATCAGAGAGACAGGTAATTGTTGCAACTGGCTCATTCGTAGTATTAACTTTGTAATCATACGAGCTACGACACCTGTTTGTCATTGATTGGCCCGTCGTAGAATCAACAACTCTAAGCCAAAACGCCACTGTCTCATCTTACAACCTCGCACAAACTCTCTCTCTCTCTCTTCTTTGCTATCCTTTCCTTCCACTGTCCCTTACTCTCGGGTTAGCTATCTCTACTAGAATTAAGTCCTGACCACGTCGCTGGGATCGCAAGGTATGTGTGGTCAGTGTATCTATGTAAATTAATGTAAATATATATCTCTCTCTCTTCTTTGTTATCCTTTCCTTCCACTGTCCCTTACTCTCGGGTTAGCTATCTCTACTAGAATTAAGCCCTGACCACCTCGCTGGGATCGTAAGGTCTGTGTGGTCAGTGTATCTATGTAAATATATGTAAATATATATCTCTCTCTCTCAAATGCCACCTAATGGAGCTTATGACTCACGAGGCAGTGGCTACCATCGTACATTTTGAATATGGAGATATTCATACAAGGCATATGTATACTGAAAACAACGAGTTTTTGTAATGGAGTGTCGGTGGGGTTTGTGGATATATACAGAAACCAAGTACAGTACAAATGCAATCCAAATAATATCTTACTATTGCTACATCTGCATTTGAGCCTGGTTACCGGTACTTATGATTACAAGTTCAATAGCAAGACCCACTCCACCACACCTACCCTGCACGGAATAATACAATTTGGGTGGCTATATTCCTTGTAATTATTTTGTTTCTATGTGAGTGAGGGAGACAAAAGGCAGAACTGCCTGTAGCGAGTGCCTCCCCCATAGTTGAAAGAGTGACAGGGCCAAAATCAAGTGACGTTCGAGCCAAAATGCCTGTAATGTAAGTGTGTTCGTACAATATCTGGAGAATGAATGGAAGGATTGCGATGGGAATTGGTCACTCCCTTCATTAGATACCAGTAACTTTTGACTGTCTTATAGTATGGTTACCAGTGTGTTTCCCCCGCCTCCCATTCCCACCTTCTTGGACTTTCCCTATTATACTCTATTTCAAGTAAATAGGCCAAAAAGTTTGCACATGAAACTCCATATCTCAAAAACGAATGGAGTAATCAAGCTAATATGTGTACCATTTGGGAAGGGTCAGACAGGGAATGAGTGTGCAAATTTACAGCCCATTTACTCTAGCCCATTTTGAGTTACCGAGGTTTGGGTTCATAAATTCTGGAATACCTATTTGGAACAGGGCAAGGTGTCAAACCGGAGCAATTTTGTTTTGAAGACTTGAATGGATACGAGAGGGAATACAACAATAAAGCCGGAGTCACACGATCCATTTTTAGATCAATTTTTATGGGCAATTATGGTCTGGAAGCTTAAAAAACTACACATCATCAGAATTTAGAGCTCAAACATAATCTACCTTCAGTCTAGTTACTGATACTAGTGCGAAAATGTCCCGAAATAATACGATACAAAACTTGCTCGTGGAAAATTGACGGAAACAGCGCTCGTGTGACAGCGGCTTAACCTGAAATAGCATTGGTTCGGCCATTTAATAACTTCCAAAGACATAATTTGAACTATAAACTATAATTTGATCTTTACATAATTATATAACAATAAAGACTAAACATAATGGACTCGCCTTTCGTTTGCCACTTTATAACAGGGTATAACACTGCCCACATACTGGATGGATGTCAAAGTGAAAACCCCAGAGCAGGGTTTGCATTCTCTTTTTCCGATGCACTTCCATCACCTGCTATGTTTCGCTCCTTTTCTCTCTTTCTTTGGCTTGTATCCACTCGGCCCCATTCAGCGTACTGTTTTAAGACGTTCATCCCCATCCAGGTGTCGATTTCTTCCTGGCGAACGATAGCGAGCCAGCATTGTATGGAGAAATCCGGCTTCACCGGAGAAATGTTTCTATCGAAAAATGTACAAATTTAGCCTGCTGTCAATTTTTTGTTTTTAAATATGCTGACTCGCTACCGCTGGCCAGGAAAAAGTCGACACCTCGATGGGAATAAACGTCTTAAAACAGTAGGCTGAATGGGGCCGAATAGATACAACTCAAAGAGAGCGGGAGAGAGAGAAAATAAACGAGGTGGGCCCCCTTAAGGGGAGAGTTTCAATTTGTTCATATATTCATATAGGCGTATTTGTCATTGTTTAGTATCCGCCCAAAACCTCCACCAGGCTTTAAAATACCCCCAAGACCCCCCTTCGAGATAAATTTGAATTTTTTTCGATACAAAAATGTGCTGGCCGTCTCCCCTCTCAACACTCTTCTCTGAGCTAGTGCCGATACAAATGGCCAGTCCTGTATAGAATCGTGAGGTTCAGAGTCGTAAAGATTCCAGGACGAGCTCCATAGAAAATGAAAATGAAATGAAATGAATGACTGCAGGTTCCTCCTAAATTACAGGCTCACTATTGCTCGCCAAGAAAATATTGATACCTAAATGGCAGAAAAGGTCTTAAAATCGCCAAAGTAGTGGGGTGAGCGCCTTAAAATTTTCAAAGCAAATGGGGATAAACATGAGGGAGAAGGGGGTCAAGAAAAACCAAACCTCTGTAACACCTCATCTTAAGAGTCATTGTTATTACAACTATGATATATTTAATTTACTACAAGACAATTACTGAGATTATTTTACTAAGCTGACATACTACAGTATATCATAATAATATAATTTTTCGATGCGTAGCGACGATATACCGGTATTTAACAAACATTTAGTAAATATGTATGTTATGTTACCTTACAGAATTATTAGAAAATCTTATGTATATCAACATAATAAATCGCTATTTACTGTATATTGCACACACCATATATAGTAAAATGTTCTTACAATCATAGTACTTTGCTTGCTGAAAGTTTTAGGATGAAGATTGAGGTACTCTACTAGGTAATATATATATATATATATATATATATATATATATATATATACTGTATATATACCGTATATATAATTATATAATTATTCTGATTTTTTTATTTTGTTTTAGTATGTCACTCACCTTAAGCCTACCGATGATGTAACTTATTTCAAGCGACTTATTCCCGTTATCTTATTCACAGCTCAACCAAACACAGTTATAACATTTACTCAATTTAATTACTTGTATGTTCCTAATTTTTTCTAATGAAATATTTGTGTAAATGTTAATGGTCACTTTCCACCTTCAGTGTTAAGTGTTCTTCAAGTGATATGCCTAAAACAATACGTACTTGATATTATAAGCATCGTTCAAACTCGAAAACGACAATAAAAAAAGTTGACAGACTTGTCTTAGTGAGCCATGTTTAGCACACCCTTATCCTCCCACGGTCAGAGACACACTGAGCTATGCATTCATGCCGGACTCCCACTCAGCCAACGCTCAACATCCCAAGCCGCCCCCCCCCCCCTCTCTCTCTCTCTCTCTCTCTCTCGCTCTCTCTCTCTCTTTAGGAGTTAGTAAGGGAAGTAATAGTGGACCAGTCTTAAGGGGAGATCTCCACTTGAGGGATTTTTTGCTTGACCCCTTTCTCCCTCATGTTTAGCCCCATTGCTTTTGATATTATAAAACGTTTGCCCCATTAGTTTAGCGATTTTAAGAACTTTCACCCCATATTAAGACCTTTCGTGCAATTCAGGTGTCGATTTTATCCTGGCGAGCGATAGCGAGCCTGTAATTTAAGAGGAACCGGCCTTCGGCCGGGACATTTTTCTACCGAAAAATGTACAAATTTATCTTGAAAGGGACTCAAGGGGGTGTAATTTTAAGGTTGATGGAGGTCTAGGGAACAAACTAAATACCTCCCCTTAAGGGTAAGTTTTTTTGTTTCTTTTTCACTGCATTAGTGTGGCGATTTTAAGATCTTTAGCTCAATTTTTCCGTCAATGTTAAGACCTTTCGTGACATTTTGGTGTCGATTTCTTCCTGGCGAGCAATAGCTCTCTTTGGGGTGTCTTGTGGGTATTTATGTTAAGTTTGATGGAGGTCTAGGGACTAAACCCTTCCCTTAAATCAGTATGGATAGAGAGGACGTGGTAAAAACCTTTATTTTTACCTTTTTCTCTCTAACCGAGGTACTTCGGCTCTCAAACAGGCACCTGGTAAAACCATTGGCACTCACTTTGATCCTCCCCAGACACCCTAACGTCAAAAACACTACATTAAAATGGAGGTCGGAGAGAGAGAGAGATAGCGATAGATAGATAGATAGATAGATAGATGAATAAATAGATAGATAGATAGATAGATAGATATATAGAGAGATAGATAGAGAGAGAGGGGGGGAAGAGGGAGAGCGAAAAGGTATTAGTAACGTTTCAAAGGCATGGCTAGGGTACATTGACAGATGTCTAAATTAGTTTTAGAACTTTTCCTGCAATACTGACGTCAACAACTCTGAGGTTTTAACTGCCTTAATGTCGCTACCTGCCTTAGTATCCCCAGTAAATATTAATAAAGTAGACGTGCCGTTTTGCCCAAAATCAAAACGGCATACCCAACTCTGCGATGGGTTACCATCATCACTACTAATATCATCATCAATCACAATCACCATCATCACTACTACTGCCATCATCACTACAACTGCCACAATCATCACGACTACTTTTATCATCACCAATACTATGATCATCATCACTACTACAATTACAATCATCGCTACTACTCTCACCATCATCACTACTACTGTCACCATGGTCACTACCATCTTAATCACTACTATCATCATTGATACAACTATCAACCATCATTACTAATATCATCACCACCATCTTACAATCAACATTACTACTGTTAACATCATCACTACTACTATAACCATCATCATTACTACTGTCACAAATATTACCATCATTTATCCTACTGTCACCATCATCACTACTACTGCCATCATCACCATTACTATGAACTTCATCACCACAACTATCGTCATCATCACTACAAATTTCACCATCCTCACTACTACTCACCATCATCACTAATACTCACACCATCGTCACTACCATCATCACTACTGGCATTATTATCACTACAACTATCATCATTACTTGTCACCATCATCACTACTATTATGACCATCATTACTACTTCTGTCACCATCATATCTACTACTGTCATCATCATCAATACAACTACAACCATCATCACTACAATTATCACCATTATCACTACTATCACCATAAATCCAAATATTACTACAATCACTTCTAATGCCAACTAAACTAACTTAACCTAGCAAATGCATATCGAGATGTTTTCGCTCCCAGAACGCCATAATTCCTAGGGGGTAGGGGGGGGGGGGGGGGGGGGGGGGGGGGGGGGGGGGGGGGTGTTCCGGGAGGGGGGGGGGGGGGGGGCAAAACCATATTTTGGACCTAAAATCATAACTATTGCATAAATTCAAAACATATTTTTTGACTGACGTTTGCATTCACGCAACAAATGTTCGTGTGAAATTTGGTGAAAATCCGTCCAACGGTCTAGGAGGAGTTCCGAGACAGACGGACGACGACGACGACGACGACAACAGATTTGTTTTGTCGTGTGGTACCCACTATACGGGGGGGGGGGCGATACCAAACTCTGCTTACGCAGAGTTGATAATTCCATTATTCAGGTTATGTTAATTAATATTAGCTAAGGCCGAGTATTCTTGGAATTAGGAGCAGTGATAGTCAGTGCATTCTCCAATATTAACTCTTTCATGCTTGCTTAAGTTTCTTGGAAACTTAATATCACTACCATTCACTACGACGTTTAGTACAATCTATCATCTCGCAATATAAAGGGGAAAACCGATCTACAATATTACAGTAGCAAAACCCACCAAACAAAATTAATAATCACCAATAAAAATGATGCAGACTAAATAAAAAAAAAAAAATCCAACACCTTGAAATTTCACACCATCGTCAATAATACATTTCAGCGACAACAACAATAGGTTTATATCTCTCTCTCTCTCTGTCTCTCTCTCTCTCTCTCTATATATATATATATATATATATATATATATATATATATATATATATATATATATATATATATATATATATATATATATATATATATATATACAGTATATATATATTATATATATGTATATTAAATGACAAGTATTTTTCTCGCACTTTATAAAATCCTATCAGAATGTATCTATCGTCAATAGTTTTTATTTGTATGAATATAATAGCACAAATGTATACCCTCGCGGATCTAAAACTTGTACAAGTACATTAGTATTAGTTTAATATTTGTCTAAAGTATTTAAGAGCTATAAATTATAGTGATACATAAAGGCCATCATATGAGAAAGAGAATAAAAACCCGAAATCACATGGATGAAACTAATGTATGTGGGCGACTGTAGATGCTAGCATTAGTAATGTATGTGGGCGACTGTAGATGCTAGCATTAGTAATGTATGTGGGCGACTGTAGATGCTAGCATTAGTAATGTATGTGGGCGACTGTAGATGCTAGCATTAGTAATGTATGTGGGCGACTGTAGATGCTAGCATTAGTAATGTATGTGGGCGACTGTAGATGCTAGCATTAGTAATGTATGTGGGCGACTGTAGATGCTAGCATTAGTAATGTATGTGGGCGACTGTAGATGCTAGCATTAGTAATGTGGGGCGACTGTAGATGCTAGCATTAGTAATGTATGTGGGCGACTGTAGATGCTAGCATTAGTAATGTATGTGGGCGACTGTAGATGCTAGCATTAGTAATGTATGTGGGCAACTGTAGATGCTAGCATTAGTAATGTATGTGGGCGACTGTAGATGCTAGCATTAGTAATGTATGTGGGCGACTGTAGATGCTAGCATTAGTAATGTATCTGGGCGACTGTAGATGCTAGCATTAGTAATGTATGTGGGCAACTGTAGATGCTAGCATTAGTAATGTATGTGGGCGACTGTAGATGCTAGCATTAGTAATGTATGTGGGACGACTGTAGATGCTAGCATTAGTAATGTATGTGGGCGACTGTAGATGCTAGCATTAGTAATGTATGTGGGCGACTGTAGATGCTAGCATTAGTAATGTATGTGGGCGACTGTAGATGCTAGCATTAGTAATGTATGTGGGCGACTGTAGATGCTAGCATTAGTAATGTATGTGGGCGACTGTAGATGCTAGCATTAGTAATGTAACTGGGGGACTGTAGATGCTAGCATTAGTAATGTATGTGGGCGACTGTAGATGCTAGCATTAGTAATGTATGTGGGCGACTGTAGATGCTAGCATTAGTAATGTATGTGGGCGACTGTAGATGCTAGCATTAGTAATGTATGTGGGCGACTAGATGCTAGCATTAGTAATGTATGTGGGCGACTGTAGATGCTAGCATTAGTAATGTATGTGGGCGACTGTAGATGCTAGCATTAGTAATGTATGTGGGCGACTGTAGATGCTAGCATTAGTAATGTATGTGGGCGACTGTAGATGCTAGCATTAGTAATGTATGTGGGCGACTGTAGATGCTAGCATTAGTAATGTATGTGGGCGACTGTAGATGCTAGCATTAGTAATGTATGTGGGCGACTGTAGATGCTAGCATTAGTAATGTATGTGGGCGACTGTAGATGCTAGCATTAGTAATGTATGTGGGCGACTGTAGATGCTAGCATTAGTAATGTATGTGGGCGACTGTAGATGCTAGCATTAGTAATGTATGTGGGCGACTGTAGATGCTAGCATTAGTAATGTATGTGGGCGACTGTAGATGCTAGCATTAGTAATGTATGTGGGCGACTGTAGATGCTAGCATTAGTAACGTATGTGGGCGACTGTAGATGCTAGCATTAGTAACGTATGTGGGCGACTGTAGATGCTAGCATTAGTAATGTATGTGGGCGACTGTAGATGCTAGCATTAGTAATGTATGTGGGCGACTGTATATGCTAGCATTAGTAATGTATGTGGGCGACTGTAGATGCTAGCATTAGTAATGTATGTGGGCGACTGTAGATGCTAGCATTAGTAATGTATGTGGGCGACTGTAGATGCTAGCATTAGTAATGTATGTGGGCGACTGTAGATGCTAGCATTAGTAATGTATTTGGGCGACTGTAGATGCTAGCATTAGTAATGTATGTGGGCGACTGTAGATGCTAGCATTAGTAATGTATGTGGGCGACTGTAGATGCTAGCATTAGTAATGTATGGGCGACTGTAGATGCTAGCATTAGTAATGTATGTGGGCGACTGTAGATGCTAGCATTAGTAATGTATGTGGGCGACTGTAGATGCTAGCATTAGTAATGTATGTGGGCGACTGTAGATGCTAGCATTAGTAATGTATGTGGGCGACTGTAGATGCTAGCATTAGTAATGTATGTGGGAGGCTGTAGATGCTAGCATTAGTAATGTATGTGGGCGACTGTAGATGCTAGCATTAGTAATGTATGTGGGCGACTGTAGATGCTAGCATTAGTAATGTATGTGGGCGACTGTAGATGCTAGCATTAGTAATGTATGTGGGCGACTGTAGATGCTAGCATTAGTAATGTATGTGGGCGACTGTAGATGCTAGCATTAGTAATGTATGTGGGCGACTGTAGATGCTAGCATTAGTGTATGTGGGCGACTGTAGATGCTAGCATTAGTAATGTATGTGGGCGACTGTAGATGCTAGCATTAGTAATGTATGTGGGCGACTGTAGATGCTAGCATTAGTATAGTTTGGGGGCGACTGTAGATGCTAGCATTAGTAATGTATGTGGGCGACTGTAGATGCTAGCATTAGTAATGTATGTGGGCGACTGTAGATGCTAGCATTAGTAATGTATGTGGGCGACTGTAGATGCTAGCATTAGTAATGTATGTGGGCGACTGTAGATGCTAGCATTAGTAATGTATGTGGGCGACTGTAGATGCTAGCATTAGTAATGTATGTGGGCGACTGTAGATGCTAGCATGTATGTGGGCGACTGTAGATGCTAGCATTAGTAATGTATGTGGGCGACTGTAGATGCTAGCATTAGTAATGTATGTGGGCGACTGTAGATGCTGCGACTGTCGCTAGCATTAGTAATGTATGTGGGCGACTGTAGATGCTAGCATTAGTAATGTATGTGGGCGACTGTAGATGCTAGCATTAGTAATGTATGTGGGCGACTGTAGATGCTAGCATTAGTAATGTATGTGGGCGACTGTAGATGCTAGCATTAGTAATGTATGTGGGCGACTGTAGATGCTAGCATTAGTAATGTATGTGGGCGACTGTAGATGCTAGCATTAGTAATGTATGTGGGCGACTGTAGATGCTAGCATTAGTAATGTATGTGGGCGACTGTAGATGCTAGCATTAGTAATGTATGTGGGCGACTGTAGATGCTAGCATTAGTAATGTATGTGGGCGACTGTAGATGCTAGCATTAGTAATTTAAATAGAGGATTTCTCCTTTTCTAAGACAATTTGTATTCAATGTGTATAACAAATATGTTAAATGTATTGTTATTTTTGTCTGGACAACATGGTTTCATGTAAACGTGCTAGATATGTGATAAATGTGCTTGCTTTACATAGTTATCCAAGGTTATAAGATGCGAGTTTTGGTAACACGCATAGTTAAAAATATATTGAATTGGTATTGATCTATTTTCTGTACAGATTTTCTCAATCAGCTATTACATTGTATTACATCCTACTCTTTCTTTTCAACCCGGAATTTCTAAATTGGCCAAAGTGCGAAGTGGAAAATTCTTTCCGACTTTTCCAATCACACTCACTTCAAGATTAATCCTGCAGTGGAAGCTTTTGTAGAACGCGGACAGAGGTGTAGTGGAGACTTGGGATTGTGACTAGAATATACACAGCAAGGAAAACAAATACAATTTAACCCCTTCTGTGCCGGCGACGTCTTGTTAACTGTATTCTAGTTATATTTAGACAATTGTATGCAGATTATGAAGGATCTGTGGTAGTATAAAGTACTAATTGAAATAGTTCAGCCTGTTTTTTGCTGGAGGGCCTTTCTAAACTTAATAAAATCGCCAATTAGTAGCCATAATAAAGTAGAAGGACAACCTCGGTACGGAAGGGGTTAAAGTTGCTCCTGGTTGTGTATATCATAAATATATCTGTAGTAAATATGGGGCGAGAAGGGGGGAATAGGATCAGGAATTATAAATATATAATAAAAGAGTCAGTAAAGTTACACCACAAACTATTTCAGGAACGGTAGGAGGAAACATATGGAAACTTTATTTTATTCTCCGTTGTGGCCTGAGTAACATGCAGACATCAACAGTGTTACTGCCTTTGAAATTTGATATGCATCTCACTTCCTCTTAATATATATATATATATATATATGTTTCCTTTGTATTGTCGATCGTTGTTTCCTCTTTATATTTATATTTTTGTGTTCTAGTTCTGTGTCGTTATTTACCGATGTCCCTTGTTGTACTGGTCAGGATATTTGTAATGCCCTCGAAAATATCCCACCGCTGCCACCAATGAAATGCTGGGTGTGAAGGGAATTTATGGTCTCCTGAAAACTCCCCAGGCACACTTAAGGTCAACCTTTCCTGGTGCCTGGCACGGGGCTCGAACCTCTGAAGGGAGTTTAACCCTCCTAAAAACCCACAGGTTTTGAGATGCCTTGGGTGGGGTTCGAACCCTGGTTAGTGACCATGGCCATCATAGGTCAACCAGGCCTGCGCGCTAACCCACTGTACTACCATGGACGTACAAAAGTATAGTAACCTTAGTCCGATTTGTAAGAACCAGGTGATAGTCTCGTGGTGATTCTCGTGATGAGTTTATTGGACTTCCCATCAACGACTATTTTACACTATACCTGACGTCAACTCGGGTAGTACATTATTGGGGTTGCGGGATATTTTCGAGGGCATTACAATATTGTTCAGTCGTTCCACCTGATCAGTCAGGTTAAAAAACAGAGGACATGTCGGTAATTGATTTAAGTTTCTCAAAACACGCGTCCAGGTTAGGTAGATATATGTAAAGGAAAGTTAAAAATAATAAGATGCAGCAGGGAGGATCGGGAGGCAAAAATATATAATATCATACAGTATTATTAATGAAGCCTTCGGAAACGAGCACATTACTTATATTAAAATGCAGTTCTTCGGGGATATATATTTATTAATTGTTAATATTTGATAACTCTTTAGCAGTGTGTGTGTGTGCGTGTGTGTGTGTGTGTGTGTGTGTGTTTTCGACACAATTCAGGAGCCCATAAAGTGGTTTTGTATAATGGGTCGAGTATATCCATTAACTCATTGGGGATGATTCTACATAGCTACCAAACTTTGTTTTACTCAATTGATAATATAATTATATTGCCAATGTATTAGTGTTCGCCTCTTCAACCTCTTCTGTGCCAGCGACGTCTTTAGCATTTTATTCTAGCTATATATAGACGATTATATTCAGCTTCGGAAGGACGTCTAGCAATTAAAAGGCTACAGACTATCTCCATTGATCCTTAGAGCTACGCTATAGCCATCCTAAGCTTCAGGAAATCGTTTAAATGTAACTGAAATAAAATAAAAAAGACGTCATCGGTACAGAAAGGGTTAATTGCTTCGAGGTAAATTACACCTTTCGACAACTAATTACGTGAATACAATTACAACGAAATTGATCAAAAACATGTGACATTAGAACATCTGATATTTATAATGATAATGAATGTTGACCTTTTAAGTCATTAACAATAACGAATAGTGCTCGGACCTTACGGCTATAATGCAGGTTAAGGGAGAGGTAGTTGCTTTTTCTGGACCCCCTTCTCCTTCATGTTTAGCCCCATTGGTTTTCATATTTTATGACCATCCGGTCTTCTTAGAATTGTGACCAAAGAGGGCAGAAAATTCATCCTTAGAAGAGATTATGATATTAGGCACGTATGACTTTTATGTGTAGTCAAATGTATTCATAGGGATAACTCCAGACAGGAGTATTAGGACGTTTTGAGTTACGATCCTATATTTATGATAAGGGTTAACCTCTTACTCGATGTAGGTAGACTTAAGGTGTCTCCTATGAGTAATAGGTTACTGTAGGTTGTATGATGATTGTAGAAGTTGTAGTGTAGAGGCTGAGTTCTCTGCTTGTAGATTGATTGATTTAATATATAGGTATAAAAGCTGCCACCACCGATTACCATATATATATATTATATATTGATAGATATAGGTAAAGGGAATATAATTAAAGATCTCTGATCCAAAACCACTTTGATATATTTAAGTAACAATCTGAAAGATATACAGAAGTACTATAAAGTAATATAAGAGTAAACCCTAACTCAAGAGGGTATCTCTGGGTATATGTTATCACCCTGGATGTTCGATTCTATCTGCCTGCTCTCCCTATCTCTCACCTTCTCACCAAGATACATAGACTAACTAGTCTGGTCTTCAGACCAGCGGAGGAACGATCAACAGGAGGAGGCTAAAGCTGGAGTTGGTTTTAAGAGTTTTGACTCGGCGGCTCTCCTGGGTGATTCAGTATTAGCACCATTACTTAATTCTGGAGTAGCCCCTGGGCCTGTCATCGAGAGTGACGAGGCTGGGCATGACGAGTCTCCACGACAGCAACGTTATGTACATCGAGAGACAGAGGGAGCAGCCCAGTATCGGGGAAGGTCATGCATTGCTCCGGGAGCAGTTAGATCGCTTGGCACCCTCAGATATACGTCGGTTGCAACTAGAGGACCCTGAGCTCCAAACGTGTGCTAATGGAGCTGTAGAGCTCGACGAGGACGGCGATGCACAGCCAGGAGATTTTTTTTATTTAGAAGGCATCCTCTATAGGCGTTTTCAAGACCCTAAACGTAGTTGGCAAGAGGGGTCCGGAGTAGTGGACCAGTTGGTGGTGCCACGGGAGTGCAGGGATAGCCTACTGAGGTTGGCGCATGACATACCATTGGCAGGACATCTAGGGGTGAGAAAAACGGTGGCGGCTTTAGGAAAATTGTTTTGGTGGCCGGGGTTGAAGGGGCAGGTAGTAACCTGGATAGCAATGTGTCATACGTGCCAGAGGGTTGGAAAACCTAACCAAACAATTCCGAGAGCCCCGTTGCACCCCATTCCTGTCAGTGGACCGCCCTTCAGTAAGGTCATCATTGATATTGTCGGACCCCTACCCCCTACTAGTGCCGGTAATAAATTTCTATTAGCTATCATGGATGTGGCCGCTCGTTATCCTGATGCATGTCCAATGAGAGGTGGCACGGCGAAAACTGTTGTCCGGAACCTGCTCTTGTATTGCTCGCGGTATGGTTACCCGCAAGAGGTGCAATCGGACCAAGGTTCTAGTTTTACATCTAATCTGTTCAAACAAACTATGATTCAGCATGGCATCAGCACTGTCGTCTCTTCTGCGTATCACCCGGAGAGTCAAGGGGTGTTGGAGAGGTGGCACGCCACGCTGAAAAGCATGCTTCGATGTTACTGCACAGAGAATGGAAAGGATTGGGACCTTGGTCTGCCGTATGTTTTGTTCGCGGCAAGAGAAGTACCTGGAGAGAGTCTCGGTTTCAGTCCGAATGAGCTTGTTTTCGGGCATCAGGTGAGGGGTCCTCTCCACATGGTGAAGGAGATGTGGGAGGGCACTAGGCATATTGTTCTGCGAGATAAGTTGCAACCTCTTGTTCCTGAGCGACAAGAGGAGTTGTTTACTAGGCTGTGGCAGTCCGTCCGCATGTTTGTTGCTTCTCCAGGCCTGATGTACAGGGTAGAATCCGACATGGAGGCTGGAGACAGTGCAAGGCTCGAGTTGGTTCCCTACCGTGTGAATCCTGCTCGACAGCCTGTTGTGAAGGCGGAGCTGGACGGCGTGTGGAGAGGGGGTCTGAGGGATGAGGGATATCGTGGGTGGTCGTTGCCAGTGGCTTTGCAACCTGAGTTTGGTGGCAGAGTCCGTGTGTATGTTGATTGCAAGAGTGTGGAAGCATTATCCCTGACAGACGCCTATCCATTACCCAGAGTTGACGACACCATAGACCGCTTCGGGGCTGCCTCGCTCATCACGAAGGTAGAACTAGTGAAGGGTTATTGGCAGGCCCCGTTGCCGGAAAGAGCGAAGAGAAGTGCCAGTCTTGCGATGAACTGGGCAGTTTATCAGTATCAGGTGTTGTTGTGCTGCCGGAACACAAGATGGATGTGTGGCATGCAAAGGGCACTGATAATGTTTTGGCTTTGTTTGCAGGAGAACCCTCGCTGTTCAGTCAGTGTCTGTCATGGGTGGAGGATCCGGGGTAGGCTACCACAGTATGTTGGTATAGCCTCCTGTCTTGGCTCGCGGTGTATTTTTGCGCTGGTGCTTGTTGGCTCGCGTGTGTAGCATCAGCGTAGGGTCGCAGGGCAGGAGTTGTTGGCTTTGATTAGAAGAAAATTAGGCTACATCTATAGTAGCCGCCAAAAACAACATTAAAATAAAATATGAAAAATTAAATAAAAACTCTTTCTTTTTAGTAATTAATTTTAAGATAATATTGTAGCTGAGTACTGAGTGCAGATGATTTTCCCTCAGTAGGCTGTGCTTCTTAAAGCTCGCTCTGGGAGCACAATGTTATGAATTAATGTATTATATTTGGGAAAGGTGATAAGATTTTTTTTATATAAAAATGTTGTTGTATTTTTTTTTTGAGGAGACTGAGCTTGCATTCCATGAGTGGCAGAGTGGTTAGGAGTGGCAGATTTTCGCGACATTCTGCCTGTTCAGATATGGGCTCATGGTTGAGTGTCCCATATCTTGGGGGGGGTGTGACGCCTCCCGGCATTAGCAGAATGGTTGCGTGGGGCATTGCAGCTCGCTAGCGCTCGCCAGGATGGGGGGATAGGCTACAGTTGTCCTAGAATGATCTGCTTTATTTCATTACTGTCGTGTTGCCACAGACAGTCTAGAAGTGGTCTTTGTTTTGATCTGTGGCCACGCCTTATATTTTATATTCGCTATAATATAAATGTTGCTTGTATGGGAGGCGAGCGAGAGAGTGTGAAGGAGTACACCCAGCAGCGTGGTGAGCTATGATACGGCTCGCTTGGGCGCTGACGGAGTTGGCGGCCGGGTGGTCAACTAGTCCCTTCCCGTCGCTGCTTCGTGTTTTTTACCAGCTCAGAGCTTGCCTGACACGCGTATCGCCTACATCCTTTGCAATTCTGTCCCCCATACTCGCTACTTTGCATACTATCTCTCTCTCTCGACTTCTCCTTTCTCATTCTCTAATCTTTATTAAACTCAACATCCCTTCTGGTTTCAGCATAGACGTTCACCGTCAACCAGTCGTATTGTACGCGAAGCTCTCAGATATTTCCATGTATTAGGTTAAGGAGGTATTATGCTTTATTGAGGTTTAGAGAGACGGACTTTTCCGTATGTGTCCTCTCTCGGGAAGGTTGTAGACCGGTATATGTCTCCCTTGCAAGGTGTTGAGTGATTTTTCTTGGTTATCTAAAGCTAGACTAGGGGTAAGGTTACTGTGTCGTTGTCTCCGATGTGTGCAGTGTTAGCTAAGCTCTGCACGACATCGACAGGTACTGTGGGAGCCTAAGTTGTCTTCGGGTTGGTTTACTTTGCGAGCACAGCGCTGTGGTGTGAGAGGGCCATAGCCTATCCCTCACAACATAGTGCTGCCTCTTTGTGTTGACTTCTGAGGGATCGCCAGGATAGAGCTAGGTACTAGAGACCTAGATTTATCAAGAGAGCATCCCCGTCATATAACGTAATCTTCATTATACCACCCTTGGACAACGTTAGGCTACGAGCCGCATGCTCGCCCATTGTTGCCCTGCCTTGATACCCCAGCTAGACTTTATTAACTGAGCAGACACTGGTTAGAGATAAGCCCCATTATTATATGTATGCAGCATTATTATTCACTGCACTTTTGAGCCGAGGTTGTTGTTGAGTTGCACAACCCGAGTAGGCTGTTGCGTTGTGTCACAAAGCATTTCTTTAGTTGTCGAGCATTACTACCTTTGCGCAGTCTTTATTATTCGCCTGCCTATTATTACTATATGTCCTACCATTTATTGTGACCCATATTCTGCATTATAATTGTTCAAGATTCTTTACGAACATCTTCCCAGCATCAGACTTATTTCAGAAGTTTCCAGTTGATGTTGCAGGACTAGCATTGCACTTTCTTTAATACAGGAGTGCCAGTTATTTGAGTATCTACCGTAACGTTAATTAATCACGTTAACTATCTTTTCTTTGTGTAACATAATCGAGTAATCTTTTACTGTTTGAGAATAGGCTGTTTCATTGAGCGTCAGCCTAGTGTGTGTGCACCAGTTACCGAGTCATAGGATACCTCGTTGTCCAGGCACGACTCAGGCCGGTAATGGTGTTTTGTTTTCCAGTGTTTAAGGCAGGGGTTGGATCTAGTGTTACCGTTGTTGCTTTTTGCCATTATCTAGTCCAATGTTGAAGAGCCCTGTGTCTTTGAGAACCTGGATCGTAACAGGGGTGAATGATCTTCTGACCTCTGTAATGTACAGTCCCCCATATAGATCTAGATACTGTAACTAAAACACCTTAAAATGATATGATAGATGGTTATAAGGATTTCATAATAAATAGTATAATCTCGAGATGTAATATAAGTATGAACATTATCTAAAGATTTTTGGTGAATCTGCTCTATAAAAAGAGAGTACATATACTATAATAATATCAACTGTGTGTTTAGTATTAATACACATCAAATTGTATGTAGGTAATAAGCTTAGATAAATATGTATTGAATTTGTGTTGGTCGATCTGTTAAGGGGAGGTCTCCACTTGAGGGATTTTTTTCTTGACTCCTTTCTCCCTCATGGTTAGCCCCATTGCTTTTGAGATTTTAAGACGTTTGCCCCATTAGTTTGGTGATTTTAAGAATTTCCGCGCCATACTGTCAATTTTAAGACCTTTTGTGCAATTTAGGTGTCCATTTTATCCTGGCGAGCGATAGCGAGCCTGTAATTTAAGAGTAACCGGCCTTCGGCCGGGACATTTTTCTACCGAAAGATGTACAAATTTATCTTGAAAGGGGGTCAAGGGGGTGACATTTTAAGATTGCTGGAGGAGTAGGAAACAAACTAGAAACCTCCCCTTAAGCTTTCCTCAGCTGTTGCATTTTCTTTCACACTGCTCTTCCTTTTCAACTCCGCTGAAGGGTTTTTCTAAATTGGACAAAGTGCGAAGTGGAAACTCTTTCCGACGTTTCCAATCACACTCGCCTCAAGATTAATCCTGAACTGGAAGCTTTTGCTGCAGGAGGGCTGGGGTGAAGATGGGACTTAAGCCGGTATCACACGAGTGCTTTTTCCCTCAACACTGGTCTGGCAGCTTATGAGGTCAACATTTAGAATATCACGGTCACTTAAATTCATCTATCACCAGTCTAGTTTCCGATATCAGGGCAAAATATTCCAAAAATGTTGCCAGAAAAATATTGATCATCGAATGTTGACTATATAAGCTCTCGTGAGATACCGGCTTTAGGAATAGAATCAGGAAGTGCAACCCCCAAAGGAAAGAGCCAAGATGTGCAATAACTAAGATACATTTGTTGCTCTATAATATGATTGTACCGTGTCCCCAGAAAGGAAGGATTCGTTGGACTTGGATGATTGTAGAAGAGCACCCTAAATGTGGAAGTATTCAACGTTCATAATGTTTTTTTTTTTTTTTTTTTTTTTTTTTCAATCGCAGGCATTACATTATTTCCCTTCATCACATTTGCTTTCGCCATCTGGTGTGTGAGATGCAATTCGTTATATTCTCATTCCTATCTATTTAGTTTGAGTGTTTGTTGTTATTGTGATTGTTGTTATTCATATCCAAGCATGGGAGGTCTTGCATATTGGGTGATTTTTTTTGTTTCGCTTATTCACATATTTTGTTTCATTTGTTTGTATTTATTTATTTGTTGTTTTGTGTGGGTGGGTAGATCCATCACCGCTGTCTTTGCCGCCCCATATCGCACGCTTGTACTTGAGCTTTGTTAAGGGGGTACTACTCGCTTGTTATGGACCTCCTTCTCCCTCGTGTTTAGCATATTAGTTTTCAGATTTTAAGACGTTCCTTCCATTAGTTTCTGAATTTTAAGACCTTTCGCCCCACTTCTTTGTCAATATTAAAACCTTTCGTGCCATTTAGGTGTCTATTTTTCCTGGCGAGCAATAGCAAGCTTGTAATATTAGGAGAAACCGGCCTTCGGCCTGGACATTTTTCTGTCGAAAAAGGTACAAATTTATCTTGAAGGGGGGTCTAGGGGTGTATTTCTAAGTTTGATGGAGGTCTAGCGAGGAAACTATACCGGCCACTATCCCCTTAAAACTATACCGGCCACTATCCCCTTAAAACTATACCGGCCACTATCCCCTTAAAACTATACCGGCCACTATCCCTTAAAACTATACCGGCCACTATCCCCTTAAAACTATACCGGCCACTATCCCCTTAAAACTATACCGGCCACTATCCCCTTAAAACTATACCGGCCACTATCCCCTTAAAACTATACCGGCCACTATCCCCTTAAAACTATACCGGCCACTATCCCCTTAAAACTATACCGGCCACTATCCCCTTAAAACTATACCGGCCACTATCCCCTTAAAACTATACCGGCCACTATCCCCTTAAACTATACCGGCCACTATCCCTTAAAACTATACCGGCCACTATCCCCTTAAAACTATACCGGCCACCATCCCCTTAAAACTATACCGGCCACTATCCCCTTAAAACTATACCGGCCACTATCCCCTTAAAACTAAACCGGCCACTATCCCCTTAAAACTATTACGGCCACTATCCCCTTAAAACTATACGGCCACTATCCCCTTAAAACTATACCGGCCACTATCCCCTTAAAACTATACCGGCCACTATCCCCTTAAAACTATACCGGCCACTATCCCCTTAAAACTAAAACCGGCCACTATCCCCTTAAAACTATACCGGCCACTATCCCCTTAAAACTATACCGGCCACTATCCCTTAAAACTATACCGGCCACTATCCCCTTAAAACATACCGGCCACTATCCCCTTAAAACTATACCGGCCACTATCCCCTTAAAACTATACCGGCCACTATCCCCTTAAAACTATACCGGCCACTATCCCCTTAAAACTATACCGGCCACTATCCCCTTAAAACTATACCGGCCACTATCCCCTTAAAACTATACCGGCCACTATCCCCTTAAAACTATACCGGCCACTATCCCCTTAAAACTATACCGGCCATTATCCCCTTAAAACTATACCGGCCACTATCCCCTTAAAATTGAGTTGCTCATAATTGCAAAAGTTTACATTATGGTAAATTACATTTCCATCCATTTTGGTGGGCTATGTTCTCCTCTCCATCCACTAGGGGCCATTTAGTTATATATATTTATTTATTTCTGGGAGGAGAGGGTTGGGGGGGGGGGGGGAGGGGGGCTTTATTTTCATTGTTGCCGAAGTCCTCTCTATATACTGTACACTCATTATGGCTGCCAACTACCAACTTCCTGACTCCGCGTTCCCTCTTCACCCTTTTTCCCCCCTCCGCTCTAGCCCTCCTTTGTCCCGTCCGTTCGTCCTTCTTTGTGTCTTCTAAACCCCTTACCATTCCGCCTCCTGGTTCCTTTCTTCTCCCTGTCACGTCTCTCACGGACACCAGTTGGAAAGTAATATACGAGTGTTTTTACGAGTTTATACGAGTGTTTATACGAGTGTTTTTACTTCACTTGTTGGGAGATTTTTGCATGTATTAATTATTTTTCTAGTTTCCTCCCTAGACCTCCATCAAATTAAAACAAAAAAACACATCCGTTAGATCCCCCTTCTAGATTAATTTGTACATGTTTCGGTAGAAAAATTTCCCGGCCGAAGGCCGGTTCTTCAAACATTACAGGCTCACTGTCGTTCGCCAGGGAGAATATCGACACTTAAATAGCACGAAAGGTCTAAATATTGACGAAGGAATGGGGCGAAAGGTCTTAAAATCGACTAACTAAGGGGGCAAACATCTTAACATCTTAAAAGTAATTTGGCTGAACATGAGGGAGAAAGTGGTCCAGAAAACCGGCTCATCCCCCCTTAAGGGATTTTCTGCTAAATAGTTTTCCCTTTAACGTGTTTTTCCTGTTAACTGTCTTCTATACAACCCCTGTTCAACAGTGGTTTTCCTGTTAACTGTCTTCTATACAACCCCTGTTCAACAGTGGTTTTAAGCCTTGGCTGTCATCCTGTTAACCCTCTCATGTTCAATACCACGAGAAATGTATAGTATAATTACACATTCACTATCTAAAAATAAGAAATGAGGTAACTTACTAAAAGACTTAACTTAACAATGAAGCCTGTATGCATTTAACTTAACAATGAAGCCTGTATGCATTTAACTTAACAATGAAGCCTGTATGCATTTAACTTAACAATGAAGCCTGTATGCATTTAACTTAACAATGAAGCCTGTATGCATTTAACTTAACAATGAAGCCTGTATGCATTTAACTTAACAATGACGCCTGTATGCATTTAACTTAACAATGAAGCCTGTATGCATTTAACTTAAAAATGAAGCCTGTATGCATTTAACTTAACAATGAAGCCTGTATGCATTTAACTTAACAATGAAGCCTGTATGCATTTAACTTAACAATGAAGCCTGTATGCATTTAACTTAACAATGAAGCCTGTATGCATTTAACTTAACAATGAAGCCTGTATGCATTTAACTTAACAATGAAGCCTGTATGCATTTAACTTAACAATGACGCCTGTATGCATTTAACTTAACAATGAAGCCTGTATGCATTTAACTTAAAATGAAGCCTGTATGCATTTAACTTAACAATGAAGCCTGTATGCATTTAACTTAACAATGAAGCCTGTATGCATTTAACTTAACAATGAAGCCTGTATGCATTTAACTTAACAATGAAGCCTGTATGCATTTAACTTAACAATGAAGCCTGTATGCATTTACTTAACAATGAAGCCTGTATGCATTTACTTAACAATGAAGCCTGTATGCATTTAACTTAACAATGAAGCCTGTATGCATTTAACTTAACAATGAAGCCTGTATGCATTTAACTTAACAATGAAGACGGTATGCATTTTTGTCCGATCATCATTAAACGTTTGCATTTTGTTTCGGGAGGATCTGTAAAAGTTATTTTAACTGGGACAGTGCCCCCCTCCCCTCGTTTGGTTAATTTAGGTTACTCTCAAACTTAGAAACAAATGATGGTCATATTAAAAAAAAAAAAAAAAAAAAAAAAAAAAAAAATTTGAACAACAAATAATTCTGATGGACAAGATATAAAAGTATATAAGTGCTTAAGGGGAGATTTCCACTTGAGGGACTTTTTTCTTGACCCCTTTTTCCCTCATTTCTAGCCCCATTGCTTTTGAGATTTTAAGACGTTTTCCCCATTAGTTTGGTGATTTTAATCATTTCCGCCCCATTTTGTCAATTTTAATACCTTTCGTACCATTTAGGTGTCGATTTTATCCTGGCGAGCGATAGCAAGCCTGTAATTTAAGAGTAAATCGGCCTTTGGCCGGGAAATTTTTCTACCGAAAAATGTACAAATTTATCTTGAGAGGGGGTCAAGGGGGAGAAATTTTAAGATTGCTGGAGGAGTAGGAAACAAACTAAAAACCTCCCCTTAAAATCGATTAATGATGGCCAAAAATCATTGACAACATAGTATAAACTGTTGTCACGTACTGAAGGGTCAAACTCCGAGTGTCCAGGCATTTTGGCTCGACTGTTCATTGATTTTGGTCCTGCCACTCTTTCAACTCTGGGGTGAGCACTCGTCACATGCAGTTTTGCCTTTTGTCTCCCTCATCCACATAGAAAAGAAAAAGAAAAAAGCAATCCTAATAAAAACATCATTACCATTCCCATGACCATAAAGGCCAGAGAACACAGGTGACCCGCTTCCATTACGTCCTCATAACAGTCGCCCACCTGCATTCCCGAAAGCCAATCATATCTGGGCTCGCAATCGTAAGCATAAATGATTGCCCAGTTGGCTCCGGAAATTCCTTTACGGCATCATCACATATATAAACTGCTCATCTGACAACTTTTAGACCTTATAAAGCTACGTATAAATAAGTAACACCCGTTCTTAACATTAATCATCAATTACAAACCCCAATGTACTTGAATAAACTAATGAAAGCATATGGTCCTCCCGGGATTCGAACTCGGGACACCACACCCAGAACATAAGCATCTAAACCATTACACCCCAACACAGTTAAAGATTGAGTTCACGATCACGACTAATATCCATTTTCGAATTTTGGATATCAATCTAATCATGTACTCAAACCCAACTGCATTATGGAAAGCGTAATAGAAAATTTCTTTAATAATTGTTTCGGTATATTTACTACTCATCTGACAATATTTAGACCTTATAAAGCTACGTATAGAAGATTTCTTTAATAATTGTTTTGGTATATTTATGTTTACTAATTTGCGAGAGAATAATCATTAGTATAATTAGCCAGAATTAGCCCCATTGGTTATCAGATTTTAAGATGTTTGCCCCATTATTTTGTCGATTTAAGACCTTCCGCCCCATTTCCTTGTCAATATTTATTAAGACCTTTCGTGCTATTTACGTGTCAATAATTTGTCTTGGCGAACGACAGTGAACCTGTAATTTTGGAAGAATTGTTCAATCGAAAAATTTACAAATTAATCTAGAAGGGTGACCTAATCTATCTATCTATCTATTGCCTGACGCCGTGATCCCCGAAGGGGTGGACACGAACGAACCGCCCCCATGCACCTCTGTCCCCAGTCAGTCGACGCCCCTCCCCCCAACCAGCACCGCCTTCGTTCATGTAGTTCCTCACTCCATCCTTCCACCTCATATTCGGTCTACCTCTCCCTCTCTGTCCCTCCACTTCGCTCTCGTACACCCTCTTAGTCATTCTCTCGCTTTCCATACGTTCCATATGGCCGAACCATCTTAAGTTGTTCCTTTTCACACTTTCCTGCACATCTACCTCCACACCACACCTCCCTCTCACTTCCTCATTAGTCTGTCTATCCCTCCATGTAACTCCGCACGCACTCCTTAAGCAATTCATTTCCACTGCTCTCACTCTTGGTCTGAGTCTCTCAACCAACGTCCATGCTTCGCTTCCGTAAGTCATTGTCGGGATTACCACACTGTCATGCAAGGACTTCTTCACTTCCATACTGACCACCCTATTTCTTGTTACTGCTTTTAGCGTTCCTACAACCCTCTTCCCCTGTTGTACCCTCTCCCGCACTTCTTCATCCATAGTCCCATCTTTACTCAATACACTGCCCAGATACTTAAAAGAGTTAACGATCTCCATAGCCTGACCGTTTAGCTTCACCTCACACTCTGTGACTTCACCCCTTTCGAAGACCATAACCTTGCTCTTCCCCGTATTTACCTTCAAATTCCGTTTTTCGCACACTGTTCCAAACTCATTTACCAGACCCTGCAACTCCCATTCATTATCACTCATCAGAACTGTATCATCCGCAAACAGCAGTATAGGTAGCTTCCACTCAATTCCCTCCCTTTTCAGCGATACACCAACATCCACTGCTCTTGATAGGATTTCTTTCATGACTCCATCCATATATACAGTAAACAACCACGGGGACATCACACACCCCTGTTTCAAACCAACATTCAGGTCAAAGAACTCGCTCTGCTCACTCTCCACACGTACTGCCGCCTTTGCACCCTCATACATGCTCTTCACTGCTTTCAGCAACTTGCCCTCTACTCCGTATATTCTAAGTACTTTCCACAAACCTTCTCAATCCACTCTGTCATAGGCCTTCTCCAAGTCCATAAGGCAACATACACCTTTTGTTTCTTCTCCAGATACTTCTCTACAACACAATTCAGGGTAAAAATCTGATCTACACATCCTCTTCCCTTCCTAAAACCTCCCTGCTCGTCGCCTATCTATTTCTCCGTTCTCACTCTCACTCTCTCAATCACTACCCTACTGTATACCTTCCCTACTACACTTAGAAGACATATTCCTCGGTGGTTACCACACACTCCTCTTTCCCCTTTGCCCTTATATAGGGGGACTATTATGCCAGTCTTCCAGTCATCGGGTGCACTCCCCTTCTCCCATGCTAGTTTGCACATTTTCCATACCCATTCTATCACTATCTCACCACCATACCTCAACATTTCCCCACACACTCCATCTGTTCCTGGTGCTTTCCCCAACTTCACTCTTTTCATGGCTTCCCACACTTCTGACCTCCTGATCCCCACCTCACCTCCTCCTCCACTACTTCTCTTCTTCTCCCTCCCATACCATATCCAGCTATGTTTGCTGGCTCTTCATTCCTTACATTTAGCAACTCACTGAAGTACTCCCTCCATCTTTCGACTCTCTCTTGCTTCTCGGCTAGCATTCTCCCATTCTTATCTTTCACACCCTTACTGTTTCCCTTGCTACCTTCCCTAACTTTCTTGACTTCTTTCCAGAACAGTTTCTTACTCTCCCTCCATTTTACACTCAGATTTC
This sequence comes from Paralithodes platypus, assembly GCA_032716605.1. Taxonomy (NCBI): domain Eukaryota; kingdom Metazoa; phylum Arthropoda; class Malacostraca; order Decapoda; family Lithodidae; genus Paralithodes; species Paralithodes platypus. The sequence continues at coordinate 29,497,261 of CM064549.1, read as the reverse complement.
TTCCAAATTCCTCATCTACTCTTCTCTTACTTTCCTTCACTACTCTCTTCTCCACCCTCTTACTCTCCACGTACCTCGCTCGTTTCTGTCTCTCGGAATCTTCATTCCCTCTACTACCCAACCACTCTCTATATGCTTTCTTCTTTTCTTTCACAGCTATTCTTACCTCTTCTGTCCACCATGCTGTACCTTTCACTCCCCTCCCTCTTCTCCTCACTCCACACACCTCCTCACATGCTGCACAGATCTCATCCTTAAACACCTTGCTCATCTCCTCCACTTCCTCCATAACTTCCAGGTCGAACCCACCTAGTCGTCTTTCCACTGCTCTCCTGTACTCCTCCCTGACTTCCTCCTCCTGCAACCTCTCCACTCTCCTCACCATTCCACCCTCCTCTCGCCTCCCTCCAGCTCTCCTCACCCACTTCTTTTGTATCCTAACCTTAGCTACCACTACATAATGATCAGACAGACCCCCTCCAATACCCCTATACACCCTAGCATCCATCACAGATTTCTTCATTCGTTCATCCACACATACATAATCAATCAATGACTTTCGTTCCACCACTGTCTTATCCTTCATCGTCAACATCCGTTTGACCTAATGTTTTTTTTTTTTTTTTTTTTGTTTTTTTGATAGATGCTTAGGGATGGAATTAGCAAAATAATTAACCCCTTTCGTACCGGCGACGTCTTTTAATGTTTATTCTGGCTACTATTAAACGATATTATTAAGCAATTAACAGGCTTCGAGCTATCTTACCTAACCTTTTTACTACTACGGATCCTTATTAAACTGCACAAAATCGTCCATATATAGCTAGATTAAAATTAAAACAAACGTCGCCGGTACTGAAGGGGTTAATACATGAAGAAAACAAATCGACCAAATAGTGAACCATCCCAATACTCTATTTATGGTCACCGGTCAACTCAACCAGTAGGCCATTTCAACCAGTAGCTCTCAACCAGTACCAAATCAACCAATACGGTTAGGTTAGGTTAGTACTATATTTTGGCACTGGTTTGGTTGGTCTGGGTTAATTTGGCACTGGTTGAGAGGTACTGGTTGAAATGGTCTACTGGTTGAGATCTATACTTTTTTGAGAGTTCACTGAACCATGACATTTTGAGCGGAGTGCTTGATATCCCGGTGTAATATATATATATATATATATATATACATATATATTTATACTTATTCTTTTATTTACTGTGGAGGTGGCGAAAGGTTGGAGCGAGCAAGCAAGCTAAAAGTGCCTGGAAGACGGAAATTTGACGCTAGGTTAATACCGATATGTTGTTGCAAAAATATGTTTACTTCTTAAGGGGAGATTTCCACTTGAGGGATTATTTTCTTTACCCTTTTCTCCTTCATGTTTAGCCCCATTGTTTTTGAGATTTTATGACGTTCGCCCCATTAGTTTGGTGACTTTAAGAACTTTCGCCCCATTTATGTCACTTCTAAGCCCTTTTGTGGCATTTAGGTGTCGATTTTTTCCTGGCGAGCGAAAGCGAGCCTGTATTTTAAGAGGAATCGGCCTTCGGCCGGGACATTTTTCTACCGAAAAATGTACAAATTTATCTTGAAAGGGGGTCAAGGGGGTGTAATTTTAAGCTTGATGGAAGTCTAGGAAACACACTAAAAACCTCCCCTTAACCACATCTGTACCGGCGACGTTGTTTATATTAGATTCTAGCTATATTTAGACGAGTTTACTCAGTTTAAGAATAGCCTCCAGCATATAACAGGCTTCCTACTACCTTAATCAATCCTTTTTACTATCGCAGATCTTTCCTAAGCTGCACAAAATCGTCTAAATAATAATAATAATAATAATCGTCTGGTTACTTATATAGTGCCCGTATCTCCTCCTTCGAGGATTCACAAGTGCTTGGCTTTCTTTAGTCTACCAGAGACCATTACCCATCCCCCTTGTTCATGGGAAGATGGTAACCGCCGGCTATATCCCAGATAAACTTTTCAATCTGAGCGAGGATTGAACGCGAGACCTTCAAGATGGGAATCAGGCACGCAATCAACTGAGCCAGCCGGACGGCTAATAAAATATAAAAGTCGTCGCCGGTACAGAAGCAGTTAATTGTCAGGGAGATATTGTATAACCTCTCTCTGCTTTGTCAGGGAGATATTGTATAACCTCTCTCTGCTTTGTCAGGGAGATATTGTATAACCTCTCTCTGCTTTGTCAGGGAGATATTGTATAACCTCTCTCTGCTTTGTCAGGGAGATATTGTATAACCTCTCTCTGCTTTGTCAGGATATATTGTATAACCTCTCTCTGCTTTGTCAGGAGATATTGTATAACCTCTCTCTGCTTTGTCAGGAGATATTGTATAACCTCTCTCTGCTTTGTCAGGGAGATATTGTATAACCTCTCTCTGCTTTGTCAGGGAGATATTGTATAACCTCTCTCTGCTTTGTCAGGGAGATATTGTATAACCTCTCTCTGCTTTGTCAGGGAGATATTGTATAACCTCTCTCTGCTTTGTCAGGGAGATATTGTATAACCTCTCTCTGCTTTGTCAGGAGATATTGTATAACCTCTCTCTGCTTTGTCAGGGAGATATTGTATAACCTCTCTCTGCTTTGTCAGGGAGATATTGTATAACCTCTCTCTGCTTTGTCAGGGAGATGTATAACCTCTCTCTGCTTTGTCAGGGAGATATTGTATAACCTCTCTCTGCTTTGTCAGGGAGATATTGTATAACCTCTCTCTGCTTTGTCAGGGAGATATTGTATAACCTCTCTCTGCTTTGTCAGGGATATATTGTATAACCTCTCTCTGCTTTGTCAGGGAGATATTGTATAACCTCTCTCTGCTTTGTGCGTGGGTTTTTTGTTATATTGTTTCGTTTTTATTTATTGTATTTGTTTTACACTTCTCTATTATTTGCGTCCATTTCCATTTTGTTTACCTTTGAACTTGACCTTCGAATGAAAAACAATATATATATACTGTATATATACTGTATATAGATATATATATATATATATATATATATATACTGTATATATATATATATATATATATAGATATATTTATATATATATACTGTATATATATATATAGATATATATATATATATATATATATATATATATATACAGTACATATACAGTATATATATATTGTTTTTCATTCGAAGGTCAAGTTCAAAGGTAAAAAAAATGGAAATGGACGCAAATAATAGAGAAGTGTAAAACAAATACAATAAATAAAAACGAAACAATATAACAAAAAACCCACGCACAAAGCAGAGAGAGGTTATACAATATCTCCCTGACAAAGCAGAGAGAGGTTATACAATATATCCCTGACAAAGCAGAGAGAGGTTATACAATATCTCCCTGACAAAGCAGAGAGAGGTTATACAATATCTCCCTGACAAAGCAGAGAGAGGTTATACAATATCTCCCTGACAAAGCAGAGAGAGGTTATACAATATCTCCCTGACAAAGCAGAGAGAGGTTATACAATGTCTCCCTGACAAAGCAGAGAGAGGTTATACAATATCTCCCTGACAAAGCAGAGAGAGGTTATACAATATCTCCCTGACAAAGCAGAGAGAGGTTATACAATATCTCCCTGACAAAGCAGAGAGAGGTTATACAATATCTCCCTGACAAAGCAGAGAGGTTATACAATGTCTCCCTGACAAAGCAGAGAGAGGTTATACAATATCTCCCTGACAAAGCAGAGAGAGGTTATACAATATCTCCCTGACAAAGCAGAGAGGTTATACAATATATCCCTGACAGAGCAGAGAGAGGTTATACAATATCTCCCTGACAATGCAGAGAGAGGTTATACAATATATCCCTGACAAAGCAGAGAGAGGTTATACAATATCTCCCTGACAAAGCAGAGAGAGGTTATACAATATATCCCTGACAAAGCAGAGAGAGGTTATACAATATCTCCCTGACAAAGCAGAGAGAGGTTATACAATATCTCCCTGACAAAGCAGAGAGAGGTTATACAATATCTCCCTGACAAAGCAGAGAGAGGTTATACAATATCTCCCTGACAAAGCAGAGAGAGGTTATACAATATCTCCCTGACAAAGCAGAGAGAGGTTATACAATATCTCCCTGACAAAGCAGAGAGAGGTTATACAATATATCCCTGACAAAGCAGAGAGAGGTTATACAATATCTCCCTGACAAAGCAGAGAGAGGTTATACAATATCTCCCTGACAAAGCAGAGAGAGGTTATACAATATCTCCCTGACAAAGCAGAGAGAGGTTATACAATATCCCTGACAAAGCAGAGAGAGGTTATACAATATATCCCTGACAAAGCAGAGAGAGGTTATACAATATCTCCCTGACAAAGCAGAGAGAGGTTATACAATATCTCCCTGACAAAGCAGAGAGAGGTTATACAATATCTCCCTGACAAAGCAGAGAGAGGTTATACAATATCTCCCTGACAAAGCAGAGAGAGGTTATACAATATCTCCCTGACAAAGCAGAGAGAGGTTATACAATATATCCCTGACAAAGCAGAGAGAGGTTATACAATATATCCCTGACAAAGCAGAGAGAGGTTATACAATATCTCCCTGACAAAGCAGAGAGAGGTTATACAATATCTCCCTGACAAAGCAGAGAGAGGTTATACAATATCTCCCTGACAAAGCAGAGAGAGGTTATACAATATCTCCCTGACAAAGCAGAGAGAGGTTATACAATATCTCCCTGACAAAGCAGAGAGAGGTTATACAATATCTCCCTGACAAAGCAGAGAGAGGTTATACAATATCTCCCTGACAAAGCAGAGAGAGGTTATACAATATCTCCCTGACAATTAACTGCTTCTGTACCGGCGACGACTTTTATATTTTATTAGCCGTCCGGCTGGCTCAGTTGATAGCGTGCCTGATTCCCATCTTGAAGGTCTCGCGTTCAATCCCCGCTCAGATTGAAAAGTTTATCTGGGATATAGCCGGGGGTTACCATCTCCCCATGAACTAGGGGGATGGGTAATGGTCTCTGGTAGACTAAAGAAAGCCCAGCACTTGTGAATCCTCGAAGGAGAAGATACGGGCGCTATATAAGTAACCAGACGATTCTTATTCTTATTATTATTTAGACGATTTTGTGCAGCTTAGGAAAGATCTGCGATAGTAAAAAGGATTGATTAAGGTAGTAGGAAGCCTGTTATATGCTGGAGGCTATTCTTAAACTGAGTAAACTCGTCTAAATATAGCTAGAATCAAATATAAAAAACGTCGCCGGTACAGATGTGGTTAAGGGGAGGTTTTTAGTGTGTTTCCTAGACTTCCATCAAGCTTAAAATTACACCCCCTTGACCCCCTTTCAAGATAAATTTGTACATTTTTCGGTAGAAAAATGTCCCGGCCGAAGGCCGATTCCTCTTAAAATACAGGCTCGCTATCGCTCGTTAGGAAAAAATCGACACCTAAATGGCACAAAAGGGCTTAGAAGTGACATAAATGGGGCGAAAGTTCTTAAATTCGCCAAACTAATGGGGCGAACGTCTTAAAATCTCAAAAACAATGGGGCTAAACATGAAGGAGAAAGGGGTAAAGAAAATAATCCCTCAAGTGGAAATCTCCCCTTAATAAGAGTCGGGTCAAGGATAATAATACATAATAAAGTAGACGTGCCGTTTTGCCCAAAATCAAAACGGCATACCCAACTCTGCGATGCCATCATCACTATTAATACCATCATCAATCACAATCAACATTATCACTACTACTGCCATCATCACTACAACTGCCATCATCACTACAACTGCCACAATCATCACGAGTACAGTCATCATCACCATTACTATGATCATCATCACTACTACAATTACAATTATCACTACTACTCTCACCATCATCACTGTCCATTGTCACTAGCATCTTAATCACTACTATCATCATTGATACTACAACTATCAACCATCATTACTAATATCATCACCACCATCTTACAATCATCATTACTACTGTTAACATCATCACTACTACTATAACCATCATCATTACTACTGTCACAAATATTACCATCATTTATTCTACTGTCACCATCATCACTACTACTGCCATCATCACCATTACTATGAACTTCATCACCACAACTATCGTCATCATCACTACAAATTTCACCATCCTCACTACTACTCACCATCATCACTAATACTCACACCATCGTCACTACCATCAACACTACTGTCATTATTATCACTACAACTATCATCATTACTTGTCACCATCATCACTACTATTATGACCATCATTACTACTACTGTCACCATCATATCTACTACTGTCATCATCATCACTATGTCATCATCATCAATACAACTACAACCATCATCACTACAATTATCACCATTATCACTACTATCACCATAAATCCAAATATTACTACCATCACTTCTAATGCCAACTAAACTAACTTAACCTAGCAAATGCATAGCGAGATGTTTTCGCTCCCAGAACGAATGCGTTCTTAGTGTGTGAGCCCCTTCGCTAAGAACGCTAAGAACGCCATCATTGCTGGGGGGGGGGGTTTCCGGGAGGGTTGGGGGATCCCCCCGATCCATATTTTGGACCTAAAATCATAACTATTGCATAAATTCAAAACAACTTTTTTTGACTTACTTTTGCATTCACGCAACAAATGTTTGTGTGAAATTTGGTGAAAATCCGTCCAACGGTCTAGGAGGAGTTCCGAGACAGACGGACGACGACAACGACGACGACGACGACGACAGAATTTTTGTTCGTGTGGTACCCACTATACAGGGGGGCGATACCAAACTCTACTTACGCAGAGTTGATAACAAAGTTTTCACCACAAGCTATAATATTACATTTACATATTGCCACGCACGCCATTGAACTAGTTGAGTGTCATATAAAAACCATTATGATATCCGGTTGTTGCACTTATAATTTGCTTCATTCCTCAGTCTTTTCGCTCACAACATGAGTTTCCACTTAGACTTTGAGACGTACAATCGCGCTAATAAGTGATGTCGCGGCACCAAGTATATGTTGATCAATAATTGGAATATGTAATATCTAAGCTTCATTTCTTCATATCGACTAAAATATACAAACATGTACAGTTGTACAGTACCTACACTTACCCAACATATTCAACATCTGACAGACATTAATACAGCACAGAGCAAGCCAAACATAATGACAGCTGAGACATGAAGTCTTATTAGCACGATCGTACAAAGACCTTTCCAAAGCCTAGTGTTAAGCCGGAGTCACACGAGCCCTTTTTCGAGCAATTTTTACGGGCAATTATGGTCTGGAAGCTTAAAAAATCACACTTTATCAGAATTCAGCCGCCTAACATAATCTACCTTCAGTCTAGTTATCGATCCCTGTGCCAAAATGTCCCAAAATAATACGAGAAAAAACTTGCTCATGGAAAATTGCCGGAAAAAACGCTCGTGTGACAGCGGCTTTTAGAAAGAATACAAGAACACCAGTTTATATTTACTTACGGTGGATCGCCGAAGGCCATGGATGATTGACTTTTATTTGTATTTATTTTCTTTGTCCCTCTTGGAAAGATCAGTTGCTTGAAACTAAAGACAGCATAATTATATTATCAGTGCAATACAAATATTCATATTCATAAGGGATGACAATTAATACATGTCTGACATTAAGGGTTTGCATAATCTTGGGGACGATATCATGTTGCAGAGAGCCTTCAATCCTAATAGTCTATTCACTGTAAGTAGGCGAGAAATCATGACCTCTATCCTCTGTAAATCAAAAATCATGACCTCTATCCTCTGTAACTCAAAATGGGCTACAGCAAATTGGCTGTACATTTTCACATCTATTCCTTGACTGACTCTTCCCACATGGTAGACATATTAGCTCGATTACTATAGTAGTTTTTGAGTGACAGAGGTTAGAGGTCATGATTTCTCGCTTACTTACAGCGAATAGAATATTGTGCAATGTAAAATTATACTCTAAGTGAGAGAAAAATGCAGAAAGTAATTTAGTAAAATGGCAGCATGACGTACACTGATTTTTCACTTTAGTATATTAATTAAGGGGAGACAGGCCGTTTTTCTGGTCCCCCTTCTTCCTCGTGTTTGGCCCCATTTGTGTTCAGATTTTATGACGTTCGGCCCATTAGTTTGGCGATTTTAATACCTTTTACCCCATTTCATTGTCAATGTTAAGGCCTTTCGTGCCATTTAAGTGTCGATTTCCTCCTGGCGAGCGAAAGCCAGCCTTAAATTTTAAGAGGCAGCGGCCTTCGGCCAAAACATTTTTCTACCGAAAAATATACAAATTTATCTTGAAGGGGGGGTGTTTCTAAGCTTGATGGAGGTCTAGCAAGGAAACTAAGAAACATAGGAATAAATTAATTAATAGAAGAAACAAAAAAAGGCCAGTCTCCCCTTAAGTATAGTATTATCCACATCCACAGGCACTGTTTTTAATTAAACGTTTTAATAATATTGCAGACCTGCATTCAAATCAAAGCGGAAAGAGCGGAAGGTTCGTAAGCTAAATATGAATATAAATAAATTGTCACTCCAGACAAAATGAAGGATGAGCGCAGGGGAAAGTTAAGGGAACCCACCTCGTTTTTTTTCTCTCTCTCCCTATTGCTCTGGGTTGTATTCATTCGGCCTCATTCAGCCTACTGTTTTAAGACGTTTACCCCCATCTAGGTGTCAATATTTTCCTGGCGAGCGGTAGCGAACCAGCATATATATATTTTTGTTTTGACAGCAGGCTAAATCTGTAAATTTTTCGATAGAAAAATTTCTCCGGCGGAGCCGGATTTCTTAATACAATGCTGGATCGCTATCGCTCGCCAGGAAGAAATTGACACCTGGGTGGGGATAAATGTCTTAAAACAGTTGGCTGAATGGGGCCGAATGGAAACAAGCCAGAGAAAGAGAGAAAAGGAGAGAAAGATAAAAAAGCAGGTGACCCCCTTTAAACATCGTATTCCAACAAAAGCCGTTTACCCCTGCCGGTGCCCCTGGTACAGAGCAGGAAGCTGTGTGGGAGTGAATAATCCACGGAGAAGGTTGAACACACATAACTATAGGTAGCGCCAACGAACTTGACGATTATCTTGACCCCTTAACTGCTTATAACTCGAAATATATTAAAGCAATTGGGCTGACGTTTCTATCATTTGGGAACTGTCTACCAGGAAATAGGTGTAGATATTTACAGCCAGTTTGCTCTAGGCCCTTTTGAGTTACAGAGAGGTCCGGGATCAAGATTATTGTCAAGTTCGTTGGCGCTACCTATACTGGGAAGGAAGCTGGTTTAGCAAGTGGTAATATGATCTTTCCACAAAGGTCAGGAGAAAATGAAACACCAAGAATATTGAGAGAAGATGAAGGCTTAATTTGTGTATTGTTGAAGGGTAATGGATAGTAGTGTGGTTCAAACAGTCTACTGCACCAAATCACCACCCATAACGAGGGGCGTCGCGCTCCTTGGTGCCGCTAGAGGAGCGGCGAACACATCCAAAGGTATCCAAAGGTAAGGTAAGGTAGACTGTGGCGGGTAGATAGATGGAGAATTTGGGTTTTGGAACCATTGAAAGTAATAAGATTTTCTCTGCCTCAATTGACCACTTGCGAGTTTCGTTCTATAAGGAAGTTGGAGTTGTAGGCACCGATATTTAGCAGAATTGCCAACTAAAATATGGTTGTAGTTCATTTATGAATACATACAATCCAATTCAACATACTCTTTTGCCATCAGAAACTTACATTAATATTGCATTTCTGTTTACTATCGATGTCTACAGCTCCAACTTCCTTATAGCCTGAAACTCGGAAGTCGGCAATTGTATATAGTTGATAAATACGGAGTAGGCGTGGCATGGCTTCATAACGTGAATGTTGGAGTAATTGCATGGTAGGTTGTTGTGGAAAACTAGTTGAATAGGTTAAGGGGAGATTTCCACCTGGAGGATTTTTTTCTGAACCTCTTTCTCCCTCATGTTTAGCCCCATTGCTTGTGAGATTTAAAGACGCTTGCCCCATTAGTTTGGCAATTTTAAGAACCCTCGCCCCATTTCTGTCAATTTTAAGACCATTCGTGCCATTTAGGTGTCGATTTTTTTCCTGGCGAACGATAGCGAGCATGTAATTTAAGAGGAACCGGCCTTCGGCCGGGAAATTTTTCTACTGAAAAATGTACAAATTTATCTTGAAAGGGGGTCAAGGGGGAGTAATTATAAGCTTGATAGGGAAGCTCTAGGGAATCAACTAAAAACCTCCCCTTAAGGGACCCCACCTGGCTTTTTTATCTTTCTCACCCTCTCTCTTTGGCTTGTATCCATTCGGCCCCATTCAGCCTACTTTTTTAAGACGTTTACCCCCATCCAGGTGTCAATATTTTCCTGGCGAGTGGTAGCGAGGTGGGCGAGTGGTAGCGAGGTGGGCGAGTGGTAGCGAGGTGGGCGAGTGGTAGCGAGGTGGGCGAGTGGTAGCGAGGTGGGCTCCCTTGAACAATATTGCTGAACTGCATACAAATCAAAGCGTAAAGAGAGGAGAAAGCGTGAGAGGAAAATATGAAGATAATTAAAACTCGTTTTCAAATTAAAGCCAGCCTTTTACCGGCCGATATACGATTCATCACTGAAAGATATAGCCGTGCTTACATTAGTTAACGTTTTATATATATATATATATATATATATATATATATATATATATATATATATATATATATATATATATATATATATATATATATATATATATATCTATATATATATATATAGATAGATAGATAGATAGATAGATAGATAGATAGATATATCTATGTATATATCCTTAACAGGAAAGTTTTACCTTGCTTTGAATGAATAACAAATATATTTACATATGTAAAACATATATATTTGATTCCCTTACTCCGTTAATATTGGTCGAGCAACTGCAGTTTTTAATTTCCTTGGCCTGAAGGCGCAACAACACACTCGCTTTGCTTCCAAAATATGATTGAGGTGATTGGGAATATTTAAAAACAAATCACTAACTAAGGCTTCGTGTGATTGATTGTGATACCAAATGATTAAGTAAAACCCCGGTCTTAAAATTAATCATCAATTACAAACCCCAATGCACTTGAATAAACTAATGAAAGCATATGGTCCTCCCGGGATTCGAACTCCGGACACCACACCCAGAACATAAGCATCTAAACCATTACTCTCAGAGTTGTTTTTCTTATTCAGTTAGAACGTTCCTGTAGGTCTGCACTCTGCAATATCCTGAGTACAACGACACGTCAACGTATATCCCAAGAAATTCATAATAAATAATAGTACCGGTCATATGAGGAGTGGTGGAATGAACTGCAAGGTCTATATGATACTAACTATTCCTTGTAAATCTCTCTCTCTCTCTCTCTCTCTCTCTCTCTCTCTCTCTCTCTCTCTCTCTCTCTCTCTCTCTCTCTCTCTCTCTCTGTATGTATGCATGTAGGTCACTGCCTCTCTGTCGCACACACGTTCAAACTTTCGAACTCTTCACCTTAGCAAAAAATCCCGATGTGAAATGTTAGAGGAACTGCGACCAAATTAATTAGATTTCATTCCTAGTCATGGTACTATCAGAGGGCCAATTTCCCATCTATTTCCGTTATGATAATTACAAAATACTTGTTTCCATACTAGGGATAATGTTAATTTTGGATAGTTTCATTGACCAATGACCGAGTAAATATTCGTGATGGTTCTTTTATAATTGAAATATATTATAAATTGGAATGGACACCGAACAGTGCACAACTACAAGAACAGCTACACTATATGATTATGCACAATTACAAGAACAGCTACACTATATGATTATGCACAATTACAAGAACAGCTACACTATATTATTATGCACAACTACAAGAACAGCTACACTATATGATTATGCACAATTACAAGAACAGCTACACTATATGATTATGCACAATTACAAGAACAGCTACACTATATGATTATGCACAACTACAAGAACAGCTACACTATATGATTATGCACAATTACAAGAACAGCTACACTATATGATTATGCACAACTACAAGAACAGCTACACTATATGATTATGCACAATTACAAGAACAGCTACACTATATGATTATGCACAACTACAAGAACAGCTACACTATATGATTATGCACAATTACAAGAACAGCTACACTATATGATTATGCACAATTACAAGAACAGCTACACTATATGATTATGCACAATTACAAGAACAGCTACACTATATGATTATGCACAACTACAAGAACAGCTACACTATATGATTATGCACAATTACAAGAACAGCTACACTATATGATTATGCACAATTACAAGAACAGCTACACTATATGATTATGCACAACTACAAGAACAGCTACACTATATGATTATGCACAATTACAAAAACCGCTACACTGTATATGTACTTCTACAATGCATAATATTATGTACAATTACGACCATAGCTACACTGTATTTGCACAATTACAAACACAGGAACACTGTATTTGCACAAATACAAAAACAGGTACACTATTTGCACAATGACAAGAACCGCTACACTGTATTTGCACAATTACAAGAACAACTTCAGTGTATATGCACAATTACATGAACAGATACACTGTATTATCACAATTACAAAAACAGCAATAGTCTACTCGCTGTAACTAGGCGAGAAATCATGACCTCTAACCTCGGTAACTCAAAGACGACTAGAGTAATCAAGCTAATATTTCTACCATTTGGGAAGAGTCAGTCAATGAATAGATGTGGAAATTTACAGCCAATTTGCTCTTGCCTTTTTTGAGTTACAGAGGATAAAGGTCATGCTTTCTCGCCTACTTACAGTGAATAGTCTATACACTGCGTATGCCCACACTGCACCAACAAAAGTGGAAGCCATTTAACTTTGTAATCCGACATCAAAACACCGCTTAAGGGGACATGGAACGGTTTTCTGGACCACTTTTTCCCTCATGTTTAGCCCCATTAGTTTTCAGATATTAAGATGTTTGCCCCATTAGTTAGTCTATTTTAAGACCTTTCGCCCCATTTCTACGTCAATATTTAGACCTTTCGTGCTATTTAGGTGTCGATTTTTTCCCTGGCGAACGATAGTGAGCCTGGAATGTTGGAAGAATCGGCCTTCGGCCGGGACATTTCTCTACCGAAAAATTTACAAATTTATCTAGAAGGGGGATCTAGTAGATGTTTTTTTTTAAATTTGATGGAGGTCTAGGGAGGAAACTAGAAAAACTAATGAATACATACAAAAATCGCCCAAAAAGTGAACCATCCCCCCTTAATTACAAGCTCATAGCATCTCGTGCGGAGGAAGGTCTTGAGGCAACAAAACAAAATGTATCTAGAAATATTATATATTCAAAATTCATGCAAATTTGCCAGTCAATGAATATTAAATTTAGCCCTTTAATAAAACTATATATACACATAAAATATATATACAGTATATATTTTCCGTAGTTGCATTAAAAGAAACAAAGAGGCTCACTTTCTTTTACGAGTGACTGTATGGTAAGCTTCAACTGCAGAGGAAATATGAACTCTATAGGCTCTCCACTGCATCAAACGGACATGTCGAACACTCTGGCCTAAGGGGAGAGGGTTACGGCAGAGCACCTATAACAATAACACGGGTTGATATACGTCTTTTTCAAGGGCACCCACCTTGCCTTTTTTTCTCTTTCTCTCCCTCTCTCATTGTCTTGTATCCATTCGGCCCCATTCAGCTTACTGTTTAAGACGTTTACCCCAATCCAGGTGTTAATATTTTCGTGGCGAGCGGTAGCGAGCCAACATATATATATGTTTGTTTTGACAGCAAGCTAAATTTGTACATTTTTCGATAGAAAAATTTCTCTGGCGAAGCCGGATTTTTCCATACAATGCTGGCTCGCTATCGCTCACCAGGAAAAAATCGACACCTGGATGGGGATAAACATCTTAAAACAGTTGGCTGAATGGGGCCGAATTGATACAAGCCAGGGAAAGAGAGAAAGGGAGAGAAAGATTTAAACAAAAAACGGTAATCCCCTTAACGCTCCATTTCGGGTACTCCGACAAATAGTCATAAAATACTGCCAATATACAGTATAAAATACTGCCAATATACAGTATAAAATACTGCCAATATACAGTATACTGTATATAGTTCAATGAAAGTTGCCAGATATTTTAACTTGACACTTACACGATATTAAACAAATAGTAATATCCTTGTAATATGCGATCGCGTCCACACGTGCGTGAAAGGGTTAAAATCAGGGAATGTGTAATATGTCCAACATTACTTTTACGTATATACAGTATATATAATTGTGTACAGCGTCGAATATTTGTCAACACTTGTTGTGTTATACAATATATCCATGACTTGTATAAAGAATATTTTATATTTTTACTAAGTGTAAGTGTATACGGAACTCTATGTATGGCCTGATGATGGTAGGGTAGTTGTCGTGGTAGTCAGTATTGAATAGAAACTTGTTTATTTACTCATTACCTGGGTTACTATTTACAAATATTGTACCATACAGCCTAACGTACCCTATGTAGTATTATGATCCAGCTTGTGTTTTTGTACACAGCTGCAAATACTGGCCACCACGTTCCACTGTATATTCATCCAATGTTATATTCAGTTCGTGTATATTATATATAGTGAAAAAAGAGCGAAAATATTGTCAGGTCAGGTGAAGGTATTGAGGGATAAACCTGTAATTTACAACGGCTCCTCGTAACTACTTTTCGAAGTGTTGAGAGGTGAGAAGGGGTGTTGGAGAGAGAGGAAGCTGTTGGAGTGGCTTTGTTATGTGTGTTATTATTAGTCTGTATACGTCGTCGAGGTGTCCCCCAACTGGGTGCTAGCATGCTAAACACACTATAGTCTGTTAATTCTAGGTTGGGCAGAAATCGTAACCTCTAACCTCTGTAACTTAAAAAGGGGTAGAGCAAATGAGCTGTCAATTTATACACATATCCCCTTGCCAAGTCTTCCTATTTTATAGAAATATTATCTCGATTACTCCAGTCCTTTTTGAGTTATGAGAGGTTAGGGGTTACGATTTCTGGCCAACCTAGAACGAACGGACTATAAGACGTACTATCACACCCACTAAATATGTCAGCCTTGGCTGGGATCGAACCAGGTTAAGCAGATTCACATGTGAGCGTGCTATCCACTTGCCCGCCGTGTTGTCCTGTAAAATATAGATAATATAAAATAAAATCAATCTGCGAAACTTACATATCCTGGCATGTGATGGTATAATCCTCATTATACAATATTATAAAACAAATTATTGTAGGCTATCTGCCGAATAAGTTATGATGTGAGAATTTACTATTATAAAGATATTTATTAGAATCAGAGAACGTAAATGGGTTATGGTTGGAATTAATACCGGTAATTAAATGATGGATTAACATGACCAACATAAACTATGATGTGGCCCCTTTTCTGTTATTCCTATGACCTCGCAGCCTCCTTTCTAAATAATACAAACACGTTCCAAAGCCGTCGAGATTGCAACATAATTTATATATTTATAGCGTATAATAGGCTTTGGCTGCATAATCCACTTTTGTTTAATGAGAGAGAGAGAGAGAGAGAGAGAGAGAGAGAGAGAGAGAGAGAGAGAGAGAGAGAGAAGAAAGAGAGAGAGAGAGAGAGAGAGAGAGAGTAAAATAAAACAATAACAACAATAGGGAACTAATAGAAACCAGAAGGGACTGATAATTGCGACGAATGACACTCAAGCCGATATCACACGAGAGCTTTTATAGTCAACATTCGATGATCATAATTTTTCTGCCAACATTCCTGGGATATTTTGTACTGGTATTGGAAACTAGATTGAAGGTAGATTAATTTAAGTGACAGATATGTATCAAAAGTTGACCTCACAAGCTGCCAGACCAGTGTTGAGGATAGATGTTGAGGGAAAAAGCGCTCGTGTGATACCGGCTTCAGAAAGGCGAATAGGTTGGTTGTCAGGGAAAACAAACCAAGGAAGAACAAAACAGCGGATAACGGGACGGTGTAAAATTACATATGATCTGAGAACAGCGGCGGGAAACAACACAAAGTAGAACATCGAGGGAAGCAAAAGAAAACTTAGAACCTAGAAATATAATCTAAAAAGAAAAACGAGTAGACGGACCAAGACAAAATACATGTATAAGTAATTAAGAGAAGAGAACGGGTACGAAACACAGGTTATTGATACAAAACAAAAACTTAAACGTAAATATGTAGAAGATCTATAGGCCAAAGAACAAGCTCTACCCCCTTAAGGGAGGAACAATATGTATAATTGATATGAAAAGAGAACATTTGAGAATATAGAAAGAAACGGGGAAGACATTTCGGTAAAAAGGAATATACATTTTCGGATAAACGAAGGAGAGCTACGTTACTACGTAGAAAAAAAACCCCACACACATTTACCTAAAGAATACAAACAAATAATATAAGTTAAAGAAATGAACAACACGAGTACAACCAAGAAATAGCAAAAGGATAACAGAAATATACAAATGATCATAAAGTTAACAAAAAGGAAAGGTGAGGCCGCAATCAAGAAGAAGCATGATAATGTGGATAAAGACATATACAAAAGCTTAAGGAAAAGAAGACAATCATCTTCAAATCCGACGCCCCGTTTCCAGAGGAAGTGCCTCAAAAGGGATGGCCATGGCAGAAACTGACTCCAGGCTTCTAGACATGGCCCAAATGACCCACTCCACAGTGCCATTTCCACTAAGTGGAGTATGATCGTTAACACTGAAGGAGCAGACCCAGAGCAGTCCCTCACCCGGATGGCAGTTCCACCAATGTTTTGCTATTGTATTTACCCAAGTGGGGCTCTGGCTGGAAGCATACCCACACACAGGAATTTTCTGAAGATAGGAACCAGTGGTCCACTGTTCTAGAAGCTGATTGCACCACCAAAGTGGCGGGCGGTGGGGTCGCCGCATCCCTACGCCAGAGAGAGAAAGACCGACTTGTGCCAGTGGGCTGTGAGAGTAATACACTAGGGAACCATGGGGCACAACATTATGACCCCACTGCCTTCACCACTCTCAGGAAAAAAAGATAGAAATAAAGAATGATGATAAAGGTAAAGACAAAGGATGACAAATTAGATAAAGAAAAAAAACCACTCACAGAATATATAAAATAATTTAAATATAAAATGAACTTGAAAACCCAAGAAAGCTTACAACCAAGGACCAGGGAAGCATTGAAGAAGAAAAACTGAGGGTGATAAAACGGTCAAAAGTTAAGGGGAAGGGAAAGGAAAGACGCTCGTACAACCAAGAAGGAGGAAGGAGGGGGGGGGGGGGGGGAGACCTGGGAGGATTGGGGGTGATGGAGGAGGTATATAGGAGGGGGGGGGGTAGGAAGAGGAGGTATACAGGAGGAGGTAGGGGGTGGGGGTAGGAAGAGGGACGAGGAAAGGAGGGTATAACAGTATATATCCCAGACCCCCAATATAACCCAACATACGTGACAAGAGTGACAAGTATATGGGCCCACCTCTCCGTCACCCGCTCTCACTTCCTTCCCAGCACCGCCATACTTCATTTCTCACGTTCTTATTCTAGGTTCTTGTATTTTGCTGTTTTGTGTTCTTTGCTTCATCATATGGCTATACAGGTACATAATTGCTCAGGGTGATATTTAGGTTCGTATTATTATTCTCTCTCTCTCTCTGTCTCTTTTTTTTTCCCTCTCTCTCTCTCTCTCTCTCTCTACGATTATATCTTTCATTGAATATTTATCTCTTCTGCCATACTTAAGCTGAATAGCCTACAGTTGTTTAGTGCCAGTGTGTTTGTAATGGTTGGAACTATCAGTACGATGTAAGTTTTTTTAACTCTAGGAATCAGCATCAAGAGAGAGGGAGTGTTACATAGAGAAACAGACTACACAGAATATGTATTCCAGCCTTAAAAATAAAATAAAATAAAAAAATAAATAAATATATATATATAATATATATATATATATATATATATATATATATATATATATATATATATATATATATATATATATATATATATATTATGGTTTAAGACAAGGATGGGGTCTCTCCCCAGCCATGACCGCAGCAGAGTCGAGAAAACATCAACTAGGAAATGTTATAGTAAAGAAGGAAATAGGATTGTGTTTTTGTTTTAAATATACATATGGTACATACATACATACACACACAGTACACATACATATGGTACATACATACATACACACACAGTACACATACATTCTACTCATACATATACACATATTGTATGCATATTCTGCATATGTACACACATATGCACACAGACATACACATTTCACATATACATATATGTACACATAGAGACACACACATACTGTATGTAGGTGAATATTTTGCTTAAGCATCTAGAGAGAGATTTACATCGATTTAAATAGATACACTGGCCACACAGACCTTACGATCCAAACGAGGTGGTCAGGACCTAATTCTAGTAGAGATGTCATATCCGGTAGAAAAGGAAAGTTGAAGGAAAGGATAGAAACGAAGAGAGAGAGAGAGAGAGAGCTACTGTTATTACGTTTACATAATTCTCACAACAATAAACTCAACAGCTTTGGTTGGAATACGATTTTTAACTTTTCTCTACGCTCATACTTCATTTATTCTCAGGTGCCAATTTCATTATCTTCATATTTCTCTCTTACACTTCTCTCGCTCTGTCCGCTTTGATGTCCATGTAGGTCGGTAAATTTGTTAAAGTGTCAAAAGCAGTGCCTGTGGCTGTTGGAAATATAATGCTAAACTGAAAAATTCGATTCATGCTGGAAATTCGTTAAGGGGGGTGACCTGATTTTGTTCTCTCCTTTGCTCTTTCTCTGGCTTGTATTCATTCAGTCCCATTCAGCCAACTGTTTTAAGACATTTATTTTCTTCCAGGTGTCGATTTCTTCCTGGCGAGCGATAGCGAGCCAGCATTGTATGGAGAAATCCGGCTTCACCGGAGAATTTTGTTTATCGAAAAATTTAGAAGTTTAGCCTGCTGTCAAAACATTAAAACAATGTGCTGGCTCGCTACCGCTAGCCAGGAAAAGATCGACACCTGGATGGGGTTAAATGTCTTAAAACAGTAGGCTGAATGGGGCCGATTGGATACAAGCCAGAGAAAGAGGGAGAGGGAGAAAAATAAATGAGGTGGGCCCCCTTAAAGCGTCAAAAGCAGTGCCTGTGGCTGTGGGGCATATAATACTAAACTGAAAAATTCGATTCATGTTGAAAATTCGTTCAAGTACTTTTTGCATTCTTTTATTGCATTTCTTTCGCTCTGTTTTAAATGTTTTATATGACGAACTGTTATGGATTGAAGGCTTGTGAAACACACACATATATATGTGTGTGTGTGTGTGTGTGTGTGTGTTTTACCGGGCAATTATATTTATAGTCAGAAATCTTTCCCGAGAGATATGCCTTGCCAACCCTATTGATCAGGTATGGCTTAGGTGTCATATGTAATGAATATTAATATTTTATATTTATTGATAAGCTGAATAAAATCGTTTAATCATTGTCAAAATATAATGTAAAGAATATCACCGGTACTGAACGGGTTAATTGGCTACCATGCAGGATTGTGTGTCCATGCCTCGCTACGACTTTGTTATCGCGGTGCCATGTTTTATATCAATCTAATCTTTTGGTCTGGCTTTTCTTTTTTTCTTTTTTCTTTTATTCAGGCCCATTCCCTATCTTAGTCTGGCTACTATTGAATTATTTGATTAAGCTTATAACGGATGCGTGAGACTTAAAGGAATAACAGAGAGAGAGAGAGAGAGAGAGAGAGAGAGAGAGAGAGAGAGAGATAGATAGATAGATAGATAGATAGAGAGAGAGAGAGAGAGAGAGAGAGAGAGAGAGAGAGAGAATACACCCCTTGGATTGCCAGAGGGATTTCTTAAGCTTTATAGGATCGTCTAATGGTAGTCAAAATACCATGACAAATAGCTTCCTAATACTAATGCTCGTACTCACAAAGCTTTGGGAAATATTTAGGAACATATGAACATAAGAAAATGGGAGTCTGCAGAAAGCCGATTGGCCCACACAAGGCAGATTCCTCTCACACCCAACCCTAATTATAGGATAAGTTCACTAACACCGCGGTTTGATTCACAATCATCGGAAGATTGTCAACCACATGACTATGGTTGTCTGGCCATTATGAAACCAAATATTTGTTTAATTACTAGGTCAAACTAGGACGGGTATCTTTGCTAGTACAGTATAAGTAGGTTCGAATTCGATATATTAGATATATTAGAACTCTATTATATAACCCATAAAATATGTCCCAATATTATATGCCATTTTAGTATACAATTAACTCATTATGCAAATAATGGATGCTAATTTTTATAGTTTTCTGTTTACCCGATTGCATACCGTGTTTTATAATTCCTTCTTCCTTATGCAAAGCGATTCCTTCTCTTTTCCCCATCTTGGTTTCTCCGTCTCCCCCAATTGCTCTATTCACCTAATATTCAGCACCCTACACAGTATTATGCTTCACTTATTTCGTCCCATATTTTTGCATTTTTGGGCAGGTTTCCATCCGTTCCCTGCATGTCCTCCCCAGAATATCTCTCCTTCAGCCTTCATTCATTCCCCTCCTCTTTCTTTTTCACCATTTCCATATTTACATTTATCTCCAGGCTTCCTCCATATCTTCCTTTCATTGGTATGTCCTACGTTTTAAACTTTATCACTTTTCCCTTCCCTTTGGCTCTCTCTCTCTCTCTCTCTGTCTCTCTCTCTCTCTCTCTCTCTCTCTCTCTCTCTCTCTCTCTCTCTCTCTCAAGCATCTAACCTCTATACTTGTTGCGATCTTTTCATATGGTAAACGTGTACGTAATCCCACAACACAACACCGTTCCTCTTAGTAAAGTACAATTAAAGCTGGGATTAGAATATATTTTGTTTACACGCACACACACACACACACACACACACACACACACACACACACACACACACACACACACACACACACACATGTCAGCCTGTGTTAGCCTAGCCTACACATCTTCTCACCAATACAAAGTGCATCTACGTATGTACTTGGTGGGAAGCCAGGCACCTCACGGTCGCTAAAGGTCGCATGTGACCTCATAGTTAGGGTAGAATAAGTATTGTACTGTACCTAGGTTTAAGAAAAACTCTGTAGATTTTCTGCCTCAGGGCTGCAATGAACAATAAATCGACAATTATTATTATGTATTATTACACACACACGCACACACATGAGGGAGCAGGGGGTTCAGAAACACCCGATACCAACCCCTATCTCCTGCAGCCGGGAACCTGAGAGAGTCACCCTTAGCAAGACTGGGGAACACTATCTGGAGGGATATTATAATATATTTTTCTCGAGTCCACTAGGAAGAGGGCTATGTTTGACTGTATTGAGTGAGAAATTATTTTGTTTTTTCGTCTCCAAAACCATTGACGCACTACTCCTCCTAAACAGCTGCCTCTACGACATATATTATATAGACCAAAGCTGTTCACAGAGCCAAAATGAACAAAGTGAACCTGCCGGATTTCTGCTACTGACTGTGGTGGCTCTTGCACTTTTTTGTGTTTATCTCCAGAACCTTTGACGCACTATTCCTCCTAAACAGCTGCCTCCACGACAATTATTATGAAGACCAAAGTTATTCAAAGAGCCAAAATGAAAAAAGTGAACCTGCCGGATATCTGCTACCGACTGTGGTGGATTTTGCATATCGAGATTATCTAAAACGAGATGTAGCAGATTAATCCAGCTCAATTTTAGTACAATAACAGCTGGCGCTTCAAGCGGATGTACAGTCACGCTAATAAGTGATGCTCGGTACCAAGTATGTTATGATCAATAATTGTTATCAGCAATATCTCAATATCTAAGCTTCATTTCTTCATATCGAGTGAAATATACAAACACTTTCCTACACTTACCAACCCTTTTCAACATCTGACAGACATTAATACAGCACAGAGCAAGCCAAACATAATGACAGCTGATACATGGCTTATTAACGCGACTGTACCATCGTGGACAGGAATTTCTTGACAGGTTTACGAAGACACAATAATATTATGAAACACTGATGACCAATTTTGGTAAACTGCTTTAGCAACACATATCAAGTTACCAGGAATCAGTAGGTAATCTATCTATCTATCTACCTATTCATCTATCTATTATCTATAGGTAATGCTTGTGGATAATGATAAAAATGATTGAGAGTTTTCATGATACAGCCATTTTCGAAGTTTGCCCCTTACACTAAGAAATACGCCTCCTCAGACTCTTTTCAATCTTGAAAATGATAAGCTCCCATTATCTTAAGGTTTGCTAAATTATACATGAAACTTGCAAGAATGGTTATTATTTTGCCTGTGTATTTCGATAAATACAACATGTGTAAATGGAAACAACTGGTTTATAGTGTAAATAATTAACAGTTAGAGGAAATTATGCAGAATGATCATAAAACTATGAGAGAGAGAGAGAGAGAGAGAGAGAGAGAGAGAGAGAGAGAGAGAGAGAGAGAGAGAGAAAGGTGGATCAAAGAACGATATGTAAGACAAGGCAGTGAAGTCAAGCAAAGATAAAAGACAAGAGGAGGATAGAAGACGAGAGCTGCAATAAACGAAATGGAGGTGGCCGCTGGGTGTGTGAGGCGCCTGAAGGTGGGCTGAAGCGAATAGAAAAAAAAAAATTACTAGAAATCCCGTGGAACGATTTGTTTCCTATCCAGCTGGTACACTCGGATACCATAGTATCTTGCCCACTCATAATAATTCGTGGACCCCCTATGTTCCTCTTATGCAATTATAACTATCTGGATTGATTTTT
This sequence comes from Paralithodes platypus, assembly GCA_032716605.1. Taxonomy (NCBI): domain Eukaryota; kingdom Metazoa; phylum Arthropoda; class Malacostraca; order Decapoda; family Lithodidae; genus Paralithodes; species Paralithodes platypus. Next base: position 29,474,294 of record CM064549.1, on the reverse strand, counting down.
GGATAGCACTTGCTTCTCAATAAATAGTATATAAAGTTTGTAGTTGATGCATCGAAAATCATATTCATAAATTCATTTCCAGAGATATACTTCAATAATTCTACGTAGGGTACATAGGGTACGTGGTACCCGTCTTGCAACAAAATCCCACCCCTTCTCTGTGCAACTTTCCAACCCCAGAGTGAAATGTTATTCTCGGTATTTCTTCTATTCAACATCTGAGTTCTGGAACTCTCCCAGAATCAGTTTTTCCCTCTTCCTATGACTTAAGTTGCTTCAAACTCCGTGTCTCCAGGCATTTTGGCTCGAACGTCCCTTGATTTTGGCCCTGTCACTCTTTCAACTCTAGGGGAGGCACTCGCTATAGGCAGTTCTGCCTTTTGTCTCCCTCACTCACATAGAAGAAAAAAATAGAAATAGGTGAATTTTACGAACATTTATGAGTGAGCTAGAGACTATGGCATCCGAGTGTACCGTCAGCACTGCACGGTGACATTGCTGCCCACGACCACCGCTTTAACTTCTGCTTCCGTGGCCGGGGACCCTCGGAGAGTGCTAAACGCATTACCGAGGTAATCCTATCGGGCATGGAAGCATACATTCCATTCTCTTTCTCTCAGACTAATGCTAAAAATTCTTGGTTTACTCACTCCTGTTCTACTGCTGTCCGCAATAAGGAGGAAGCATTCAAACGGTACCGTCGCCTTAAAACTCAAGACTCTCATTCTTCCTATGTTTCTGCCCGGAATCAAGCCATATCTGTTCTTCGACTTGCCAAGCACTCTTTCATCAATAATAAATGCACTGAACTATCCAACTCTAGCTCTTCCCAACTTTCTGGCATCTAGCCAAAAACCTCTCCAACAATTTCTCTTCCTCGTCTTTCCCTCCCCTTTCCCACTCTGATGGCACAACCATCACTTCTTCCTCTGACAAAGCTAAACTCTTCGCTCAAACTTTTGCTAGAAACTCCACCTTGGATGATTCCGGTGCTATTCCTCCCTCTCCACCCTCCTCTCTCTTACTTATGCCTAATATCCAAATATCTTCTAAAGATGTACTTTCTACCCTCTCTGGGCTTAATACTAAGAAAGCGTACGGTCCGGACGGTGTTCCTCCTGTTGTATTAAAAACTGTGCTTCCGTGCTGACTCCCTGCCTAGGCAAACTCTTTCGTCTCTGTCTATCCTCTAACGTCTTCCCTTCATGCTGGAGGTTTGCTCTCATTCAACCTGTCCCAAAGAAGGGTGACCGCTCTCAACCCTCCAACTATCGTCCAATTGCTCTCATCTCTTGTATTTCTAAAGTTTTTGAAACTATTCTTGCTTCCAAATTTCTTAAGCATTTCTCTTCTCATAATCTGCTCTCAGATCGCCAGTATGGCTTCCTTCAGGGTCGCTTTACTGGTGATCTTCTTTCATATCTTACTAACTTTTGGTCATCCTCCTTTCGGGACTTCGGTGAAACTTTTTCTATTGCACTAGACATATCGAAAGCCTTCGATAGAGTCTGGCACAGATCTTTAATTTCTAAACTACCCTCCTTCGGTTTCTATCCCTCCATCTGTGCCTTTGTCTCTAATTTCCTTTCCGGCCATTCCATAGCTGCGGTTGTGGATGGCCATCACTCACTTCCTCACCCTATAAACTCCGGTGTTCCTCAGGGCTCTGTCCTATCTCCTATTCTCTTTCTAATTTTTATAAATGATCTTCTCAACTGTACCTCCATTCCCATCCATTCATACACAGATGACTCAACCTTACACTACTCCATTAGTTTTTCAGAACGACCATGCCAGCAATTCCTCAACGACAAACGGAATGAAGCCATAGAACACTTAAATTCTGATCTAACTACTATCTCCAATTGGGGCAGAGAAAACCTTGTTACCTTTAATGCTTCCAAAACCCAATTTCTCCATCTATCTACCCGTCAGGAACTCCCAGCGGACTATCCCTTATTCTTCAACAATACAAAAAATCAATCCTTCATCTTCTCTCAATATTCTTGGTGTCTCTTTTTCTTCTGCTCTCAGTTGGAAGGACCATATTACCAGTCTTGCTAAGGCAACCTCCCAGAAGCTGGGTGTGCTCAACGGCCTTAGGGGGTTCTTTACCCCTCCACACTCGAAACCACTTACCTAAAAGCAGTGCAAGACTGCATACCATCGAAAATACGGCGTCCAGGCCATAATAATAAGCCCAAATGGTGGAATAAAGATATTTCAAACTGCCTGCTTGCTAAAAAATTTGCTAATGATAGATTAAAATCCTCACAAAATGACGAAGAACCGGTGAAATTTGTAGAGCTACGACGCAAAGCCAAAAAGTTAATTAAGCAAAGTAAAAAGACCTTAGAGTTACATATTGCGAATCAAAGTAAAACAAACTCGAAAGAATTCTATAGTTATATCAGAAAGAAAAAAGTAGTTACTTCAACTGTTGGACCGTTAGTCGATGAAAATGGAGAATACACCAAAGACGAAGTACAAATGAGTAATGCCCTCAATACCTTCTTTGCATCAGTTTTTACAACAGAAGACCTCAGTGATATCCCTACACCATCGCCGATTCAGATTGATAATTCAGATGTTCTAAGCAATATCACCGTTACACAGAGAGAAGTATTGAATTGTTTAGATAAACTCAAGGTAAATAAAACGCCTGGACCTGATACAATCTCGCCTAGAGTTCTAAAGGAAGCTAAGGATGAGCTCTCCAAACCACTGACATTGTTATTCAATAAATCCTTGCAGTCTGGAACTATGCCTGATCAGTGGAAGCTAGCCAACGTAACACCGATATTCAAAAAAGGCAGCAAATCCCTACCCAGTAACTATCGTCCAATTAGCTTAACCTCAGTTGTATGTAAAATGCTAGAAACGGTCATACGAGACAGACTCGTAAATCACTTAGAGGAAAATATCATACTTAAAGATACTCAACACGGCTTTCATAAAAAACGTTCCTGTTTAACAAACCTCTTAGACTTCTTCCACGATATCCTCAACTTCTACGATGAGAGTAAAGCTGTAGATATTATATACCTTGATTTTCAAAAGGCCTTTGACAAAGTTCCCCACAAACGTTTACTGCTAAAACTAAAAGCGCATGGAATACAAGACGGTGTGTTGAAATGGATAGAAAATTGGCTTAGCAACAGAAAGCAAAGAGTAGTCATAAACGGTAAGGCATCTAAATGGACCAATGTAAGTAGCGGGGTACCCCAGGGATCGGTACTAGGACCAATTCTTTTTCTAATTTACATCAACGACATAGATGAGGGTCTCACCTGTACAATCTCAAAATTTGCTGACGATACAAAAATTGCAAATAGCGCACTCTCAAAAGAACAAGTTGACGATATGCAACACAATCTAGATAAATTGTCATGTTGGGCCCAAATTTGGCAAATGAGTTTCAATGCGGATAAATGTAAAGTACTACATATCGGATACCTAAATGAGAAAGCAAACTATTCGATGAATGGCACTCAGCTTAAGAATGTAAACAGAGAAACCGATCTGGGAGTAACAATATCGAGTAACCTAAAACCGAGTCAACAATGTTCAGAAGTTGTTAAGAAGGCAAACAAAATAATTGGCTTTATAGGCAGGTCATTTGAGCATAAATCCAAAGAAGTTATCCTAACCCTTTACAATTTTAGTCCGCCCTCTTCTGGAATACTGCGTTCAATCCTGGTGCCCTTATTACCAAAAAGATATAAACAAGCTAGAACGAGTTCAACGTAGAGTTACCAAAATGATACCTAGCCTAAAGAACAAACCATACGAAGAGCGTCTTAGAGAATTAAATCTATTTCCTTTAACCCAGCGCAGATTAAGAGGTGACTTAATTCAAGTGTTCAAAATCATCAAAGGCATCGACAATATGAACTGTAGTAAGTACTTCACTATCGACCAATCTAATTACACGCGGGGAAACGGTTGCAAAATTATTGGTAAATCTTTTAACTCACACGAATCTAAGAATTTCTTCTTCAATCGAGTTGTCAACTTGTGGAATGGGCTTCCCCGAAACGTTATAGACTGCATCACCGTTGATTCATTTAAACTCCGCCTAGACAATTATCTCGCATCAAACCCGCGACTGACTGCGTTTGCAATGAATAACTTTATTTTATCCCCCCCTCAGTTACTAACCCATCTGTCCTCTACTAACTTCCAAATCCTGCCACGGACATTAGTTCCAGGGCAGTAATTCCCATTCCAATGTTCCCTTACCCACTCTAAACCACTGTTTGGACACTTGATCCTCAGTGTTTTGGAGGACAAGCAACCTAGAAGGGTCACTAGATCTGTTGTTGCTTGATTTCCTTTGTACTCCTTTGTACAGCTTTTTGCTCTGTACAGGGGCATAGTGCGTCCTTGTGTTGAGTATTGTTCACGTGTGTGGGGAGGTTCCTCTCACACCGCTCTCCTAGACAAAGTTGAAAGGAAGGCCTTTCGTATCATTACCTCCCGTCCACTCACCAATTCTCTGCAATGTCTCTCTCTCCGCCACAATGTTGCATCTCTCTCGCTATTTTATCGCTACTATAATAATCAGTGTTCCTCAGAGCTTTCCCAATGTAAACTACCTCCTTTACGTAGGGCACGTGGTACCCGTCTTGCAACACAATCCCACCCCTACTCTGTGTAACTCTCCAACCCAAGAGTGAAACGTTACTCTCAAACTTTCTTCTACTCAACAGCTGAGCTCTAGAACTCTCTCCCAGAATCAGTCTTTCCCTCTTCCTATGACTTAAATTGCTTCAAACTCCGTGTGTCCAGGCATTTTAGCTCGAATGTCCCTTGATTTTGGCCCTGTCACTCTTTCAACTATGGGGGAGGCACTCGCTATAGGCAGTTCTGCCTTTTGCCTCCCTCAATCACATAGAAAAAAAAAAAAAAATGTTCTCATCGTAGAAAGGGTTTCAAGCAATCTAAGGTATAAAATGTATTTCAATTAACCCTATGTCACGCACACACCCTTTCTGAAGTAAATAGCATCGTTCAAAAATTACCAGGATAAAGGTCTAGATTTACTCGTCCCAGCCCTTAACCCTTACAGTACCAGGAATGTCTTTTTATCACATTCTTGCCACTATTAGACGATTTAATTAATATGGCTTCAAACTATCTCAACCAACCCTTTTAACTACCACAATTTTGTCCTAAGCTGCATAATATCGTCTAAATTTAGCTAGAATACAATAGAACACGTCGCTGGTACTCAAAGGGTTAAACTGCTGGGGAAAATGTTCACACCCTAGGCAACGTGGTGACAACCTGTCTGCACAATATGACAGAAACCAAGGTAGTGTGTAATAATTCTAGCAAAGGAAGGGACTACGCCACCATATTTATTATTTTTATCTGTGTTTTTCTCAATTGTAGCCATTACCACCACGGCCACCACCAACACGGCCACCACCACCTACACGGCCACCACCACCACCACCACCAAGACTACGGCCACCACCACCACCACCAAGACTACGGCCACCTCCACCACCACCACGACCACGACCACGGTCACCTCCACCACCACTACAACGACTACGGTCACCTCCACCACCACCACCACCAACACGGCCCTCACCACCACCACCACCAACACGGCCGCTAACTTGCCAATTACCCGCCACTGGAAGTTTGCCTGTTAGGGGGGCGCTGGTTTTGGGCCGGGGAAATTAATGTTGTAAATATCAGGGCGAGTTTGGAAGGCCGAGGGCTTGGGATATTATTAGTGGTTATCCGTGGGTGTATGAGAGTGTTTCTCCAGCCGATATAGGGGAGAGGGGAAGGGAATAGATAGATAGGTGAGAAACAAATGTGTTTGTTTTCTACCTACCACTTGTTGTTGTATCTCTTTCTCACTCTCACTCTCTCTCTCTCTCTCTCATTATACAGTAGTGACCAAAATATGACATCACTTCAAAAAAATCTTGTGTCGGTGACACGCTATGATATCAGTAGTCGAATAATTAAGTTGTCATGTTTTTTGGGTTGGATTCCGTCTAAATACAGCTTGTCATCCACACAATGTAAGAAAGGAGAGGTACAGAGGTAGAATTGCCTAAATATATCTCCTTTTTATCTCCGCTATGGGCTACTATACATAACATAATCTTCAAAAGTTTGATTTGTGCCCTAGGCAATATACTGTATATATTATTATGCCAAAATATAGAAAGGAGAGAAGGAGAGAAACCTACAACGACATCAAGCCGACAGTAACACCAACTACCATCAACAGAATAGCAATGCTTCAAGTTATAGAAGACAGCACAGTGGCCCCTCCAATGCAGTTTTCCCTAACACCAGCCACCCCGTTTTCTGTCTTACCTGCCACCACAGCCAAACACAGGACTCGTGTCCAGATGATAACTCACCTTCCCGTACACCGGACAAAGGAGCGGAGCCAAGGAAAGAAAACGTAGGGTCAGTATCACAAGGGAACTAGAATCGCCCCAACCCCACTACTATGGCCCTTTCTGCACTCGATACCACCAAGAGCCACCCTAGCAAGAAACTTACCAAGGAACGCAAGGAGCAGCTATTCGGCAGGCTCACACTCTCACCTGAACTCGGGCTTCCCTCTATAGGTATTTTCCCTCAGCATCGCTTGGGAGATAAACCAGCAACCAAAATATGTAAAACTTGCTTGGCTGCACCCCTCGATCAACATTCTTTGTGTGGAACTCTCGTTCAGCATTCCTTGGGAGAAAACCTCGTTTAGCATCCCTTGCAAGGCAAACCGAGAGTATTACCAATCCCTGCTTTAGTTCAGAATTCGGCATCTCCTGTTCTGCTTCCAACACGTTAGGAGTCCTCTGCGAGTCTTCAGGAGAAATGAGCATCCCTTTCCATCCTGTGAAGTCTAAAAAGAAGAAAAGGAATAAGAATTACAAAGCCAGGTTCCCTGCGTTAACAGAGAGAAAAGGGAAGAAACCTGAGATCTCTGTTAATATTGTCTCTGCTGTCAGAGTCCCTACTTGCATCTAAAGTCAATTCCCAAATCCATTACACGCTGTCTTAAAGTATGCATTAAAGATTCGCTGATATTCGAACTTATTAATCGTCTCCGTGAATAACTAATGCTTTATCTTTGCCTCTGTTCTTTTATCTTGATTTACAGCATCCGCTCGCCACACTAATTTGTATGTTACTTGTTTTCGGCGTGTTCGATATAACAAATTATATACAGTATATATATATATATATATATATATATATATATATATATATATATATATATATATATATATATATATATTACCTCGGCTTAGATCCATTATCTTATTTATAAATTTTGTATTTGATTAAAGACTCACTTCTATCTACTGTATATATTTAGAGAGCTTGCATTCAGAGCTGTCTATCAAACGTACTCCTTTACTACTTATGTATATATAATTATATATATACTGTGTAAATATATACAGAATATATATATATATATATATATATATATATATAGAGAGAGAGAGAGAGAGAGAGAGAGAGAGTCTTGTGAGTGACAAACTAGAAAGCTTTCAGTATAGAGGGGTGGCGAGAGTGGTGCATCAGGATTACCGGAGATTACGTCAATAGTTTGGAGAGGGAAACAGAGAAAGGAATGTATTGACGATATTAACCTCTCCGCTGTACCTGTGACGTCTTTTAACTTTATTCTGGCGATTTTATTCAGTTTAAAAAGGGCCTCCAGCAATTATCAGCCTTCGAACTATCTCTCTTAACCCTTTCCACTACCTCAGATCCTTCTTAAACAGCACAACATCGTCTAAATATAGCAAGAATAAAATTATAAAGACGTCGCCGGTACAGAAGGGGTTAATGGAGCAATTAGAAATGAAGATGAATGTTTTGTAATATACTCTTTATATGTGTGTGTGTTCATATGCCAAACTCGGAAGGCATCGAAAGGTACAGTCAACTCGTTTAATCCGCAGTCTCAGAGATTGTACAGTAGTTATGCAATTATTGTTTTGTTTTTGTTTGTTTTTCAGATTGTTGTAGGAAACAGTATTGCTTATATATTTCTTGATTCATCCCTTTTCCACTTTATATATATTGCACATTTATTTTATACGTTAACTTTTAAGCTTCTAATAATCCTAAATACTATTCTGAGACTCTGCAGATTAAACATGTTGACAGTAGGCTACAATCATGAATATTAATCTTTGACCAGACACGCGTGGCGGCCACTCCTATGACCACAGAAGAGCCACGTAATCGAACACAGCCTCTGCACGACTAAGTAACTGTAACCAAGTGATTTGAAGCATTTCCTTACATCTCTGATATTGCCATGTTATTATGGTTTATCTTCCATGTATGCTGCGTTTATTTATAGGGACCGTTATAACTTTAATCAATCTGTAATTGGGCAATTTCCATCAAGTAAATATGCATGTGCCATTATTTGTGGGTGAGGGATGGTCCTATCCAGAGTGAGGTTTGGCATCCTCTATCCAACCTTAGCCGTTTCTGTGTGTCTCTCTTACTGTCCTACTTTTACTCCTGGGGGCAGGGGGCTAGCAATACTCCTCCCCTTGTAAAATGCACCTATAGGCGAAACGGAGAAAAGGGCGAGGGAACGCGAATGTCGTCCCGGACCATAAGAATTGGAACTTTAAATGTGGTTTCTGTTCGGGCTCTGTCTCGAGTTATCCTGTACATCAATAGCCAGAATTGAAACTTACGTTCCTAGGGTTAGGAGCCATACATCCTTACCATCGCAATATGTCAGAGAACTAGATAAATAAATAAGGATTTTTTTGCAGAAATTATAGAATATAAAATGGACATCATTAATTTGCTTTAAGGTGATATTTGTATATATTTGTACTTATTTGTTCCTTTATTAATTTATTCATATAATATTTTTAGTTTCCTTCCAAGACCTCCATCAAGCTTCAAAATACACCCCCAAGACCCCCTTTCGAGATAAATGTGTACATTTTTCGGTAGAAAAATATCCCTACCAAAGGCCTCTTCCGCCTAAATTACAGGCTCGTTATCGCTCGCCAGGAAAATAATGACCCCTAAATGGCACAATAGGTCATAAAATCACCAAAGTAATAGGGCTAAACATGAGGGAGAAGGGGTCCAGAAAAAACTAACCTCCCCTTAACAATGGAGGAATTCGGTCGCCATATGCCGGACAGACAGACAGACATACAACCATACAGACAGACAACTACAATGACATGACTGATTCCAAAACTATACCCTGTTCCAAATAAGTAGACCAAAACTCTTGACCATCAACCTCTATAACTCACCAACGACTAGAGTCCTCGAGCTATTATCTATACCATTTGGGAAGGGTCAGCCAAGGAACAGGTGTGGATAAATACAGCCCATTTGCTCTAGCCCTTTTTGAGTTTCAGAGGTTAGGTTTCACCATTACAGGACTAGCTATTTGGAACACGGTATAGTCAGGTATATATACAGTATATATGGACCCAATGAATGCACAGTAAGCACCATAAGTTAATGTTGTATCATAACAAGGGTAAAACCGGAGTCACACGAGCCCTTTTTCGAGCAATTTTTACGGTCAATTACGGTTTGGAAGCCTCAAAATTTACACTTTATCAGAATTCAGCCTTTTAACATAATCTACATTTAGTCTAGTTGCCGATCCCATTGCGAAAAAGTCCCGAAAGAATACGAGAAAAAACTTGCTCATGGAAAGTTGACGGAAGAAGTGTTCATGTGACAGCGGCTTAAAACAGAGGATATAATTAATAATAATAATAATAATAATAATAATAATAATAATAATAATCCTTCATTCCATACTCACGCAGTACAGAGGGGACCATACTGGGGTCCCTATATATCTTACAGTAACATAAATATACAAACTGTACATAGGCTACATAAAATCTATCTATCTATATGCTCAGGCCCAAACATAAAATGAAAAGAAATTAAATAATACCCATCTTGCTAGATTGTAGTTCACAGCACTTCCTCAACCAAAAACAGTGGTCATCAAGCTACTGTGTATTTTAATTACCAAAACCACTGTCCTAATTGTGTACATTACCATGCCTCGCATCAATTAGCTACCGGTACAGTATATTGCCACAGTACAGTAATATAATTATAAATATCAAGGGAGTAAAGGAAAGCATCAATGTAATAATAAAGTAGACGTGCCGTTTTGCCCAAAATCAAAACTGCATACCCAACTCTGCGATGGGTTACCATCATCACTACTAATACCATCATCAATCACAATCAACATAATCACTACTACTGCCATCATCACTACAACTGCCATCATCACTACAACTGCCACAATCATCACGAGTACTGTCATCATCACTATTACTATGATCATCATCACTACTACAATTACAATTATCACTACTACTCTCATCATAATCACTGTCCATTGTCACTAGCATCTAAATCACTACTATCATCATTGATACTACAACTATCAACCATCATTACTAATATCATCACCACCATCTTACAATCATCATTACTACTGTTAACATCATCACTACTATAACCATCATCATTACTACTGTCACAAATATTACCATAATTTATTCTGTCACCATCATCACTACTACTGCCATCATCACCATTACTATGAACTTCATCACCACAACTATCATCATCACTACAAATTTCACCATCCTCACTACTACTCACCATCATCACTAATACTCACACCATCGTCACTACCATCATCACTACTGTCATTATTATCACTACAACTATCATCATTACTTGTCACCATCATCACTACTATTATAACCATCATTACTACTACTGTCACCATCATATCTACTACTGTCATCATCATCAATACAACTACAACCATCATCACTACAATTATCACCATTATCACTACTATCACCATAAATCCAAATATTACTACCATCACTTCTAATGCCAACTAAACTAACTTAACCTAGCAAATGCATAGCGAGATGTTTTCGCTCCCAGAACGCCATCATTGCTGGGGGGGGGGGGGAGGGGGGGTTCCCGGAGGGTTTGGGGGGGGGGGGGGGGGGGGGGCGGGGGGGGGGGGGGGGGGGGGGGGGGGGGGCAAAACCATATTTTGGACCTAAAATCATAACTATTGCATAAATTCAAAAAATCTTTTTTGACTGACTTTTGCATTCACGCAACAAATGTTCGTGTGAAATTTGGTGAAAATCTGTCCAACGGTCTAGGAGGAGTTCCGAGACAGACGGACGACGACGACGACGACGACAGACATTTTTTTCGTGTGGTACCCACTATACGGGGGGGGGGGGGGGGGGGGCGATACCAAACTCTGCTTACGCAGAGTTGATAACATATAAGATTTATTGAATATAATACAATGGCTTAGATATACTCCTAACTGGTAATGAATGAGTTAGAGTGGTTTATAAACTCAGTCTGGCTCGGGACTTAGACTAATAGAGGTTATGGTGCTTGTCCAATATTAAGTCTATGGGTTAGGTTTAGAGTACGGTCGTGCTAATAAGTCATGTCCCAGCTGCTATTACATTTGGCTCGCTTTATGCTGTATTAATGTCTGTCAGATGTTGAATAGTGTGGGTAAGTGTAGGAATAGGTTTGTATATCCCCCTCGAAATGAATAAATTAAGTTTAGATATTGCTGAAACCAATTATGGATCAAAATATACTTGGTCCCGAGACATCACTTATTTGGCCAATTGTACAAGATTGACTTGACTGCTAATGGGTGTTTAGAGTGATTGGAGTTTAGGTACAGTAGGCCTAGGTGAGCTAAAATTACACATTCATTAAGGGGAGGCTTGGTTTTTTCTGGACCGCCTTCTCCCTCATGTTTATCCTCATTAGTTTTGAGATTTTAAGATGTGTTTCCCATTAGTTTGGCGATTTTAAGACCTTTAATGCCATTTATGTGTTTATTATTTCCTGACGAGCAATAGCGAGCCTATAATATAGAAGGAGCCGGCCATCGGCTATGACATTTTTATACCGAAAAATGTAGGCCTACAAGTTTATCTCGAGGGGGAATCTTGAGGGTATTTTTTTAAAGCTTGATGGAGGTTTTGGGAGGAAGAAAAATATATTAATGAACAAGTAAATACAAATCTCCTTTTAAGCGGGGAAGGGTCTATTAATTGGTCGATTAATTTATATGTTTATTATAATTTTAGTTTCTTCCCTAGACCTCCATCAAGCTTTAAACAAATCATCAAGATCCCCCATCTAGAGAGATGTGTAGGCTACATTTTTTTGATAGAAAAATGTTCCGGCCGAAAGGCGGTTGCTCCTAAACTACAGGCTCGCTATCGTTCGCCAGGAAACATCAACATCTAAATGGAACGAAAGGTCTTAATAATGACAAAAAAATGGGGCAAAAGGATTTAAAATCGCCAAACTAATTGGCCGAACGTCTTATAATTTGAAAACTAATGTGGATACAATTTTAAAACACGAGGAAGAAGGGGGGGGTGGGGGGAGGGGGGAGACATAAAAACCGACCAATGGGTGACTGGACTAATCATGACACTATTATACAAAAAAAAAAAAAAAAACATACGACAATCGTATTTTATATTTTAGTTACTAATAAAAGTTACGTTTTCTTATATACCCTATAGTAAGAAAACTAATATATTTAATGGGTGACTATATGATAAGGAATAAATATCCATACCGTTATATATTTATTACCAATAAAGGCAAGTATGCCCAGGTACTTTTTGTGTGTTACAAATCAGAATAAATTTAGATACAAAAACCAACGTTAACTTACTGTGGATCAGAATAGCAACAAGCAGCAATGTCGATCATTTAGGATTGGATCTCTCGAGAGGGCTCATCAAAAGGCTTCATAAGTTTTCAGTCATCGATACGTGTGGACGTGTTTCCGAATAATTTTATCTGTTGCACAATTTAAAACTATTTTGTAATTTAAGTTTGTAATTGAGATTGTTTCATTGGCTTATCAATCGTATTTACAGGTTGATTAGATAACCAGGTTGGAATTTAGCTTAATTGTGTGTATTTTAATTAAGGGTATTTTTCCTCGTATTGCATATATATTTGCGTTCCTAAACTAGGCTATAGGATAACATAATAATGATGACTAACAAGAACTTTTGTATTATTGCGGATGTTAAGAGTTACGTTACTCTTAACTACAATACAACTGGGGTTGTACTGGAATTTATATGATCTGTATTCCTAGATAGACCCATCATTATTGGGGGTAATGATTATGTAGTTCTTTTAACATAACATAACACAACATAGCATAACATTTTTACATAACATAATTGCATATGACTAAAAGCCACTGGGGCCTATGGTCATCCAGAATCTTTTACATATAAATATTTTACTTAAATATGATAATAAAACTAATTAGCCGGAGATTTAGGAGATATATAACTTAACTAAATATATTTCCGGAACTTATTTATGTAATTTTAGGTAACATGGGTCTCTTTGGGACTTAATACATAAATAGTGCGGGAGGCGTTCTTTCAAATTTCTTCTGGGTAGGCTATCATTAGAAGATTTTAATCAGTTTAGCAAGGATCTCTAGCCATTGACCAGTTGCGACTTTCAGGCTATAAGAAAGTTGGAGCCAAAAACATCGATATTAAGATAAATGCAATAATAATGTGTGTTTTTGATGGATTCAAAGTATGATAAACTTGGTTTTATGTATTTATAAATGTATTATGACCGTATTTTAGCTGATAATTTTCCTAAATATTGATGGCCACAGCTCCAACTTCCTTATAGACCAAAACTCGTAAGTGGTCAATTAATGACTACAAACTATCTAATTTAAACCTTTCAATTATCACAGATTATTCCAAAACTGCATAAAATCGTCTAAATATTACTGGAACACACGAAAAACCCATCACCCGTACTGAAAGGGTTAGTTAAATAACCCGCGCAAGATCAGCTGACGGTCTATTTTAAGGGGATAGTGATGTTTTTTCTATTAATTAATTTAATCATTTATTTTTAGTGACCTCGCTGGACCTCCGGCAAACTTAGAAAAACAACCCTTAGCCCCCTTCAAGATAAATGTGTACATTTTTCGATAGAAAAATGTCCTGGCCGAAGGCCAATTACTCTTAAAACTACAGGATCGCTATCGCTCGCCAGGAAAAAGATCGGCACAACAGATTTTAAAATTGACAAATGGGGCGAAAGTTCTTAAAATCGCCAAATTATGGGGTGAACGTCTTAAAATCTCAAAAGCAATGGGGCTAAACAGGAAGGAGAAAGGGGTCAAGAAAAAAAAACTTCAACTGGATTAATCTCCCTTTAAATGCCCCGCTCAAGAACAGCTGAAAGCCCTTTAAACATCCGACCAATGACGTCCTTTTAACTTTATTCTGGCTACTATTAGGTGATTTTATTAAGTTTAAAAAGGGCCTCCAGTGGTAAACAGGCTTCAAATTATGTTACTTAATAATTTTCACTACCACAGATCCTTGTTAAACTGCACATAATCATCTAAATATAGCTAGAATAAAGTTAAAAGAACGTCTTCTTCTTCTTTCGAGCTCGCCTGCAGACCGTGCAGATCCACAGGGCTGACCTTTGTATCGGTACTGGCTCAGAAACGTTAGTAAGAGGGAAAGTTTAGAGTAGAAGGATAGTACTAGGGACAGTTTTTTGGACCTACCTACCACATCCCCCCCCCCCCCCTCCCTCTTTTAATATACTGCCATACTGCACAGGTTAAGGGCTGTCACCAGCACCTTTTCTCTCCTCTCTCTTTCTCTGGCTTGTATCAATTTAGCCCCATTCAGCCTACTACTTTAAGACGTTTATCCCCATCCAGGTGTCGATTTCTTCCTGGTGAGCGATAGAGATCCAGCAATGTATGGAGAAATCCGGCTTCGCCGGAGACATTATTCGATCGTACAAATTTAGCCTGCTGTCAAAAACATTAAACAAATATGCTATATATATATATATACTGTATGTATATATATATATATATATATATATATATATATATATATATATGTATATACAGTATATATATATATAAATTATATATATACAGTATATATATATATATATATATATATATATATATATATATATATATATATATATGTATATATATATGTTTCTAATCTCTCAGTGGGGTTAGAACTGCCGACCGTCAGGACGATAGCCAACGCTTTAATCAACTACACCACGGCAGTCTACAGTTTGATTAAAGCGTCGGCTATCGTCCTGACGGTCGGCGGTTCGAACCCCACTGAGAGATTAGAAACATTTAGTGGCTCACGTGTATTTGTGATATATACTCAATATATATATATATATATATATATATATATATATATATAGGCAGGCCTACCTTATATATATATACAGTATATATATATTTCTATTACACATCATCATACAATGATAGCTTATTATTGATTTAACTTTATATGTGAGACTGAGGTGAAAATTTAGGTACCAATAACAAATTGCAAAGAGTTATTTATATCTATATTACACATGATCATACAATTTTAGCCTATTATAGCTTTAACTTATTAAATAAGAATAACCCCTAATTCTTATACAATCACTAAAGTTGCAAATTTCTCTGATCTAGACCTCGTAACCCCAAGGAGGATATAAAATAAAATAATTCAAATAGATATGTACAACCTTAAACCCACCATGTATTTTTAGACTAAGTTTTACCTTCGGAAATCACATCACAACCATTCACTATGTCCTTATAAAATTGAGTTAATATAAGTTAAACATACGAAATAACTCGAACATAGCCTCACTGAAATCTAGAGAAAGTAAGCACTTCTATGGCAATAATACCATCATGGCTGAAAAGCACATGGTATATAATTAAGATAGAAGCTGCTTTCCCCTCCCCCCTCGAGACTACAGCCGGACCTGCTGTTGTCACCTGATGCCAGGACCTTGGATTCCTGCCGGACCTGCTGTTGTCACCTGATACCAGGACCTTGGATTCCTGTTCGTGAGAGGCAGTTCCCGTTGACGCCCATCCAGACGAATCTACGATCCACGTCTGCCAGACTTGTACCTAACAACTACCCTCCCAAAACCTACCCTAAGTGTCTCTAAGTGTCTTACGTTATAATTATTGATGTGAAGGTAAGGTGAAATATGCGAGTATTCTAGAGCTAATTCTTATGTAGATCTGTGCCCAAGATCGATATTTATTGCGTTATATATTCATTCTTCAGAACCATATTAATTATTGAGTAGATCTGTGTCCAGGATCTTAGTTTAACTTGTGTCTTCAATCATGTAAATCATTATACTCATACGTTACATACTAGTGTTAAACTAATATCTAGCCGAATACTCTCATATTTTACTTGTATATGTCCATTCTATTGATTCTATTGTGTATGTATATATCAAGTCGAAGTTGAAGTATACGTCGTGTAGTTATTCCCTGTTCAAATCCAACAGCCACCTAGAACCTACGCTCAATTTCATATTTAATTAAAATCAAACTCTCGTTTCTTTATAGAGTTATTATTAATTAGAGATCTTAATTTGGATCTAATTTCTTCAAATACCCAAATTACGCTTAGTGATCCTGTGCGTCAACTTATCCATTTATGAATAACTTATTCTCTTATTCTGTTATGAAGTAGATAATTTCGATCCATCTCGTCTAGGAATTCTAGCTTTGTATAGATCTTTTATCTAAGTATTTCACATCGAAATTCCGCGTACTTATGCATTACGCTATTAAGACAGTGACAACTTTTGAATCATATTTTGACAACTATAAGACGATTTTATTCAGCTTAGGAAGAACCTTTAGCAATAAAAAGGCTTCAAGCAATCTCAACCAACCATTTTAACTACCACAGATCCTTTCTAAGCTGCATAGTATCGTCCGAATATAGCTAGAATATAACACACGTCGCTGGTACTCAAAGGGTTAAGAAGGACCTATATTATTCAGAGGGTTTATTGAGACCGTATTTACCCATTTGAGTCCTAGAGGTAGATTATAAGCTAAATAAAATCGTCAAGTGGTTTCCAGAATATCATGAACATTATTACGTCATGGTGCTGAAGGGGTTAACTGGTAATTCTGCTAAATATCGATGTCTACAACTCCAACTTCCTTATAGCATGAAACTCGCACTTGGTCAATTACAACATAGCCTATATACTCTATGTGGTTAAGCTCAGACGGTATTGTGCAGCATAATTTACTGGTTCGGCTCAATGGTTTAAGGAAGTGATTTAGTTTGCTCTCTAAACCTCTATCAAACTTTAAAAAAAACACCCACAAGACCCTCCTTCGATATAAATTTGTACATTTTTCGGTAGAAAAATGTCACGGGCGAAGGCCGATTCCTCTTCAAATACAGGCTCGCTTTCGCTCTCCATGAAAACAAAATTGATACCTAAATGGCACGAAAGGTCTTAATATTGGCAAAGGAATGGGACAAAAGGTCTGAAATCGCCAAACTAATGAAGCGAATGTCTTGAAATCCCATAACTAATAGGGCTATATAAACATGAGGGAGTAGGACTCGAAAAACCAACTGCCTCCCCTTAACATGGCGAAAAGTTGACTCCCTTAGCCACTGATGTGTCGATAATTAATCCATTCAAGAGACGATGACTCATTGTTTTGGCTATTATTAGACGATTGTGTTCAGATTGGGAAGGGTATATGGAAGTCAGTGGGTTGGTTGAGATAGTCTTTAGTATACCCTATTCATTCCCACAGATCCTTCCTAAGCTGTATATAATCTTCTAATGATAGCCAGAATAAACTGTGAAAAACAAATGATAATCCTGGAGGGGTTACTACTGTATAGCAATAATACACCTGCTCTGTCTCTATCGGGGTGTCAAACCGGAGCAATTTTGTTGAAAGACTTGAATGAATATAAGAAGTACGGTGGCGCTAATAAGTCATGTTTCAGCTGTCATTACGTTTGACTCGCTCTGTGCCGTATTAATGTCTGTCAGATGTTGAATAGGGTGGGTACGGTGGCGCTAATAAGTCATGTTTCAGCTGTCATTACGTTTGACTCGCTCTGTGCCGTATTAATGTCTGTCAGATGTTGAATAGGGTGGGTACGGTGGCGCTAATAAGTCATGTCTCAGCTGTCATTACGTTTGGCTCGCTCTGTGCCATATTAATGTCTGTCAGATGTTGAATAGGGTGAGTAAGTGTAGGAACATGTTTGTATATTTCACTCGATATGAAGAAATGAAGCTTAGATATTGCTGATACCAATTATTGATCAAAACATCTTTGGTGCCGACACATCACTTATTAGCGCGACTGTACAAGGAAATTAACACGGCATAACATTGTGTTGGCCCTATTATCACTTCCAAAGACACACCGGTAATGTAAACTATAAACCATAATTTGTCCTTTACACATACAATCAATAAGACTAAAAATAATGAACTCTGCTTTCGTTTGACAAGTGTTCACAAATTAACACTCAGCCTTCTAGGACGATTTTTCACTTAGTTTATTTTGTTATTATTATTATTATTATTATTAGTAGTAGTAGTCGTAGTATTATTATTATTATTTCTAGTTTGCTCCCTAGATATCTATCAAACTTACAGAGGAAACACCCTATAACCCCCCATAAATGTATACACTCTTCGGTTGAAATATGTCCCGAACAAAGGCCAGTTCCTCCTAAATTACAGGCTCGCTATCGCTCGCCAGGAAAAATATGACACCTAAATGGCACGAAAGCTAGGTTTTAAAATTGACAAAGACATGGGGCGAAAGATCTCAAAATCGCTTAAATTAATGAGGCGAACGTCTTAAATACCCAAATTTAATGGGGCTAAACATTAGGGAGAAGGGGTCCAGAGAAAAATGAACCCTTCATGATGTAACCACAATGAATAGCCTATAATTAAGGGAGTGTGTTTACTGGATCCCTCTTCTCCCTCATGTTTAGCCTCATTGGTTTTGTGATTATAACGTATTCGCCACATTAATTGGGCGATTTTAGGATGTTTCACCTAATTTCTTTGTCAATTTTAAGACCTTTAGTGCCACTTAGGTATGCGATGTGCCAGGAGAGATGGGCGGGATTTTCAATTAGAATTTGTGTTTAGGCATGTTACCGTTTAAAATGCGTTTTCTCTAAGAGTTATTAAGAGAGAACGGATATTTTAGGGTAACTCAATTATTGTAAACTGATTTTTTTTTTTTTTTTCACGAATTTTCATAATATTCATGTTATATAATATATTCTATTATTCCCAATTAATTTACTGACTGCAAGGTATTATTGGTACGATTTTAGTTACTGGACACCTATTTGACTGGTACCGCCAACGATTTAATACATATTATTTTTCGGTTTCCACGCATCCAACACCAAGCTGCACCCTTTTCTGGTGTACGAAACACTAAAAAATCAATGGGGACACTTTAATAATGATATTATGAGACGAAATATAAAGACAACTCGGTTGCGTTCGTGGAAGTAGCGTAGCTTTGTTTACTTTACGCTCGGAGTGACTTCCCGGTCCCGCCGCCTTGGAGGTCGACTTCAAATGGCGAAGCTTATATAACCAGTTGTTGGGTCCATTTTTTTATAAAGACTTGCGTTATAGGGCGTGGGATACAGGACAGGGTTGAGGGGGGGCTCTGCCCCCCCTCACCCCCCCCCCGTGAATTATAATAATCGTCATATAAGTGGCCAGCAGGGGGCAAGTAAAACAGCTGGCCGTAGTAACCTCGAGCGTCTTGGGTAAACAAACTGCGACGATCCGAAGCGACGATGGAATCCCCCCGCCGCCGATTTTCGGCCCAAACGCGCCGTTTTATTCTCGTCGAAAACCACATTTAAAAAGTTATTATATCGTTTTCAATACTATTACCGGACCAGAAAAAGGTGTAGCTTGGTGTTGGATGCGTGGAAACCGAAAAAAAATATGTATTAAATCCTCGGTGGTACCTGTCAAATAGGTGTCCAGTAACTAAAATCGTACCGTATTATTTAACTGACGTAAATACAATTATCAGCAAAACATTATCAAAGTGGATAAGATGCGCGGATGAACAGCCAAGTTCCTCAATCTTCCCCAAACAGGTACGAAGGCAAGTCACGTTTTCAACACTGCCTTAAGATTTATCGAAGTTATTACCGATATAGAACTGATTTGTACCTAAGATTATACCATTACTGACCAACAAAACAAAATGACCACCAGCTATAGCTGGCAGGCCAGCGACCCCAGTGTATATGATACCTGGGAGTCGGACTTGGACATGGGAGAAATGGACCAGCTGATTCTTCACAAAGAACTTAAGGATATCTTCTCTGATCTAGTTGGCTTCGAGGGGGTCTACAAGGACAAGATAATCCCAGTTTTGCATTCTGCAGATGACATAAACTGTGACATTGATAGGATTCGCAAGATAGGTGCAGGAACTTATGGCGAGGCTTGGCTAGTTTATTACAGTGGAAGATTTTGTGTTCTGCAGAGTGCACTGCCCGGCGCCCCTTCAATTGCCAGAGAAGTATCGGTCAGGAGGGGTACCTAAACTATTGGCGGCCACAGATGACTTTACTCAGATGATAATTAGTTATTGTCCAGGCAAGGTTTTGAAGGAAGTGCTAGCTAGTGATGATATGCCCCGCGATCTGCAGTACTGGATAACACTTTTTTTATAAAGTTGGCCGAGGGGTTGAAGGATATCCATGGATGTGGGTTTGTTCATAACGACCTACACCTTGGTAACATTATTGTTGATGACGGTGACGTTAGTGGTGGGCCAAACAATGTTTATATCATTGATCTTGGTCTTGCCACACCACCAGGACCGTTCCGGTACTTCAAGGCTCACTCCCAGGAAAATGTTCACGGGGATAAGTGGCATCCCTGTGAACTGTTTGGCGAACACATCACCACAACTGCGACGGACACTTACAGTCTAGGCTACCTGATTAAGAAAGTCCTTGATGCCTGTCCGTCTCTTCGTTTTAATGGATTAAATTTCCTTATGTCTACACTTATGAAAGACGTTCGCCAAAGTCGCCCCACTCTAACTGAGTGTATAACTCATCTTGAGTTCATTGGTAACCAAACTAATGTCTGTGAAAACCTGTCACCTATTACTGACACAGGCAACAAAGTCGCACCACAAAAGTTGGAAGAGGACAGCGCTGGGTGTTGTTCTTCACACCCAGAATCAGCCGCTGAATCAAGTAGTGAGGTCTCCTGCTGGATGGAGCTTGATTCTAATGATTAATAACTCTGACCCTTTCTGTTGACTATTTCTCCACTTTCTTCTATATTATTACTATACTCTTTTCCAAATAAGTAGGCCAAAACTCTTGAATAATAACCTCTATAACTCACAAACTACTAGAGTAATCGACCTATAGTTTCTAACATTTGGGAAAGGTCAGGTAGGGAAATGAACAACCCATTTGCTCTAGCCCTTTTATAGTTACAGAGGTTAGAGTTCACAAGTTCTGGCCTACCAATTTGGAACAGGGTATAGCATTACAATTTCATTCATATTAGGAAAAGTCTTCTAGATTCAAAGATTAATAGTTTTAATCTTTTGGATGGTGCAAAAACGCCCGGGACCCCGAAGCTCCACCCAAGGCCCTGTGCCCCTTAACAATTATGAAGGGAAAGTTGAGGGGAAAAGGAGAAAAGTCACGCTTTGGCTCCCATTCACCTGGCATTCTTAGTGGTAAAGAAAGAAGGGAGGGTTCTGTAGGGGCGCTCAGTTATGGCCTTGGCCTTGCTCGGGACCTTGGGGGTGTTCGGTCAGACAGCCTGGGGAACAACAACAACCTATGGTGATGGGCTGGTCTATCAGAATGAGAGTTGAGCGTTCTCTGCCATACCCATAGCTTACTCTGACTTGTTCCTTTTACTTATATATTTTCTAGATCTCAAGTGACGGCGTCTTTTCCGTGGATTGACCTCCCTACTGCCAACCCTGGCAGATTGGGAGCCAAAGCGTCACATTTTTCCTTTGCCCCTCAACTTTCCCTTTATAATTGCTGAGGGGCACAGGGCCTTGGGTGGGGCTTTTGTTTCCCGGGCGTTACCGCACCCTCCTCAGCTCCCCGCCTTTGAGTGGCTTCGGTCACCTGGGCATTATTGGTGGTGAGCTGGGAGGGTTCTGTGGGGGGCGCTCGGTTATGGCCTTGGCCTTGCTCGGGACCTTGGGGCTGCTCGGCCAGACAGCCTGAGGAACAGCAACAACAACAAACAACAACAACAACCTTTTGGATGTTCTCCTAAGGGATACAGAGGCAGAAAATTACTATCAGTATTGTACTGAAATGGTTAATGGGGAGAAGAAACAAATTTTTGTATATTATTTTTATAATAATTGTTGTTATTTTAGTTTCCTCCTTAGCTTAAAATAACACCCCGAAGACCCAACCTTCGAGAAAATTTTGTGCATTTTTACGTAGAAAAATTGTCCAGCCAAAGTCCGGTTCCTCCTGTATTGGAAGCTGCCTATCACTCGACAGGAAAACAATCGGCACCTAAATGGCACGAAAGGTCTTACAATGGACACTGAATTTGGGCGGAAGGTCATCAAAACGACTAACTAATGGAGCAAACATTTTAAAATCTGAAAACTAATGGGGATAAACATGAGGGAGAAAGTGGTCCAGAAAACCGGGCCATCTCCCCTTATTAACCCTCCTGGGCCGGGCAGGCTCTCAAAATGACAGTGTGGGCTACCCGGGCGATCTGGCCGAAAAACGTCTAGGCCTAGGCTACCGTAGTTTTGTTTAGTTTAACTGCTAGAAATTTCCCACGCATCTATAAATGTAGTGCGGTTTCCAATCTGTAGACTGGCGTTAAGTAGAGCTCTCTATGTCAACTGGTTCAGTTGTGATGACGATTTCAGTGGAGAGCACTTGCAGGCGATGTTAGCAATATGACGATCTTTTCACTACTGAAACAACGACATACAGACATACAATAACAAACGAGTCTTCTCTTTCTTGTTTTCGGAGGTGCGGTGACGTAACGATCGGCTTTGTTTACATGCGTCGGACGCACGGCGTTCAAACCAAGCTGAATAGGCTTTCAAGCTTACAGATTTTAAAATGACACCCGGGCACCGGCCCTTAATTCGTGGTGTCATTTTAAAATGACAACCGGGCCAGGAGGGTTAAGGGACTCTACTATCTGGACCCTGGACCTAGGTGTACACTACAGTCGCGGTAATAAGTCATGTCCCACCTGTCATTATGTTTGGCTTTCTCTGTGCTGTATTAATGTCTGTCAGATGTTGAATAGGGTGGGTATGAGTAGGAACATGTTTGTATATCTCACTCAATACGAATAAATACAGTTTTAGATGTTGCTGATACCAATTATTAATCAAAATATACTTGGTGCCGAGACATCACTTATTTGGCCGATTGTACCTGGCCAAGGTTCATAGATGCATCTATAAGATAGTATATATAAACCTTATACAGTTGGCCAAATAAGTCATCACGTGACACCAAGTATAACCTATTTTGATCAATAATTGGTTTCCTCACTATCTAAGCATTAATTAATCGTTTTGAGTGAGATATACAAACATATTCATATCTTTACACACTCTATTCAACATCTGGCAGACATTAATACAGCACACAGCGAGCAAAACGTAATGACAGCTGAGACACGACTTATTAGCGCCACTGTACCTGGGTAAAGTCAGCCCTGGGGACCTAGCAGGGCTGGGTAGGCCTAGATCGACCTGGGTGTATTCAAGTCAGTTGTCTCGCTAAAATGCGCTATTATATGGAAGTCAGTGGGTTAAGGGGGGATGGCCGTATATATTTGCGCATGTATGTATATTTTTACTATCATGTTAGTTTCCTCCCTAGACCTCCATCAAGCATAAGGGGAGGTTTTTAGTTCGTTCCCTAGAATTTCATCAAGCTTAAAATTACACCCCCTAGACCCCCTTTCAATATAAATTTGTACATTTTTCGGTAGAAAAATGTCCCGGCCAAAGGCCGATTCCTCTTAAATTACAGGCTCGCTATCGCTCGCCAGGATAAAATCGACACCTAAATGGCACGAAAGGTCTTAAAATTGACAGAAATGGGGCGAAACTTCTTAAAATCACCAAACCAATGGGGCGAACATCTTAAAATCTCAAAAACAATGTGGCTAAAGACGAGGGAGAAAGGGGTGAAGAAAAAAATCCCTCAAGTGAAAATCTCCCCTTAAAGAACCCCCCCCCCCCCCAGACCCTCCTTCAAGATAAATGTGTTCATTTTTTCGATAGAAAAATGTTCCGGCCGAAGAACGTTTCTCTTAAATTACAGGCTCGATATCGCTCGCCACCTAGGAAGAAATCGACACCTAAATGACACGAACAATTTTAATATTGGCGAAGAGTCTTAAAATCGCCAAGCTAATGAGCCGAACGTCTTATAATCTGAAAACCCATGGGGGTAAACATGAGGGAGAAGGGGATCCATAAAAACGGACCATCTCCCCTTAATTGAGCTTGTCTTTACCCTTATAACTGCCACAGATCCTTCCTAAGCTGTATACAGTCGTCTAATGATAACCAGAATAAACTTGTCAGAATGCATCATAATCTTCAGAGGGTTAACTTACAAGAATAATTTGCTATAAACTCATTAACCCCTTCTGTACCATGACGTAATATTAATAGTTTTCTGGTACCATTACACGACTTTCTTTAGCTTATATTCTACCTGTAGGACTCCTAGGGGTAAATACGATATTGATAAGCCCTCTGATTAACACAAGTCCTTCTTAAACTGCATAAAATAGTCTAATAGTCTAATTTTAGGCCGACTCCAAGTTAAAGAGGCGTCGTGGTGCTGAAGGGGTTAACTGATCATATTAACCCTCTCATTATCAGGACGCATTTCTTAATTATATTCTGACTACTGTTAGGCAATTTTATGCAGTTTAGAAAATATTTATGGTAATCAAATTAAAAACTATCCCAATTAACCTTCTAACTCCCACAACTTCTTCCTAAACTAACCAAAATCGTCCGTTCATTCTAGGTTAGGCAGAAATCGTAACCTCTAACCTCTTTAACTCAAAGAGGCTAGAGCAAATGAGCCGTCAATATATACACCTATTCCCTAGCCAGGTCTTCCTATTTGATAGAAATATCTTCTCGGTTACTCTAGTCTATTTTGAGTTATGAGAGGTTAGGGGTTACTATTTCTGCCCAACCTAGAATGAACGGACTATAGTAAGAGCCAGACTATTAATATATCCATGCGTTCTCAAATACTGAAGGAATTAATGAAGTACTGCACAAGAAAATACATTGCTAATTTAATCGTACCGTACTAATTCCTTCCATACATAAAATCATGAAGTGTGTACAAATTAACATGGGAACTGTACATAATATATCATTTGATTCTCACAGCTGCCTCACTTCATCTGTTTTATGGCGAGGTGGATCAATGCCAGTGTTTCGATTTAAAAAGTAAATATCCCTGCATCACAAGTCATATATGCAACTAACAACACCTTCCAAATACCTTAGATATATCAGACTATGTACTGAAAACATTCTAAGCCTGAAGGTAATACTGAAGTTGGTTAATTAACTATAATCAAATTCGAACTGGGCTCGTGGATTGTGGGGAAGGCAGAAATTGAATGAGACGTCATTATTCAGTGTCGACAGTCGATTGGTAGCAGTAGGACGTAACGCCTTTGGCTCTTCGAATTTCACCATATATAAGGTGTGTATGGGGATTTTTCGTGTATATATGATATGTTTCTTGATATTCCAGTAATGTACAGGTGGTCATACATGTAATTTATAAGAGCAATATACGAATAATGTGGACTTAAGACTGTTTGAACCGCTTCGTGTATGCTATGTCGTCTGCATAATATCCTAACAACTAGTAATTACGGGAATATCGTTGACCTCCAAGACATTTAGATAATTCCAGGCACTGTTTGGTGTGTGTACATTGTATTGGTGAGGTGTGTGAATATAGAGGGGGTCATTAACTAAAAAATTAAGGTGCAAACTAGCGAATGAGGTGACTTCGCTGTTGGCCACCCCCCCCCCTCTCTCCCCCTTTCTTGTCCCTCTGTCTCCTATATCTCTCCAATCCTCTTTCGTCTCTGTTCCTCCTCTCTCTCTGTCTTCTCTTGCCCACGGGGCATTTCTCCTTCATTCCACCCTCTCTACTCCCTATAATTTCCCTCGCGTCCCACCATCACCTCGTTCTCGATATAGTTTATTTGTATATAATTGTAAAACTATCATTTGTATAGATTAGGGCTCCAATGATTTGATGCAGTCTAACGTGATCCGGCATACTCGCGTTCCCCCCCCCCCCCTTCTCTCCCCCCCCCACACACACACGTCCCCCCCCCCCTCCCCTGTCTCCCCCCCTCCCCCCCCCCTCCCTCCCCCCCCCCCCCCCCCCTCTCTCTCTCTCTCCCCCCTCCCCCCCCCCCCCCCCCCCCCCCCCCCTCTCACCTCCCCCCCCCCTCCTCTCCCCCACCCCCTCTCTTCTCTCTCGCACCCCACACCACACACCCCTCGCTTCACCTACCCCCCCTCCCCCCTCTTTCTCTCTCTCTCTCTCTCTCTTTCCTCGCTCTCTCTCTCTCGCCCGCTCTCGCCCTCGCTTTCTCTCTCGCCCTCCCTTGGTCGCTCTCTCTCTCTCTTGCCCTCGCTCGCTCGCTCTCTCTCTCTCTTGCCCTCGCTCGCTCGCTCTCTCTTGCCCTCGCTCGCTCGCTCTCTCTCTCTCTTGCCCTCGCTCGCTCGCTCTCTCTCTCTCTTGCCCTCGCTCTCTTGCTCTCTCTCGCTCGCTCTCTTGCTCTCTCGCTCGCTCTCTTGCTCTCTCTCGCTCGCTCTCTTGCTCTCTCTCGCTCGCTCTCTCTCGCTCGCTCTCTCTCTCTCTCTCTTGCCCTCGCTCGCTCGCTCTCTTGCCCTCGCTCGCTCGCTCTCTTGCCCTCGCTCGCTCGCTCTCTTGCCCTCGCTCGCTCGCTCTCTCTCTCTTGCCCTCGCTCTCTTGCCCTCGCTCGCTCGCTCTCTTGCCCTCGCTCGCTCGCTCTCTTGCCTTCGCTCGCTCTCTTGCCCTCGCTCGCTCGCTCTCTTGCCCTCGCTCGCTCGCTCTCTCTCGCTCTCTCTCTTGCCCTCGCTCGCTCGCTCTCTCTCTTGCCCTCGCTCTCTCTCTCTCTCTCTCTTACCCTCGCTCTCTCTCTCTCTCTCTTACCCTCGCTCTCTCTCTCGCTCTCTCTCTCTCACCCTCGCTCTCTCTCTCTCACCCTCGCTCTCTCTTGCCCTCGCTCTCTCTTGCCCTCGCGCTGTCTCTCTCTTGCCCTCGCGCTGTCTCTCTCTTGCCCTCGCGCTGTCTCTCTCTTGCCCTTGCTCTCTCTCTCTTGCCCTCTCTCTCTCTTGCCCTCGCTCTCTCTCTCTTGCCCTCTCTCTCTCTTGCCCTCTCTCTCTCTCTCTCTTGCCCTCTCTCTCTCTCTCTCTTGCCCTCTCTCTCTCTCTCTCTCTCTCTCTCTCTCTCTCTTGCCCTCTATCTCTCTCTCTCTTCTCTCTCTCTGCCCCTCGCTCTCTATTTGCCCTCTCTCTTGCCCGCTCTCTCTTCCTCTCTCCTCTCTTCCCTCTCTCTCTCTTGCCCTCTCTCCCCCTCCTCTCCCTCTCTTACCCTCTCCTCTCTCTTGCCCTCTCCTCTCTCTCTCGCCCTCGCTCTCTCTCTCCTCTACCCTCGCTCTCTCTCTCTCTACCCGCTCTCGCTCTCTCTCTTATCCTCTCTCTCTCTCTTACCCTCACTCTCTCTCTTACCCTCACTCTCTCTCTCTCTCTCTCTCTCTCTCTTACCCTCGCTCTCTCTCTCTCTCTTACCCTCGCTCTCTCTCTCTCTTACCCTCGCTCTCTCTCTCTCTCTTACCCTCGCTCTCTCTCTCTCTTACCCTCGCTCTCTCTCTCTTACCCTCGCTCTCTCTCTTACCCTCACTCTCTCTCTCTCTCTTGCCCTCGCTCTCTCTCTCGCCCTCGCTCTCTCTCCTCCTCGCTCGCTCTTCTCCTCCTCTCTCTCTCTTGCTCTCTCCTCTCGCTCTCTCTCTCTCTTGCCCTCGCGCGCTCTCTCTCTCTCTTGCACTCGCGCGCTCTCTCTCTTGCCCTCGCGCTGTCTCTCTCTCTTGCCCTCGCTCTCTCTCGCTTGCCTCGCTCTCTCTCTCTGCTCTGCGCGCTCTCTCTCTCTCTCGCCCTCTCTTGCCCTCTCTCTCTCTCTCTTGCCCTCTCTCTCTCTCTTGCCCTCTCTCTCTCTTGCCCTCTCTCTCTCGCCCTCTCTCTCTCTTGCCCTCTCTCTCTTGCCCTCTCTCTCTCTCTCTCTTGCTCGCTCGCTCTCTCTCTCTCTCTGCCTCCCTCTCTCTCTCTCTCTCTCTCTCTCTCTCTCTCTCTCCCTCCTCCTCTCTTCTCTCTCTCTCTCTCTCTTTCTCTATCTCTCTCTCTCTCTCTCTCTCTTTCCTCTCTCTCTCTCTCTTCCTCTTTCCTCTCTCTCTCTCTCTTCCTCTTTCCTCTCTCTATCTCTCTCTCTTGCCTCTCTCTCTCTCTCTCTCTCTCTCTTGCTCTCGCTCTTTCCTCTCTCTCTCATCTTTCTCTATCTCTCTCTCTTGCCTCTCTCTCTCGCCTCTCTCTCTCTTTCCTCTCTCTCTCTCTCTCTCTCTCTCTATCTTTCCTCTCTCTCTCTTTCTCTTTCCCCTCTCTCTCTGTTTTTTATTATCTTTCTCTCGCTCTCTTTCTCTCTCTTTCTTTCGGTCCCTTTCTCTCGCTCCTTTTCTCTCGCTCTCTTTCTCTTGCGCTAGCTCTCTTGCTTGCTCTCTCGCGCGCTCTCTCTATCTCACACATACACACACACACACACACACACACACACTTTAGCCTGTAGTAGGTTTCGTTCTGTACACCATGTAAATATATCATACTAAGTAAACCCACACCAGACCACCACCACCACTACTACCACCACCACTACTACTACTACCACCACTACCACTACCCCCACTATTCACAGGTGGCACCTATTGAATAACACCCAAACGTAATTAACCCTTTCAGTAAGGGTAAAATTATTTTCGGTAAATTTTTGCCGTGTGACACCCAAGAGTTATAGCATTTATATAGGCCTACAGTATATATATTTTTGTTTTCACGATTTCTTTGATCTAGTGTTGTTTTATATCCTAGACTGCAGGGAATTAGTATTTACCCATTATCCAACAATCTGTCGGCTAAATACGGTCCCCACTAGTGGGTAGGGCTATGAAGAACAGGGAAAATGTGGGGTTAAAGAGGATAAAGGCAAACATAAGCTCTTATTTTGCACTAACCGTTTGCCGTGGGGTACATAATTAGTTGAGGTGTGTGTGTGGAGGGGGGGGGGGCACTCCAGACACCCCTTGAAACAGGCGGTCTACTGCTCCTCCCAAAGGAAGAAGACGGCTAGGCATGGGGGCATCTCGGACCAGATCGGTGACATTAAACAACCAACACATAAGCTCCTCCCCACACCACACATGCAGTGCGCAGATCGGTCAATATACAGGAGGCGCTACAATATAGGTAGCAAAATTCTAATGGTAGTTTTGGGTTCCTATCATCATATGCTTCATTTCTATACTTTATCCCCGGGAAAGAAAAAAAAATCTTGGAATTTTCATTTATTTTCTTGGGATTTTGTTTTGGTCATAACCTAACCTAACCTAACCTAACCTAATAGCCCCCAAATACATTTAGGTTGGGTTAGGTTAGGTTTTTTGGTTAGGTTAATAAAAAAAAATAAAAAAATCCAAGAAAAAACTAAAAAACCCAAGATTTTTTGTTTTTTTCCCGGGGATAAAAAGTATATAGAAATGAAGCATATGATGATAGGAACCCAAAACTACCATTAGAATTTTGCTACCTATATTGTAGCGCCTCCTGTATATTGACCCGCAGATCTCCCACGCAGTCCTAGCAACCAAAATATGTTCCTAGCAAGGGCTTGGGTGTACAGTATCTCGGATACACCTCAAATCCTCCCCCTCACCACACACAGCGCGCAGGTCTACCACGCAGCCCTAGCAACCAACCCAACATGTCCATAGCAACTCACACGTCCGTAGCAACCCTCACATAACCCTAGCAACCAAATCCTCCCCCACAAGTAGCATGTTGTTGTTCCCCAAGCTGCCTGGCCGAACAGCCCCAAGGCCCCGAGCAAGGCCAAGGCCATAACCGAGCATGTAGCATGTAGATATGAGGTGCCGTTGTCAAGGCTTATCCCTCAATACCTTCACCTGACCTGACCACATACATCGCGCAGGTCTACCACGCAGTCCTAGCAACCAACCAACATGTCCCTATAGCAACCCTCACATGGCCCTAGCAACAGACTCCTCCCCTACCACCACACACATTGTCCGTCTGTCACACACAAAAACAGCCATGGTCAAAATGCAATAGTATACGAGGTGTTGCTCTGAAGTATCTTCAAACTATTTGGTGCTTCAAAACCAAAAATAGAAATATATAGATGTTGCTTCTAACCATACTATTTCTACTGGTGAGCTTCTCAGACTCTGCCTAAACATCAAGAAAGGGTCCATGGAAGCCACAGATTGATTGATAGATAGATAGATAGATAGATAGAGAGATAGAGAGATAGATAGATAGATAGATAGATAGATAGATAGATAGTTTGCTGATGCGCCAGTCTATAGAAAAGCGCGAGTTATGATCATTTTGACCTACGTAATTAGGGCCGGTTATAACTAGGGGCCGGAGTTACTAGAGCCGGAAGAACTATGGGCCGAAGTGACTTACTGCCCATAGTCATACCCTTACAATACTGTACCCTTTTTATTATCTTAATCCACCCACGTCCCACCCTCCCTCCCCACTCCATTCATGCCCTACCTACCCTCCTTCCCTTCTCCCTCCCCACTCCCCACTCCATTCATGCCCTACCTACCCTCCTTCCCTTCTCCCTCCCCACTCCATTCATGCCCTACCTACCCTCCTTCCCTTCTCCCTCCCCACTGCATTCACTTCCTTCCTCGCTCCTTCCCTACTGCATTCACCCCTCCCTCCCCACTGCATTCACCCCCTTCCTCGCTCCCTCCCCACTGCATTCACTCCCCTCCCTCCTCACTGCATTCACCCCTTCCTCCCTCCCTCACTGCATTCACCCCCTTCCTCCCTCCCTCCTCACTGCATTCACCCCCCTCCTCCCTCCCTCCTCACTGCATTCACCCCCTTCTTCCCTCCCTCCTCACTGCATTCACCCCCTTCCTCCCTCCCTCCCCGCTGCATGCACCTCTTTCCCTCCCTCCTTCCCTCCCCCCTGCATGCTCCTCTTTCCCTCCCTCCTCACTAGATTCACCCTTCTCTTCCTCCCTCCCTCCCCACTACATCCTTCTCCCATCCTCCCTCTCTCACCCCACTACAACCATCCCTCACCCTCCCTTCCACCCCATCCATCCCTCCACCCTCCCTCCCTCCCTCAATACTTAATGGAAAATATGAAGTTTCTGTGTTTTGTATTCTATTCTACTAAATGTTTTAGTAACAATGGTAGTACTACAATAATGTGTTATAGTCTGTTTATTATAAGTAGGCGAGAAATCATAACTCCTAGCGTCTGTTACTCAAACATGGCAAGAGCAAATGGGTTGTAAATGTCCTCACCTATTCCCGGCTGGCTCTTCCCAAATGGTAGAAATATTAGCTCGATTACTCTAGTGGGGTTTGAGTTCTGGAGGTTAGTGGTCAGGATTTCTGGCCTATTTATAATGAATGGACAGTACTTCCCATTGCTCTTACATCTAATAGCATACCATATTAACCCCTAGCATACCATATTAACCCCTACAGTACCGGTGACGTCCTTTTCCTTATATTGTGGCAACTATTAGACGATTTTATTCAGATTAGGAAGGACATTTAGCAATAATAAGGCTTCGAACTATCTCAACCAACCTATTTAGCTACTGCAGATCCTTCCTAAGCTGTATAATATCGTCAAATATGGCTAGAATATAATGTAATACACGTCGCTGGTACTCAAAGGGTTAACTGGCTAGGAATACGATATATCTATAGTAACTACCACCAACAATGATAGGCGTTGTGTATGTGTAGGGACCGTAGACTTTATCAATCTATTGTTTTACCGGTACACTCCTCTTAGACGATAACATGACGCATTTGTATGTTTTCAGGGTATTAATAGACGATTTTATTCAGATTGGGAAGGGTATATGGAAGTCAGAGGGTTAGTTGAGATAGTCTTTACCCTTATGATTCCCACAGATACTTCCTAAACTGTATAAAATCGTTTAATGATAGTCAGAATAAACTGTCATAATGCGTCATAATCTTCATAGGGTTAAATAATCAAGGGTATAATATAATTTATTAATCTCACTCCCATCACCAAACACCTCCCAATGAAATTAATGAAAACATATGATCCACCCGAGATTCGAACCTGGGTGACCACATACAGATCTTAAACACGCTAACCATTACACCATCAAGACAGTTTATGGAAGAGGTATATAAAATAATTTGAATATACTGATGGTAATTTACCTTTCTATCTTGTATTACCATCAGGACCGGTATATTTAGAAATGGTTAGATCGTTATGAACTATTTATTGTTTATTACTTTATTTACTTTATGGCTTTATTTACTTTAAAAAAAATCCTTTACCATCAGTATATCTAAATGGTTAGATTATTATGGACACTTTAATTTTACTCTTATCCTTCCCATTATTGTATGCAGTGTAGTCTTGGCCAACGATACATGATGATAATTTAATTAATGTTTACTTTATTAGAGATATGACTATATTACTAATGATTATAATTGTTCCTTCCAGAATGAGTGGGTTTTGGTGCTTATGTGTTAACTGCCAACGCTACTACCAACACTGCTACCACCACAATTACTGCCACGACTACTGCCACAGCTACCACCACCACGACTACAACCACAGCTAACACGACTACTAACGCAACTACTACCACTACTACTACCAACACCGTTACCACCACACCTACCACCGCAACTACTACCACGACTACTGCCAACATCGCTACCACCACTACGGCCACCACAACTACTACCACAGCTACCATTACTACCACTTACTTACCACCAAACACAGCGGTGCAGGCTGGGTGGAGAAGGGTGACAACTGGAGTGATCTGCTATTGAAGGGTTTCTGCAAGAGTGAAAGGGAAGGTATACAAGACGGTAGTGAGACCAGCTATGTTGTACGGTATGGAGACGGTGGCATTGAAAAAAAGATAGGAGGCAGAGTTGGAGGCAGCAGAGTTGAAGATGCAGAATTGGAGGTACCAGAGTTGAAGATGCAGAGTTGAAGATGCAGAATTGGGATGCAGAGTTGGAGGTAGCAGAGTTAGGATGCAGAGTTGGAGGTAGCAGAGTTGAAGATGCTGTGATTTTCTTTGGGAGGTACAAGGATGGACATAATTATACATGAGTATATTAGAGGGACAGCTCATGTACGACGGCTCGGGGACAAAGCGAGAGAGGCGAGATTGAGCCGTGAGGTGGTTTGGACATGTGCAGAGGAGGGATGTGGAGTATGTTGTGAGAAGGATGCTTGGGATGGAGTTACCAGGCAAAACTAAAAGAGGAAAGCCAAAGAGGAGGTTGATGGATGCAGTGAGGGAGGATGATGTGACGAGGAAGATGCAGGGGACAGAGTGAGATGGAGACTAGTGATCTGCTGTGGTGACCCCCTAATACCACAACTACCACCACCCTACCACCACGACTACCATCACAGCTACCACGACTACCATCACTACTACTACTACCACCCCTATTAATATCACTACGGCTACCACAATTACCGCCAATACCATTATAACCACCACAACTACTACCACCACCAAAATGGTTACCACTATAACCACCACTACTATTTCCACGCGGCTACCACCCCAACTATTACTACCACCACCACCACAACTACTACTACCACGGTTACCACCATCACCACTATCCCAACTACCACCACTACCACCACTACTTCTACTACCTCGGCGACTACCACCATTAATACTATGGATATTACTACTACAGTTAAGAGGAAAACAACAATCAAATGAAATAAACATCTCTACCAAAACTACTACCAGTGCCATCTCTACAATAGCTACCACCACTACCAAAACTGCCCTCAGAACATCTCTACCACAACTGTCACCACCATTATCACAATCAGAATCTCTACCGCAACCACCACCACCATCACCTCTATCACAACTACCAGCAGAACATCTCGACCCCAACTACCACCACCACTACTACCACAACTACTACTTGTACGATCTCTACCACCACTACCACCACCACTACCTCAACAACCACCACTGCCACAACAACCACCACTGCCACAACAACCACCAATACCACAACAACCACCACTACCACAACAACCACCACTACCTCAACAACTACCAGCAGAACATCACGACCACAACTACCACTACGACATCCACTACCACAACTAACCCAAGGTAAATTATTGATCCCTTGGTATAAGGCTAAATCAAATTCAACCCTTTGCAGATTATGACTCATTTTAGCAGTTTTTTTGGCTATCATTAGACGATTTTATACAGCTTAGGAAGGATCTGTTGGAATTATTGAGGTAAAATACTATCTCACCCCTCTTAACTTACGCAGAGTTGATAAATAGATAATCACACACATTAACTTAAAACAAATCAAGGTATAGAGTGCGTGGATAGTCAGTACTTTAATACTACATTCATCTTTCATACTACGTTTTTCGTTTGTTATAGATTAATCTGATACAGAATGTATAAATATGTACCACATTGCGTAAATACAAAATAATGCTACCAATTACCGGTACTAAGTTACAAATGGACTTTCACATTTGCGACTGAAAATGTCGATTCTTGGCTCAGGGAAGGCGAATTTGGCGAAACTGACACAAGTCCAGCAAATTAATAGGTAGAGGAGGTAGTCTAAAATGATGTGGTAAATCGAATGGTGTAGGTTAGAAAGGTGTAGCGTTAATTTTGGGCGTAGTAAATTTGGGCGTTTTGGAAAGTTATTGGGCCGGACTTGGGCCAGGCAGCCAGACTGGGCCAGAGCTCGGGGATCACCAAGTCCTTTATTATTTGTATTATTCGGTTATTATTGAATATTATTTTTTTTTTAAGGGTGTTTATGAAACGGACTATATTATTGAGTGCATATTTGTGTGAATAAACCACTAATTTCAACCACATTTACTTATAATTCACGTTTTATGAATAAAGCGGCACTAATTTATTCGTAACATTCTTAAAATACATTTTTTTTTAAATCTGAAAAACACATTTCTAAAAATAAAAATCGAACTATCTATTGTCAAAGTCTCAACCTTGTAAGTCAAAAACTACAAAAGTTACTGGACTTTTAAATTTGTGACTGAAAATTTCGATTATTGGCTCAGGGGAAGCGAATATAGAGAAACTGACGCAAGTCCAGCAAAGAAAAAAGTATACAAAGAAAGTCTAAAATGATGCGGTAAATCCATTGGTGTAGGTTACAATGCTGTAGCGTTATTTTGGGCGTGGTGATTTCGGGCGTTTTGGGCAGATTTCGGGTGATTCAGGCAGCCAGCCAGCCAGCCCCAGGACCAATGCGCGCGCTACCGTTTTCTATACAACCCAGTTCAGCAGAGACATTTATATGCAACTCGGTTCTTTGTACTGTCAACATATCCTGCAGTTTGTAAATACTTCAGTTTATTAGTCTTTATTTAATTAATTTTAAAGATCCGTACTTTTGTTAATGTTTCTCAGTCGCGTATTTTAGTGATTAATAGTCCTTATTACTATTATTTAGAACCTGTACTATTAACTATTTCGTAGTCGAATATTCTAATCATTATTAATTATTTGTATTCTTCTCTTTTTCAGGATTTGAGTTGCTGCCAACACTGCGAGATAATGGACTCTGCCAACACATCCCAACCTAATTCTGCCAACACATCCCAACCTACCAACTGCCTGGGGTGAGTTACTGCTGTATTTATTACAATATATATACTCTGTTCATGACAAGTAGGCCAATAATGAGTTTCTTTTCACAAATTGAATATTCAACAAGTACAGAAATATGAAATATTATTATGTTTTTACACCAACCAACTTTACATCTAAGCTCAATTAATGAAGTCAAATACATGTGGCACTCCGAGGACTTGAACCCAGGATACTCACATCGAAATTCCGCGGACTATGCATTACGCTATCAAGACAGATATACAAATATAGGTAGCGCCAGCGAACTTGACAATAATTTTGACCCCTTAACTGCTTATAACTCGAAATTAATGAAAGCAATCGGGCTGACGTTTCTATCATTTGGGAAGAGTCCACCAAGAAATAGGTGTGTGGATATTTACAGCCAGTTTGCTCTAGGCCCTTCTTAGTTACAGAGAGGTCAGAGATCAAGATTATTGTATAAGAATTCTGACTTGTTGAAAAAAGTGCGATTTGAG
The DNA here is from genome assembly GCA_032716605.1 of Paralithodes platypus. NCBI lineage: Eukaryota > Metazoa > Arthropoda > Malacostraca > Decapoda > Lithodidae > Paralithodes > Paralithodes platypus. Next base: position 29,437,713 of record CM064549.1, on the reverse strand, counting down.
GACTTACGAATGGGGATAGAGAAAAGCCGTGACAAGTTATATAAAAAAAAACGTGGTGAATTAGGGCGTTTTTAGCTGGACTTGGCACCAGGCAGCCAGAGTGCGTGGATCACCAAGTACCTCAATATCTACATTATTCAGTTGTTATTACAGTTTCTTACTTTTGTGAATTTTCATATAGAACGGAATATATAATTAAGTGCATAATTGTGTGAAGGAACAACTGCTGTCAACCACATTTACTTATAGTTCACGTTTTATTAATAAAGCTGCACTAATTTATTCATAACTCTCGAACAAAATACAAATTGAAAAATCTGAGAAAGTTCATTTCTCTGAACAACTAGAACTACCCATTGTCAAAGTCTCAGCCTTGTAACTTAATAATTGCAATAGTTACTGGACTTTCAAATTTGTGACTGAAAATTTCGATTCTTGGCTCAGGGGAAGCGAATATAGAGAAACTGACACAAGTCCAGCATATAAAGAAAATCTAAAATCATGCGGTAAATCCATTGGTGTAGGTTAGAATACTGTAGCGTTATTTTGGGCGTGGTAATTTCGGGCGTTTTAGGCGTTTTTGGGCGACTCAGGCAACCAGCCAGCCCCACGACCTAAGCGCGCACTACCGTTTTCTATACAACCCAGTTCAGCAGAGACATATATATGCAACTCGGTTCTTTTGTACTGTTAACATATCCTGCAATATTATTGATAATTAGACATACTGAAAAACATTCCATTTGTGAAAAATAGTAGTTTTATTTATTATTTATGTGAGCTCTCATCTTGGTAATCTATTGCCTAAATTAATGTATTGTTTCTTGTTTTCAGGATCTGTTTGTGGACTCTGCCAGCTCTACGAGACTGCCAACACCATTACCGAATTGCCAACACCATCCCCGAATTATGGACACAACCTACCAACTGTCTGGGGTAAGTTACTGCCCAACTCATTATACTCTGTGCACGACAAGTAGGCCAATAATCAGATTTTTATTTACACAATTTGAATGTTAAGGGGAGACTGACCGTTTGTTTGGTCTATTAATTCATTTATATTTTTAGTTTCCTCCAGAGACCTCCATCAAGCTTAGAAAAACACCCCCTAGACCCCCTTTCAAGATAAATTTGTACATTTTTTGGTAGAAAAATTTCCCGGCCAAAGGCCGATTCCTCTTAAAATTTCAGCCTCAAAAGGGCCTCCAGCATTTAACAGGCTTCGAACTATCTCACTTCACCCTTTTTACTACCCCAGATCCTTCTTAAACTGTACACAATCGTCTAAATATAGCTAGAATATAACTCAAAAGATGTTGCTGGTACTCAAAGGGTTAAATAACTGTTGAACATTAAAAAAAACTAATTACTGGCCTTCTTGTCGTGAACAGAGTATTGTTTAATTTATTATATATGATCTCAGCGCTTGTCAATCTATTGCCCCAATTAATGTTTTGTTTCTTGTTTATCAGGATTGGGATGGCTGCCTGTGGACTCTGCCGCCTGTGGACTCTGCCGCCTGTGGACTCTGCCGCCTGTGGACTCTGCCGCCTGTGGACTCTGCCGCCTGTGGACTCTGCCGCCTGTGGACTCTGCCGCCTGTGGACTCTGCCGCCTGTGGACTCTGCCGCCTGTGGACTCTGCCGCCTGTGGACTCTGCCGCCTGTGGACTCCGCCGGTTGCTGCCGTAGGACTCTACCGCTGCTGCTAGAGACTCCCCACTCCACTACGATTCAAGGGGAGTGATAGTTGTGTTTTGTTTGTAGTAGTAGTAGTTTGTAGTCGTAGTATGTAGTCGTAGTATGTAGTCGTAGTATGTAGTCGTAGTGGTGGTGGTGTAGGTTAGGTTAGGAGGGGAGGGTAGGTTAGGTTGTAGTCGTAGTATGTAGTCGTAGTCTGTAGTCGTAGTCTGTAGTCGTAGTCTGTAGTCGTAGTCTGTAGTCGTAGTCTGTAGTCGTAGTCTGTAGTCGTAGTCTGTAGTCGTAGTCTGTAGTCGTAGTCTGTAGTCGTAGTCTGTAGTCGTAGTCTGTAGTCGTAGTATGTAGTCGTAGTCTGTAGTCGTAGTTTGTAGTCGTAGTCTGTAGTCGTAGTATGTAGTCGTAGTTGCATGGTATGAATGGTGTGTGTTAGGTTAGGCTAATCTATTTTTCCCTTTCAGATGAGATAGGTCTTATTACCTTTACTCTAATCTTTGCTATTTTTCTTATTACTTCACAGTTTTGTTGCTTTGATGATGTCCCCTCTCCCCCCCTTCTTCCCCGAGTTGGTTCCCTCCTTCAGCTTCAATATTTTGCTTTGCTTTAATTTCAATAATGATTGTATTTGCCTTAAATGTAACTTATGATATATTCTATCACTTGAATTCATAACTCTGTATTTGCTATTAACTTCACTTGATATAATATTGTTATATATCGTCTTTGTCACGCGAACTTTGCTTAATAAAAAAAAAAAAAAAATCTCTTTTATTGATCACTATATTATAAGCTATGACTTTTATAACTGATAAAAACTTAGAAAAATAGTTCTCAATTATATATAAAGTTCCAACATATGGACTTAGAAAAAAAATGAAAAGAGAACTTAGAAAAACTCTAGTTCTCAATTATAAATAAAATTCCAATATATGGACTTGGAAACAAAAATAAATTAAATATGAAACTATACACATATAAGAGAACTGAGAAAATATACTGAATATGAAAAGAGAACTTAGAAAAAAAAGTTCTCAATTAAAAATTAAGTTCCAATATATGGACTTAGAAAATAAAACAATTAACTTAGAAAAACTTTACTCGAATAACTTAAAGTAATAGTAATATGAAGGGAACCAAGATAATTAACTTTAAAAATATATATACTTGAAAACGGACTATATAAACTTGTAATAACAGACAAATTATAATGGATATTAAAAAGAATATATCGACTTAGTATTTTATTGATCAGTCAGACATACATTTTTATAATATCTTACAAAACACTATACATACAGTATATAAACTTGAAATAACAGGAGAAACAAAAATATAATGGATATTAAAAAGAATATATAGACTTAGTATTTTATTGATCAGAGTCGGACATACATTTGTATATTATCTTACAAAAATCATATACTTTTAATACTTAGTTATTTTTGTATTATCCTTACTGGTTGTATATAAATTTATAACAAATGAACAAAGTTTTGCTTCTATAATACGTACCTAAAGTACTTTATACCGAACTTGGCTTTGTGACCATGGTATAACTTTTGGTTCACTACAGGATATGCCCATTGTGTACTCTAAATTTCTTTTGAAAGTACATCTTTATAGTCTATTAATTTTGCAATAACCATTGGTCTTTCGGCAATTTTTCATAACTTTATTTTGGATTTTAAGCCTATTTTTCATTGGCAATGTAATTTGGCATTTTTGATCATTCTTAATTAATGATTTCAGTGTAACTTTTCAATAGCCAAGCTTTTAAGGAATACTTTTATAATCTTGCCAATGTTCTTAAGTGTACTGACCTTTTAATAATTACTTCTCAGGTTTAATCTAGTACATCAGCTAAGTTAGGAAGTAGTAGTTACACCTGGACTATTTCCCTCTCCCTCCAGGCAGTACTGAGGTGAGCCTGTGTTAACCATCTAGTTTATAGCTCAACTCTAACCTATTTTGTTCATGAAGTAGTGTTTAATACTTTCGAAACTAGTGTGCAGCTTTTGGAGAGAGGTTCGTTTTCAGAATTAGTTTCCCTGTTGTGTATGAGAATGTGTAGTATTAAGTAGGGATGTTGGTAAAATGAGAAGTCAATTGGCATAGTGTATTGGAAGTGTGATGGAATTTGTGGATGTTGGCAGAGTACGTGATCAAAGTAGGGGAAGGATATATTCCGTACGGGACTGATTAAGTGTGTATGATTAGGTGTTAACAGTGTACTGTCAAATTAGGGGAAGGTAGTGATATGCCGATTAAATGTGTGTAAGACTCTTGGCAAAGTAGTGTGGATTGTTGGCAAGGATAAGAGTACAATCATTGAACCTAAATGTTGGCAGTGTGATTTAGTGTGTTGGCAGTATTCAGTGGTCTAGGTAATTACGTGGTTTTAATTTAATCATTGAAGGAATAATGCAACTGGAGCCATGTACAAAAATAAGCATATGTGTTGGCAGCGACATTTGTTGAATTGGTAGTGTTATAAGAGGTGTTGGTAGTGATATTTGATGTGTTGGCAGTGACATTGGGTGTGTTTTGGCAGTGATTTGATGTGTTGGTAGTGTTCGGTGTTCTCGATATGACATGTGAGAGTCTATCAAAGTATTGCCTATGCCAAAGTTAATTTAAATCCTAAAGTTATCATGTGACTGGAGCGATGTGCAAATTAGGATTCAATCTCTATCCCCATGTATTTGTTTTTACTGGCCTTATCCCATATAACTTAACGTTATTTTAGGTTATGTATATATTTACGTTTTATTAGGATGATGTGTTATGTAATTTGAAACTATTGTATATATGTAATTACGGAGTTAACTAAGCTATATATTCCTGAACTATATATCTACTGATCTATTCTTCCCATGTAACAGGTGTATATCTACCAATGTAACTATCATGATCTATCCCATGTAACTATTGCTATTTGCCTGCTTATCCCAAACTCTTATAGCTCTTCCTACCTAACTCTCCAAAAATCTAGATATATTAGGTATTGAAAGTCATCCCTCCTCACTCAGAAATTGTATTTTGTAGTTCGTTTTGTGAACTTGCCGCTTCTATTCTCTGGCAATGTATTCCAATATTTCAATTTTTTTAATTAATAATCATTTGTAAAGTTTTCTTTAGATTTATCGAGGGTATTGGAGTGTAGTAATTTGTTCAAATATAATTTCTATTCATTCCCAAATTAATATTAATTGCTATTAATGTTCGTTATCCAAAAAATATTTGCGATATTGGATTACAACAATTAATTGAATTTTGTTCATTCAAATTTAATATAACTATCAGAAATATAAGATTGATATACAATATTGGATTACATCAACAGGTTGGAATCAATAGTCAAGATTCAAATAGGTTATTTTTTTATTACACAAATAGGTAGTGTTCTCCATTGGTCCAGGGTACTCTGTCTGGTCACGGCAACACATCACATCTGTAAAAACAAGAAAATATTGAGGCACCAGAAATACAGTATTTTCAAGGAGGGGGGCCGGGGGGGTAGAGGGAGTGTCCTGAAGAGGGAGTGGTCCTGAGAGGGGGGAGGGGTCCTGAGAGGGGGGGGAGGGGTTCTGAGGGGGGGGGGGAGGAAAAGGTCCTGAGAGGAGGGGGGGGGGGGGGGAAGGGGTCCTGAGAGGAGGGGGAGGGGTCCTGAGGGGTGGGGGGGGGGTCCTGAGGAGAGGGAGGGGTTCTGGGGTGGGGGGTTGGGGAGGAAGACTCGGGGGGGGGGGGGGGGGCACCAGAAATACAGTATTTTCAAGGAGGGGGGTCGGGGGGGTAGAGGGAGTGGTCCTGAGAGGGGGGAGGGGTCCTGAGGGGGGAAGGGGTTCTGAGGGGGGAAGGGGTTCTGAGGGGGGGAGGGGAGGAAAAGGTCCTGAGAGGAGGGGGGGGGAGGGAAGGGGTCCTGAGAGGAGGGGGGGGGGTCCTGAGGGGTGGGGGGGGTCCTGAGGGGAGGGAGGAGTTCTGGGGTGGGGGGTTGGGGAGGAAGACTGGGGGGGGGGGGGGGGGACTGAGAGAGGTCAGAGGCTCTAGTTCTTTTATTTTTTTTTTATTTTTCAGTCTCCTACATAACCATTCCACACCCGCTACGAGTTTTCCCTTCCCTACCCTGGTAGTTCTTCCTATCCCCATCCCAGATAAATCTTCTCTTCAGCCCTATTCTGTTCTATTCTATTCTGTTCTATTGTGCACACTAGTTCTATTCTGTATTCTGGCTAAATCTATTCTGTCTTCCTTCCTTCCCTGGTACATCAATACCCTCCCTGCAACACGCCGCCAAACACAAGAAAAGTCAGGAATATATTTTTAATGTAAATTTTATTGTCAGGAAGCAGTCAAGAAGTCGTCGGTGTCAAGTATGGGATATGAGCAGACAGTATCAAGGACAAACGGTAGGAGTAAAGCAGATACAGCAGAAAAGGCTAGGCATAGCAGAACGGGCGACAACAGACAGCAGAATGGGTAACAACAGACCGAGTACATCGACAACAGACAAGAATTAACAATGAGTTAGGAGCGAGCTTGCTATGGTTGGTCAAACAAATTGATCTGTTTTGACTAAGATTTGTTTGGTATATTATCTGTCTTTATGAAGATGTTTATGTGTTGAATATATATGGAGAGATATTGAGTGAGCTGGAGTACTCAGTATGAAGTTGTAGGTATTCCATTTGAGTTGGTAGGTAGTGAAGTGTGAGCATAAATTGGTGGATGGTGATGAGTATAGTTATTGAATATGACTTTATTCAGGTTGAAAGGAGAGATTTAAACTAGATATAGACAGCCGAGATCAAAGCGACTATTGAACACACATCAACGACTGCCACAGCATCAATGGACCCTTCAACAGTGGGGATTGATTGAGAGACTACAGTGGAGTCGAGAGAGGCACCATTGCAGCGAACAGCGACGATTCGGTGAGCAAAAAAACTATATTGCTGTATGGGAAAAACAAGTCAGTCAGTCTACCTAACTTCATTAATAAGTCAAGGGGAACAAGAGGCCCCTATAGAAAAGGAAATAAATTAGATTGAGATAGAAAACTGTGCTCAACAAAGTAGGCCACACTTCATTCACTCCTTGATATATTCCAAATCACCTGCATCAACTTAATTATAGTTTTACTTTACATTTACAGTATAGATCTGTATTATTGGAAATATGAAAGCCATTACATATATTAACAGCTAATTAAATTGAAATTTTATTCTTTAACCAATGAAATTATTTATAACTAGTTAATTAGATCGTATATTCAAATTTTTACCAAGAAATTACTGATATTATTCAAGAGTTGGGCAAACACTGGATAATAGTGGTTAGAGTTAAAATGTACTCTTCTAACAGGATTATGCAACACTTTCTCGTAGTAAGAAAGCTATTACTGAAACAAATTATCACGCTACAAACTATGCCAGCTGTAGAACAAATTTATCAAATACTTTAATATCGGTTATCAATATACCTAAACAAATTGACCTTGTAAGTAAAGCATTAGGACTGCTATTATTCTAAAGACAGGAGTCATAATTCTAAAGTTATATCCGTTGTACGAATAGGCTTGAATACCTTTAAAGTAGTCCTAAAGAGATAATCCGATTTACAGTACAACAATTTACGCTTTTGAATATTTATCACTAGGCATGTAGGCTTGACGTTAAGTAATTCTATAACTAATACAAATACATTATAAGTACTTAGCCATGGAGGGACTGGTGATTGAAGATGTATTGTTCAGATCATGGGGAGAACTGCTTAAAACGAGGCATAAGTGCTCATAAAAAAAACTATCTAAAAGCTTACAGAGTCCACCTTGGATTAACATTAACAAATCAAACTTTGGATGGACCTTTGTAACAATTTTGTAATAGATGCCCTGTTCGTAGTAGTCAGTGAAAATTGGGACAGTATCTGACATTATGAGCAGCCTGTTTTACATATTACAGTAGAGGTCTATATTATGGTTCTTTAGTATTTTCAATTGATATTGATAGTTATGTTTATCTGGGGTTACTTTGGACACGAGGTTAAACCGATTTCGAATTTACTTAAAGCTGGTCTATGATAATCTTCATCTACAGTGGCATTTATAACTATCTCAGCAGGGTAAACCAACATTTAGTGCGTTATATTGGTCACATTGATACAAGTGAATGCAGTTATATAGTAGATTCAAATAATTATATTTTTCTTAGTCTCCAGTGTTTTCCATAACTTATATAAAACTTACTGTATTTACTTAAAGACTAAAGTGACTACATATTAATATTAACAAGGGTCCAGTCAATATAAATAGTTCGCCGACACTTATAAGACTTTAAACAAATCTTTCTAGGCACAGGATATTGGAAGCAATTGAGAACCGTCAAAGACAAATTTATATAACTTACAATTACACTGTATTTGAGAAGGATTTTGGGCGAACTATTTTGGTTTCGACTAACTAGCAGCATTTTTTATATATCCAACTAAAGGAATATTCGTACATTTGACAACACTTATATTATAATAAAACTTTATGAATTTATAGAACGTATGCAAAGGAATAATATTTTTGTCTTGAGAATATACTTTTTAGAAGCATATTGATATTGCTAAATCCATCTAAGGATAGAAAGGTACAGAGTTGGAATCCCGTGAAGACCATATGCTTTCATTAGTGTATTCAAGTGCATTTGGGTTTGTAGTTGATTAATGTTAAAACGGGGTGTTACTTAACTTTATTTATATCTAATAATCAAGGGAAGGTCGATCTATATACAACTACTGTATTATATTTGGTTTATAGTCTAGTCAATCAAACTTAATTTGATATACTCAAGACCCCTCCTGGGAAACTCCCACTACAAGATGGCCAAGGCAAATATTCCTCAAGGTTACTTTAACAGACATAACTTCTCAGGATCTTTGAAGAGCTACGTAATGTGAAGAGTATTGAATCAGATGTGGAAGACTGGAATTCAGTAATAGTCTTAACAATAATTAATTATTATTATAATTTTACCCAATTCCATAACCCATTTAAGCAGAGGACCCAAATGTGTGTTTTTTTTTTTTTATCATAGCTACCTCCAGACGATTTTAGTTAACTTTAAAAAGAACCTGTCAGATTTTGAGGGTTAATTTGGATAATCTTAAGCTCTTTTGATTCCCCGAGTTTAGTAAATACCTGTCAGTAATTTTGTTTTTGGTAATACGGTCACTATGATTATTTACTTTATTATGGGCACCCATAGACAATTTTACTCAGTTTAGGAAGGACCTGTTGGATTCTAAAGGTAGATATAATTTGTACCCCATTGATTCCTTGTGGTCCTTAACTGATCTATAGAGTCTCGTGAAAGCGAGAATAACTTTGTTTACCTGATCATACGGAAACTTGTGCTTTCAAATAAATTACGCCAAATTAAGTTATATTTTTGCTACATCGGGACTTTTTCAACTTACGAAAGGCCTGGCATAGATAGAAGTTTAGTTTACGTAATGTGTTGGACCTTTCATTCCCAGTGGTTCTTCCAAAGCTGATTAAAATTATCTGGTTGGAGCATTGATCATATTGAAAATATGGTGTATTAAAACTAAACAATTACTTAAGAAAAATCTCTGTCTACCTATAGGGAACCGAGTCTAGTGAATTTAGTTAATTTAGTTAATTTTCACCAGTCACCCACTGCCACAGATCTCAGCTTGGGAAGGATCGGTTTCATGATAACTTAATAAACATCAGTGTTGCCATTTGTACGAAATACTTAAAATTGGTTAGATAAAGCTGCTGCCTATACCCTGTCCACCACTTATGATAGTCTATGGAATATTTTGAAGTTCATTAGACATTACTAAACTGGTCTACTTCAACCAAATATTTGTTCAAGTTCTTAGGCCAATATAGGTAAAGTATATTTATAATATTATTAAGATTAAATCAACAAATACATGTGGCACTCCAAGGACTCGAACCTAGGATACATCGAAATTCCGCGCACTTATGCATACAAATGATTTAATATTTTAGGATTATAGGGTATCATGGACCACTCACAAAGTGAAACCATCAAAATTAATCATACTTTGGGGGATATGGCATAAGTTTGGTACCGGTATTGAGGTCTTACAAAGGCCTAAGTCCAGTAAGGCAGGAGTCAGCCGCCTGTGTGTACTCTAGGACAATTATTTTTCAGGCAAAAAGGGCACCAAACATCAATTCAGTATCCATAGCTATTAAATTAATTGTTTTATGAATTTAAACTGACTTTATAGACCGAACTTCAAAATATTACATTGCATAGACTTTCATAATAAGATTGTATTATAACATTTTAGTGACCCACCCGATACGATGGCTGTTGCAGAGCTGTGATGGAGAGGTGTTTGGCCATCAGTCTTCATCCGTCTGTTGTCCCCCCCCCCCCTCAGGCTGGACGTCTACCACACATCTGAAACATTAGGTCAGTATTAGTAATTTATTTGTACAACATTAATAACTAAAGCCACCACTGCATTATTTTTTTTAGCTCAGTTTGAGATTTTATGACGGTCGACCATTAGTTTAACGATTTCAAGACCTTTCGCCCCAATGTGTCAATATTAAGGCCTGTCATGCCATTCAAGTATCTAATTTTTCCTCGCGAACGATAGCGAGCCTGTAATTTTGGAGGAAACTGCCTTCGACCAGGACATTTTACTACCGAAAAATGTACACATTAATCTCGAAGGGGGGTGTTGATGGAAGTCTAGGGAGCAAACTGAAAAACCTTCCCTTAATCCGTGATGTTGAGCAACTAGTCAGTCCTCTACCGTATTGCCCAAGGTTCAGGTTTTGGTAACTATACATAAGGGGTATCAATTTTAGAACCTTTATTATTGAAATTATCTGCAGTGTAGTTTATGAATATATACTTCTGAATTTGTTAAGGCAGTGGGGAGAATTTAATGCAGTGGCGGGAACTGTTATTGACCCTTCATGATTTTTTTTCTATGCGAGTGAGGGAGACTAAAGACAGAACTGCCTGTATCGAGTGCCTCCCCCCAGAGTTGAAAGAGTGACAGGGCCAAAATCAAGGGACGTTCGAGCCAAAATGCCTGGACACTGAGTTTGAAGCAATTTAAGTCACATGATCATAAGTTGTGCCCTACCTATAAAGAAGGTCAAAGTTTATAATTTCTAGTAAAAAAAAACCATCCAGACTAAATTCCACATTATTATTAAACCTTTAACGCATAGGACGCAATTTGCGCCCTTTCTGGGATACTTAAACGCCTTTGTGACCATCAGGGGTGTTGAGAAACTTTGTTTAGTTACTTCAACCTCTGCAGTTGTCTTTGAGTGAGTGGTGGGCATTAAACTAATTTTAGAGAGGTAATTATAAGATCGAGAGAACCATTTCTGAATACAAATATGGTATTTGTAATGAACCCTATGTTTTAGCATTAATACAGTATATGGAACGCCAGAATTTGTTCTAGAGGACCAAGCCCTAAATTTACTTAACCTAACTTAAAAAATAGGTGCTCATAATATAATGAATACAGTATATGGGAACTTAGAGACTACTATACACAACATTACACATGGTAACCTAAACTTTTAATATTGTTAAGGAGAGACTAGTCATTTTTCTGGTCCCCCCTTCATGTTTAGCCCCATTACTTTGGCGATTATAAGACGTTTAGCCCATTACTTTGGCGATTTTAAGACCTTTCAACCTATTTGTGTCATTATCAAGACCTTTCGTGCTATTTAGGAGACTAATTTTCCTGGCGAGTGATACCAAGCCTGTGACGTAGGAGGAACCGGCCTTCGGCCTGGACAATTTTCTACCAAATTTTTTACAAATTTTCCTAAGGGGGATTTTGGGGATGTTTTTTAAGCTTGATGGATGTCTAGGGAGGAAACAAATTGACAAATCATTAAATCTATATATATACCAATAAATAAACCATTAGCCATTAACCCTATTAACCCTTTCAAGCTCCAATACGCGTTTGTTGTTTTTTGGCTACTATTAGACGATTTTATTCAGTTTAGGAAGGGTATATGGAAGTCAGAGGGTTGATTGAGATAGTCTTTATCCTTTTAATACCCACAGGTCCTTCCTAAGCTGAAATTGTCTAATGATAGTCAAAATAAACTGCTAAAACGCGTCAGAGCTTCAAGGGGTGAATATTGTGTTCTTACCCTAGTTTGTTGGTGAAGGTGGTTAAGGCTCAGTTTGAGTTTCTCCAGTTGGTCTCAATGTCTTCCTCCGCCGAGCCTCAACTGAACTGTACTGTGCTGTACAGTAGGCTACAGGGCCCCTCCTCTCTCCCTCGCATCTGTTAGAAAATCCAATATTAATATTACAGCTTAAGGGGAGATTTCCACTTGAGGGATTTTTTTCTTGACTCCTTTCTCCCTCATGTTTAGCCCATTATTTTTCTAATTTTAAGAAGTTTGCCCCATTATTTTGAAGATTTTAAGAACTTTCAACCCATTTCTGTCAATTTTAAGAACTTTCGTGCCATTTAGGTGTCTATTTTATCCTGGCGAGCGATAGAGTGTAATTTAAGAGGAACAGGCTTTCAGCCGAGACATTTTTCTACCGAAAAATTTACAAATTTATCTTGAAAGGGGCTCAATATCCAGGATATCCAGGGACCAAACTAAAAATCTCCCCTTAAGGAATTGACCACTTGCGAGTTTCAAGCTATAAGGAAGTTGAGTTTTTTATATCGACATTTAGCAGAATTATGAGCTAAACTAAGAGTTGTATTGCATATATAAACACATAAAACCAAATTCATCGTACTTTCTATCCATCAAAACCCTACATTACTGCATTTGTTTAATAACTTTGTATACGGCCCAAACTTCCTTATAGCCTGAAAATCACAAGTGGTCAATTAGGCCAATATTTCTGATATAATGCAGATTTTCAAAATTTATAAATTCATAAATATGTTTGCAACAACAAAAAACATTAGATCTCAACCATAGTCAAGGTGGTCGTGATGCCTGGAGTATCGGGTCGTCTTGGGTTGGGCAGGGTCGGGTAAGATCGCGACGGTCCTCCCATCTCTAACCTGTTGGGAAGATTTAACGTTACATTAGTCATAGTTTCTCTGTCATACCTTATTTCACCGTTGTTCCTCCGTCGGGCCATCCAGCTCATGCCTGTTGATAAAATATTTAATTATTACAGGAGCGCCGTTCTGCCAGCAACAACATCGGTCTGCAAATCGGCCACAGCGGGTCTGCAAACTGCCACATCAGGTCTGCAAGCTGCCACATCGGGTCTGCAAGCTGCCACATCATCTGAAAACCTGCAACCTTCACAACCAACGAACCGACGACCAGAATTCTACCGGCCGGATTTCAACCAACAGAAAACAAACTAAACACCAAACACCAAACATTGTAACTTTATACTAACTAAATCTAACTAACTAACTAAGCTTCTACCCATGCCTCTAACAGACTGCTAACCAACCTCCTCAGGGAACCGAATAGAGCAACACCTAACCAATACTAACCTAGAACAGACTCTTACCTATCCCTACCCCTTGAACTAACTAGAGCTACCCCCCCCTACCACCCCCCCCCCCCCCCCCGCCCCACATCAGCATCCCTACCAGAAACCTTGTCTAATTCGAAGCCAACGACGATAGGAGAAAATGATTAGTGCATGGATTAATTATATTATATTTCATTATACAAAAATGATGTTACGTTATTGGAAATATTATAGTTATAGCAAATTTAAAAAAATATATATACCAGATTTATTTATTTATAAATTATTGCAAAACAATAAGTATATCATTTACACTGAAATGTATTAAAATAGAATCTTACCTTAAATTTGCCGCCTATCTAATGTAATGTCTGTACACATGTTAGTACTGAAGAAGGGAGGTGGTGACAAGGACAATAGAAGGAAGGGGGCGGGGGGGGGGAAGGATGGTTAGGATTAAAGGGAAGTTTGCTCCGGCCCCTTTCTCCATGTTTAGCCCAGGTTATTTTGAGACTAAGAAGTTCATCTTCTAGTTTGGCACTGAAGACTTGTGCCATATAGCGATCTAATTTTTTTCCTGGCGAGCGCTAGCGAGCCTGAAATTAATGAGAAACTGGCCTTATTATTAATAATAATATTATTTCGGCTGGTACATTTTTCTATCGAAAAATGTACAAAATTTTCTCGAAGGGGGTCTTCAAGGCATTTTATTTAAGCTTGACTGAAGGTCTTGGGACGAAAATATATATATATATATATATATATATATATATATATATATATATATATATATACAAAATCAAAATAAAACTTCCCTTTACAGAGAAAACCGTGATTGAAGTGGTGGGAAAGGATAGTTAGGATTAAAGGATATTGTTGCCGTGGTGGTGGTAGTGGTAGACTGGTTGAGTGGTCTGGTTGGAGTGTCCATCGTTCGAAATCTGTAAGAGAAAAAATCCATTGTTAACATTGATCTCAATCAGCCAAGTATAACTGTATATAATTTGGGTAAAAATTGAAGAGACTCCGGACAGCCTTTTTACTTAACCTAACAAAACGACAAAAATAACTTAAGTCTCTTAAATTTTTACCATAATTTGTTGGTGTTAGCATTATTATTATATTTGTGTATATTTAGAAGATGTATTTTGACCAGTGCAGAATTTCGATGCGAGTATCCTAGGTTCGAGTCCTCTGAGTGCCACATGTATTAGTTGATTTCATTGAGTTTAAATGTGAAGTTGGTTGGTGTTAACAACATAATAATTCTGGCTATCATTGGACGAATTTATGTAGTTTAGAAAAGACCTCTAGGAATCAAAGGGATAAAAGAAAATTTAAAAAGCCTTAAGCGGAGATAGTAGTTTTTCTAGACCCCCTTCTCCCTCATGTTTAGCCCTATTAGTTCTCAGAAGTTTGTCCCATTAGTTTGATTTTTCTTTTTTTACCTTTCGTACCATGTATTTGTCAATATTTAGACCTTTCGTGCCATTTAGGTGTCAAATTTATTTCCTGGCGAGCGAAAGCGAGCCTGTAATTGTGCAGGAACCGGCCTTCAGCAGTGACATTTTTCTATCGAAAAATGTAAAAATTAATTTCAAAGGGGGATCTAATGGACGTTTTTTAAAGTTTGGAAGTCTAGTGAGGAAACTAAAAAGAAATGGCAAAATCGACCAAGAAATTAGACCTTCCCCTTTCATTATATTGGTGTTCTCTATGTTATTCTTAGGTGATCGTAAATTGACATGTACAATCAGCCTAATAGGTGATGTCTCGGCACCAGGTATATTTTGATTAATAATTGGTATTGGCATTATCCAAGCTTAATTTCTTCATATCGAGTGAGATATACAAACATGTTCCTACACTTACCCCCCCAATTCAACATCTGACAGACATTAATACAGCACAGAGCGAGCCAAACTAAATGACAGCCGAGACATTACTTATTAGCGCGACCGTACCTATCTTGATTATGCAGCGAAGATTTGGTAGCTAAGCATGTTAATGATTAAATCCTTAGCATTATTATGATCCAGAAGCATTGAGTACTTTCAAAATGGCATTAGTTATCGATAACAAACTTTAAAGTCAGAAATTGTTTAACATTTAGCAACATTCAACTAAATGGATAGATTGGAAGAGCTAAATGCACTATGAAGAAGTAATCCAAACTAAATAAATTGATTGGAAGAGCTAAATGCACTATTAAGAAGTAATCCATAGTCAGTTCTATTTCGGCCAGCGGTAAATTGTCATGCTCCCATGTTCACTGCTCCGCTAATAACATGCTATAGCGAAATAGGTTTTTGTTTATGAGAACTTTGTATTAATAGTATGCAGATCCACAACTGTTCATTGTTTGGCGCTAAGCATTGGTAAGTTAGCGGCACAGGAATAGAGTTTTCCGCCAGGTGCAAAATTAAACTGGCCTTATCCTTGTAATATAACCGGCCATGTGGTTAATGGAGGCGTTGTGAGAGAACTGCCATAATTTTCCTTGGCCGCCATTTTGTTGTCAATTATCACACAACGGGGTGATATTTAATTTGTGTAAATTATACCCATGGAGTAAACTATATATCCTGTAGCAGTATTACCGAATGTGTTTTATGGGTGTGGAATCTATGGATATATTGGAGTGTAAAGAGAGGATCACCCTACTGGTTACAAAAATGGCGATAGTTTGCGAACCGTTTCCTGCCCCCAATTACTGCCTTGTTTGTTGATTATCTAGCATTTCACTGAACTATAACACTATATCTATAATTTTAACTTTAAACCTATTAAGTGATTCGATAAAGTACGTGTTGACTGATTAATGCAATGTTATTAATGATCGCATATGGGGGAAGTGGATCAAGCAGTCATAACACTTTCATGTTTCTATATAATGTAGATTTTGTGCAGTTTAAGAAAGACATGTGGTAGTAAAAAGGGTTAAGAGATAATTAGAAGCCTGTTAATTGCTAGAGGCCCTTTTGAAACTATATAAAATCTTCAAACAGTAGCCAGAATAAAGTTAAAATGACTGCGCCGGTACAGAAGGGGTTAAATCCCAAGGTAAATGGACTACGTTGCTCTCATTAATTCCAGACTTAAACCCAAATTTGCCGGTTTGACACTTGGGAGGTTGAAAAAATGCGAAAAAATACAAATAAAAAATATAATAAGATTTATAAAATAAAATAAAATCGAACAAAACCTATACAGTATATAAATAAAACTTAATACATTTGCCTGAAACTTCCACAAGACTTTCCAAAACTATAATATCGTTCAATGAAAATGAAATATGACAAACATTACATAAAATTAATCTGCGTGACACTCCAAGGCTTTCTAAAACTAAAATCTTGCAATGATAGCCGAAATAGAATGGAAAAGATCCTTATGCTAGCGTTAATAAGACCGTAGCCTATACAGTAAATACCCACGAGGTATCCAAGTTAACCGGTCTCGTGCCCTTAGGATTCCCACACATCTTTCGTAAACTATAAAATCTTCTAACGATAGCCAGAAGAAACTCAATAGGTCAATGTTCAAAGGGTTAAGGGGACAGTGGCTATTTTGTTAATCTATTAATTTATTATATTCATTCACGTTTTATTTTCCTCGCTAGACCTCCAAGCTTAAGAGTACACCCCGTATACCCCCATTCAAGATTTATTTGTACATTTTTCGGTAGAAAAATTTCACGGCCGAAGGTAATTTCCTCTTAAATTACAGGCTTGCTCTCGTTCGCCAGGAAAGAAATTGACACCTAAATAGCACGAAAGGTCTTAATATTGAAAACAAAAATAAAATTAAATAAAGTTCTTCAAATTTCCAAACTAATGGGGCGAACGTATCTCACAAGCAATGGGGCTAAACATTAGGGAGAAGGGGTTCCAGAAAAAACTACCCTCTTCCCTGAATGATAAACAACCACGAGGGGTCTAGTCAGCCGGCTTCGATTCGCTAGTTTGCCTAGTTTTCAAAATCCAATTACATTATTCTAACCAAATCATCCAAGTTATCATTAATGCATCTATTACTCGTGGGTTAATAGGTAATTAATCAATATATAAATTCTATTCAGGGTAAAAAACACTTACGCCTATTTAGATTAGACAGGACACGTGGGCATTTCAATTTATGCCATAAATTTATAATCTGGCTCTCAATTTCTTCCTAAAAGAATAAAATCTACTAGTGATAGCCATAATAATGAGACAAATGGTTTTATTGAAAGGGTTAAGGAGGTGGAACTGAGCGAACGATCAAGTGCCGGCTTCAAGAAAGTTCGTCAAACCTGCCGGCTTTTTCCGTCACATTACTGCCCTTATTTAATGCAAACGTATGAAGTATGGGAAAATCAACAAGCTCTTGTCCACAAATTTTATTAAAGTTAAAAAAGACTTAGCCCAATTCAGTTTAGAAAAGTCACATGGGAATATAGCCTAAGTTTATGCCATCAATTTATAATCTGAATCTCAATTTCTTCCTTAGTGAATAACATCTACTAGTGATAGCCATACTATTGAGACATATGGTTTTATTGAAAGGGTTAAGGAGGTATAACTGAGCGAACAATCAAATGCCGGCTTCCAGAAAGTTCGCCAAACCTGCCGGCTTTTTCAGTCACATTACTGGCCTTATTTAATGCAAACGTATGAAGTATTATGGGAAATCGACAAGCTCTTGTCCACAAATTCTGCTCTGGTGGTAAATAAGTCACGTTATTTAGCTATTACACCTTAATTTCTTCTATTTTCAGGGGAAACAAGGGGGGAAATGGGAGCACACGAGACTTACCTCCTTAAAGCTGGACGACCGGGAACAAAGTGATCGATTCAAGTGAAAATGAACCCTTATATACCCTCGGTTGTATTGCTGGTGGTTGATGGCAACTATTGGGTGACAGATGATCGAGAATTTCACTCACAAAATCGTCAATATCTCTCTAACTATACATTTCTGAATAAAATGTACTTAATATAAATTATGCGTATTTGTATCCTCTATCTTTTGGTATAAGTTTGACAATTCTAACATACATATTTTGTGAATAATTAATGGTTGTCGTCATATTTCCTTCACATGGGGCTAGAGAGAGAGAAAGAGAGAGAGTTCCTATACCCGAGATTTGTAAGCAGCTTTATCTATCCTCTCGTGTCCTAAAAAAAAAAAAAAAATTGCCACGCATTAGAGCCCTCGATCCCCCCATGAACTAGATCCCCGATGGGATGGCCACGAAGGAATCACCCTATACTGTATGCTATTATAGAGACGTTATAATTCAATAGAAGTGTGAATAGGAGTTTAGTATGGGCTATCTGTATACTATTATAGCTTAATGTGACGTATACGATTATAGAGGGCCTTTTCATAATATTCTGGAAACTATTAGACGATTCTATTCAGCTGAGGAAGGACGTCTATCGATTCAAAGGCTATGAAGTATGTCACTTAATCCTTTTAGCTGCCACATGGCCTTCCTACGCCTAATAAAATCGTCTAAATGAAGCTGATGTCAAGTAAAAAAACAAAAAATATATAATATAGCGTAGAGAGTGGGAGAGCAGCGATCTAACCTGCCTCCCATGGCCTCTAGAACCTGCCTCCGCTCAGCCCTTGTCTCGAGTTACAAGGAGAGACAACCATCCCCCCCTCCACCCCCCTTCTCATCCCCCTCCCTCCAACGATGACGGGAGAAATCGGACAACTTCTCATCCGGTCGCCATTTTGGGGACAACTAGCTTATCAATTTCTATGTATAGGTATACCATATACAACAAACTGTTCTCAGTTTGATTGCACACTAACCATTAATTAAATAAAAGGACAACATTATACGTTTATTGTTTACATATCCTTGTATGTTATTCTTTACGTTTTTCGGTAGAGAAATGTACCAGCCGAAACCCTCATAAATTATAGACTAGCTATCGCTCGCCAAGAAAAATAGCCACCTAAATGGCACGAAAGGTCTTGATATTGTCAAATAAATGGGGCGAAAGGTCTCAAAATCGCCAAACTAATGGGGCGAACGTCTTAAAATTTCAAACTTAATGGGGCTAAGCATGAGGAAGAAGGGATTTCAGAAAAAAAAATCCCCTTAATATTTCCAAGCACTAGTTACTTGTATCTACACTACTGAATGGAGTGAGGTTAGGGAAATAGGTTGTAATAAATTCATCTTTATTCATATGCATACACTTCATACAATAAATACATCATACACGAATACAATCAAATAAATTACACACATATACTTAAGCTAAAATTAATAATAAATTAATACATCAAATAAATTAATTAAAAATATCAACAAAGCACCTAATTAGACGATTCCATTCAGCTTAGGAAGGACCTCAATTAAATCGCTACACATGATCTCAATTAACGCTTTTAATTACCCAAGATCCTTCCTAAGCTTCATAAAATCGTCTGAATGTAGCCGAAATCAAATACAAAAAAGACGTCATCGGTACAGCAAGGGTTAACTATCACAGGTCCTTCCTAAGCTTCATAAAATCCTCTATATGTAACTATGATAACAAAAGACGTCGCCTAAACTAAAAGGGTTAAGAACATAAACGCCATTATTTTTATTACATTTTGGCTTTCATTGGGCAATATTATTCAGCTTAAGAAGGTCCTGTAGAACTTAAGAGGGTCTTTCCGAAGCCGAATAAAATCATTTAGTATATACCCGTAATAATAATAATAATAATAATAATAATAATAATAATAATAATCCATACTCAAGGTAAAAATAAAAGATAACTATTAGTATGTTTTATTATCCCTAAATGCCTGTGACCCATGAGAAGAACTATTTTCAAGTATATTATTACTAGTAGTAGTAGTAGTAGTAGTAGTAGTAAAAATAATAACTTTTAGTAGTAATAGTAATCCGTGAAAATAGGAGTACATTTTCCGTAGACTATTTCCATTTACTACAGGCAGACTACCCTCACCATGTTCTTCATAGTTGCCATGTAGAAGAGTTGCCAATTATACAATAAAAACGAGTAATTATCAATCCCATTTCAAACTATTGCCTAATTGACCTATTTAGAAATATACTATTGTTTATTAAAAGCATATTAGTGATGTTGTTATTAGCCTTATTAAACCCTGTACCTTGCAAAATTAAATTACAGTTGCATAATTACCATTTCGTCTTGCCCCGCCCACCAAGACTAGGGTAACATATATTAACATAGTTCACAACTTGATATTTGACCACCATCTTGACTCCAACTCACGCTGTAGAATATACCTCACCATTATTTATATCCATCTTATTTTGAGCATATGATGTTTATTCTATTAACATTTATACTTATTTCTATATTCTTATCCATCAATGTACCCGGACTGAAAAGAGTGCTTGGCAGGAAGTGAGCATGGAATCAAGATGGCGGCCGGAACCTCTACGACTACTACTCTGTTAATCTAGGGACTCGAACCATGAACACAGGCTCGGCTTCAAAACACACGAATCTGAAACACAATTTGATTCATTAGTTATATATTACTACAATTACTAACACATTTTGTCCACACATATATATTTAAAGTACATATAATTTTTCTTTATATAGGCCTACAGTAATATATTATACAGTAAACATAAGAATTATCAAGATTATTAATTTTTGGTCTACTTTCAAATAACCCTTTCAAGATTCGATTACGCATTTCAGATTGAGAAGGGTAGCCTAAAACAAAATGTCTTTGTGTATGAAGGAGACAAAAAACAGGTTGCCTGTAACGAGTGTCTCCCCCAAAGCCAAAAGAGTGGCAGAGCCAAATTCAAGAGACATTGGGGTCAAAATGCCTGGACACACGAAGTTTAAAGCAGTTTAAGTCATAGGATGAAGGAAAGATTGATAAAGGGAGAGAGTTCCAGAGTTCACTTGTAGTCGGATGGTTAATTGAGATAGTCTTTACCTGTACAACCCCCACACATCCTTCCTAAGCTGTATAATATCGTTTAATAATAGCCAGAATAAATGGTCAAACTGCGCCATAATCTTCAGAGGGTTAACTCCTTCTGTATCGCAACGTCTTTATCATTTTTTTCTAGCTATATTTAGACGATGTTGTGCAGTTGAAGAAGGATCTGTGGTATCCATATATCTATATACTCAGGCCCAATCACCACGTTTCCTATTTTTTTTATTTTTTTTTGGGCGGGGGGGGGGGGGGGGACTCAAGACAGAGCCAGAATACGGACAACACAACAGAAAACAATGAACACACCAAAAAAAATACAAATTCACACACATCTAAGTCATCCAGGAGAAGACCCAAAGACCATGGTCACCAAGGGCCCTCTAGCTGCCTAGCACTCCCCCGGCACCCGACCACCCGGAGAGGTTCCGATCTCAGCAGGCAGACATGCAGCAGAGCAAAACCACAAGCCCGCCTACCACAAAATGGATAGATATTTGTGTTTCTGATTTCTGATACTTGATTGTTATGCCATGAAACCATTTAGCCAGCTTAGCCACTTGTTGAATTGTATAAATATTAATTATTCTTGTAAAAAGCTCTTCAAATTGGATAACAATAATTTTATGTGACATCAGAAAATTTCATAACCCATACAGTACTGGTGACGTCCTATTCATTATATTTTGGCAACATCCTTCGCAGACGACACCAGAATTATGAAGAAAATTGGCACACAACATGAGGCGCGTTTTCGCGAGCTTTTAATGGTCCTGGGTCGACCTGGGTGTACCCAGGTCAACCCTGGCCTGTTTCTGTTTTCGCGATTTTGAGACTGGTCTGACCTAAAGATCGAGAAAATTGAGCCTGACTTTACCCAGGCTTGATTATGGACCTCTGATTGGCTAAGGAATTTCAATATGGCTGCTCCAATAAAGAGGCACTGATAGAGGATTTTCTACTTTTGTTTTCTCTATTCTGAATTTTACTATGACATGCGAAAACATATTTAAATACATGCAATATGAGATAAAAACACAATAACATATCAATGTGTTAGATAAGGACAATTTATCCCCTCAAAAACAATATTAACTAAATAAATCCTAGATCCCTACTAAAACTTCTAAGATCGCATGGTCTGGGCAAAAAATCCAAGCACTCGCATCACTGGGGACGAGCTCTTCACCATACCCGACATTTTCCGCCATATTGTTTGTTGTCATAAGTGACGTCAGCAATACAAAGGTCAACCCAGTCCAACTCGGCCCCCAGGGCTGACTTTACCCAGGTACACCCAGTCCCAGATGACGTCACTGGCTCGCGAAAACATCCACTGGGACTGGGTCGACCCAGGTACACCTAGGTACAGGGACTATGGAAAACTGAGCTGACCCAGGTATACCTGGGTGTACCTACATTTTTTGTCTCGCGAAAACGTGCCTATGATTCCCAGCTACTGCAGCAACACCTGAGGTGGGCAGAACTAAACAACATGGCACTAAGCGGAGACAAGTTTGAGCTTTTGCGGTATGCAGGAGCGGATCCAGCTCAGGCTTAATGGGGGGGCTGATATACATGAGGGGTGCCATAATTCACACAATATTCTTTATATGTATTGTATTTCAGATAAAATGCAGTATATATCAGATGTAAGGGCGCAATTTTGGTCACTAAGAGGGGGGGGCGGGCCCCCCCCCCCCTGGATCCGCCACTGGCGGTATGGGAATCAAGAAGCACTAAAGAACTCCACAAACTACAACTGTGGCCAACAAGAAATCACTGCCAAGGATGTGGTGAAAGATTTGGGAGTAAGTATGAGCAACGATGCCTCCTTCTCTCATCACATAAACCAAGCAACATCAACTGCAAGACAACTGGCAGGTTGGATCCTGAGGACCTTCCAAACAAGGAGTGAGAAGTGCATGCTGACTCTATGGAAGTCACTGGTTCTACCACGATTAGAATATTGTTGTCAGCTCTGGTCTCCCCAAGAAGTATCAGAAATCACAGAAATTGAAGCCCCCCAGAGGACGTTTACCAGCAAAATCCACGGGATTCAACACTTGAACTACTGGGAGAGACTCAAGGAGTTGCAGCTATATTCTCTTCAGAGACGCAGGGAGCGATATATTATAATCTATGTTTGGAAGATTTTAGAAAAAAGGGTCCCAAACACAAGTATTCAAGAAACAAACCACCAGCGGCGAGGGAGGCTGTGTTATGTGAGGACCACTCCTGGATCAACTCACAGAATCAAAACCCTGATTCACCACAGCTTCACCTACAGTGGAACAAGACTCTTCAACTGCATCCCAGCCACACTGAGAAACATGAAAGGAGTGTCTCCTGACACCTTCAAGAAGCATTTGGATGCATGGTTGGTCAAAATACCTGACCAGCCACCAACACCAGGATACCCCAGTTCCAACTCCAACCGACTTCTAGATTGGAGCATAGAAGAAAAGGAGCTGCCTGATGGAGCCCCATCTCAGCTGCGTCACTAAATGACGGAATACAACAAAGTGTAACAAAGTGTAAAGTGTAACTATTAGACGATATTATTCAGCTTAACCCTTGTCTAGCGGGGGATTTTGGGCTTATTTGGGCATATTCAGGCCCTCCTGAATGATAAATCAAGTATCTGCATGAAAAGAAATTTATTCAGCAAAAAACTAGGCGCTAAAAGCTTCAAAATGAGACCAGAACGAGCTACGTAGCACTCGTGGTTCTCATACAATGGTACCAGTAACATGGGAGTTTAGCGTATAGCGGCATATTTTTCCCAGCTATGCTCACTACTGGCTACACTGCCGGCCTCTCGAGAACACAGGGAACATGAGTTAATGGGCGGCGGTAAGCCCTGGGAGTCGGCTGTCTGGCCCGCTGCGCTCCCGGCCATTTGCACTCGATTTTAACCCTTTAAAAACCTTAATAATGCTCCTAACTTGCGGCAAGTTGGAGGCGGACTTAAGTCCGCCCCCGATCTTTAAGGGGAGGTTTTTAGTTGATTCCCAAGACTTCCATCAAACTTAAAATTACGCCCCCTTGACCCCCTTTCAAGATAAATTTGTACATTTTTCGGTAGAAAGATTTCCCGGCCAAAGGCCGGTTCCCCTTAAATTACAGGCTCGCTATCGCTCGCCAGGAAAAAATCGACACCTAAATGGCACGAATGGTCTTAAAATTGACAGAAATCGGGCGAGGGTTCTTAAAATCGCCAAACTAATGGGGCAAGCGTCTTTAAATCTCACAAGCAATGGGGCTAGACATGAGGGAGAAAGGGGTCAAGTAAAAAGTCCCTCAAGTGGAAATCTCCCCTTAAGGAAGGACATCTACAAATGTTGTTGTTGTTGTTGTTGTTCCCTAAGCTGCCTGGCCGAACAGCCCCGAGTCCCTGAGAAAGGCCATGGCCACGATCGGGCTTTCCCACAGAGCTCTCATTGAGTGTAGATTGTGTTGTTGGCGTAAGTGGTTGTGTGAAATGCAGTCTTCTATGATGTGTTTAATGGTATGGGGTGCTGTGTTACATCCCGGGCAGGCGTCGACAACGGAGTCATCCAGTCTCTTCTGATAGCTCAGGAGAGCTGGATGGTGTCCGCATCTCAGCCTGGCCAGGTGGACTCTGTCCTCGCGAGGAAGGGAGGATTCGGAAGGATGGATTTCGGGAGGTCGTGCATGCAGCTGTGTGTTGTCTGTGAGTGAGTGGATGGATCGGTGAGAGATATGAGTATGGATGTGCTTCTGGAAGTTGGTTCGGGGTGGGCAGGGAGGGAGAGAGGACAATAATTGTGTGTGATACCGTGTGCTGGGTGTTGTTTTGATATTTCTTGGTGTCTGTGGGTGTGTTGCCATGTAGTTTAGTGGGTGGTCTTGGTTCTACAAATGTAAAGGCTATAGGCTATCTCAAATCATCCTTCTAGCTTCTAGCTCCCATATAAAATACTCCTAAGCTGCATAAAATTGTTTAAATATAGGTGATAATTAATAAGTAAGACATCGCCAGTACAGTAAAGGGTTAATATACTGTAAGTAGAATAAAGGGACCCCTGCCGAAGGATAAGTCAGAAATAGAGAAATTTGAGTGCGTAGTGTGCAAAGGCGAGCTTGTGTTAAGTGATGATCCTGTGGCTGTGAATTTTGGAAATGAGTCTTTGGAGATGGTGAACAAGTTTTGTTACCTAGGAGATACCATCTCTGCCGGTGGTGGGGCCGAGGCTGCCACTGTTGCTAGAATTAGGTGTGGCTGGGGGAAGTTCAGAGAACTGATGCCAATCCTGACCATGAAAAGAATGCCTCTCCCCCTGAAGGGAAAGGTGTATGCCTCATGTGTTAGAAGTGCAATGACGTATGCCTCAGAAACATGGGCCGTTAAAGTAGAGGATGTCAACAGAATGGAGCGTAATGAGATGAGAATGGTGAGATGGATGTGTGGGGCCAGGCTACAGGATAGAATAACAAATGTTGAGCTGAGGAGACGTTTAGGTATAAAGAGTATTAGCGAGGTGATGCGTACAAGTAGACTGGGATGGTATGGACATGTGGAGAGAATGGATGAACAAAATTGGGTGAAAAAATGCAGGTCTGTGATTGTGGAGGGAGCTGCACCAAGGGGTGGACCGAGGAAGACCTGGGATCGGACTATACGCGCCGATCTCAAATCCAAGAACTTGACAAGTGAAGCAGCCCTTAACAGGGTTGCCTGGAATGCCGCCATTAGGACAAGAGACTGAAACTGCACTTAAATGTGGAACACTCAGTCTTCAAATTTTATGTATGCATGTATGTAGACACAAGTCAAGGAAATAAAGAATACTCCATATTGCATCCAATACAATTTATTTATTTATTATAATGTAAAACTTGCAAAACAAATATACACACCAAAACTTTGACGAACACAGTAAAAAGACAAAACAATTAATCAAAATCGCTATGTGGAAACAACGCTTAAGCAAAATAATAATTCTTTATATATAAAAGAACACAATCCACCACATAGGGTGTACATTACTACATGAGCAAGTTAATCTGTTTCCCAAGCAAACTAATCGCACATATACCAATGCACTATCGTCACGTTCAAGGAATTAGTCAATTTGGGAAGTCATTTATATCAAATATCAATATACATATCAACATTCATACTATATGCTTTATAAATATAATCATTTCCTATAAAATACAGCAATAATATTCTTCATATGCACAACTGTATCAGAATCCTATGGCTCAAACTGTGACCTTTGCACAAGTATTAATTGACCACTTGCGAGTTTCCACTCTAAACGAATAAATCAAGTTTTAGATATTACTGATACCAATTATTGATCAAAATGTACTTGGTGCCGAGACATGACTTATTAGTGCCACTGTACAGTCGGCCTAATAAGTGATGTCTCGACACCAAGTATGTTTTGATCAATAATTGGTATCAGCAATATCTAAGCTTCATTTGTCATGTGTCAGAGAAGATTGTCTCGGACACATGGTTATAGTTGCAGGCTGAGGTGCCAACCCTACCGAGCTGGACACACCAGATGATCAGGGTAGGGGTGCAGATACTTTTTTGACCAAGTGTACATGCTTAGATTAATATCAAGTATTTGAGAATGGATAATATATCGTAGGCTTGTGCATAAACCTTTAACTGTCTTGATAGCGTAATGGTTAGTGTGCGGAATTTTGGTGTGAGTATCTTAGGTTTTAATCCTTTGAGTACCACATGTATTCATCAGTTTCATTGATTTCATTTTCATTATTAGGGGTGCAGATACTTCTTTGACCAAGTGTACATATACCAGAGAGCACTATGCCGAAAACCATCTTATAGTCTATAGTGGGAGTTCAGACATTTAACTTTTGATGGGTGCTAAGTCCTAGGGCTATGTTGAACATGGTTTCCAGGGCTCTACTGTGGTTTGTAATAAAGTACAGTAAATTAATTCAGGGGATGTCCAGTTGCCCACATAAGTTCTGTTCCTCTATGTAATCCTATATTGTACATGGAAATATAATGCCAATGATTGAATTACACTAAATGGGTTAAAAATTACAGACCTGGAGCTAAGAGTCCTTTGGTCTTCCCATGAGGTAGAAGTTACGAAGGACCTATTGTTATTGTTTGGTGCTGCTCCCGGGTAGTGTTGAGATGCGAGGTGAAGGAAACACACGTCTACAGCATCGTACAGTCCGCCGTCTTGGCAGTGCATCTCTCTAGGTCCGGGTCCGACCAGATGTTCAGGCTCAACGCTTCATTTGCTGCTTGTCCACTCTTGAATACAAAATCAGGGTGTCAAACCGGAGCAATTTTGTGTGAAGGACTGAATAATTTTTTATATTTTTTCACCAACCAACTTCACTTCTAAACACCATTAATGAAATCAACAAATACATGTGGCACTCCAAGGACTCGAACCTAGGATACTCACACCGAAATTCCGCGCACTTATGCATTACGCTATCAAGACCGTTAAAGAAATATGCAGAAGCCTAAGATTTATTATGATTATGAGAAGGAATATAGGAAAATTAACATGGAATAGCATTGTTTTGGCTATTTTATAACTTTCAAGGACATTATTTGAACTATAAACCATAATTTTAGCTATACATTTACAATAATAAAGACTAATAATAAGGAACTCGGCTTTGGTTTGACACCCTGTACAAAATACATACATACGGTTGTGCTAATAAGTCATGTCCCAGCTGTCATTACGTTTGGCTTGCTCTGTGCTATATTAATATCTATCAGATGATGAATAGGGTGGGTAAGTGTAGGAACATGTTTGTATATTTCACTCGATATGAAGAAATGAAGCTTAGATATTGCTGATACCAATTATTGATCAAAACGTACTTGGTGCCGAGACATCACTTATTAGCGTGACTGTACATACATAGAATACAAAACCATCAATTTAAATAAGTGGAATCTGAAAGTTATCTATACAGTACTATATTTGTTTGAATTAATTTGAGTAACTCAACAACATAACTGAAATGCCTGCCACAGCAAACTAAAACATAACTACAGTATAGTCTATTCGCTGTAAGTAGGCGATAAATCATGACCTCTAACCTCTGTAACTCCTCCCCTTAATAAATAGGCATCTGAAAAACAATTCTCCCCGCTACACAAGATCTTACCGGTAGAAGTTACGAGGGACCTGTTGTTGTCGTGTGGTGCTGCCCCCGGGTAGTGGAAGGTGAAGGAAACACACGTCTATAGCATCGTACAGTCCATCATGGCAGTGTATCTCTAGGTCCAGGTCCGACCAAATGTTCCGGCTCAACGCTTCATTTGCTGCTTGTCCACTCTAGAATACAAAATCAGGGTGTCAAAACGGAGCAATTTTGTGTGAAGACCTGAATGATTATGAGAAGGAATATAGGAAAATTAACACGGCATGAAAGGTCTTAATATTAACAAAGAAATGAGGCGAAAGGTCTCAAAATCGCCAAACTAACAAAACAAAAGTTTTAAAATCTCATAACTATTATCCTAAACATGAGGGAGAAGGGGATCCAGAGAAAGCGAGTACTGTACTACCCCCTTAATTAAGGTCAATGTTCAACTTATTCCTATCTATCCTGTCTGGGGATTGAAGCCAAAATTTCTTGACTGTAATTCAACTACAGTACACTAATATCATGCTGCTATAAGTACAGTCGGCCACAATATTTTGCATACATGCCATAATCTTATGTATGGAAGGAAACAGTGTGATTGACTTACAAGAATAACTTGCTATCTATCTATCTGTCTATTTACTCAGGCCCATTCCCCATTTTTTCTATTTTTTTTTTTTCTGGGAGTGGCCGACTCGAGACAAGAACCCAAACAGGGACAACACAACACAACAGACAAACAATGAACACACAAAATCAAAACACAAATTCACACACATCTAGGTCACCCAGGAGAAGACCCGGAGACCAAGGATCACCAAGGTTCCTCCAGCATTCCCCCGGCCCCCAATCACCTAGAGAAGTTCCG
Organism: Paralithodes platypus; assembly: GCA_032716605.1. Lineage (NCBI taxonomy): Eukaryota > Metazoa > Arthropoda > Malacostraca > Decapoda > Lithodidae > Paralithodes > Paralithodes platypus. The sequence continues at coordinate 29,408,563 of CM064549.1, read as the reverse complement.
ATCTCAGAAGGCAGATATGCAGCGAGCCGAAACCACAAGCCCGCCCACCACACTTCCAAGCGCACCCTTCATATTTACCGGCACCCCGGGCCAGGCGCCTGAAAAACTATTATTTAGTCCAACTGGCGCCCGACCTCTTCCCCCAAATGACCACGTTGTCACTCATCTATTCACAAGCATTCTCCATTCATTCCTGTTTATTACCACTTCCCTTGCCTGATCTATAGTAATTCCTCTATCATCCAAAGCATGTCCTACACAGTCTCTCCATATCAATGGTGGTCTTCCTACCCCTCTATCTTCCCTGGCATTTGACTCAGATATTCTCTTTGTAAGCCTTTCATCTTCCATTCGTTCAACATGACCATACCAGCTCAGTACCCTTCTGTCCACTCTGGCCGACAAATGTTCCTGCTGCCCCACTCTCCTACGTATCTCTTCATTCCTCAATCTGTCTCTACGAGTCACTCCACACATACTCCTCAAGCAGCTCATCTCCATCACACCCAGCTTTCTTCTCTCCTTTGCCTTCAGAGCCCATGTCTCAACCCCATACATCACTGTTGGCACAATAATTCCTTGATACATTGCACTTTTAACTTTCATTCCGAGATTTCTCACCTTCCACATACTTCCCATTGCTCCAAAAATTTTCCTTCCTTCACATACGCTCAGTTTTACCTCCATTTCCATACCTCCATTCCTGCTTATCGATCCTCCTAGATATTTAAAACACTCCACTTATTCCAATATTTCCCCATCCAGCCTCACATCTAGATTCACCCTACGATCACCTCTATTACACACCATTACTTTACTTTTATTGACGTTCACCTTCAGCTTCCTCCTCCCACAAACCACACCAAACTCTTTGACTACCCGCTACAGCTTCTCCTCAGAATCTGCCACCAACACAGTGTCATCAGCGAAAAGCAACTGATTCAACTCCCAATCTCTACCATTCTTTCCTATTAAACCAAATCCTCTTCCCATAGTTCTCATTTTCACTTCCCTCACCACACCATCCATAAATATATTAAACAGCCATGGTGACATTACACAACCCTGTCGCAAAACTACTTTTACCTCAAACCATTCACTCAACTCATTATTTCCTACTCTAGCACACGCTCTGCTCCCTTCATAAAAACTCTTAACTGCTTTTAACAACTTTCCTCCAATATCATAAATCCTTAACACCTTCCTCATTGCTTCACGATCCACACGATCATACATTTTTTCCAAATCCATAAAAGCCTAAAATATCTCCTTATGCTTCTCTAAATACTTCTCTCATAACTCTCCTACTGCAAAAATCTAATCCACACACCTATCTAAGCAAAGAAAAACGAACGAACAGCCTCGGATGCGGACGGAACCAACGTTGGCGAACCACGACCGACTAAGGACATGCCTTCGGACATTCTGAGAATGGCTACGTGGAATGTTAGTGGCATGAATGATGGCACAAAAGAGAGAGAGGTTCTGGAAGTGTTAGTGAATGCCAGGCTGGATGTATGTGGAATGACAGAGACCAAATGGAAAGGTTCAGATGTGAGAGAGTGGGAGTGTGGAATGGGTGTGTGTGCTGGAGTGAGTGAAGGAACAGCGAGAGAAGGTGCATGTTTGTTTGTAAGTAGCAAATGGAAGGAATGTGTAAGAGAGTATGGGTCTGTGGGTTCAAGGATTGTGTGGGTGAGAATGAAAGTAGGAATACAAACGTGGGTGATTGTATGCGTGTATGCCCCGACAGAGGATATACTTGAAAGAAAGATAGAGGAGTTCTGGATGAATGTGGAGGCGTGCCTGGAGAAGTTTGACAAGAACGAAAGAATATTTCTGATTGGGGATATGAATGGTAAGGTGGGTGATAGGAAAGTTGAGGGAGTGGTGGGAGGGTGGGGGGTACCATCAGAGGTGAATGGGAATGGTAGTGCACTTGTGGACGTATGTGTGGCGAGGAGGCTGTGGATAGCCAACACCTTCTTCCGACACAGAATGATCCACAGGTACACGTGGAAACGGATGTTGACGATGAAGGATAAGACAGTGGTGGAACGAGTCATTGATTGATTATGTATGTGTGGATGAACGAATGAAGAAATCTGTGATGGATGCTAGGGTGTATAGGGGTATTGGAGGGGGTCTGTCTGATCATTATGTAGTGGTAGCTAAGGTTAGGATACAAAAGAAGTGGGTGAGGAGAGCTGGAGGGAGGCGAGAGGAGGGTGGAATGGTGAGGAGGGTGGAGAGGTTGCAGGAGGAGGAAGTCAGGGAGGAGTACAGGAGAGCAGTGGAAAGACGACTACTGTGTATTTCAGACCCGATGTCGCATCGCCTTTCGCAATTTGTGGCAAGAATATAGGTTACATAATAATGACATTCGAACACAATGTTATTGATACCCCGCCATAAATTATGGTGTTATAAAGGTTTGTCAAATTATTATAGTTACGATGCTACCTCTTAGGGTAGCCAAAGGGAATGCAAAAACATGAGCAAGCGATCGGGCACCAGACAGACCCTCCTCCCATACAGTCATACTGTCCCTCCCCCACCAACCAAGCGCCCCCACCAACCACCTCCTACACTCATCCTTCTATACCCCCTCCCCACCTCTCTCTCTCTCTCACACACACATAGCATATTGGATAATAATTATAAAGACATTCAGTACTTTGTACATTAATATACTGTACCGTGGTATTACGCGACATTGGGTTTACAATAGAACTAAAGTATATACAGCAACAATGAGTTGGGCAGCTTTTGCAAATGAACATGACCCATAAGTTGGTTAATCACATTACAGTATACTGTCTTTGCTAGCAAGTTTGGCGGGTAGTTATAATTATAACCCTATAATTTATGGTTGGGTATGGTCGTGTCAGGCTATATGGACCTGTTGTTCGGTTATCCGTATGATGTGATGACATGATTGGCCAAAATATTCTAAAGAATTGGAAGAGGTTTGTATAATTACAGAATAAATAAATATTAACAAGAGAATTAATGGATAATTTAAACAGGCAAATGTACTGTACATATATTTTATTTTAGTCTTCGTCACTGTCAAGGAAGAGCTCATCCTCATCATCGCTGTCAAAGCTTATAACGACAGGTTCCACAATGTCATGAATATTGTCAGATGACCAATAATCCTCTTCAAACGCCATAGCTCTTCTTACGGCACCTGCCCAAATGTCTTTGGTTGCGCGTAACTTTGCTTCCTCTAACCTGGCCTTCAGGCTGGCACGAGTGAATCGTTGTAACGAGGTGCGTACGTATCTCTTCATACACCCCCACACCTGCTCGATGGCGTTCAGCTCAGGATGCACTGGTGGAAGTCGGACAACTTCGTGACCCCATTCTCGGATTATATTATCCACTTTGTACCGTGGCTTTGGTCGATTTTCTTTGCATATACGAAGGAGTTCAGGACGAGTAGCGTGAGGTGAGAAGGGGAGTTTCCTTTCCTCCAACCATTTCACAAGGTCAGCTTTTTTGGTGGTAGTAGTGGGACAGCGACTTTCCTCCGTAAACTGGCTGTGGTAGGGTGCATTGTCCAACACAACTACTGATGGCTCTGCCAATGCTGGTAAAAGTTGTGCTGTGAGCCAGTGAACAAAAAGTCTGCTGTTCATTTCCCCGTGGTAGTCACCTGTTTTGTTCTTTGCAGGGAAACATACAAAGGGGCCATCCACAAAACCCTCGACTGTGACACCTGCTACCACCACAAATCGCTCTCCTTCACCAGGTATTTACCTAATTGTCAGGTGGCACCTGACGGCTGTAGGTGGCACTTGTTTCAGGTTGTGTTCTGTCCACCCACTCCCTGTTGTGTGACATCCTTGTTGTGAACCACGTTTCATCCACATACACCACCTGTCTTCCTTCCTGCCGATGATGCTGGAGTGCGCGGAGAGCGTCAATACGACGACATACTATATCATTCGACTCTTTCCGTACATACATTTTTCTCTGTGATACCCTGTAACGGAATCCCATGCTGTGCAACACACGCCATATCGCTGTCTCTGAGGTCTCACTTGGAATAATATCGGCCCTCTTCAAATCATCGGTCAGGATAACAACAGTAAATGTTTCCTTTGCAGCAAACTTGGCATGCACAAAACGTCGTATGGCACCAATAGTAAAGCTGTCAAAGACAGGTGGTGTAGTGGAGGGGGTCGGGGAGTCAGGCGGTGTAATGGTGGGAGTGCTCGGTGTTTCAGGTGGTGTGTCTGGCTGTGAACGCAGGTTGCGCTGCACCATCTTCCGCACTGCCTGGATTGTCATACCCATCAGTCACGTGAGCGACACGGTCATACGGCCTGTGTGGAAAGACAATATCGTAGTATAGGGAAATGGTCGAATATTAAGGACAACATAGTTGTATTATTATATGTTATGGTATTATGTGGTGGGCTGAATCCAAGATCTATATACTAAGGTCTACCGGACGGCTGACCAAAATAAGCTCTCTCCCGCACACAGTGTAGAGTGCGCCCCACACTAGCCTGCGCTCGACCCAGCTTCCCTCCCTCAATACCAGTACCTCTTCTTTTGTTGTTTATTTATTCCTTGTAAACTATAGTCCATGGGATCTAAGATCAGTGGAAGTTCAATCAGTCCATTCACTTTGAGTAATCGATCAAGAAGAAACGAGGTGAAACAAAGTGGATGTATTATATTATGCATTTTAAACATCCTGAACCTAGCATAGACACACTGAGGATAGTTACTATACAGTTATTATTATTTTTACACACACGCACACTCAGTTTGTACAATACATTGTACGTGTTTGTGTGTGTTTGGTCAAAAAGACACTTTTGGGATTATATGGGTCAAACTTTTTTTAATGTTTCACTACATCATACATACATACATAACATTTTAAGACTGAGTGTTCCACACATAAGTGCAGTTTCAGTCTCTTGTCCTAATGGCGGCGTTCCAGGCAACCCTGTTAAGGGCTGCTTCACTTGTCAAGTTCTTGGATTTGAGATCGGCGCGTATAGTCCGATCCCAGGTCTTCCTCGGTCCACCCCTTGGTGCAGCTCCCTCCACAATCACAGACCTGCATTTTGTCACCCAATTTTGTTCATCCATTCTCTCCACATGTCCATACCATCCCAGTCTACTTGTACGCATCACCTCGCTAATACTCTTTATACCTAAACGTCTCCTCAGCTCAACATTTGTTATTCTATCCTGTAGCCTGGCCCCACACATCCATCTCACCATTCTCATCTCATTACGCTCCATTCTGTTGACATCCTCTACTTTAACGGCCCATGTTTCTGAGGCATACGTCATTGCACTTCTAACACATGAGGCATACACCTTTCCCTTCAGGGGGAGAGGCATTCTTTTCATGGTCAGGATTGGCATCAATTCTCTGAACTTCCCCCAGCCACACCTAATTCTAGCAACAGTGGCAGCCTCGGCCCCACCACCGGCAGAGATGGTATCTCCTAGGTAACAAAACTTGTTCACCAGCTCCAAAGACTCATTTCCAAAATTCACAGCCACAGGATCATCACTTAACACAAGCTCGCCTTTGCACACTACGCACTCAAATTTCTCTATTTCTGACTTATCCTTCGGCAGGGGCCCCTTTATTCTACTACAGCGCTTACTCCCATGGTGTACCCAACATCGACAGATGCTACATTGAATTGAGTTAACGCCCACTCCCTTTCCACACACTGCACATGGGTATGCACCGCTCTTTTCCACATTGCCTCGTCTCAAACTACAATGCATAACCTTGGTTTTGTTAATATTGACTCTTAAACCCTTGCTCGCCATGCCCTCTCTCCACTTTCTGAATTTGGCCTCAGCATCCTGCATACTGTCAGCTATTAGGACTAAATCGTCTGCATAAAACAGTTCCAACGGGAGTCCGCCTCTAAAAACTCTAGACAGCGCCTCCAAGACCATAATAAAGAGGAGGGGGCTTAACACTGAACCCTGATGGACTCCAACACGGACTGCGAATTCATCACTCAGTACACCTTTCACCCTCACCGAACTTCGCGAATCCTCATACATCTTCATTATCACACGCACCAGCCACTCTTCCACACCAAGTTTCCTCATAGCCCACTGTACAACATCTCTAGGTACCCTATCAAAGGCCTTCTCCAGGTCCACAAACACAAAGTAAAGATCCCTGCCTTTTAGTAGGTATCTTTCCTGCATCTGCCTGACTATGAAGATAGCATCGGTTGTACCACGTCCTGGCATAAAACCAAACTGCATATCATCAATAGAGATGCTTTGCCTGATCAAACCCTCAAGGACTCTCTCACAGACCTTCATGATTTGGTCAAGCATTTTCAGGCCCCTATAATTTCCTCTATCTAGCGCATCCCCTTTTCCTTTGTATATATTTACTATTACACTTTTGAGCCAATCCTCTGGGATTTTCTCATCTTTAATAATGGTGTTTATCAACTCAGTGACTAAGTTTACACCAATCTCCCCTGAGGCTTTTATCATCTCAGCGACAATGTCGGAGCAACCTGGAGCTTTACCGTCCTTCATTTTATTGATTGCGTCGCTCACTACAGCTGGTGCTATCAAAGGAGGGGGCCCAGATATTGGTTTTTCGATACTAAGCTGTTCCTTATCCCATTCAAACTCTACATTTAGCAATCGTTCATAGTGTACCTTCCATGCTTCTCTGATTTCATTTTCTGCATACACAATCTTCCCATTATCATCTCTAACACACTGTTCACCTATAATATCCCTACTGTCATTTTTAACTCGCCTAGCTAGGTTGAAGATCCCATTGGGATTGTCAGTGTTACACACTTGTTCGAGGACCAGGTCCTTAATGCGATTTTTAGCATTGTAAATAACTCTTTTGGCAGTTCGTTTAGCTGCCTGGTATTCCTCCCTGCTGCCTCCTTTCTTCCATGCTTTGAAGCATCTCCTTTTCTCTTTCACAGCATGTTCTACCTCATCCTTCTACTTTATAAGGAATTAGGTGGCTTGTCATGTCATTAAGGACAAGGAGTAGTTTAACATAGGTAAGGTAGAATTTAAGCACACTCACGCGCACACACGCGCGCACACACACACACAGCCCGTAGCCTAGTAGGTAGAGCTCTCGTCTCACACACGAGGGGTCGGGGGTTCAATCCCCGGCCGGGCGGAGACAAATTGGGCTTGTCTCCTTTCATGTGTTAGCCTCAGTTCACCTAGCTGTAAATAGGTACCTGGAATAAGTGGACGACGTTGTGACGTCCCATCTGGGGTTGGCAAAAATGGTACAAGGCGAGATGGGTATCATATGGTTCACCTAAGCTGATGGCTACCTAAGCCTTCGGGCGAGACGGTACCGTCTATAGTGAGAATGGTACCATACAGATCCACCCTAAGCCTTCGTTTCCGATGTCGCCAATTGGCTAAAAATACAGACTACACACACATCCACAGCCATTCCAACGATACATATAACACCTACACATATAGGAGGCGGGAAATAACGAGCATGCTCACTCCCGCAATACAACTAGAGTAAGTACAACTAGAGTAAGTACACACACACACACACACACACGCACACTGATTACATGTGTGTGTCTTTCGAAATAACTTCGTGTTTTTATTACAAGGGACAAATTATTGTTCTCTTCCCTTTCTCCCTTTCAATTGGACATAAACAATAGAGACTACATACATTTAATAACATGGCTTCCTCTACCTTCGTTCACAAAATCGTGATTACTTCGTTCTCTGTTTATCCAGATGTAAGTAATCAACTATGACCAACAAACAAACAAACAACAAACAACAACAAACAATTCAGCACTAGACCAATTAATATAATGTGTTCAAACAAACGCAGCCAAATGTAACAATACTCAAACAGTCACACCAATATCAATAACACACACACACACACACACACACACACACACACACACACACAACCACTAACAAAATTTATCACACAAATACAGGGTGTCTCGCAATATTGTTTTCCCTGTAGATACTTCTACAAAGGAAAGACTGTTAAAACGTTATAGGCATATACAACATACTACATACTTTTGCAACTACTGTATATGGCCTTTTACATTCGGCATTCTTAACCCGTTCTAATGATTGAATGGAATGGTTATTTTAGTAGTGTATGGTTTATGGTGTTACAGTAAAAGTCCGTTAATCCGACGACCGATGATTCGAATCTCCCAATAGTCCGAATTTTTCAATTTGAGGCCAAATCCGAATTCACCCGATGGTCCGAATTTCAAGAAGTCCCAAAGTCCCCTTTTTGAGGCATTAGGCCACTCAAATGACACATAATGGAGCACACACATATCATATGTTCATGAATTCACTTTAAAAGTTTACCATTGTCATTGTAGCCTATTATCTACTTCAAAACATTCAGATTAATGGTCAAAGGAAGCTACTGATATAATCGTAAACACCTTCGTCATCTTCTTCTTCCACATCGTCTGCTAGAGAGTTTGTTTTGCTCTTGAACGCATCCTTGGGACGCTCCGATGCGCTACTGGCTTGCACCGCATTTTCTGCAAGCGCATTCAGTCTTGAGCTTGAAAACGCACCTTTCAAGAAGTCCCCAAGTCCCCTTTTTGAGGCATTAGGCCACTCAAATGACACATAATGGAGCACACACATATCATATGTTCATGAATTCACTTTAAAAGTTTACCATTGTCATTGTAGCCTATTATCTACTTCAAAACATTCAGATTAATGGTCAAAGGAAGCTACTGATATAATCGTAAACACCTTCGTCTTCTTCTTCTTCCACATCGTCTGCTAGAGAGTTTGTTTTGCTCTTGAACGCATCCTTGGGACGCTCCGATGCGCTACTGGCTTGCACCGCATTTTCTGCAAGCGCATTCAGTCTTGAGCTTGAAAACGCACCTTTGGACGTATTAGTCTTGAGCTTGAAAACGCACCTTTGGATGTTCCGATACGCTACTATTTATAGTTCAGTGATCGGAGCATCCCAAGGGTGCTTTCAAGACAACAATACAAGGGTGCTTTCAATACAATATAATATAACAGAGCACGTCACAAAAGGAAAATCACAAAAGGAAAATTACAAGAACCTCTCAGGGAAGTGCCGTTGTTAAGGCATTACTTCCCGAACCACATCTGATCTTCAAGAGCAAGAAAAACTCGCTAGTAGACGGAAGAAGAAGAAGAAGACGTTTATATCAGCAGATTCCTTTGACCATTAATCTGAATGTTTTGAAGTAGTTAATAGGCTACAATGACAATGGTAAACTTTTGAAGTGATTTCATGAACATATGATATGTGTGTGTGCACCATTGTGTCATTTGGGTGGCCTAATGTCTCAATGTTTTCGTCATACACAGGTTCATAGGGGTAAAGTCCGATAATCCGAAAAATCCACTAATCCGAACGAGAGCCGGTCCGCTGCCCTTCGGATTAACGGAAGTTTACTGTATATAAAGTAATTATACCATGCTGCGCCATGCACAACTGTGTTTTCATATCCCTTTCATTTGGCAGGAACATGGATTTAAAACAATACACATGACAAAAATACCTACTTTACAAGGCAGTAGCTGTAAAATGTTGACAACAAAAACATATACATTTTATAGAATATTTTGGTTCATAATCGTGCTCTTTAATTTCTGAAAGTGCCAATACGGTTTCTAAAGAATCGTGGAGTACCCTGTATACAGCCACTATTAAACAGGATCAGACATATCCACAAAACAAAAATGATCACATACAGTATATAGTGTCGCTAACAAAAAGTATGTAAGACAACCATAAAATGTCACTCAAACATACAGGCAACAATTGTCACACAGCCACACGTCTACACACTACCATGATTATAGTATTTATCACCACCCCTAGCAAGAAAACTACAATCATTATTACGAATAACAAAACTAATGAACACCCATACCAACGAATATAAGACTAACATTTATTTGTTTACGGTAACAAATACTTGTTTTAATATTGTTTACTTATATACACTACAACTACTTGTAATACTCGCACACACATTCACATCATATGTATACAGTAGCCTATACACAAATACACTGCCAGCGACAAAATAACGTACAGTATATCTATTTACACCATCAGTTGTTGTTGTTGTTGTTGTTCCCTAAGCTGCCTGGCCGAACAGCCCCGAGTCCCTGAGAAAGGCCATGGCCACGATCGGGCTTTCCCACAGAGCTCTCATTGAGTGTAGATTGTGTTGTTGGCGTAAGTGGTTGTGTGAAATGCAGTCTTCTATGATGTGTTTAATGGTATGGGGTGCTGTGTTACATCCCGGGCAGGCGTCGACAACGGAGTCATCCAGTCTCTTCTGATAGCTCAGGAGAGCTGGATGGTGTCCGCATCTCAGCCTGGCCAGGTGGACTCTGTCCTCGCGAGGAAGGGAGGATTCGGAAGGATGGATTTCGGGAGGTCGTGCATGCAGCTGTGTGTTGTCTGTGAGTGAGTGGATGGATCGGTGAGAGATATGAGTATGGATGTGCTTCTGGAAGTTGGTTCGGGGTGGGCAGGGAGGGAGAGAGGACAATAATTGTGTGTGATACCGTGTGCTGGGTGTTGTTTTGATATTTCTTGGTGTCTGTGGGTGTGTTGCCATGTAGTTTAGTGGGTGGTCTTGGTTCGTGGAGGCTGCTGCCAGGAATTGAGTACCTCTCATGTCCAGATGGTCTTTGACTTTGAGGATTTTGGTTTCTTGATGTAGGTGATCTGACCATCAGTGATATAAAATAACACAAATATTACTATCAATAAGGCACGCAAGCAGGCATCCACTAATAATATTCCCACAATCACCAATATATATCTATACTCACACAATCACCTCCAATAAAAACAATTCACATTGGCCTACGCATACTATTACTATCATGATATTGTTTACATGTTACCACCCATCTCCACTTCCATTAATATCCCCATATCTGTATTCTTTTAAGCTTACGGTGTGGTAGAAACATGGAAGGTACAGTATCGTCTTGCAATGGCCGGGCATTTTTAGTCCTCTTATGAGTACCGAGAAGACGTGATTGCATATCATCCTTCAAGTTGTTAACGTCAAAATGAATGGAGCAAATCAATGCATGTGTTGGGTTGCTTTTATCTGTATGTTGACTGGCATTCAACCACAAGCGTCATATTTTTTAATTTTTGGGAATCGAAAATAATCTAATGTTTTCAGATGTTTTTGCTTGTTTGATGTTAAGAAACCCAAACACAGAGCAGTTATTCGGCATACTGATCCACACAACCAACTAGCGGGGCCTATAAACAAAGAATGTCATTCTATTATACATAGTGCACCTACATGAACTTTCTGTGTTCAGGTTACCCATTTTGGTTTGAGCCCAAGTGCGAGAGGAGGGGCGCAGGTCTGTCATTTGACAGGCGCTAATCCACCCCTACCTGCGCGCCGGTTAACCTTAGTATATAGGTCTTGGCTGAATCTATTGGAATAATATAAGGTTGAATAACCTTACGAACTGGCGATGGGCTGGTCTATCAGAGTGAGACCTGAGCGATCTCTGCCATACCCATAGCTTACTCTGACTGTTCCTTTTACTTATATATTTTCTAGATCTCAAGTGACGCCTGCGGAAAATTTGTGGCACGTAGCTCATATAGAATATAATGGTATTAAGATCAAGATATAATCACCAAACATTGTCATTCCTATAAAATATGTTCCGTAAACGTATAGACAAAAGCGTTATGGCTAATAATTACCTGCTAAGGCTTATTTTCAGTGCGTCAGCGTTCTTCTCTTGGTTGAACATATTGAAAAGTCGTAGCGCAATCACACCTTTGCATCCACGCGGGCATCTCAGCATACCGGCCATCTCCTGCAGGGACGTAGCACACCTTCAGTAGCTTGTGAGTAGGCACCTTCCTCGATCGCAGGCCAGTGAACATCTCCCGTTAAATTGCTCAAGTATTCCAAACACTGGGAAAATATCAAACTGAAACAGACCTATCACGGTTGTTTCCCTAAACTATCAATCCAAGCTCCGCCCATAATTTCCATTCATAAACTATTATACGTATATATTAAAGCATATGTATGGCATTATATTTTCCCTTTAACAGACAATGTTTAGAGAGAGAGAGAGAGAGAGAGGTGGGGAGGGGGTATAGAAGGATGAGTGTAGGAGGGGGTTGGTGGGGGCGCTTGGTTGGTGGGGGAGGGACAGTAGGACTGTAGGGGAGGGGGGTCTGTCTGGTGTCCGACCGCTTGCTCATGTTTTTGCGTTCCCTTTGGCTACCCTAAGAGGTAGCATCGTAACTATAATAATTTGACAAACCTTTATAACACCATAATTTACGGCGGGGTATCAATAACATTGTGTTCGAATGTCATTATTATGTAATCTATAGTCTTGCCACAAATTGCGAAAGGCGATGCGACATCGGGTCTGAAATACACAGTAGGTGGGTGCGACCTGGAAGTTATGGAGGAAGTGGAGGAGATGAGCAAGGTGTTTAAGGATGAGATCTGTGCAGCATGTAAGGAGGTGTGTGGAGTGAGAAGAAGAGGGAGGGGAGTGAAAGGTACAGCATGGTGGACAGAAGAGGTAAGAATAGCTGTGGAAGAAAAGAAGAAAGCATATGGAGTGGTTGGGTAGTAGAGGGAATGAAGATTCCGAGAGACAGAAACGAGCGAGGTACGTGGAGAGTAAGAGGGTGGTGAAGAGAGTAGTGAAGGAAAGTAAGAGAAGAGTAGATGAGGAATTTGGAAGGAATCTGAGTGTAAAATGGAGGGAGAGTAAGAAACTGTTCTGGAAAGAAGTCAAGAAAGTTAGGGAAGGTAGCAAGGGAAACAGTAAGGGTGTGAAAGATATGAATGGGAGAATGCTAGCCGAGAAGCAAGAGAGAGTCGAAAGATGGAGGGAGTACTTCAGTGAGTTGCTAAATGTAAGGAATGAAGAGCCAGCAAACATAGCTGGATATGGTATGGGAGAGAGAAGAAGAGAAGCAGTGGAGGAGGAGGTGGGGATCAGGAGGTCAGAAGTGTGGGAAGCCATGAAAAGAGTGAAGTTGGGGAAAGCACCAGGAACAGATGGAGTGTGTGGGGAAATGTTGAGGTATGGTGGTGAGATAGTGATAGAATGGGTATGGAAAATGTGCAAACTAGCATGGGAGAAGGGGAGTGCACCCGATGACTGGAAGACTGGCATAATAGTCCCCCTATATAAGGGCAAAGGGGAAAGAGGAGTGTGTGGTAACCACCGAGGAATATGTCTTCTAAGCGTAGTAGGAAAGGTATACAGTAGGGTAGTGATTGAGAGAGTGAGAGTGAGAACGGAGAGATGGATAGGCGACGAGCAGGGAGGTTTTAGGAGGGGAAGAGGATGTGTAGATCAGATTTTTACCCTGAATTGTGTTGTGGAGAAGTATCTGGAGAAGAAACAAAAGGTGTATGTTGCCTTTATGGACTTGGAGAAGGCCTATGACAGAGTGGATAGAGAAGGTTTGTGGAAAGTACTTAGAATATACGGAGTAGAGGGCAAGTTGCTGAAAGCAGTGAAGAGCATGTATGAGGGTGCAAAGGCGGCAGTACGTGTGGAGAGTGAGCAGAGCGAGTTCTTTGACCTGAATGTTGGTTTGAAACAGGGGTGTGTGATGTCCCCGTGGTTGTTTACTGTATATATGGATGGAGTCATGAAAGAAATACTATCAAGAGCAGTGGATGTTGGTGTATCGCTGAAAAGGGAAGGAATTGAGTGGAAGCTACCTATACTGCTGTTTGCGGATGATACAGTTCTGATGAGTGATAATGAATGGGAGTTGCAGGGTCTGGTAAATGAGTTTGGAACAGTGTGCGAAAAACGGAATTTGAAGGTAAATACGGGGAAGAGCAAGGTTATGGTCTTCGAAAAGGGTGAAGTCACAGAGTGTGAGGTGAAGCTGAACGGTCAGGCTATGGAGATCGTCAACTCTTTTAAGTATCTGGGCAGTGTGTTGAGTAAAGATGGGACTATGGATGAAGAGGTGCGGGAGAGGGTACAACAGGGGAAGAGGGTTGTAGGAACGCTAAAAGCAGTAACAAGAAATAGGGTGGTCAGTATGGAAGTGAAGAAGTCCTTGCATGACAGTGTGGTAATCCCGACACTGACTTACGGAAGCGAAGCATGGACGTTGGTTGAGAGACTCAGACCAAAAGTGAGAGCAGTGGAAATGAATTACTTAAGGAGTGCGTGCAGAGTTACATGGAGGGATAGACAGACTAATGAGGAAGTAAGAAGGAGGTGTGGTGTGGAGGTAGATGTGCTGGAAAGTGTGAAAAGGAACAACTTGAGATGGTTCGGCCATATGGAACGTATGGAAAGCGAGAGAATGACTAAGAGGGTGTACGAGAGTGAGGTGGAGGGACAGAGAGGGAGAGGTAGACCGAATATGAGGTGGAGGGATGGAGTGAGGAAGTACATGAACGAAGGCGGTGCTGGTTGGGGGGAGGGGCGTCGACTGACTGGGGACAGAGGTGCATGGGGGCGGTTCGTTCGTGGCCACCCCTTCGGGGATCACGGCGTCAGGCAATAGATAGATAGATAGACACCCTCTTCCGCTCATAAAACTGCACTGTTCTTCTCCTATTGCAACTTCCGTACCCTTTATTATCTTCTCTATCAACACCCTGCCATACAGCTTTCCAACCACTGATAATAAACTAATACCTCTATAACTTGAACCGTTAATTGGTCATATTATTTAACTATTGCATTCTTATGCAATCATACTAATTTTCCTTCCATACATAAAAACATGAGTGTACTATATACAAATTAATGTGGCCAATTGTACAATCAGCTGGTCACTGCTTTATTATACGGTATATTTGAAACAGTGAACATTGATTAAGTTAAAACATTGTGTGTGAATTTGTATTTTGTTTTTGTGTGTTCATTGTTTTCTGTTGTGTTGTCCCTATTCGGGCTCTGTCTTGAGTCGGCCACCCCCAGAAGAAAAAACAAAAAAGTGGGGAATGGGCCTGAGTAAACACATACTGTACTGAGTATACATACATACAAAACATTGACTTGAGGTATGTAGCTGTAGGGAATGCTTAAAAATATTTTCATATTATCATTAACCCACCAAATAACTTACAAATACAGTAAACCTAAGTTTGCAAGTTTTACATTTTAATGAAATCAATGAAACTAATGAATACACGTGGTACCTCAAGGATTCAAACCTAGGATACTCACATCAAAATTCAGCGCACTAACCATCACACTATCAAGACAGTTACATGAGGGAGTCAAAATTGTTCAACATAAGTTTCAGTGCTTATCACTGCAGGTAACTGTACTACTCAAGCCAATAATATTTCTATAGGCTATGAACATTTATCTTAAAAATCTGTAGTGTCTCATTTGGGTTTGATATATTTCCAGTAAAACTATAGAATATTTTGTTCCTGCTACAGTACGGTATGTTTCTTTCCAGCTGAAGGTAACTTGACACACTCTCATATTGATTACTCAGATCTTACGAGAAAAAAAATAGCATAATAGATTATTAATTATGAAAACTAGGTCCACCCACTGCTATGGGGTATGATTGCAGTTGATTATGCATTTTTTTACCACCATGCACTCCCTGTTCAAAAGCTGGGCTAATGTGGGTGCTCTGATGATCAGGGACTTCAGTGAATAGTTGCCATAGATTGCTAGACCGCACCGTCCACCACAGCACTGGTGTCTGCCAATAGCACACTGGCTGGCCCGAGATTCAAACCCTCAACTTCACGGATAGCAGGTGAGTGCTCTACCAACTGCGCTATGGCCTGAGTATATACATAGATACATACATACATACATACCAGTTGTCTCGGAGTGCCGCCTCATTCTCGTTGTTACCGGTCCATACTGGGGTGGTGGTGGAGGCGACACAGATGGGTCCGCACCTCTGCCCTCACATTATCCAGGAACGCGTCCCCGACGGGATACATGCTGCACGCGAACATCAGGTTCTCCCTGATCAGTATCCCTAACTCATCTGCAATCTGGTAGAGAGGCATTGATTAAAATCCATATTATCACCAACACACCAATTAACTTAAAAACTAAACCAAATTAATGAAATCAATGAAACTAATGAATACATGTGGTACTCCAAGGATTCGAACCTAGGATACTCACATACAGTACACACAAACCATTTTGCTATCATAAACTTGCAAAACAAACAAACCAAAATAGGAACTGCACAATATAAAGATAAAAAAATTATCAAAATCACTATGTGGAAAGAATGCATTGAAGATTTAGCAACACATTATTATGAAATATAAAACACAAAACAAACTTAACAAACAAATAGTGTAATGTAAAAATGAACTCCAAAAAGTGTAATTAAAGAATAAATAAAACCACCACTTATGGAGGAGCACTTTATCGACAATGTTTCGCAGATAGCTTCGTCAGGTCACTTGACCTGAAGAAGCTATCTGTGAAACGTTGTCAATAAAGTGCTCCTCTTCATATGGTGTTTATATTCCTACATACATACAGTACAGTATATACAAGTTTAAAGACCGTTTTGTCGACAGAGAATGTGGTTACAGTCTCACATCCTAAATGGCAGCTTTCCAGGCAGGCCGCCTGGAAAAGGGCTGCCTCTGTTGTCAAGTTCTTTATTTTGAGATCGGACCGGAGTACCCGAGCCCACGTCTTTCTAGGTCCACCCCTACGCGCAGCTCCCCCCACGTTTACAGTCCGGCAATTCTTCACCCAGATCTGATCATGTCCAAACCAACCAAGTCGGATTGTGCGCATCACTTCACTGACACTCCTAATGCCCAGAGACCTTCTCAATTCCTCGCTCGATACCCTGTCCCTAAGATTAACCCCACACATCCATCTCGCCATTCTCTTCTCATTCCGTTCCATTCTATTGACATCCTCCACTTTAACCGGCCACGTCTCCGAGGCATAGGTCATCGCGCTCCTAACACACGAGGTATACACTTTCCCTTTAAGGTGGGGTGGGAGCCCTCTCATGGTCAGGAGTGGCAACTAAACTTTCCCCAGCCACTTCTGACTCTAGCAATGAAGCTAGCTTCAGCGCCACCTCCGGCGGAAACCGTATCACCCAGGTAGCAGAACTGATTCACACACTCCAGCATTACACTGTTGAAATCAACACCGACAGGCGTTTCCCGGGCGTTTCCGCACCCTCCTCAGCTCCCCGCCATGGAGTGGCTTCGGTCACCCAGGCTTTATTGTGGTCGGCAGTGAGGGTTCTGTGGGGGCGCACGGTTATGGCCTTGGCCTTGCTCGGGGCCTTGGGGCTGTTCGGCCAGGCAGCTTGGGGAACAACAACAACAACAACAACAACAACACCGACAGGCGGGTCATTTAATACAAGATCTCCCTTGCACACTGCACATTCAAAGTCTATGATTTTTGTCAAAGGTCTTCTAGCTCCACTACATCTCTTGTGTACCCAGTCACTACAGACTACATCCCACCCCCTTCCCACATACTGCGCATGGATAGTCGCCGCTTCTTTCCATAGCTCCACGCCCTACTCCACATTCATAGTGAAATTTACTTATAAATGTCAAAAGGCCCGAACCATAACATAAGCTAAGATGTAAGTAATAAATACAAATTTTATACTAGCCCCATAGTATAGTATAAAAGAAATTCCAGTCAGCATTTTAATTGAAAATAATGCAAGGAATGAAAGAGCTGCTGACATTATTGGATGGGAATTATAAAGAAGAAAAGCCGTGTAAGAGGATAAGAAGAAAAAGGATAATGATAAAGGATAAAGAAAGAGGATAAGAAAGAAAGAAGAAAAGCAGTGTGAGAAGAGGGGATAAGGAGGTCAGAAGTGTGCGAGACATTGAAGAGGGTGAAGAAGGGTGAAGAAGGGTCAAGTGTTATTTCCACATAGCAATTTTTATTTCTTCCTTTGCGTTCATATTGTGTCGTCCCAGTTTTGGTTTATTTATTTTGCAAGTTTTACATTATAATAGATGGAGTGTGTGGTGAGATGCTGAAGTATGGAGGTGAGGTAGGGATTAAATGGATCATCATCATCATCATCATCTCCGACGCCTTGTTTCCCCCTGGGAAACCCCCACTAGAGGATGGCCATGACAGAAACGTCTCCAAGCTACTTTGTCAAGACATGCCTCCTTTGCCCGTGCCACAATGCCCCTTCCACTACGTGGAAGTTTTTCTTCAATATATTTTTCCACTTTCTTTTCCCATACCATAGGTGGTCTTCCACTACTAGCGGTTCCACTCACCTGACTCCCATATATCTTTCTTGGCATTCTGTCTTCATCCATTTTCTGAACATGGCCATACCACCTCAAAGTACTTCTCTTTATCCACTCAACCACACCACAATCAATGCCCAAAGCCTGCTCTTCCATTCCAAAGGACTCGTACACTTCCCTATTACTTGGCCCATCTAGCCTATTCATGCCAGCTGCCATTCTGAAAAAGCTCATCTCCACAGCTCTCAGTTTGAAGAGGTCCTCGTCACTTGCCGTCCATGTCTCGCTTCCATACGAGTGTGTTGGGAGCAGCACACTGTTTCTTAGTGACTTTTGACTTCCTGGCTAACCATTCTTCCTTTGAGAATACTATCAAGTTCTCCAATCACTTTTCTCCCTTGCATTTTTCTCTCACTCTCCATTTTACCATATTTGCATAGTACAGCTCCCAAATACTTGAAACTTTCAACCTCTTCTAGTACTTCATTTTTCAATTTTATTTTACAACTTTTCTTGTGTTCTTTCTTGATTCTATATTTGTCCTTAAAATCTATGGTTTCATGCATTCTTCTCTCAAACACCATTACCTTACATTTTCCTACATTGACCTTTAACTTTCTGTTCACATACCCTGTCAAAGTCAGTGACCACTCTCTGAAGTTCTTCAGCATTTTCCGCCAACAGGACTGTATCGTCAGCATATAGGCATGTTAAAATCTTCCATGTTCTTCCCTCTGATTCCAGTCTAGCTCCCACACCCATTGATACAGCCCTACATTCCCTAATCACTCTATCCATGTATATATTGAACAACCAAGCTGACATGACACATCCCTGTCTTACACCTACATTGACCTCAAAACTTTCACTTAACTTATCCATTGCATTCCTATAAAAAGATTTTACTGCCATTAGCAACTTTCCTCCCACACCATATACTGCTAACACATCCCACAGGCCCTCCCAGTCTACTTTGTCGTAGGCTTTTTCCAAATCCATGAATGCTGCATAGAGTTTTCTGTTTTTGGCCAGATACTTCTCTACCAACAATCGCATTGAGGCTATCTGGTCAACGCAACCCCTGCCCTTTCTGAAACCTCCCTGTTCCTCGCCTATTTTGTCATCCGTTATCTTCTGTAGCCTCTGTGTTACTACTCTTGCGTGTACCTTTCCAGGTATGCTAAGCAAGCTAATTCCCCTATAATTCTTACACTCTTCTTTACTACCCTTCCCTTTGTACAAGGGTACTATCACTGCTTTCCTCCAGTCCTCTGGTACACTTTCCTTTTCCCATGCTAATTTACATAACCTATGCATTATGTCAACAGCTTCTTCTCCTCCATATCTCAGCATTTCACCTGGGATGTTATCTACTCCAGCTGCTTTGCCCATTTTAAGTCTATTGATTGCTTCTTTTACTTCTTTTCTGCTTATCTGGTTTTCAACTACCCTGTTTATTCTACCTCTCTCCATTCCTATGGATGAGATCTTTGCCTTCCCCCTACTCTTTACATCTAAGCTACTAAAATGATCTTTCCATACTTTCACCACACCATCACCCTCTACCACTTCCCCATTCATGTCCCTCATCCTACCACCTGAGACATTCTCAGTCTTCTTCCCTCTGGCTTCTTTCACAGCTCTGTAGTATGCTTTCCTGTCATTCAGAAACTGTTCACTAATCTTTCTCCCATATGCCTCATCTGTCTTCCTTTTAGCGTCTTGGATAGGGTCACTTAAACCAAACTGAGCCCATCAAGACACTGCAAGACAAAAAATAGATATTGATTATGAAGCTGACAAACAGGGTGTCAAACTGGAGCAATTTTGTTTGAAGACTTGAATGAATATGAGAAGGAATACAAGAATATGAACATGAAATAGAAAATAGTATATTGTTTTGACCATTTTATCATTTGCAAAGACATAATTTGAACTATCAACCATAATATTATCTTTAACATGTACAATTATAATGTAAAACTTGCAAAATAAACAAACCAAAACTTGGAGGAACACAGTAAAAAGACAAAATAACTAATCAAAATTGCTACAGTATGTGGAAATAGCAAAATCTAGAAATACAGTAATGGATTCAGCTTTGGCTTTCAAATTCAATTCAAAATTCAAATTGTTTATTTTGCCTATAAACAAATTACAGAGTATAATATAAATATATGTCCATATAATCGAAAGGCTGAGCTCATGAAATAAAATATTTTTTATGAGCTCAATAAATAGTTATACATTATATACTACGGGAAAACACTGCACACTACATACACAATAGCTCCGTACAGTCTGATATCCAGTGATTAAAAGAATATATTTTTAATAATGGGACATCCATATATGCTAAGAGTCATAATTTTAAAATTGAATCAACATAATAGTGCGGTACTGACAAATGTTGCATCAGTATCTATTTACAATATATTTTTTTCGTTTTGATCTTAACCCGGGAACTGCGGGGAGACTCTTAAGAGTTTCCCCGGCGGACTGCGGGGAGACTCTTAAGAGTCAGAGAAAAAAAAAATCAACTTTTGATATCGATTTTTTTTTTTTTATTTATTTTTTTTTTTTTTATTTATTTATTTATTTATTTTTTTGGCCCCTGGGCCATGCAAAATCTCAGTCCTCTACCTCCCCTCCTTCCCTCCTCTCCTTCAGTTATCACCTATTTTCCCTGTTATTCCCTTATTCTAAGGTATATTTTCGTGCTAACATTAGAAATCCGGTTACAGGGTGTGGTCATCACTGATAGCAAGCGAATGCAAGAGAGAGAGAGAGAGAGTATCGATCGACTGTGTCTCAGTGGCCTTGGCGGAAATTGGCGGGAAAGCAGCTTGCCTCACCCATACATTATACAACTCGCGGGCTATATCTCCGATTTTGACCATCCAAACGCTGTTTTCACTCATTTTATTGTTGTTTCAGGTTAATACCTTTATAATCAACCCATAATAGGCGCATATGGATAAGTATTAATGCTATTAATGGTACAATGAATATTTTAGTGATGGAAACACCTCAAATACGTCAGCACAGCGGGACGTTTCCAATTACCCCCATGCGCACTTGTTAGGTTAAAGGTTACATGGTTGGTGATACTGTAGTTTTTAATTCATCAGGCAACGTATTCCACATTAAACAACCAGAATAAGCAACAAATCTTTTAGATTTTTCAGTCCGTGGTTTAGGGGGTCTTAATAAGTTACTATTTCGTAAATTGTGGGAATGAATATTGGATATATTCTGAAAATTAATGGCAGTGGGAAGGCGTAATTGATTATATACAAATTTAACTGACTCTAGTCTATATACATCTTGTATCTTTAGTATCCCTAGATGTTTAAAGAGGGGATCAGTATGTTCTCTGTAGCTTACTCCTGATATTATTCAAAAAAAAATGTTCTGAAGTAGAAGTTGCTGAATATAGGATTTTACTGCTGAGCCCCAGGCAATGTTACAATATTGTAAATATGGGTAAATTAGGCTGTAATATATAGTTTTCAATGCATCTTTAGTTAAGTTATTTTTTATCTTTTTTTTAAGTTATTTTTTTATTGTCAGCAGGGTTTGACACCCTGCTGACGAACCATACGTCATAGAATTCATATTTGTTTTCACCAACCCACCAATTAATTTACAAATAAACCTAATTAATTAAATCAATGAAAGTAATGGATACATGTGGTACTCCAAGGACTTGAACCTAGGATACTCACACCAAAATTCCGCACACCCTGATAGAGTTCTGGTGGGTGTCAGCGGCGGCATCCAGCAACGACCGGGTGTACGTTAGGGATCCAGTTCCTGCCCTTCGTGAACATCGTAACGTTGTTCACGATTACCCGGTAGAGGCGACCTGCGAACAACAGAATTATAATGTAAAACTTGCAAAATAAACAAACCAAAACTTGGACGAACACAGTAAAAAGACAAAACAACTTATCAAAATCGCTATGTGGAAACAACACTTAAGCAAAATAATAATTTATAAATAAAAGAACACAATCCACCACATAGAGTGTACATTACTACATGAGAAAGTTAATCTGGTTCTCAAGCAAACTAATCGCACATATAACACTGCACTATCGTCATTGACATAAAGACTGAAGACTGCTATGAGTGTGATTATTTGTGCTCAACAAATTGTAATTTTTCATGTATTGCAATTCTCGCTTGGCTATTGTTTATGTTGAGACTTTAGTAAATGTTCTTTTACTGTGTTCAGCATGCATTTCTGCTAAATGATCAAGTTTATTAACCCGTTCAGTACCAGGGGTGTCTTTCTTATCATATTCTGGCAACTATTAGACAATTTATTTCAGCGTAGGAAGGACCTCAAACAATAATATGGCTTCAAACTATCTCCACCAACCCTTTTAACTACCGCTGATCCTTCCAAAGCTGCATAATATTGTTAAAATATAGCTAGAATAAAATATAGCACACATAGCTGGTATTCAAAGGGTTAAATCAATTACACTGGTGCTTTCTTCTGTAACTTTTTTCCGCAACTCTAATCTGGCCGCTTCTGAAATATACTGTACTTTAAAAAAAATCTGTCAATTCTAGCATTGTGGCATAGGCAAAGGTAGCATGTCTTGACAAAGTAACCTGGAGGCGTTTCTGTCATGGCCATCCTTTAGCAGGGGTTTCCCAGGAGGATACAAGGTACATACTGTAGTTTGATAAATAAGCTTAATTTGGAACTTAATTAAAACAACAGTGAGTCAACCCAACTTACTTAGAACTTGACAAATAAACTTATACATACCGGTACATACAATGGTTTAGCGTCATTTTTCCATTACAGTACATGCATTGTAACGGCTCAGACAGAGTTGCCTTTCAGTAGTTAGAATGTACTGTAGTATGGTACAATAAAGTCCCGCCACAGCACTGCCCCACCAAGTCATCACTGTGGCTGATGTTGGTATAGTGCTAACCGTGCCTCAGCAAGACTCAACAGAGTCCCCCTGCAGCACTTGCACCTGCAGTATCTGCAACCACACCAACCTTAACAGTATTACAAAAAGACAGCACCATAACAAGACTCTACTGTATATTAGACAATTTGGACTATAGAACAATAAAGTCCTGCCCCAACATGCAAACACTGTTGCCGACACAGGTGTAATGCCAAACAGCGCCCAGGTAAGACTCGGTAAGAAAAATAAACTTGAAATATAAACAACAGTAATTCACTCCTATGTACCGTACAGTACTTTAAACTTTATGACTAAATAAAGTTGTAGCTTGCCTTATACTAATTCAACTCTACCTATGTGAAACTTGATGACTAAAACCCCTTTTGTATCACTCGGTCTTTAGAATCTTTGTACACTTGGATACCATCGTCTCTATAGTCTATTCGCTGTAAGTAGGCGAACAATCATGACCCCCAACCTCTGTAAGTAACTAAAAAATTACTAGACTAATCGAGCTAATATTTCTACCATTTGGGAAGAGTCAGTTAAGGAATAGATGTGGAAATTTACAACCAATTTGCTCTAGCCCTTTTTGAGTTACAGAGGATAGAGGTCATGATTTCTCGCTTACTTACAGCTAATAGACTATAGCCCACTCGTAAGAATTCATGGACCCCCTATGTTTATTCTTTATGCTATTACAATATATTTGGATTGATAAATTAATTGTATAAATAGTTTTATAGTTGATGTATAGAAAATTATGTTCATACATTAATTTCCAGAGACATACTTCATAATTAGAAATAGGTGAAGTCCACCAATAAATATGAGTGAGCTAGAGACTGGAATTTGAGTGTAGGAATGTATGTGTATTTGTATGTATATACTCAGGCACATACCCCACAGCTAGGGGTGGCCAACTCGAGACAGAGCCCGAACAGGGACAAAACAACATAAAAAACAAAATAATGTACCAGTATATAAATCTAATACAAACTGATCTTAACAGTGACCTCCCAGCCTGGTTTGAAAGACGGATCGGGTTTTGAAGGAAGGGGCAAGGTCGGGACGGCTGCGAAGTAAATATCCGTCATCAACAGCGAATTCCAACCCACGAGCCTCCAATCCTTCCTGGTCATAACAATACAGTATTAATTAAAATGTAAAACTTAGAACAAACGAACCAAAACAGGAACCGCTCAATATATAGAGAAACGAACTTATCACAATCACTATGTGGAAATAGCGCATTGAAGATTTAGCAAAACATCATTATGAGAAAAAGAAAACACACACAAAACCACAATCAATAGTTATATGTATATGCTCAGGCACATACCCCATAGTTGGGGGTGGCTGACACGAGACAGAGCCCAAACAGAAACAACATTTAAAGTTATAATTCTTAGGGTCCGGGACAACTTTCGTGTTCCCTACCCCCTTACTCTGTCTCGCCTGGTAGTTGAATTTTACAGGAGGAGGATTCCAAGCCTCCTGCCCCTGAAGGAAAAGTAGTTATATACCCGGTACCTGGGGAATAAGCTAACCTCTAAACTCACCACTGCATTAAGGGGGGGGGCTTACTCCCAGCCAGCCCGTTAAGCGTCTTATTTTTGTGACTCTATCTATTGCCAGACAAAATGGTCCCCGAAGGAGTGGCCACAAATGAATCGCCCGCACGCACCTCTGTCCGCAGTCAGTCGATGCCCCTCCTCCCATCCAACACCGCTTTCATGCATATACTTCTAAACTTTGTCTCAATAATCTGGTTAAACTACTGTGTTTATTAAAAAAAAGTAAGAAATATTTGCTCCCTAGACCTCTATGAAGCTTTAAAATCACCCCCAAGACCCCCCTTTGAGATATATTTGTACATTTTTTGGTAGGAAAATTCTTCCTAAAATACAGGCTTGCTATTGCTCGTTAGGAAAAAATTGACATCTAAATGGCATAATAGAAATATTGAGTGGTCAAGTAAGAAAATCCTTAAATAAACTGGCACGGGTTGTCCTTCTAACAGGGGACAGATCTGCTTGGAGGCATTTTGTGTATGACCCCCTCATAAATGGGAGTAAGGCAATAGATATATAGAATATTGATGTATACAATATACAGTATATTCCAAAGAAGTGGAGGGAGATATGTGGATAGGTAGACAAGTCAGTAGAAGAAGAAAAAGAATTGAACTGACCAAATGCCAATATTGAAGAAGGCCGGCCCCAGTCCCAGCTGAATGAGGCCTGCAACTTGGGGATGTGGTTGACGTGACGCTCTTCCTTGAAGGCCGGGTTGACTACACACTTGGGCGGCACCACATAGTCCGCTGTCTGGGCCTCGTACTACTGGGCAGAGTAGTTGACGGGGGACTCAAACTTCACGTCTAGGGTGTTGCTGTCACCTTCCTAGGGGGTAGAAAGAAGTCCAAGTCACACAAGTTTTTTTTATTGGCAACTTTAACCTAGTAACTTTTAGGGATTGGGGTGTCTTGGTGGTATAATGGTTAAAGCGTGTAAGTTCTGTATGTGGTATCCTGGGTTCATATCCCCAGAGGATCATATGCTTTCAGTAATTTTGTTGGGTGTTATTGGTGTTAAGAACAATATTAGTTAACCCCTTCCGTACCGACGCCTTTCTTTTAAATTTATTCAGGCTACTATTATACTATTTTATTCAGTTTAAAAAGTGGCTCCAGCAATAAACAGGCTTCGAACTATCACAATCAACCCTTTTTACTACCACAGATCCTTCTTAAACAGCACACACCGTTTGTCCACAGAGAATGTGGTTACAGTCTCACGTCCTAAATGGCAGCTTTCCAGGCGGCCCTGTCAAGGGCTGCCTCTGTTGTCAAGTTTTATATTTTGAGATCGGACCGGAGTACCCGAGCCCACGTCATTCTAGGTCCACCCCTACGCGCAGCTCCCCCCATGTTCACAGTCCGGCATTTCTTCACCCAGTTCTGATCATCCATTCTCTCCAGATGTCCAAACCAACCAAGTCGGCTCGTGCGCATCACGATGAATTGATGAATTGAATTGAAAAATGCAAGACACAACATACTGACCAGTGAGTTGGGTAGAGTAAGTCCAGTTCATCTTTGAAACCCAACGATAGTCGATGTCGTTGAAGCGGAAATAGTCACACTGGTCTAGTGCTCCGGCCTTCATCAAATCCGTGTACACACCACCCGGCACCGTCCCACCCACCGCCATGATCACTGAAAACGCAAAGTAATATTAGAACAGTAGTGTCAGTGTACCATACTCGGTTTTATTTCAGCTGACTGTAAATTGAATCCCTTAGCAACTGTTTTCTTGATAACCAACAGAAAAATAAGAAACTACCATGTCTCTGCTTCATATCAGTGTCAAGTTCTCATTATTCTATCTATCTATCTATCTATTGCCTGACGCCGTGATCCCCGAAGGGGTGGCCACGAACGAACCGCCCCCATGCAACAACAAATTTCACTAAAAAACCTGCATAATAGCGGAATAATTATGCTGAAGATAGAGCATTTTATCATCAACTGAAAAAAACAGAGTATAGTACTATACTCCATTCAATTTAACTTTGCAGTTTATTCTTCCCTACTTGAATGTAATTATTGTTTATATAATAACCCTGTTTTTGTTAGACTTGACAACACTAAATAACAAAATAACCAGTGGCCAATAATAAGAAGCTAAAAGCATATAGCCTAAAACCTTCAAGAATTACTGAACAAAGTACAGTACTGTATGCTGTCTAAAGGCCGACATTGATGCCAATATGTATCCGACTGTGTACGACATGATAATTATCCAAAAGGTAGAGTTATATACCGGTATATATAATAGATCAAATTATTACAGTACGGTACCGGTACAACAATACTGTATATCAATAATGTACCGTACAGCACTCTCTACTTTGAGGTAAGGACACAAATGCAGAGTAGGACCCAAGATTATTCAATGGTTTACAAACACGGCTTCTTCAGGAATAACGTTATTCCTGAAGAAGCCGTGTCTGGCGAAACGTTGCATAAACTTGGGTCCTACTCTGCATTTGTGTCCTAACCTCATCTGTTACAGCCAATGCTGATTCTTCACCACTCACTACTACCGGTACTGCTGGGAAACATGGACACTTGGCTATGTAAGTGTTGTCATCTTATCTGTAGGCTACAGTATTTGTTTATATTACCGTAAAATGGCCTAACTTCAGACAAGGGGGTACCGTATACTTCGGATATTTCTGGATAAAATTATATAAGCTACAGTTATGGAAAAATGGCTCTGCATTATGGAAGAACACCGCAGACATAGGGCCTACTTGTTTTTCCATAACATCATGTATTTATCCCATATCTGCGGTTCATTATATTGTTTCCCAGAATGTCCGAAATTATCTCCCCGTCCAAAGTTGCGTCATTTTACCGGTACTATTATAGAGACTATGTTGTATTACTGATGGCTATAATAAAATTATAAAAGTACTTGATGTGTAGCAAGTAATGAGTGAAGAGCCTCCTCCTCTCTACAACCCAAGCCCTCACACAGACACCTGGCTGTATTAATGTTGTCATCTTATCTGTATTTGGCTCTGTCCATCTGTTGTCTCTCACACCACACTGCTGCTTCCACCTAACACACACCTATTGAATTATTTGTTACAGGTCGCATTGTGGAAATAGCTACAGGAATGTTCAAGCATAAATACAAACCACTATCCTGTGATGTTTTTTTCTTTTCTATGTGAATGAAGGAGACAAAACACCCGCGGATCAACGAGCAAGACATGCAGGCCCACTGCCCAGGACCCCGAATACCGGTACATGTCTAATTTGACCACTTTTGGGTTGAGAGGAGACTGCGTCTCCGCTCCCCCATACTCCCAAGACTTGTTATCATCATATATTGTCAGCAGAGGATAAATAACAGCAGGCCGTGGGCCCGTGGAAATTTGGAAAAAATTACATCTGATTAGGCTATATGCGAACGTAACGGTTGTGACCTGACATCCGCGCATGAGCCGTTTCTGAATAACCTAGGCCTAAGCTAATAACCAGGGAAAATAAAAATTAAATCCTAACTGGCAAGGGTCTCCTTTATCACTTTATGATTACCAGCAACAGCATTACCTTGATGTCGATTAGAACCTAGGCCTATGTCAAACCAACAAGATGCTATGGGAGTAGGCCTACCCAAATTTGGGTAATACTGTACTGATGATTTGGACCGACAGATAGCTCATCCATCTTTTTAGGCCTAATACGTCCGGTAGAGCATATAATACTACGGTACATCATTGCTATATACAGTATATACAGTATGTCATTAAGAGCTGAAATGTATTATAAGGGAGAAAACATAAATAAAACTCTAAAATACGCACCACAGCTAGCAGTGCAATCTTAATGGGTAAGGTAATGGCAAAGTAACATAAACATTAAGATTTGTTGGCATAGGTTTAAACTTCCGGAAATTAATGGGTAGGCCTACGGTAATAAATACGATGATTTCTTATTTTAACTTACATCCGCCGCCGCACTCATGTTATTGTTGTGAACCTCTCGGCCCCCTCATTGCCGGAGTAAGGTATGTCCCATAATACAGTGTTTTTTGCCAGAGTTGATATTGATTAAATCAATTTGATTTAATCACTTGATTAAATTAGTGATTTTTTACAAAAAAAAATCATGATTTTTTTTTTTTTTTTTTTTTTTTTTGATCTGTGAACCAAAATAAAAACAAATCTGAAGATTTATCATGCTTTCATAAGTTTGTGTAGGCATTGGTTCATTTTAAGATACTGGTACATTATGTAGTAACACAAATAACTGATAGCTTTTAAATTTAGGCCTACAAACAAATATATGTATACATATAGGGTACGAGTACCAATGGAGACGCATTGCCCAAAGGAGACGCACTTGAAACAAAAAAACTTGCACAGGCATAGGTTGAGTACGGTAGATAGATGCATGAATGGTGGGCCAAAATATTCTTTAACTAGGCCTATCACCTAATATGCTCACATAGTACCATCTTATTATTTTCATATGTTATTGTGTGAGATGAGATGAACTAAAAAAATTTCATGTTTTCGCAAATTACTTACGAAAACCTAAGGATTTCTTTTTTTTTAAAAGCTAAATTTCTTACAGTTCCCTAATTTGAATCTCGTTTCTATTACTGCAGGTTGATAGTGCATGAGTTGAAGTATAACACTGCATGATCAAAAGGCTTTTACTTGCACGGCTGAAGGGGGGTGAGGGTGCGTCCCCATAGGTCCAGCAAAAATAGTAAAATCCAATGGAGACGCATTTTTTCAAATTGATGCCAGAAGGTCGTACACCACACTGGTAACATAGCATACTCTCCTCTATGTCTGGTATAAATAAGGTTGAGTTTCCTTCACCATTGACGAAGCTGCCTTAACTAGAACCCTGGGCCCTATAGAGACGCATTTATAGAGACGCACACGTCTGCTTAGGGTAGCCGGGTTGCGTCTCCTTAGGTCCTTGTAAATATGTGTTTATTTTGTTAACATTATTAAACATAATAACCTTTTCTTTTACCCTGGGTGAAGGAAACTCGACCCTAATTACACCATACATAGTGGGGAGAATGGCTTTCCACCAGTGAGGTATGGCAACAGTTTGAAAAATGCGTCTCTATTGGACTTCCAGAATTTTTTGCTGGCCTTAAGGAGACGCACCCCTTTTACCCCCTCAGCAATTCAAAATCACATTAAGCATGTTCTTGCCAGCAGTCAAATGTTTGTGTGGGCCCTGTCAGCCTAGTGATGAAAAAATAGACTATATTTCCAGGCCCTTCGCCCATTTCCTATCCCTATTTTCCCCAAATTGGCGTTGGCGTCTGGTGCTTGATTTAAACCTCGTATTAGCATGAATGTTACATATATAACTTCCCTGCATCCTCTAAACTGTTTTGTTATTGGCCTACAATGAGCAATTAGTATGTTTAGTAATATTTTATGACTCTCTAATAATATATTTTATAAGGCCTATGTCAGTCCGTTTTATTGCTTTAGCATTGTCAACTTACAACCAAAAGTACCATGCTTTCTTTCTGGTACCCATGAGGTAAGTACTTATATCATTTTATGTGTGTTTTTGTGTTTTAAACATACATGCGTCTCCTTAGGTCCAGGGGCGTCTCCTTATGGTTTTGTGAAAAAATGGAGACGCATCTCTTATTTGTCTTCTCTCTCTTAACCTAAGAAGTGCGCATGGGGGTAATTAGAAACGTCCCCCTGTGCTGACGTATTTGAGCTGTTTCCATCACTAAAATATTCATTTTACCATAAATAGCATTAATACTTATCCATACGCACCTATTATGGGTTGATTATAAAGGTATTAACCTGAAACAAAAATAAAACGAGTGAAAACAGCGTTTGGATGGTCAAAATCGGAGATACAGGCCGCGAGTTATATAATGTATGGGTGAGGCAACCTGCTTTCCCGCCAATTTCCCCCAAGGCCACTGAGACACAGTCGATCGATACTCTCTCTCTCTCTCTCTCTTGCACTCGCTTGCTAACAGAGATGACAATGCCCTGCTTGCAACTCGCTAATGTTAGCACGAAAATATACCTCAGAATAAGGGAATAACAGGAAAAATAGGTGATAACTGAAGGAGGGGAGGAAAGTGGGGAAGGAGGGGAGGTAGAGGAGTGATATTTTGCATGGCCCAGGGGCCCAAAAAAAAAAAAAAAAATAATAATAATTTATGTTTAACCCATAACTGTCGGGGCGCAACATAAGTCGAGTATAATAAATCTGGACTATCTGGCGGCGCTCGACATTGGTCGTGTGGCAATTTCAGCACGTAATGTTGCTGAGAGAGAGAGACAAGTGGTGGCAGGAGAGTAGCGAGCGTATGACTGCTCCAGACCACCGCGGCGAACCTACTGACATGAATCCCACCTCCTCCCTCCCTCTCTCACTCGCTATATACGGAATTGTATGGGGAAAGTGCCGAATTACATGCTTTTTGCACTCGCGTTGCGCGGTTGTTGCAAGAAAACTAGCCATCATAAAAGGATCGTTATGGTGTCATTGGAAAGCTCTGTTTATGCCCTTTCAGGGATAGATACTTGTTTTACGCTCTGGGTCTTATTTAGGCATGAAAGTGATCACGTAAACAGCCCTATTTTGGCTAAAAACACCCCGCTGGTGGCTACATATTATATACCGCCTAGGCCGCTCGTAAGGTGTTAAAGTTGATTTTTTTTCTCTGACTCTTAACCCGTACAGCCCCAGCGACGCGCCTGACGCGTCGGCGATGTATGTAACGCACAGCCCCAGAGACGCGCCTGGCGCGTCACCCTAATTGCGCCGACCGTAACCTCAGGTGTAGCCCCTCAAGAGGGCTCAGATTTGTATGGGAACTGTGTACGTATCCCACGCAACCGTGCCGATGGTTGAAAACTCTCAAAGTCCACGTGCGTGCGCGCGAGCGTGCAGTAACCTGGTTTTTTGGGATAATTGCCTTCAATTTTTTACTCTTGTAAAATCCGTTTTCGGGGGCTCTGTAGGACCATTTTTTAAGCTTTTTGAGCGGTTTTTCGTGGTTTTTCCTTCATTCCTAACCCATTCGCTATTGTTTCTGGAATAAAACCATTTATTGAAAACCGGCCGGGTTCTGGTGCGCAAACATTACAAAACTAGCCGGGGCTCCACGGGTTAAGAGTCTTCCCGCAGTCCGCCGGGGGAACTCTTAAGAGTCTTCCCACAGTTCCCGGATTAAAGAATAAGAGATACAAGAAAATTGTTGATTTGCTTTAAAAATATAGCCTTTTTGCTATATATCCCCCCTACCCCCAATTTTCAATCTGTTATAGGTTGTTGTTGTTCCCCAAGCTGCCTGGCCGAACAGCCCCAAGGCACCGAGCAAGGCCAAGGCCATAACAGAGCGCCCCCCCAGAACCCTCCCAGCCGACCACAATAAAGCCTGGAGTGACCGAAGCCACTCCATGGCGGGGAGCTAACGAGGGAGCGGAAACGCCCGGGAAACCAAAGCCCCACCCAGGGCCCTGTGCCCCTCAGCAATTATGAAGAGAAAGTTGAGGGGCAAAGGAAAAATGTGACGCTTTGACTTCCTATCTTGGTAGATTGGGAGGTCAATCCACGGAAGAGACGCCGTCACTTGAGATCTAGAAAATATACTGTATAAGTAAAAGGAACAGTCAGAGTAAGCTATGGGTATGGCAGAGATTGCTCAGTTCTCACTCTGATAGACCAGCCCATGAAACTGTCCATCACCAATCTGTTATAGGTTGACAGAAGCAACTCGATAACAAAAAATAGTGCCCATTTTTGCGTCTGCATTGGTAGCCTACTCGTACCCTATTTAAAAAAAAATCAAATAGCCTAAATAAAAAAAATCAAATAGCCTAAATCAAATAAATAAAAAAAATCAAATAGGCCTAGGCTAAATCAATGATTTTTTTATTTTTTTTATTTAAAAAAAAAAACAAAATCAACAACCCTTTTTTTTTTGCACTGCTACCCAGCGGGGGGGGGGGGGGGGGGGGGGGGCCCCGAGTGCCCCCCACCCATAATACTAGGATAGGTTAGGTAAGGTTAGGCTGATGTCCTTTTTACACTTTTAACCCCTTATTTTCCCTGAACTTCATAGCCCTCCCCACAAGTGGGGAGCCGTGCGGCGGCACGGGGGCGTGTTTTTAGATTATTGGATAGGGCCTAATGGGTAAATACTCATTTCAGCTCCTCTTCAGTATAAAACACTAGCCTATATCTGAAGGAAAAATTCAAAATAACAAAATGAAACTTAGCCTAGGCCTACTGAAATCGCTGTCGGTCCAATCCTATCATCCTATGATAGTATGATGACTTACTGTACCTTACAGAGCTGAATTAGCCTATGATAGATCCTCGTTTCCTAGAATTCCTAATGGTGATAGCCTAAAGGTTAATTAGGGTAAACATTAATTATATTAAAAGGCCTATCACTGAGAAATAGGCCTAAGCTTAAAAATAGTTTACCAGGCTCTCTTCTTCTTCTTTTTATGATGATGATGATGTTGAGGGATAGCCTTAAGTATCGGCCCCTCGTTAGTCTTCTTACACCTTCCCCAGTTTTCTTTCTTCACTGTAGATGCATTATTTCTTCATCTTCTTACTGGGGTCCTTATTTTCTATAAATTTACATGTTTTCCAAAATATAGGCCTAGGCCCTATTGTCACTTTTTGTTTTTCTTTTTCTTTTTTTCTAGTATCCTAGGCCTAGAACTTTTCTTGTTACACTTTTCTTACTTTCTTTTAAAAAATGTATACATTTTTAAGACACTTTAGCTCTCCTAATTTTTCCTGTGTTCTTAATTTTCTGTTCTTTCGTCAAGTTCTTTTATCCTATTTCAGGCTAGCTGCAAGACGCTCATTGAGGAATTCGACATTTCAAATTCGCCACTATTGTTGTATGGTTGCCCACTTTCAGTAGCTCGTAAGACAACTTCAGTAAAGATGGAGTTCACATTAAATCGTAAATAATATATTTTTCCCTTTTCCTCTCTTTAATGTACACTTACAGTCAGAACCAACGAAAAAATAACGAGTCCGAACTTTCAGTCTTTCAGAGCTATGTTTATGTTTTGGCCAATAATCTCAACTATAGTAACTAATAAGTGTAAGTATTTATTTACATAGTAAGATCCATTATAAACACCCATGTATACCCTATTTGCATCAACAATATATATGGACTAAATTATATAAACCTGAAGCTCTAATGTCAATATTTATATAAAGTCCCAAAAGTGAGTTTCGTTGAATGTTTCTGGCGGGCAATTCATTTTCAATACAAACTACTCTTTAGTGTTTAGCTTTGTCTTTGGGACCAACAGGGGGGA
Organism: Paralithodes platypus; assembly: GCA_032716605.1. Lineage (NCBI taxonomy): Eukaryota > Metazoa > Arthropoda > Malacostraca > Decapoda > Lithodidae > Paralithodes > Paralithodes platypus. The sequence goes on along the minus strand of CM064549.1, from coordinate 29,374,455 downwards.
GATGGGCATATTTATTTCATAATTTATGTACCGTTTTATAATATTGTTAGTCTCCTCCCTAGACCTCCATCAAGCTTTTAAAAAAACATCCATTAGATTAATTTGTACATTTTTCGGTAGAAATTGTTCCAGCCGAAGGCCGGGAAGAACTGGATGGTGCTCAGAAGAGCTGGATGGTGCACACATCTCAGCCTCGCCAGGTGGACTCTGTCCTCGCGATGAAGGGAGGATTCAGAAGGATGGATTTCGGGAGGTTGTGCCTGCAGCTGCGTGTTGTCTATGAGTGATTGGATGGAACGGCGAGAGATATGAGTATAGATGTGCTTCTGGAAGTTGGTTTGGTGTGGGAAGGGAGATATGACAGTATTTGTGTGTGATATCGTGTGCTGGGTGTTGTTTTGATATTCCTTGGTGTCTGTGGGTGTGCTGCCAAGTAGTGTAGTGGATGGTGTTGGTTTGTGAAGGCTGCAAACAGGAATTGAGTGCCTCTCATAGTCCAGATGGTCTTTGACTTTGCGGACTTTGGCTTCTTGATGTACTGTAGGTGTAGTAGCTGTGCAGCCTGTGATGATTTTCAGGGCTTTGTTTTGAATGGTCTGCAAGGTCTTGTGGTGTGTTTCAGCTAAGTTAGAAGCCCAAGCAGGGCTTACATATTCCATCACTGATCTTATATATTGTTTATTGTGGTAGTTTCTTTGTTCTGTCCAAATGTTGTGTGGGCAAGTGACCTGAGGGCATTAAGTCTGGGTGCCAGTTTATGTTTTATGTTTGTGTTATGTTGTTTGAATGTCACCAAAGTATCATATGTTACTCCTTGGATGTTGTGTGTGTGTGTGTGTGTTAGTGGCTGTTGTTTATGGTGAGGTGGGGATGTTCTTGTATTTGGCTGTCCAGCTTGTGAGGAGGGTTGCAGTGGATTTGGCTGGGGCTAATTTGAGTCTGTTTGTAGTGCACCAGTATGTATAGTGTGTTGAGATAGGGTTGAAGGAGTTGTCTTGCTCTGTCTGGGTCTTGGTGTGTACATGTGAGTGCTATGTCATCTGCATAGGAAGCAATATTTATTTGGGGTGCGTGGGATGCGGGTATATCATGCACGTATAGATTGAAGTGCATTTACTTCACATATGATAGCCTCAACGTTTTCCTCAGACGAAGGCAGTAAACATAGGTTAGCCTAAACTGAACAAGATGCGGAAATATACTTGAGTCGACCAGGCCATAGATATCTCTATTGGTCTAACTGGTATAGTGACTGCCTCATAGCCCTGGGGTCCCGGATTCAACTCCCACCCAGGGCATATTTTCGGGATGCTATTTTCGCATCAAACAAGGTTTAGGTGTGCTAGTAAAATTGTCAAGATGGTTGAAAGTAAGACAGGAGCTCCATAACTCTTCTTTCGGGTATTGTGTAAAAAAACTATTCCTACAATCTTTCCTCACCAAAATGGCAACACCTCCACCAGCTCCTGCAGTTCTATCCTTCCTGTATGCAGCATAGGAGTCACAATCAAAATATCAGGCATGATATATGAAAAAATCGACCAAAAAGTTAACAATCCCCCCTTACCAAGCACGCTAACTAAAAGGCCCCTCATCTTGGAATCCGCGAGCAGTAGAATTATAAAACATGTCTGCTGATTTTGAGGTATGTTTTGGTTGTGTACTATCATGTTTAGACAAATCACCTTGGGTCGTTAAATCTTTATTAATTTTGCCATAAACATTTTGGTTCATACGGGTATATTGAAAGACTTTGGAAACGCTATTTTCCTTTTTGTTATAGAAATAGTCTATTTGTTTATTTCACTCCCAACTCCAAACACCTTTCAATTAAAAATGTCACAACTAGACTGAAAGTAGAATATGTTTGGTGGCTTAATATTAACCCCTTCTGTACCAGCGACGTGTTTTTACTTTAATTATAGCTATATTTAGACGATGATGTTGTGCAGTTTAAGATGGATGTGTGGTATTAAAAAGAGTTGAGTGAGATAGTTTGAAACCTACTAATTGCTGGAGGCCCTTTTTAAACTGAATTAAATCGTCTAATAACAGCAAGAATAATAACAATAGAATAGGGGGGGGGGGGTTGATTGATATGGAGACCAATTTTCCGGTTTATTACAAATCAATTATCCATGTACCATGTATCACTCTAAACTCAGATCTTAAAATATGACATTGACTCGTAGATTGAAGAGGTGGAGGGTGTGTACCGGGGGGGGGGGGGGGTCCGTGACGTCACCGATCAGTGTTTACGTTTCAATCGAGTGTGTGGATGTATCGGCGTTAACTCTTCGCATTTTACCGCATATAAGGTTCGTACAGAGGGCCTTTCGTGTATATTTTGGCATTATGGATGTGTATTGAAATTCAACTAATGTTAAAGCCATCATAAATGTTTTATATCAGTCGTAGTGCAAGGAAACGATGGATTTAAACCCCACAGTACCGTTTTCTATTGGCTAACGTCAACAAAACTATTGCTCTGTCTTGAGTCGGCTACCCCCAAAATGGGGATTGGGCCTGAGCATATAGATAGATAGATAGATAGATAGAACAAAACTATCGTGTAACTATCATTTACGGGAATATCGTTCAATTTCAGGCGTTCAGGTTGTGTTAGGGTAGATCTTTGATGTTGACAATGTGTAGCTGAGTTGTGGTGAACGTAGAGGTAAACATATAGTCATTATTTATTCTGTAAGCTACCGAACTAGGCGAATCTCTAATTACCGTAGTGTAGCATTTTCCAACATCCATTTTCTTTCCCTACTACCCTCTCTCCCCTCCCATTTTAACTCCTTCTGTACCGGCGACGTCTTTTGGATATATTCTGGCTACTATTAGACGATTTTATTAAGCTTACGAACGGCCTCCAGCAATTACGAGGCTTCAAACTACCTCACTTGACCCTTTTTACTAACGTAGATCCTTCTTAAACTGCTCAAAATCGTCTAAATATAGTTCGAATAAAATTAACAAAACGTCGTCGATATAGAAGGGGTTAACTCCCTCTCCGACCCATGGATAGGGTAAAGATAGTATACCCATCTTTGCACTTTTTGAGGCCTTGTATAGGCATCTGTATATATAATTTTGATAATCTTCAAGGACACTACATCCGCCTTATTAGAAACAATTTATTAGGGAAAATAGGCATCAACAGATTCGCCATATTTTTCTCCATATAGTCCGCATGGAGGATTTTCGTTATTGACAAATTGAAAAAATACCCTTTTCACAGAAAAATACACCAACAATCTGTCAAAGATGTCTAATAGCGGGAGGGTGGGGGCAGCAGCCCCTACCCATAATACTAGGATAGGTTAGGTAAGGTTGTTAGGTTAGGCTAATGTCCTTTCAAAGGGGTATAGGCTAGTAAACACTAGGATAGCTTATACCCGGTCAGAGGTAAGAAGAAGAAGAGTCCTGATGTAGTCTCCTTGAATGCTACCTCACTGGTAAACATTTGCGGAAATCTCCTATTTCTAAGGGGGGTCACCGTTTTTTTTTTTAACTTTCTCTCCTTTTCTCTTTTTCTCTGGCTTGTATCCATTCGGCCCCATTCAGCCAACTGTTTTAAGGGGTTTATCCCCATCCAGGTGTCGATTTCTTCCTGGCGGGCGATAGCAAGCCATCATTGTATGGAGAAATCCGGCTTCGCCAGAGAATTTTTTCTATCGAAGAATGTACAAATTTAGCTTGCTCTCAAAACAAAAATATATATATGATGGCTCGCTATCGCTCACCAGGAAAATAATGACACCTGGATGGGGATAAACGTCTTAAAGCAGTAGGCTGAATAAGGCCGAATGGATGCAAGCCAGAGAAAGAGAGAAAAGGAGAGAAAAAAAGGCAGATCACCCCCCTTAACACACAATCCCTCATAATCGTTACCTCTCTCCTATTCTCTTTCTCTCTCCTCTCCAACCCTACCATCTCCCCTTTCATCTTCTTTCTCTTCGTCTCTCTCCTCTCCTCTCCCCATATTCCCTCCCCCCCCCCCCCCCCCCACCCTTACCCCTCCCTCTCTCCTCTCCTCCCCTCCCCAACCTTACCACTGATGATAACAATAGTATTCAGATTGATTGTAAGGTAATGTAGATGATGCTCTATAAACTTATTCTCACTCTCACACACTCTCTCTCTCTCTCTCTCTTAATTAATTTTGTTGAAATTTTAGTATTAATATTCCCAAAACTATTTCTTTGACAATAAACCTAATATTCCTTGGACAGTTGACGCCACACCCACCACAGTCACAAAGCAGTCCCAATAGTGGACCCGCAGAGGGTTGTTATCGGGTAGCATGGAAAGGGGGCTTGGAATTAAGGGGGGTGACCTTTTTTTCTTTCTTCTAAGTTATAGCCATGGTATAATGCTAAGGACATTGAAGACAAAAGCTATATTGTCATAACTACAGTGAACTTGCCAATTAATATAGAAACACTGAAAAATACAATAAAAAGTATGAGTAACGTCAGTACAATCATTGCAGGTGATGAAGCATTTAGTCTACCATTAAGAAGCCATTTTCTTTCACTATGTACGGTTTTCTTCTACTAATGGAAGCGATAACTATGATATACTGGGTAAACTTTGAGATGGAGCAACCACAACACGCACACATACAATAAGAATACACAGTAACTACACACATCACATATACATATATTTGCACTCACCAATGCACACATTAAAGAAAAAAGGTATAATGTCGAAACTACTGTGAACTTGCCAATGAACATAGAAACATTGAAAAATACAATAAAAGTAGGAGTGACGTTAGTACAATTATTGCAGGTGCTAAAGCCTTTAGTCTACCATTAATAAACAATTTTCTTTCACTATGTATGGTTTTCTTCCACTAATGTAAGCGATAACTATGATATACTGGGTAAACTATGAGATGGAACAACCACAATATACGTACACATACAATAAGCGTAGGCCCACACAGTAACTACACACAATCAAGTATACCTATATTTACACTCGCAAATACACACACCATCAGCTGCATTGTTCCCAAGAGTGTTGGAGCTTGCACTGAAGGGAGAATCAATTTATGGCACTGACCTAGATGTGTGTGCATTTGTATTTTGTTTTTGTGTGTTCATTGTTTTCTGTTGTGTTGTCCCTATTCAGGCTCTGTCTTGAATCAGTCCCCCCCCCCCCCCCACAAAAAATAGGAAAAGTGGGGATTGGGCCTGAGTATGTAGAATAGATTAGAATATAATTTTCTGCACTAGCAATTTGGGCACTCATTTTCTGTCTTATAACTTCCGATATTTTAGTTAATAAATAATAACTACTCTTCAAATACTCACCATCATAAAATAAAAGTAATATATATCTATCTATCTATATACTCAGGCCCAATCCCCACTTTGTTCTTCTTTTTTTTTTGGGGGGGGGCGACTCAAGGCAGAGCCAGGATAGCGACAACACAACAGAAAACAATGAACACACAAAAACAAAACACAAATTCACACACATCTAGGTCATCCAGGAGAAGACCCAGAGACCAGGGTCACCAAGGTCCCTCAAATGTTTTAATGTAGGCTAATATGAACATTTATGAGATATACTGCTACAAAACTGTAATATTACTCACCTTTATTCACCTCAGCTAGGATGTAAGCAATGTCCAAGTCAGCTGATCGCTAAAGCGTTTTAAGCAAATAATATAACCCATTTTATTTGACCAGTAATTGGGATACTTAGCTAAACAAAAAGAAACGGTGTTGGGAAGGCAAGTATTAACCCCTTCTGTACCGATGACGTCCTATTCGTTATATTCTGGTAACTGTTCGAGGAGTTTATTCTGCTTAGGAAGGACCTCGCTATGAAAAGGCTACATACTATCTCATGTAATCCTTTTGGCTACCTCCGATCCTTCTTAAACTGCCCAAAATCGTATAAATATAGGAAGAATAAAATTAAATTGACGTCGCCGGTACAGAAAGGGTAAATTATGCGTGTGAGAGAAGTGGACCGTGGATGGCATCAGGTGTTCAGTCGTCCTCTATCCCTTACTGCTGAAAGGTGACGATCAGTGTTACATAGAGATCCTGAACTAACAGAGACCCCACAGCTTTATTATTGTGTAGTAGTGGTAATGGTGGTGGTGGTGGTGGTGATTATGGGAGTAGTAGTGATGGTGGTGGTGATTATGGGAGTAGTAGTGATGGTGGTGGTGGTGATGATTATGTAGTAGTGGTAATGGTGGTGGTGGTGGTGGTGATTATGGGAGTAGTAGTGATGGTGATGGTAGTAGTAGTGGTGGTGGTGATTGTGATGGTGGTAGTAGTGATGATAGGCGCGATAAGTGTTATATAGAGATCTTGGACTAACAGAGATCACACAGCTATATTTATGTAATAGTGGTAATGGTGATGGTGGTGATTATGGGAGTAGTAGTGATGGTGGTGGTGGTGGTGATTATGTAGTAGTGGTAATGGTGGTGGTGGTGGTGGTGGTGATTATGGGAGTAGTAGTGATAGTGGTGGTAGTAGTAGTGGTGATTGTGATGGTGGTAGTAGTGATGATAGGTGCGATAAGTGTTATATAGAGATCTTGGACTAACAGAGATCACACAGCTATATTTATGTAATAGTGGTAATTAATGGTGATGGTGGTGATTATGGGAGTAGTGATGGCGGTGGTAGTAGTGATGATGTAGTAGTGATGGTGGTGGTGATAGTATTTATATTTTCACTACAACCGTATTTTAGAAAGTAGTTTGTTAACCCTTTGAAGGTTATGACGCATTTTGACAGTTTATTCAGGCTATCATTAGACGATTTTATCCAGTTTAGGAAAGATATGTGAGAATTATAATGGTAAAGACTATCTCAATTAACCCTCTGCCTTCCATATACCCTTCTTAATTCGAATACAATTGTCTAATAATAGCCGGAAAACAGAAAATATATGCGTATTGGGTCTTGAAAGGGTTAATCCGTTCAAGGTTTCAGGGTGTATCAGAATTATTGGAGACGACTGTGCATACATTAATGACCACCTGCGGGTTTCAGGCTATGAGGAAGTTGGAGCCGTAAACCTCGATATTGTTGATATAGGTTAAGTGCACACACAACATATATACAGAGTGTACACATGCCTTAATCATATTGCAACATACGCACAGTCATGTACTTTCAGGGCAATACTATCATTGTTTAATATCCCATGATAATATACCGTACTCTGTAGTATCGGCAGCGTTGCACCAAATATATCCGGCACCGCTGCACATGTTTTCATCAGTAACATCCGGTCGGCACTCAGCATAGCAGTGCCCCCCAGCTCTCTGTATATCTTTGGCTAATAAGAACCTATAAACTTATCTCTGGACTTTTATTCTACATCCTTGTGCAAGAAAGGATTATCAAGGTTGTTGTAGCTTCACATGACAACCATACATGGCGCAGTCAGCATATTAAAGCCAGGAGATACGAGCCAAGACCGGATTATCAGCCAGCCATCTTGCAAGACCTCGCCTCTCCAGCCCTGGATATATCATTGTGCAGTGCTTTAAAGTGCAGTGAAATGCTTAACCTCTGAAGTGCGCATGGGGGGTATGAGACACCTCTGCCTGTGCGCATGTATTTGAGCTGTTTCCATCACTAAAATATTTATTTTACCATAAATAGCATTAATACTTCTCCATATGCGCCTATTATAGGTTGATTATATAGGTATTAACCTGTTACAACAATAAAACAAGTGGAAACAGCGTTTGGATGGTCAAAATCGGCGATACAGGCCGGGAGTTACATAATGTATGGCTGAGGCAACCTCCTTTCCCGCCACTTTTCCCCAAGTCTGGAGAGACACTGTCGATCGATACTCTCTCTCTCTCTCTTGCACTCGCTTGCTAACAGTGATGACAATGCCCTGCTTGCAACTCGCTAATGTTAGCACGAAAATATACCACAGAATAAGGGAATAACAGGGAAAATAGGTGATAACTGAAGGAGGGGAGGAAAGTGGGGAAGGAGGGGAGGTAGAGGAGTGATATTTTGCATGGCCCAGGGGCAAAACAAAAATATATATATATATTTTTTTTTCGGTGTTTTAAATTGATTTTATTTTTTCCCTGACTCTTAACCCTCTCCGACATATGACGCAATTTTGAGCCTATTAGGGATACTTTAAAGCCTTTATTACCATCAGGGTTTTTTACAAACCTTTATTTTAGTTACTTCAACCTCTGCAGTTGTCTTTGAGTTAGATGTGGGCAGAAAACTAATTTTGGAGAGGTAATTATAAGAGTGAGAGAACTCTATTTCTTATTGCTAATCTGGCAACCTCTGCGTCATATATGTCTGAAGGGGTTAAGAGTCTTCCCGCAGTCCGCCGGGGGAACTCTTAAGAGTCTTCCTGCAGTTCCCGGGTTAAGTGGAGTGCAGTGCCTTTATTATATGTCCCATGTCATTTGTGCCCATTCCCGACTTGCTGTGAGGGTTATAGCTGCCGAATCATTGCTGGACAAGAGCGAGGAGTAGCATACCCTCCCCCTCTAACGTCTCCAGCAACACTAAAGTTCTCACCCCTCACTGGGCCCTCAGTGCCTTCCAGCTGTGCCGGCACATGCGCGCACGGAAACACGCACATCGCTGCCAAGTCAACACGGTGTTGCCAAGCCTACCGCACTCACGCACTCACTCTCTCTAGCACAGATAATTTCTCTCACTATTAAATAAACTGTTCCAGTTGTACTGCACATTTTCATCGTTCCTGCAAGCCTACAGTGTGTCAGCTATCAACCAAGTATGGAGGGAGATGGGCAGATTTATGGGGAGCCCATAGACACCCCACAACACCATACTGGGGATGGAGAAACTGGTGGAGCTACTAGTGGAGATAATGATGGAGATACTGTTGGAGTGGCTGGTAAGGGGTACCAGTCAGTTCATTCCACTCCAACCTTTCCTCCTCTCACCACCCTTTATTTCACTCCTCCTCCCCCCACTTTACCTCCCCTACACTATAGGGGGATGCCACCCCTGTTACCACACCCTGCATGTCTACAACCTATCACAAGTGCAGACCTCCTTCAGCTCATACAGTATATGGAGCAATGCAGACAACAGGACGACTATACCAGAAGACAGGAGGAGGACCGCAGACAACAGGAGGAGGACCGCAGAAGATGGGAAGAAGAAAACCGACAACAGGAGGAGGAAACAAGACGACGACAGGAGGAGGAAACAAGACGACGCACGGAGGAGGACTACAGGAGACAGATGGACGATGCCAAGTTCTCCGCCCTTGTCCAGGCTCTGGCCCAAATTACCCCACCTGCCGCCGCACCTACGCCTACCTCACTGGGGACAACACCCCATTCCACAACATCCTCCACCCCTACAGCTCCACCTCCACCACAGAAGGCTATCACCCAGAACCCGCCGCCCCTTCGTGCTGATGCCACCTTCCAGGTTTTCAGAGAATGGAGGCATCGATGGGACGATTACTCTATTATGGTGGACTTATCTAAACTACCGAGGGAGAAACAACTGATCCAGATGCGGATGTGCTTAACCCTGGAGACACAGCGGCTTTTGGAGCACACCTTAAGCATACCCCCTGACACCGACAAGACCGTTGACGCAGTCCTCGATGCACTTCAGGAGCACATCAAGAATTCTCGCAATGAAGCTCTCCGTCGCAGGGACCTGTTCAGTTGCAAGCAAAAACAGGGCGAGTCATTCAACAACTTCTACGTCCGCCTCTGCCACATCGCCGAAGAAATTGACGTCTGCCCAGGGAACTCTTCAGCCTGCAAGGAGACCCAACTCAAGATGGTCATTCTGATGGGCATACACGACGAAGAACTTGTACAGAAGCTGCTTTCCCTCGATGCCACCCCTTCATTACAGGACATCGTCAACACTTGCCGTTCCTACGAGGCCACTCGAAGCGCTACATCAGCCATACGTGCCCCACCGTCCCAGGTTAACGCCGTGTCAGCGTACAAGCAGAACAAGCAAGTTAAGCAACGCGACAAGTTCTCCACACCGCAACAGTCCTTGGCGTCGGCTGCCGTCTGCCAGCGTTGTGCTCGCCGGCACGACAAGAACAAGTGCCCGGCTGCAGACTACACCTGCACTAACTGCGGCCGTCGTGGTCATAAGCCTAGGACTCCTGCTTGCCCTGCTGCCACCGCCCAGTGTCGTCGCTGCAACCATATGGGCCACTACGACAAATGCTGCAGATCTTCCAAGACGCCCGCCACACAGGACAACGACGCTTCCTCCCACAACAAGTCTACAGCAAAGAAGACCACAAGTTGCCGACGTGTGGGATCACCTGTTCAGGCACCCACACTGACATCCGTGAGTCTCACCTACAGCGGCACCACTAGAAAGCTCCACATTCTTCCTGACACAGGTGCAGACATCACAGTGATCGGCCGACGACACCTCGACATACTTTGGATTTCTCTCAGCAGCCTACGACCTCTGCCTCCGACAACAACGCTCAACGCGGATGGCTCTACAATGGCTCCTGCTTTGGGGACGTTTCATGTACAACTCACCATCAGCAAACGTTCCTGTTTTGCCACAATCCAAGTCCGCGAGGGTGTTCAGACGCCGTTTCTGTCCAAACGCCACTGTCAAGAATTGGCCATCATCTCAGCGAAATTCCCAAAGCCAATTCTACAGGTCAAACACATCAACAGGTGTAAGGAGCTACCCTTCACAGCCACCACACCACCTGCACAGGCTGACCCTGGCAAAGTCGGAGCGATCAAGGACTTCCCGACACCAGCCAACATCACCGACCTTCGCTCATTCATGGGTTTGGTGAACCAGCTGGCGGAGTTCACCCCCGACATCGCCACTGCCGCTCAGCCCCTGCGCCCCCTGATGAGCCAGAAGAGGTCGTTCATGTGGACCGCTGACCACGATGAGGCTTTCCGCCGGGTCAAGGCTGCCCTGCTCAGTACACCCGTCCTGGCCCCATTCGACCCTTCCCTACCAGTGATTCTACAAACTGATGCGTCCCGCCTCAACGGTATTGGATACGCCCTCCTACAGGATCATGGCAACAACCGTCTCCGCTTAGTTCAGTGTGGCTCGAGGTTCCTAAGCGACCCCGAGTCCCGCTATGCCACCATTGAGCTGGAGATGCTAGCCGTGGTCTGGGCCATGTCCAAGTGCAAGTTCTTCCTCATCGGACTGCAACACTTCACCCTCATGGCGGACCATCGCCCCCTCATCCCCATCTTCAACAACTACACCCTCGATGCGGTTGAAAATCCCCGCCTCCAACGTCTGAAGGAGAAAGTCGCACCTTACCTCTTCACAGCCGTCTGGCGCGCTGGCAGGTTGCTCTGCATCCCTGATGCGTTGTCACGGGCCCCTGTCAGCCACCCGACGCCAGAGGATGAGTTAGCATGTGCCGACGCCACGGTTCACCTCAGGTCCCTCGTCACTGTCAACGCCGCCGCTACCGACGTCAACTCTCCTTCATAGGACGCAGACAGGATTCTCCAGGAACTCCGAGACGCAGCCAGAGCGGACCCTGTGTACATCCGCCTGCATGAGTGCGTTACTTCGGGTTTCCCCACCAACCGCTACGACCTGCACAATCTCTACTCCCATTCTGGAAACTCCGAGACTACCTGTCAGCAGATGGTGAACTCGTCCTGTACGGAGCGAGGGTTGTGGTTCCTGAAGCCCTCCGCTGCTGCACCTTGGCTCGCCTGCATGATAGTCACAGAGGCGTGGAGGCCACTAAGCGAAGGGTGCGACAGGCTGTCTTTTGGCCTTGCATGAACTCGGACATCGTCAACACAGTTCAAGCTTGTGAGCCGTGTCAGGTCTTACAGCCTAGTCAGCAGCAGGAACCCATGATCAACGACGACAACCCAACTAGGCCTTTCGAGTCTGTTTCAGCCGACTTCTTCGCTGTGGCGGGGAAATCCTTCCTCGTCGTAACAGACCGACTCTCAGGCTGGCCCGTTGTCGTACCCTGCAAAGGAGATACTACCGCTTCAAACACCATCAGGATCTTCTGCTGCTACTTCAGGGAAGTTGGTGTACCCCTCCGCCTACGTACAGATGGAGGCCCACTGTTTACTAGCCGTGAGTTCCGGGACTTCATGGAGCGTTGGGGAGTCAATCACTTGGTCTCTTCCCCACACTACCCACAAACCAACGGTCATGCCGAGTCTGCCGTCAAGTCCGTCAAACACCTCATACTGAAGACGGCTCCCTCAGGCAACATCGACTGCGAGGACTTTGACCGTGGACTGTTGGAGCTCCGCAACACCCCGAACTTCACAGGCCGCTCCCCGGCACAAATCCTGTATGGCCACCCACTACGGTCTTGTGTCCCTGCTCATCCCCAGTCCTTTGCAGCAGAGTGGCAAGCCAAGGCCGAGGACTGTGACCGCCGTGCAGCCGCCCACACTGTGCTGGTGCAGAGAAACTATCACCAGCACGCACGCCCCCTTCCCAGGTTGACAGTCGGCACCACAGTGCAGATCCAAGACCCGACTTCTCACCGCTGGGACAAGGTTGGGGTCGTCATGGGCTGCGGCAGGTCCAAGGATTATGAGGTTCGTCTCCCTAGTGGTAAGATATATTGGCGGAACCGTCGATTCCTCTGCCCAGTGAATTCCCCTGGTGTTGAACCCCTCCCCCATAACCCTGAGATCCCTGTTTCTTGCACGGACCCAGAAAGAGAGTCCTTCACTTCCCCCATGGCCCCACATAGGTCTGAAAGGCTCCTAGAAAAAGAGTCAGCTTGACAACGTCTTGCGAGCTTGAAGGGGGAGGGAGGTGTTGATATAGGTTAAGTGCACACACAACATATATACAGAGTGTACACATGCCTTAATCATATTGCAACATACACACATGTACTTTCAGGGCAATACTATCATTGTTTAATATCCCATGATAATATACCGTACTCTGTAGTATCGGCAGCGTTGCACCAAATATATCCGGCACCGCTGCACATGTTTTCATCAATAACATTCGGTCGGCACTCAGCATAGCAGTGCCCCCCAGCTCTCTGTATATCTTTGGCTAATAAGAACCTATAAACTTATCTCTGGACTTTTATTCTACATCCTTGTGCAAGAAAGGATTATCAAGGTTGTTGTAGCTTCACATGACAACCATACAGATATTAAACATGAATGCAATACTAATGTAGGTTTCTGATAGATAAAAGTATGTGTAATTTAGATTTTATTCATTTATAATTGTACTGCAACTGTATTTTAGCTGGTAATTCTGCTAAATATCGATGTTTACGACTCCAATTTCCTTATAGCCCAAAACTCGCCAGTGGTCAATTCGAGAACAAAAATAATAATAAATAAATAATACAAAAAAATCCCACATAAGTCATCTAAGACGTTTCACCCCCATTAATTTGGCGATCATAACACGATTCCCCCCATTCAAGTGTCGATTTTGTTCTGTTCTGCCCTGCTCTGTGCCGTGTCGTGTGCGTTGCCTGCGTCTCAATGTGCGCTAGGCCAGAATTAGAAGAAATCGGCCTATCGAAAAATGTACAGTCGGCCTAATAAGTGATGTCTCGGCACCAAGTATATTTTGATCAATAATTGGTATTAGCAACATCTAAACTTGATTTATTCATTTCGAGTGAGATATACAAACATGATCCTACACTTATCCACCTTATTCAACAACTGACAGACATTAATACAGCACAGAGCAAGGCAAACGTAATGACAGCTGAGATATGACTTATTAGCGCCACTACAAATTCCTTCTAAAATTAGAAGCTCGCATTTTGCTCGCCAGGAAAAAATCGACACCTAAAGGGCACGAAAGGTCTTAATATTGATAAAAAATATGGTGCGAAAGGTCTAAAAATCGCCAAACTAACGGAACGAATGTCGTCAAATCTAAAAACTGGGTGGGCATTTTATAGTTGGAAGGAAGTCTGGGAAGGCCTTTTTGTTAGCCTAGGGGACAAACTAAAGTACATTACTTGAAAATAGCAATAGCAAGCAAAATCCTCAATAATAGTTAAGGGGAGGCTGGCCGTTTGTTTGGTCTATTAATTCATTTATTCATATATTTTTTTAGTTTCCTCCCTTGACCTCCATCAAGCTTAGAAAAACACCCCCTAGAGCCCCCTTCAAGATAAATATGTACATTTTTCGGCAGAAAAAAAATGCAGGCTCGCTATCGCTCGCCAGGAAATAATAGAAACCTAAATGGCACGAAAGGTCTTAAAATTGACAACAAAATGGGGCGAAAGTTGTTAAAATCGCGAAACTAATGGGCCGAACGTTTTATAATCTCAAAACCAGTGGGGCTAAACATTAGGGAGAAGGGGTTCCAGAAAAACGGTCTTCCTCCCCTTAAACAAAATATCCTAATAATCCACAAGACGTCAGCCCAGATAGCGTTAATGACTCACTTGAAGCATTCGCAGTTATTTGTGAGTGGAAGTGGTGGAGTGAGAGAGAGAGAGTGTGTGTGAGAGATAGAGAGTTTTATGTGTGTGTTTGTGGGTGAGAGAGTGTGTGTGTGTGTATGTGGGTGAGAGAGTGAGTGTGTGTGTGTGTGTGTGTGTGTGTGTGTGTGAGTATTATGTGTGTGTGTTTGTGGGTGAGAGAGTAAGTGTGTGTGTGTGAGAGAGAACGTGTGTGTATGTGGGTGAGAGAGTGAGTGTGTGTATGTGGGTGAGAGAGTGAGTGTGTGTGTGTGAGAGTGTTATGTGTATGTGTTTGTGGGGAGAGAGTAAGTGTGTGTGTGTGTGTGTGTGTGAGAGCTTGAGTAATTATGTGTGTGATAGAGAGAGAGAGAGAAAGTGTGTGAGAGAGAGAGAAAGCGAGAAAGTGTGTGTGAGAGAGAAAGAGAAAGTGTGTGTGTGTGAGAGAGAGAGAGAGCGAGATATTGTGTGAGTGTGCGAGAGAGCCAGTGTGTGACGCCTACCAGCGTTGGCAGAATCGCCTCCCGTTAGCCACTAGCACTCGCCAGGGCAATGAATTTGGCTACAGTCTATCTACAATGTTGTACTTTCTTTCTTGTGAATCGTCATGTCACAGGCAGTATAGAAGTGGTCTTTATTTTTGTCTGTGACAATGCATTATATTTTATATCATCAGTTATAAGTTTAATGTATAAGAATGAATGATACAGCTACAGAGTGTGAGTGAGTAAGTGCAGGAGGCAGAGGGTTGTGCGCGCAGTGATACGAGTTGTTTCGGTGACGTCATGCCACGGCCGGGCCCTCTGAGTGGCTGGCCGCTTTGCCGCCCTCCTGCCACAGCAGAAGGTAGTTCCCACGCACTCCTTGCTGCCTTTGTGCCTTCCTCGCTCAGAGCTTGCTTGACCAGCATAACCTTCACATCTCCCTTGCCATCTGTCCCCAACTTCCACCTATAGAACACTTTCTCTCTCTCTCAACTTCTTACCTCTTATTCTTCTAATCTATTTAACTTCATAACTCCCCTTTGGTTCTGCACGATTTCATATATCGGCCATCGTATTATATGCTGAAGCTCTCAGATATTTCATGTTTAGTTAGACATTTTGGAGGGGTTAACATTTTGTCTGTAGAGGTTCGACACACTCGCGGTGTCTCCCTACCTATTTCTTGGTTGTCTGCTGGGCTATTTAATGCTAGACTGGGGTGAGGCTACTGGTGTTGTGATTTCCGATGTGTACCAGGTTTTGTTGAACTTGTACAATCGCAACGGATGCATGGGAAGCCTAGGTTGTCTTTCTGACTGTGTACCTTGTGAGTTTAGCACTGTGTTGCGAGTGAGGGCTTTTGCCTCTGCCACCCAACACTGTGCTAACTCGTTTTGCTTTGACTTGAAGAGGGTCGCCAGGAGAGAACCAGATACTAGCGATCTGGATCTCTCAAGAGAGCACCCCGTCATTTAACGTAATTTGGCCGCACAGTCTTAAGGACCTCGCTAGGCTACGAGCCGCTTGCTCTGCCATGGTTTCCAAGCCTACAACATCCCAGCTAGACTTTATTCGCCTAGCAGACACCCGATTAGGATTATAAACTCTTATGTTATGTATGCAGCATTTTTATTCACGTTGATAGCAAGCCTTGGTTGTTGTTAAGTTGCACAACCTGAGCAGGCTTTTGCGTTGCCCGAGGAAGTACTTCTTTTGTTGTTGGAGATAATACTATTGCGCATTTATTATTATTTCCGTGCCAGTTAACACTGTCTGTCCCTACACTTGTCATATCTTGTTCCTGCTTTATATAACAGTTCAAAATCCGATTCGATCATCTTAAGCAGCATCAGACTTTCTTCAGAAGATTCCTGTTCGATGCTTTAGGACTTTCATTCACTTTCTTTAATATAGGAGTGACAGTTTATTATTGTTTAGAGTAACTTTAATTATACCTTCTTCTTGTTTGCATTAAATCATTCCAGTGATTTAATTAAGCTCTCTATCTTTTTCCTTGTATATACATTATTAACGTAATTGTATGTTGTTGTGATCAGGCTGTATCAGAGATCATCAGCCTGTAGTAGTAGTGCATTTATACTGAGTTATAGGATACCCCGTTATCGCAGATTTAACTCTGGAGGGTATAGGTGTTTTTGTGCGCCGGCATTATAATTTCGAGGGTTGGATCTAGTGTTACCGTTGTGGCTGTGTGCCTTTCTAGTCCAATGATTTAGAGCCCTTGTTTTATACGAGTCCCGGTCGTAACAAGTGTGTGTGAGAGAGAGAGATAGTATGAGGGGGAGAGGGAGAGAGAGAGAAAGTAGTGTCAATATATTGCAAATAAATTACTAATCAATTGCCTCAAATGATCGTCCAATTAGCTAGGTATTTAAGGGGAGGTATTTAGTGTGTTCCCTAGACCTCCATCAAGCTTAAAATTACACCCCCTTGAGTACCTTTCAAGATAAATTTGTACATTTTTCGGTAGAAAAATTTCCCGGCCGAAGGCCGGTTCCTGTTAAATTACAGGCTCGCTATCGCTCGCCAGGATAACATCGACACCTGAATTGCACGATAGGTCTTAATATGGGGTGAAAGTTCTTAATATCGCTAAACTAATGGGGCAAACGTTTTATAATATCAAAAGCAATGGGGCTAAACATGAGGGAGAAAGGGGTCAAGAAAAAAATCCCTCAAGTGGAGATCTCCCCTTAAGGGGTATAGTACATGGTTTTTGGTCTATATATCTTATTTACTAATTTATTTGTAAGTTTCCTCGCTGGACCTCCATCAAGCTTAGAAAAATACCCCCTAAACCCCCTTTCAAGATAAATTTGTAAATTTTTCGGTAGAAAAATTAGAAGCTCGTTATCGCTCGCCAGGAAAAAATCGACACCTAAAGAGCACGAAAGGTCTTAATATTGATTACAAAAATGAGGCGAAAGGTCTAAAAATCGCTAAACTAGCGGAACGAACGTCTTAAAACCTCAAAACTAATATGCTAAACATGAGGGAGAAGGGGGTCCAGAAAAAGCGAGTACTACTATAATTACCTATGGCTAGAATAAATTATTGCACACCTACTGGTAATTGGCCACTTGCTAGTTTCAGGCTATAGGGAAGTTGGAGTCGTAAACATCGATAATAACCCGTCCAGTTCCAGGGACGTTCTTTTAACTTTATTCTGACTACTATTAGACGATTGTATCCAGCAATTAATAGGCTTCAAATTATCTCAGTCAACCATTTTAACTACCATAGATCCTTCCCAAGCTGTATAATATCGTATAAATATAGCTAATATAAAATATAATACACGTCGCTGGTACTCAAAGGGTTAAACAGATATGCAATGATAATACTGTTTTGATGGTGTAATGGTTAAGCCGGTATCACACGAGAGCTTTTATAGTCAACATTCGAGTATACAAAAATTTCTGGCAACATGTCACTAATATATTTCACTGGTATCGGAAACTTGACAGATGGTAGATGAATTTAGGTGACCGAAATACTTAAAATGTCAACCTCGTAAGCTGCCAGACCAGTTTTGAGGATAAATGTTGAGTGAAAAAGCGCTTGTGTGATACCGGCTTTAGAGCGTGCTACTGCTACCTTCACCACCACGACTGCTAAAGCTCGGTTCACACATACACGTTCTAACGTCCCGTCCGTCCCCGACCAAGAAAATAACTTCTGTGTGTGTCCGTGTATGTCCCGTGGGTGTCCCGGCATAACACGTTTTCTGGCAGTTGCCCCGACCCACACAGTCCATTTTATGCATGCATAAAAAGGACGCCGCCTAGGCGCTTTTATTAAAAGGTCGGGGCCGGACGGGACGTTAGAACGTGTATGTGTGAACCGAGCTTTACACCCCTTCTACCACCACCACCACTGCCAACACCACATTGACAACTACCACCACTACTACCACCATCAACACCACTGCCACCACCACTACTACTACTACCACCATCAACACCACAACACAGCGGCTCGCTTGGTGTAGTGACTAGCGTCTCGGACTTCCACCCAGAAGGCCCGGGTTCGCGCCCACGCTCGGCGCATTAAAGATTTTTCACAAGCACTGAGTCGTTACCATCCCTCATGAGCAAAGGGATGGGGTAGTAGTACAGGACCCCAATGGAAATACGCCTAATCGGCCTTATTGAGCTATCCTTAGCTAGCTTAGCATGCGCTAGCTTTAAGAACTATTATTATTATTATTATTATTACTAGCACCATCAATATTACCACCACTACTACTACCACCACTACCACCACCACCACTTCTACTACTAGCACGCCATAACTACCACCATTACCATTACTACTACCACCACTACTACCATCACCATTACCACCACTACTATTACTACCAGCACGCCATAACTACCACCATTACCACCACCATGATCATCTCAACTACCAACACCTCAAATTCTGCCAACTTTAGAGGACAAATGGGTACGGTAATTCACAAACATATAATTGTAAAATGCTTAACCCCTTGCACACCATAACGCCTTATTACCTTGGATTCTGGCTAAAATTAGACTATTTTATGCAGTTTAACCCCTACTGTACAGTCGCGCTAATAAGTGATGTCTCGGCACCAAGTATGTTTTGATCAATAATTGGCATCAGCAATATCTAAGCTGCATTTCTTCATATCGAGTGAAATATACAAACATGTTCCTACATTTACCCACCCTATTCATCATCTGACAGATATTAATATAGCACAGACTTATTAGCACGACCGTACCAGAGGGTATTACTATAAATGTAACCTCCAGTACCATGCATTGTAGCCAAAATGGCTTCAAAGTTGAGAGAGAGCATCCTCTCGCCCCGAAAGCTGGACGAGTACTGAGCCAGCTCACCCGTGGGACCTTAGATACACTCTGAGAAGTGTTGCCAAGGTCTCAAAGCAGTGCTTAGAATTCATGGTGCCAGGTACCGCTCGGTACAAGGACAGATTATTACTGACGGACGTCGTACGGCACTGGTACTGGCGAGTGACTTGCTTACTGTCGGCCATTGTACGTTGCTGGTACAGTAAGGGTTAATGGGAGATGGTTGTTTATTTTTTATTTATTTAAGGTCTAGCGAGGAAAATAAAAACAATTTATATACAGTATATATATATATATATATATATATATATATATATATATATATATATATATATATATATATATATAAATAAATAACTAAACCAGAAAATAAGCCCTACTCCCCTTAACAGTCCACGAACTATTGTGTATACCTGTACAGAAGCCTCGGACGACCCAGGGGTATGGAAAGAGGAGGAGGAGGATGGTGAGGTGGACCCCGCCTGGAGTTGGTTCATCACCTTCCTGGCTTTTGTTTTGCTGGTAAGGATTTATTATTGAATGGCAAAAATTTATTCCTATAATACAATTAAAATTTTTCACCAACCAACATCTCTTCTAAAATCAATTAATTATATCAACAAATACATATGGTAATCCAAGGACTCGAACCTAGGACACTCACTCCGAAAGTCATATCTCGGCTGTCATTACATTTGGCTGGCTCTGTTTTTTTTTTTTTTTTTTTTTTTTTTAAGGCCTATGACGGCGAAGAATGGCAAGTTGCCTGTAACTTACGTATTTGTTATATGTATATTTGTATGTGTTGGTGGTTTAGGTGCTTATGTTCTGGGTGTGGTGTCCCGAGTTCGAATCCCGGGAGGACCACATGCTTTCATTAGTTTATTCAAGTACATTGGGATTGTAATTGATGATTAATGTTAAGAACGGGGTGTTACTTATATTTTATTTTATTTTTATTTACATTTTATTTCAGTTCCTGGTGATGATCCCCACCACCCTGAGTTTATTCATTTACGTTATATTTTATTTTATTTTATTTACATTTGTATTTCAGTTCCTGGTGATGATTCCCACCTGAGTTTCGGCGTGTTGTTCTCGAAGTTCCTGCTGAGGTTGGAGGCCTCCTCCACCACCACCTCCTGGATCTTTAACCTGGCCATGATCACTTCCGGGGTCCTCACCTACCTGGCTGGCCCCGTGGTGGACGAGTTCGGTTGGCGGAGCGTAGCCTTCTGGTCCAGGGCCATGATGGGAGTCGGGATAATTATGTCGGCCTTCGCAGACTCCTCCCTGTATCTGATCTTTACCTATTCGCTCTTAACAGGTGAGTATCTAATCACATCTCCAAGGCTAGAAAGTGAGTATTTAATTGGATCTCCAAAGCTAATAAGTGAGTATTTAATCGGATCTCCAAAGCTAGAACACATTCAACTATAGACATCCTTTTTCGCATGTGTTCAATTTGATACTTCTCTAACATGCACTAGTAATATTTAACAAGTGTTCTATTATGCGCTCACATTTAGAAGAATATGTACTTTAGGGATGACGTGAGGCAGGGTAGAAGAAGAGTTATATTTGTGAATATTCATCCTGTTAAAGTATTTTAATAATAATTTATTGTTTCAGGTTCTAATCTTATGGTTTTGGTAATGGTTTGCTACATGGTGGTCTCACATTATTGTGCCCGTTGGAGTGTAATCTGCAACTCCTTAATGTCGAGCGGCATCTGCGTGAGTCAAATGGTGATGCCCCCAGTGATCACAATCCTTCAAGAGCATTATGGCTTCACAGGAGCCACCCTCATCTCTGGAGCCCTCACCCTTAACTGTTGTGCGGCGGCCATGTTACTACACCCGGTCCACTGGCACACACGTAGCACTCGCACCACAACACCTGTTACGGCAAAAACATTATCTGCAGTTGATCATTCAGGTGGAATATCGGAGAGCTTGAGGAGGATTAAAAACACTGCTGTACATAACTTGAAACTACTTAAAAATCCTGTGGTTATAATCTCAAGCACTATGATAGCCACAAACACTGCGATTCTCTCCAACACACTCAACATGGTGCCCTTCGTGATGCAAGCTGCTGGGTTCAGTGATCTAGAGTCCTCCTTGTGCCTGTCTGTGTCTGGTGGGTGTAACCTACTGGCGAGAGGAATAATCTGCCTGCTTCCCTGCTGCCCCAGGATACCAGCTTGGACCATATTTGTGTTTGGGCAATTACTCTCTGCTCTTGCAGTTGCAGGTAAGAATTTTAAAACAATGTATTGATTATCATATTATTAAAATTGCTTATATAAAATGGGAAAACAAAACTATATGATCACTGTCTTGAACACCCAACAGGGCTGGTGGGCCAAACACTCCAGCCTCGCATGGCATCCCCCATGATGAGTGCGGGAACCCATGCACTATGAAAGGTGATGGACCCCCTAACCCAAACTTTAGGTTTAAAAATGTATGTTGTAACAAAAAGAAATTACGGACCCAAATACCCCTATGCCCTGGATTATAGTAATTATATGGTCAGTCGTAATTCTTACAAAGTATTGGCGGGCAGTTTCAAGAACACTGAACCTGATTGTGTAGATACTGCAGTAATCTTAGTAGAGTTGCTGGAGATTCCCATGTTGGAACTCCTGGGTCTAAAAGTTTCTTAGACTAAAACTGAATATCCATCTTTGTAGTTTTTTAATATACACAGTAACACATATATATATATATATATATATATATATATATATATATATATATATATATATATATATATATATATATATATACTGTATATATACAGTACAGTATATATATATATATCTTTCGACACATCAATTAATCTCTCCATGTGTTCAGGGTTCAGCGTATCAGAGCCTGGAGTGGAGAGTGGTGACCCTGGGTTTGGTTGGGCTTGGGTATGGGCTGGACTTGGCTCTTAACGGGATCCTTATTGTGAAACAGCTGGGCCTTCACCTGCTGCGGCCAACACTCAGCCTAGCCTTCCTCGTCAGCAGCGTCCTGGCCCTAGTCCTTTGTCCATTAGCAGGTATGGTATTGATACATAATAGTTACATATTTATTTGAATCTACTGTATATTTAACTCAGTGTCATCTCTGAGTTCCTTAACCCCTACTGTATCAGAGGGTATTATTATAAATGTACCCTCCAGTACCAGGCATTGTGGCGAAAATGGCTTCAGATACAAGAGAGAATACCCTCTCACCCCAAAAGTTGGAGGAATATGTCCCAGCTAGCTCCCACAGGCTGAGTAGTGTAGTCAAGGTCTCAAAGCATTGGGTATAAGTCAAGGTACCTGGTACCGCTCGATACGGGCAGTTACAAGGACCACATAGTATTGACGGTGATCTTCCGTCGCTGGTACTGACAAGTCGCTTTATTACTGATGACTGTGTACCGTCGCTGGTACAGTAGGTTTTTTTTTTCTGTTTTTTTTATGATATAGAGACAATCCTTCCCATATTTTAAAGAATATGGCTCTTAATCTCACCAGAGAACTTTTAAATAAGAGAGTAATCAGTGGGACGATTTTAGCGTGATGCTAGTCAGTAGAGCCATTTGGCATCAGGGAGGCTAAGCAACCACACATCCATTAAAATGAATGGACAAAATAAATCAGCACCATCATTATGCTAGAAAGCGCTTTATGCTGTCAAGTAACTGCATATCGATGCAGGTTTATGTTTACCTGATACATCTAGCAACATTTTAAAGGCTAAAACAGTGCATACAGTATAGTGGTCAATTTAGGAAAGTATATTTAGAAGTATGATTGGCTTCGTACTGGTCAGACCTCATCCCTAGCAGCTCCCAGGTTTGGTTACAATTAAAGGACACGAAAATATAAATGTTACAGCTCCTATATGGTTTCATGGGAAAACTTGGGCTTGTAAAACAGATCAAGTGAAACAAAGTCGCCATTTGAAGCCACACAAGACGTTCTAACAAACATTTTCATGTTAGCCCATTGTTGTTATTGGCAACAAACCGCGGTGGAGCCTGGGTGCAAGGCTCCTACCTGACCAACAGAGTTCGTGTATATGAAGATATAGCCCCAGAAATGTTGCTAAGCATTTCAGTTATCCCGGGAGGATCACATGTTTTCATTAATTTCATTGGGAGGTGTTTGGTGTTGGGAGTGAAATAAAAAAAAATAGATGATATGAAAACGGCATCGATATGCAGCTACTAAACGGTTTAAGGTGCTTTCTAGCATAATAGGGGTTTTCATTTTTTTCTCATTGTATTTCAATATGAAGGAATTATAATTCTACTACTCTGTTGCCATATGGACATGCCTATTTCCTGTCACGAGCATTATCCCTAGAGAGACACTGAGTGGGAAATCTTATCGTAGACTATACAATAATTTTTTTCATGCCTTTTTCATCAATGGTTTTCTGGCGTTGAACATTAACCTTTTAGGAGGCATATCAGTAAATGCTTCTCAGTAAATTACAAATGTGAATCATAAATGCAACAGACACATGATGTAATAGTATGTGGAGTTTAGCCCTTTCACTGCGTAGGATATACTGGTACGTCCTATATAAAAAAAAACGCCCATATTGCGGGCGACGTGCCCAAACGTTTCGGTATTATCGGCTGAGTTAGTAGCACAAAGCTGCTCCGCTTGTTGCCAGATGCTTCCATAAGCTTCTAAGCTTCCCTCCCATACTAATATCAGTCTGCTCCAAGCATCGGTTGTGAGAGGGTCTGTGTCTAAGCAAAAGGTGATTAAGAAGCTGAAATTTAAGAAAAACAGGTCCATTTTTATATGTATTTATGACAGCTATATATGCCAAGTACGAATATGAGGTTTATTTAATTATACAGGCAATAACTTATGCTGTCTTCTAAACGCAAAACTTGATAAAATAAAAAATATTCATTGAGTTATCATGAGTGGAAAATTATGAAAGAGAGAGAGTGATGACACACTCGCTACAGGGCCCTGCTGCCAGCTGTAAATAGGAAAGTCCTGCTTAATATTTCCAAGGCTAATGTTAAATGTTTAAATCTGTATATCTTATATACATATATTCTCTTTAACAGGTGTGAAACGTGACCTAAGTGAGAGCTATGTGTGGAGTCTGTGTTTCTGTGCTGCCTGTCTCCTGGTGGGGGCCTGCCTGGGACTGTTTCTGCCACTCGCCCATACCATCCACCGCCGTAACACCTACCGTCCCTTGCACCATTAACCCCTTCTGGATTAGGGATAATTTTACCAGTTTATGGTCAATGTTACTGGCTACACCACCTCTATTTTTTACTATTACTATTTGTTTTTCGTTGATATTTAGGTGTTGTATAGTTGGATGGGGTATGTAAGGGAGAAGAAGAGAAGTAGTAGAGGAGGAGGTGGGGATCAGGGGGTCAGAAGTGTGTGAGGCCTTGGAAAGGCTGAAGATGGGGAAAGCATCAGGACTAAATGGAGTGTGTGGAGAGATGCTGAGGTATGGTGGTGAGATAGTGGGGTAAGGGTAAAGGCCAGAGAGGAGTGTGTGGCAATCACAGAAGGATATGTCTCCTAAGAATAGTATGGAAGATGTACAGTAGGGTATTGATCGAGAGAGTGAGAGTGAGAACGGAAAAATGGGTAGGTGACGAGCAGGCTGGGTTTAGGAAGGGAAGAGGGTGTGTAGACCAGATTTTCTCCTTGAATTATTTTGTTCAGAAATATCTGGAGAAGGGACAAAAGTTGTATGCTGCCTTCATGGACTTGGAGAAAGCATATGACAGAGTTGATAGAGAAGGCCTGTGGAAAGTATTGAGAATATGCGAAGTATTTGGTAAAGTTGCTGATAGCGGTGAAGGGTGCAATGGCGGCAGTGCGTGTGGAGAATGGACAGAGTGAGTTCTTTGATCTGAATGTTGGGTTAAAGCAAGAGTGTGTGATATCCCCATTGTTGTATAATATATAGATGAATGAGTCATGAAAGAAATACAAGGAAGAGCAGTGGATGTGGGTGTACCGCTGATAAGGGAAGGAAATGAGTGGAAGTTGCTTGTACTGCTGTTTGCTGATAATACAGTTCTGATGAGTGATAATGAGTGAGAGTAAAGGGTCTGGTAAATATGTTTGGGACCGTGTGTAAGAAACATAACCTGAAGGTAAATGCCCGCTAGAGTAATGTTATGGTCTTTGAAAGGGGTGCAATGACAGAGTGTGAGGTGAGGTTGAATGGTCAGGTTATGGAGAATGTCAGCTCACTTAAGTATTTGGGCAGTGTGATGAGTAAAGATGGGAGTATGGAGGATGAAGTGTGGGAGAGGGTGCAACAGGGGAAGAAGGTTGTAGGAATGCTGAAAGCAGTGACAAGGAATAGGGTGGTCAGCTTGAAAATAAAAGTGTCATTGCATGATAGTGTTGTAATCCCAACATTGCCGTACGGGAGTGAAGCATAGACGTTGTTGGAGAGGCACAAACTAAGATGGAGAGGGGTGGAAATGAGTTACTTGAGAATAGCGTGTGGAGTTACATGGAGGGATTGACAGATAAATTAGGAAGTATGAGAGCGGTATGGTGTGGATGTGGGTATGGGAAACAACAGAATGACCAAGAGAGGGTACACTATTTTGTGAGAGCGTCGGTGCCCACACTTATCATACCGACGATAAAATAGAAAAACGCTGGATAATGGGTAAACACTCATTTCCAACGTGTATAGAACGATACATACCAACGAAAAAAAAACGAAAACAAATAAATAAATAGAGGCGATGTAGCCAGTAACATTGTTCCAGTATATTCGGGCTATCATTATATTATTATATTCAGATTAGGAAGGGCCTGATATATTTAAAGGGTTAATTGACATATATTTTACCCCTTTGATTCCTATAAGTTCATCCTTAGCTTCACAAAAACGTCTAATTTTTACTATACCGTAAGTGCCAACAAGGAAATAGTATAAAATAAATAAGTATGCCTAACTAACTTCAAATGCGCTTAATACTTCTATCTATCTATTTACTCAGGCCCAATCCTCCTTTTCTTTCTTTTCGTAATACTTACTTGGTATAATACTTCTATCTATCTATTTACTCAGGCCCAATCCCCACTTTTCCTTTTCTTTCTTTTTGTAATACTTACTTGGTATAATACTGTACCGGTACTAGGTGTAGGCTAGTCTAGAATCTAGAGGCGCCGCCTAAGAGTCGTGATGGATCGCCACTCCTGCGGCTGCGTCCCTCTTCATGAGGACCACTTGATCAGCTATCGAGTTGTAAGCCGCTCTGCAGCAGAGTGAGGTGTAGGCTACCGTGTACCCGGGAACTGGTGACTTGTCAGGTAGATGTTGTTCTTGAGGGGTTGGAAGGGCACTCAGGTGTCAGGTCACGGGTGGCACTACCGGCAGACCCTCGCTTGGACCTGTAGGACGGGGTTACATTACATTAATACATTTGCTAAGTGACTCAAAGTAGCCTAAGTTCCTAAGTATCTATCCTGCAGACCTGCAGTCTCTGCAGTAGCCTAGGCTATAGCCTACCCTAACCCTGTTCCAAGTAGGTCGCTCAGAAATCATGAATCCTATTAGCCTAACCTCTATAACACAAAAAGGGCTAGAGCAAATGGGCTGTAAGTTCCCACACCCATTCCCTGGCTGACCCTTCCTAAATGGTAGAAATATTAGCTCAATGACTAGTCGTTTGTGAGTTATAGCCTAGAGGTTAGTGGTCAAGAGTTTTGGACTACTTTTATTTTTACTGTTGTAGATGTTTAGGTGACAATCACCACGGTCGATCTGGGGATCCGCCGCTAATGAGCTCGTCCTGGAATCTTTACGACTCTGAATCTTACGATTCTTTACAGGACTGACCATGCCAGTTTTATCGGCACTAGCTCAGGGAAGAGTGTTGAGAGGGGAGAAGGGGTGTTGGAGAGAGAGGAAGGTGTTGGAGTGGCTTTGTTATGTGTGTTTAGTCTGTATACGTCGTCAGGATGTCCCCTGACTGGGTGCAAGCATGTGAAACATGCTAGGACGTACTACCGCACCCACTAAATGTCCGCCGTGGCAGGGATTCGATCCCGGTCTTTCAGATTCACACGCTAGAGTGCTCACCACTTGACCACCACAGCTCGAACTAGGCTACTTAGCCTACTTGGTACAGGGTAGAGGATAAATTTTGAAGATATCTTGCGAATTTCAGGTTATAAGGAAGTTGGAGCCGTGAACATCGATATTAAAGAGAAATGCAATGTGGGTTTCTGATGGATAAAAAGTCTGGTAAATTTGGTTTGATGTATTAGGCCTATGACCGTATTTTACCTGATAATCCTGCCAAATATTGATGGCCACAGCTCCAACTCCCTTATAGCCTGAAACTCGCAAGTGGATATTAACATGATCCCTATGAATCAGCCTTAAAATGTAAAAGAAACACAACATTTCACCACTTCTCTAGAGTTTGTGTACGTCGCTTATAAAATAGAATAGTTGTACAGTACTCATAGAAAACGGAGTAGAGAAAATGGAGTAGGCTAGGGTATACTTAGGGAAGTCCTCTCGATAAATTACTCCTGAACCAATATCAATTATTATGTTCCTTCCAACAACCAACCATACTCCTAAAATCGATTAATGAAATTTACAAACACATGTGGCAGTCTGTGGACTCGAACCCAGGATGCTCACACCGAAAATCAACACCTTATACATCGCACCACGAAGACAGTTAAAGGTTGGTGGACACTGCCTACGATTTATTATGCAACTTCGAATCCTGCATATCAATCTAAGCATGTACACACATCCCAACTGCAACTCACGTAGGCTATGCATATGTGAATGGAAAGAGCAATTAATGGGGCCTTAACCACTTAGGGATGTCCTCTCGATAAATTACTCCTGAACCAATATCAATTATTATGTTCCTTCCAACAACCAACCATACTCCTAAAATCGATTAATGAAATTTACAAACACATGTGGCAGTCCGTGGACTCGAACCCAGGATGCTCACACCGAAAATCAACACCTTATACATCGCACCACGAAGACATTTAAAGGTTGGTGGACACTGCCTACGATTTATTATGCAACTTCGAATCCTGCATATCAATCTAAGCATGTACACACATCCCAACTGCAACTCACGTAGGCTATGCATATGTGAATGGAAAGAACAATTAATGGGGCCTTAACCACTTAGGGAAGTCCTCTCGATAAATTACTCCTGAACCAATATCAATTATTATGTTCCTTCCAACAACCAACCATACTCCTAAAATCGATTAATGAAATTTACAAACACATGTGGCAGTCCGTGGACTCGAACCCTGGATGCTCACACCGAAAATCAACACCTTATACATCGCACCACGAAGTCAGTTAAAGGTTGGTGGACACTGCCTACGATTTATTATGCAATTCGAATCCTGCATATCAATCTAAGCATGTACACACATCCCAACTGCAACTCACGTAGGCTATGCATATGTGAATGGAAAGAGCAATTAATGGGGCCTTAACCACTTAGGGAAGTCCTCTCGATAAATTACTCCTGAACCAATATCAATTAATATGTTCCTTCCAACAACCAACCATACTCCTAAAATCGATTAATGAAATTTACAAACACATGTGGCAGTCTGTGGACTCGAACCCAGGATGCTCACACCGAATATCAACACCTTATACATCGCACCACGAAGACAGTTAAAGGTTGGTGGACACTGCCTACGATTTATTATGCAACTTCGAATCCTGCATATCAATCTAAGCATGTACACACATCCCAACTGCAACTCAGTAGGCTATGCATATGTGAATGGAAAGAGCAATTAATGGGGCCTTAACCACTTAGGGAAGTCCTCTCGATAAATTACTCCTGAACCAATATCAATTATTATGTTCCTTCCAACAACCAACCATACTCCTAAAACCAATTAATGAAATTTACAAACACATGTGGCAGTCCGTGGACTCGAACCCAGGATGCTCACACCGAAAATCAACACCTTATACATCACACCACGAAGATAGTTAAAGGTTGGTGGACACTGCCTACGATTTATTATGCAACTTCGAATCCTGCATATCAATCTAAGCATGTACACACATCCCAACTGCAACTCAGTAGGCTATGCATATGTGAATGGAAAGAGCAATTAATGGGGCCTTAACCTCTGAAGTGCGCATGGGGGTAATTGGAAACGTCCCCCTGTGCTGACGTATTTGAGGTGTTTCCGTCACTAAAATATTCATTGTGCCATTAATAGCATTAATACTTATCCATATGCGCCTATTATGGGTTGATTATAAAGGTATTAACCTGAAACAACAATAAAACGAGTGAAAACAGCGTTTGGATGGTCAAAATCGGAGATATAGCCCGCGAGTTGTATAATGTATGGGTGAGGCAATCTGCTTTCCCGCCAATTTCCCCCAAGGCCACTGAGACACAGTCGATCGATACTCTCTCTCTCTCTCTCTTGCACTCGCTTGCTATCAGTGATGACCACACCCTCCAATCGGATTTCTAATGTTAGCACGAAAATATACCTCAGAATAAGGGAATAACAGGGAAAATAGGTGATAACTGAAGGAGAGGAGGAAAGTGGGGAAGGAGGGGAGGTAGAGGACTGAGATTTTGCATGGCCCAGGGGCCAAAAAAAAAAATAAAAATAAAAAAATAAAAAATAAAAAAAATTTTTTTTTTCGATGTCAAAAGTTGATTTTTTTTTTCTCTGACTCTTAAGAGTCTCCCCGCAGTGCGCCGGGGGAACTCTTAAGAGTCTCCCTGCAGCTCCCGGGTTAACCACTTAGGGAAGTCCTCTCGATAAATTACTCCTGAACCAATATCAATTATTATGTTCCTTCCAACAACCAACCATACTCCTAAAATCGATTAATGAAATTTACAAACACATGTGGCAGTCCGTGGACTCGAACCCAGGATGCTCACACCGAAAATCAACACCTTATACATCACACCACGAAGACAGTTAAAGGTTGGTGGATACTGCCTAAGATTTATTATGCAACTTCGAATCCTGCATATCAATCTAAGCATGTACACACATCCCAACTGCAACTCACGTAGGCTATGCATATGTGAATGGAAAGAGCAATTAATGGGGCCTTAACCACTTAGGGAAGTCCTCTCGATAAATTACTCCTGAACCAATATCAATTATTATGTTCCTTCCAACAACCAACCATACTCCTAAAATCGATTAATGAAATTTACAAACACATGTGGCAGTCCGTGGACTCGAACCCAGGATGCTCACACCGAAAATCAACACCTTATACATCACACCACGAAGACAGTTAAAGGTTGGTGGACACTGCCTACGATTTATTATGCAACTTCGAATCCTGCATATCAATCTAAGCATGTACACACATCCCAACTGCAACTCACGTAGGCTATGCATATGTGAATGGAAAGAGCAATTAATGGGGCCTTAACCACTTAGGGAAGTCCTCTCGATAAATTACTCCTGAACCAATATCAATTATTATGTTCCTTCCAACAACCAACCATACTCCTAAAATCGATTAATGAAATTTACAAACACATGTGGCAGTCCGTGGACTCGAACCCAGGATGCTCACACCGAAAATCAACACCTTATACATCGCACCACGAAGACAGTTAAAGGTTGGTGGACACTGCCTACGATTTATTATGCAATTCGAATCCTGCATATCAATCTAAGCATGTACACACATCCCAACTGCAACTCACGTAGGCTATGCATATGTGAATGGAAAGAGCAATTAATGGGGCTTTAACCACTTAGGGAAGTCCTCTCGATAAATTACTCCTGAACCAATATCAATTATTATGTTCCTTCCAACAACCAACCATACTCCTAAAATCGATTAATGAAATTTACAAACACATGTGGCAGTCTGTGGACTCGAACCCAGGATGCTCACACCGAAAATCAACACCTTATACATCGCACCACGAAGACAGTTAAAGGTTGGTGGACACTGCCTACGATTTATTATGCAACTTCGAATCCTGCATATCAATCTAAGCATGTACACACATCCCAACTGCAACTCAGTAGGCTATGCATATGTGAATGGAAAGAGCAATTAATGGGGCCTTAACCACTTAGGGAAGTCCTCTCGATAAATTACTCCTGAACCAATATCAATTATTATGTTCCTTCCAACAACCAACCATACTCCTAAAATCGATTAATGAAATTACAAACATGTGGCAGTCCGTGGACTCGAACCCAGGATGCTCACACCGAAAATCAACACCTTATACATCACACCACGAAGACAGTTAAAGGTTGGTGGATACTGCCTACGATTTATTATGCAACTTCGAATCCTGCATATCAATCTAAGCATGTACACACATCCCAACTGCAACTCACGTAGGCTATGCATATGTGAATGGAAAGAGCAATTAATGGGGCCTTAACCACTTAGGGAAGTCCTCTCGATAAATTACTCCTGAACCAATATCAATTATTATGTTCCTTCCAACAACCAACCATACTCCTAAAATCGATTAATGAAATTTACAAACACATGTGGCAGTCCGTGGACTCGAACCCAGGATGCTCACACCGAAAATCAACACCTTATACATCGCACCACGAAGACAGTTAAAGGTTGGTGGACACTGCCTACGATTTATTATGCAACTTCGAATCCTGCATATCAATCTAAGCATGTACACACATCCCAACTGCAACTCACGTAGGCTATGCATATGTGAATGGAAAGAGCAATTAATGGGGCCTTAACCACTTAGGGAAGTCCTCTCGATAAATTACTCCTGAACCAATATCAATTATTATGTTCCTTCCAACAACCAACCATACTCCTAAAATCGATTAATGAAATTTACAAACACATGTGGCAGTCCGTGGACTCGAACCCAGGATGCTCACACCGAAAATCAACAGCTTATACATCGCACCACGAAGACAGTTAAAGGTTGGTGGACACTGCCTACGATTTATTATGCAACTTCGAATCCTGCATATCAATCTAAGCATGTACACACATCCCAACTGCAACTCACGTAGGCTATGCATAATTATGTGAATGGAAAGAGCAATTAATGGGGCCTTAACCACTTAGGGAAGTCCTCTCGATAAATTACTCCTGAACCAATATCAATTATTATGTTCCTTCCAACAACCAACCATACTCCTAAAATCGATTAATGAAATTTACAAACACATGTGGCAGTCCGTGGACTCGAACCCAGGATGCTCACACCGAAAATCAACACCTTATACATCGCAGCACGAAGACAGTTAAAGGTTGGTGGACACTGCCTACGATTTATTATGCAACTTCGAATCCTGCATATCAATCTAAGCATGTACACACATCCCAACTGCAACTCACGTAGGCTATGCATATGTGAATGGAAAGAACAATTAATGGGGCCTTAACCACTTAGGGAAGTCCTCTCGATAAATTACTCCTGAACCAATATCAATTATTATGTTCCTTCCAACAACCAACCATACTCCTAAAATAGATTAATGAAATTTACAAACACATGTGGCAGTCCGTGGACTCGAACCCAGGATGCTCACACCGAAAATCAACACCTTATACATCGCACCACGAAGACAGTTAAAGGTTGGTGGACATTGCCTACGATTTATTATGCAACTTCGAATCCTGCATATCAATCTAAGCATGTACACACATCCCAACTGCAACTCACGTAGGCTATGCATATGTGAATGGAAAGAGCAATTAATGGGGCCTTAACCACTTAGGGAAGTCCTCTCGATAAATTACTCCTGAATCAATATCAATTATTATGTTCCTTCCAACAACCAACCATACTCCTAAAATCGATTAATGAAATTTACAATGTGACGCTTCTGCATAGTAGCCACGTGCGGGCATGCGCGCGCGTCGGCTGCCCAGCCGTTTAGAAACCGGCTGGCGGCAGCCGGCCGGCAGGCTTTTCCTTAGTATATATCCTACGACAACGTAACTAATGTCTGGGATATTCTTATGTTGTTTCACAGCTTGTAGCTGCCCTTATTCTTAGCCAACGCATCTTAGTATATTTTATTCTCGATAGTTGATTGTTTCATTATAATATATAAGATGTAAGTCTAGTGAGGGCGGGAGGAGACGAGCAGGAGAGAGAGAGCGGCTTGGGACGTTGCTTCGCTTGCCAGCTTGGGACGAGCCTGAAGCGTTGCCATATGCATTTGATTGCAACGTTAGGCTTAGTTTCGACTCACGCACGGGGTAGAGGATTTTGACCCGGCAACTGTGTTGAGTGTTGCCAAGCATGGGATGTATTCTGCATGCCTAGGGCGGGGTCCAGACAGATTCAAGACTCAGAGCTCACCTCACTGTCGTACCCTTCGGACCCCCTTGATATCTATCCCTCTCAACCCCACTTAGAAACTTTCTCTCTTACTTTGTATACCTTCCTTCCACTACTTCATCAATCTATTTAATTATCCCATCCCCTTGATAGACCTTATATCTATTATTGTATTAACGACGAGCTCTCAGATAACTAGATAGGATTTTGGGCCTTATGCAGAGACGTAATTGTTAATGAAACCTAGGAAGCTTTTTTGTTGTCTCATATTTGGTGGTTTCATGCTTGCTAGTGTGTTCTTGTGTCAGGTTAGCAGGGGCTAGACCGGAGAGGAGGTTTTTGCGATCCTTTAAGTAAAGTCTGCTGGTGCGAGTCCTGTGGACCCGCACGACTTTACTAGGATACCCGTGGGAGTCTGGGGGCATTTTCTTTTCTGTGTCCCTGTGTGTCTAGTGTTGTGTTGTGTGAGGGCTCTTGCCTAGTCCACTCAGCACTGCGCTAGCACGTCTTGCTTTTGTTTTAGGGTCGCCAGGAGAGAGTCAGATACTTGCGATCTGAGTCTCTTAACCTCTGAAGTGCGCATGGGGGTAATTGGAAACGTCCCCCTGTGCTGACGTATTTGAGGTGTTTCCGTCACTAAAATATTCATTGTGCCATTAATAGCATTAATATTTATCCATATGCGCCTATTATGGGTTGATTATAAAGGTATTAACCTGAAACAACAATAAAACGAGTGAAAACAGCGTTTGGATGGTCAAAATCGGAGATATAGCCCGCGAGTTGTATAATGTATGGGTGAGGCAATCTGCTTTCCCGCCAATTTCCCCCAAGGCCACTGAGACACAGTCGATCGATACTCTCTCTCTCTCTCTTGCACTCGCTTGCTATCAGTGATGACCACACCCTCCAATCGGATTTCTAATGTTAGCACGAAAATATACCTCAGAATAAGGGAATAACAGGGAAAATAGGTGATAACTGAAGGAGAGGAGGAAAGTGGGGAAGGAGGGGAGGTAGAGGACTGAGATTTTGCATGGCCCAGGGGCCAAAAAAAAAAAAAAAAAATAAAAAAAAAAAAAATATAAAAAAATATTTTTTTTTCGATGTCAAAAGTTGATTTTTATTTTCTCTGACTCTTAAGAGTCTTCCCGCAGTGCGCCGGGGGAACTCTTAAGAGTCTCCCCGCAGCTCCCGGGTTAACCCGGCAAGCGCGATAGGCCTCACGGAAGGCTTCCTATAGGGAACGCGATAGGCCTCACGGAAGCAGGACCATAAAAAAAAGCCTTCCATAAAAAAAAAGGGCCTATCAAAACAAAGGAATTTGTCTCTAGGTGAGATAATTCCCCTCCAGTACTCATCCATGTAAATCTCACCCATCCCCCTCCCCTCCTTCCCCACCTTATTCCCCCCTCCCTCCCCACCTCAATTATCACCTATTTTTCCTCTTATTATCATCATTTATCGGTTATTTTTCTCTCCCGCGATAATGTAGCACAAGTGGGTTGCATAAAAGATCGTTATGCAACACCCAGACACCGGCACACACCGCCCCGCTCTTCTCAGTTGACTCCCAGACAGCGAGAGGGGAGGGCTGCCTGTCTCTCTCTCTCGCCTGAGATTATGACCGGGTGGCCAATATCTTCGTTTTTCACCACCCAAATGCTTTTCCCACTTATTTTAGCACTCTTGAAGGTTCATATATACATCATATATGTAAAATAAAAGCATACCGAAAACAAATAATGGTTTATATTGTAAATATAACGAATTCTGTCAGAATCCAGGGCTAGAAATGCACAAATAACTACCCTAGCACCTACTGTCATATCGCGCTTGTCAGGTTAAGAGAGCACCCTTTCAATTAGAGTAATTTGGCGCACAGACCTGGGAACGTCCCTAGGCTAGGGCAGGTATCCGAAGCCTATATCCT
Organism: Paralithodes platypus; assembly: GCA_032716605.1. Lineage (NCBI taxonomy): Eukaryota > Metazoa > Arthropoda > Malacostraca > Decapoda > Lithodidae > Paralithodes > Paralithodes platypus. The sequence continues at coordinate 29,338,918 of CM064549.1, read as the reverse complement.
TCCGGCTAGACCTCTGCCACCTGACAGATTAACAGCTAGGGGTTTATCATCTCTGTATGCTTGTTATTGTGCCACAGTTTACCGTTTTTGTGAGCATTGTGAGTCAGGATGTGGCTTAGAGACTCTGTCCGAGCAGGCTTGCCTGACTAAGAGTGAGAAGCACACCTGTATGTGGTTATGTTGTGAGTTGCTGCCTTTATTTAATTATACCTATGCCATTATACACTGTATGGCCTATCACTAGTATTTATTCCTGCTTATGAGTTAAGAGTTCTCTAAATCCGTAACGTACTTTCTTTGCTAAGCATCAGATCCTACAGTAGCCGTATGCAGTTTAGAAACCCGCATCTTGTCTACCTGTACGATGTTTTGAGGACTGTTTGCTTTCACCTTCTTTCACGCAGGGGTGATTAATTGTATTAATTAACGTAACGTTAAATGTACTTTCTTCTAGTTTGTTATTAACACCTTACGAGCGGCCTATGCGGTTTATTTTTGTGTACCGCACAGCGGGGTGTTTTTAGCCAAAATAGGGCTGTTTACGTGATCATTTTCATGCCTAAATAAGACCCAGAACGTAAAACAAGTACCTATCCCTGAAAGGGCATAAACAGAGCTTTCGAATGACACCATAACGATCCTTGTATGATGGATAGTTTTCTTGCAATAACGCGAGTGCAAAAAGCAGGTAATTCGGTACTTTCAGTACATAATTGAGTATGTAGCGAGTGAGAGAGGGAGGAGGGAGCTGAGATTTGTGTCAGTACGTTCGCCGCGGTGGTCTGGAGCACGCTCGCTAGTCTCCTGCCACCACTTGTCTCTCTCTCAGCCACATTACGTGCTGAAATTGCCACTCGAGTTATGTCGAGCGCCGCCACATAGTCCAGCTTTATTTAACTCGACTTATGTTGCTCGCCGCTAAATAAGGGTTAAATTGTTTCTGCAATTTAATTCCGTTATCTATCTTTTCCTTGAAGCTTTAAGTCAACTTAATTGTGTGATCTTTTATATAGCCTGCTTGACTATCAGCAGTCTATAGTGCGTGCACTCTGTAACCGAGTCATAGGATACCTCGTTGTCCAGGCAGGACTCTTGACGGTTTAGGGTGGTTTGTTGCCTGGGTTTATAGATAAGAGTTGGATCTAGCGTTTTCCGTTGTTGCTTGTTGCCGCATACATAGTCCAATTGAAAGAGCCCAGTGTTTATATATCCCAGGACGTAACAAATGGCGACCTTGCATAGGATTTACTGAACAGAGGAATATAGTGGTCATTTGTTTTGAGATTCCTTATGATTAGAGGAATACAGTGGACATAGAGTTTTTTTTTTTTGGAGCAACCAATATAACACATTAAAGACTTTAAATAACATTAGTATATACATACTTGCATAGGAGATAAGGCACATTCTATAACCGTGATAATTACTGCAGTACACAAGCATGTCTAATACATCAGAACACAGTGATGGGTCAGGTCACGATACGGGCTCGGAGGGAGAAAGACCTGTGGAGTGGCTAGTCGATAGCGAGGAGGGTGCTAGAAGATTTTTAGAGGTGCCCCTTACCGCTGCCAGGGTGTTGAAGCTGAATAAGTATGGCCTAAAGTGTGTGGCAGGTCTTCAGGGTCACCAGGGTTTAAGTGGCATGAGGAAAGATCAGCTGAGGACTTTGATATTGGGTTTAGAAGGGAGAGACCTGGGTGGAGAGGCGACTGGGGGCCCCGGTCCCCAGCCCCCCCTCCATTCTACCCCCGTATCAAACGTCAGGGTGCCTGAATTTAGTACATACCTCCAAGTTGATGGTCAATGGCAGCGTGGAATTCAATCACAGGGACCCTCTCCATTAAATGCATCTTCCCCTCCTCAAGGGTTGACTCCAGATTTGTTGTTTCGGCTTGAGATGGCCAAGGTTGAGGCCGCCGAAAGACAGTCTAGGGCAAAGGTTGAGGCCGCCGAAAGACAGGTTAGAGTTCAGGTTGAGGCTGCCGTGAGACAGGCTAGTGTGCAGGCTGAGGTTGCTATACGAGAGGCTGGACTGCAGGCAGAGTCTACTAGGTATCGGGCTGACAGGGAGCTGAAGAGATCTCGAGTGGAGGTAACAGGGCGAAATATTGGGGGAGGTAACAGACATCGGGACCAATCATTGTCGCACCTGCTTAAACTAGTTCCTGTGTTCGATGAATTATGTGTGGCTGAGTTTTTTATGCGATTTGAGAAGAAGTGTCAGGAACACCAGTGGCCTCAGGAAAAGTGGGCAGCATTAGTTTCATCAAGACTCCTAGGAAAGGGGCTAAAAGCGTATGATGCACTACCTTTAGAGTCCTGTGTAGTTTATGATGAGCTAAAGAAGGCTGTGCTCCGGGCCTATGAGTTACAACCAGAAACTTACCGCTTGAAGTTTCGGGGTGTTACTAAGGGCAAGGATAGTACCTTCCTAGAACACGCCCGGGACTTCTCTGATGCACTACGACATTGGCTGCGTTCCGAGAGGACAGCTACTTTTGAGGAGTTGAGTGAGCTGGTTCTCTTGGAGCAGTTCTTTAAGTGCACAGGCGGGGACTTAACATTAAATATAAAGGAAAACATTCCTAGAACTCTCCAGGAGGCAGCAGAAATGGCTGACCTCCGACTGTCATTAATTCGAGGGTGCGGAGCAGCAGCTAGGAGTGAGTTGGGTGCAAATGATCGTACCCCTCCCCCTCCCAAGAATTTTGATACACATAAATACACAAAACCATCTAGCACTGACAATAAAACTGAACATAAACCAAATACCGTCCTGTATAAGAAGTCTAATGGTACCTCCCACTCCCAAGGGAAACCAAAGAGTAAAGAGTGCTTTGCATGTCACAAGGAGGGTCACTTTGCAAATGCTTGTCCGAACAAGCCACCAAACAAGGTTGTGTCATTGGTCCGCAGCATAGGGGTGTCGCCTATATCTTCTGAGTTTGCCAAGGGTAGTTCGTCAGAGGTTGGGACACAGCCTGTGTTCAAGAGTCCGGAAGGCTCGAACCCTGTCCGAGACGTCTTTGGGGGTCATAGAGGGCATGGTTTTGTGAGGTGGGCTGGCGAAAGGCGAGGAGTTAAGCTATTGCGTGATACGGGGGCTTCTCAGACCTTGTTAAAGAACTTTACTGGTAGCCCGATTAACGCTGCTCGGGTGGTGGTAGTTCAGGGGATCAATGCTACGAAGTCCTACCCGCTGGTGCGGATGGAGCTGGAGGTGGGTGGTGTGGCGAAGGAGCTGGATGTCGGAATTGTAGAGAACTTGCCTGTTGGGGGCGTCGACCTCCTCCTCGGCAACGACTTTGCGGTGCCTGCTTCTAAGGTTTCACCCTTGGTCGTTGCCGAGAAGGCGGCCGACGTTAGTAGGGAGGAACAGGAGTGGGTTGAGAAGTGTAGCGTACAAACCATGGCGTGTGTTGTGACGCGTTCTCAGACATCCGGAGCCTTGCAGCCACCACCTCAGTCTATCAAACCGCGGAGGAAAGGTCACAAGAAAACGGGAAGTGTTGGTCAATTGGAGAGTTTTGAGCCGGCAGTGTTTCTTGGTGACTCATTATTGGCACCTATGTTAGAGTCTGGAGAGGCCCCGGGGCCTGTCACCGCTAGTGCAGGTGCAGGGCAGGAAGAGACTCTGCGACAGCATCGTTATGCGCAGCGTGAGGAAAGGATGGCTCAGCGGGACATTGGAGGTGGAAATAAATTATTTAAGATGAACTTGGATAATCTCGCACCTGCTGATATATTTTCCTTGCAGCTGGAAGATCCTGAAGTCAGGGCGTGTGGTAATGGTGCTGTCGAACTGGAGAGCGATGGGGATGCGCAGCCTGGTGATTTTTTCTTGTCCGAGGGGATCTTGTATCGGAGACATCAGGATCCCAAGAAAAAGTGGGATGGCGGGTCAGGATTAGTGGACCAGTTAGTAGTACCGAGGGTGTGCCGTGAGAGCTTATTGAGATTAGCTCATGATGTGCCTTTGGCAGGGCACCTGGGGGCACATAAGACGGAGGCAGCTCTGAGCAAGCTTTTCTGGTGGCCTGGGTTAAAGGCGAGTGTCGTGTCATGGGTGTCACAGTGTCACACTTGTCAAGTTGTTGGGAAACCCAATCAGGTCATCCCGAGAGCCCCGTTACAACCCATCCCTGTCATTGGGCCGCCCTTCAGCAAAGTAGTTATCGATATGGTTGGCCCATTGCCCCCCACTAGTGCCGGCAATAAATTTTTACTAACTGTAATGGATGTAGCAACACGGTATCCAGATGCTTACCCCATGCGCAATGGGATGGCCAAGACTGTTGTCAAAAACCTACTTGTCTATTTCTCTCGTTATGGCTACCCTCAGGAGATCCAATCTGATCAGGGATCCAATTTTACTTCTGCTCTGTTTAAGCAGACCATGCAGCAACATGGGATAGTGTCTGTGGTGTCATCTGCCTACCATCCCGAGAGTCAGGGAGTTTTGGAAAGGTGGCACTCGACTCTCAAGAGTATGTTGCGGTGTTATTGCATGGAAAATGGGAAGGACTGGGATCTAGGTCTCCCATACGTTTTATTTGCTGCGAGAGAAGTACCTGGGGAGAGCTTGGGATTTAGCCCGAACGAGTTGGTTTTTGGACACAGGGTCAGGGGGCCCCTCCACATAGTCAAGGAGATCTGGGAGGGAGTCACAAAGCCATGCTCGCTTCTAAAGTATGTAGTTAAAAGCCGTGAGCGAATGCTAAAGAGCTTGGAGGTAGCAGGTCGGAACCTTAAGAGTTCACAAGCTCAGATGAAGGACAGATACGACCAGAAGGTGAAGCTGAGGGAGTTTGAAGTAGATCAGGAGGTACTGATACTACTGCCTCTGGTGGGACACCCCTTGTCTGCCAAGTATTCAGGGGCCGGATACTCAAAACTCTACCTTAGGTGCAGGCCTTAGTGGTCTTATGGTACCTTCCACTAAGGACAGGATATGGTGCCATAGCTTATGGCGAAATCTCCCATACACAAAGATTTTTCAAAACGTCTTATGTTGTTCGTAAGTCGCTAAGGCGATATATCGCCTTATTCGCACAATATTTCGCTCCACCAATCATACGGACTTATTATTCTTGCATTAAAAAATACCGACCAATCACAAGCGAGATAAACTGAAGTCAGCTGAGTAATGTAAACAAAATGTCACGGATACGGAGAGAGCTGTTATGTCACCTCCAAGCTATTATTATGTCTTTAGTGATAATAAAAGTGATTATCGTAAAAATATAGCCCTCCAAGTAGGCTATGTCAAGGGGAGACAGTTGAAATGCACGCAAGATATAGGCCTAAGCAGGATTGGAAGGGCTGCAGGCTTAGGCCAGAGTTTATTCTAATGAAGCGTAGACCTAGGCCTATTTCAATATAATTACTGATAGGCTACTACAGGCTAGGCTAGGTACTATTGTACCTAATTTTGGCTACTCATATGTGTTACGATTTTAAAGATTCGAGTCTTGGAGTTTACAATATAGCCTAGGCCTAGGCCCATTTTTCTTTTTTCTGCTAGGCTAACCTAGCTGCACCTCTATCCATCCCATTAATCACGATTACTATAGGCTAGTAATTAATTTTATAAGAATAGGCTAGCTCAAATTCACAAGTCTAGCCTAGGCTGAGGCTGGGCATATCATCGCTTAAAATATAGGCCTAGGCATACGGAAAGCTGCACCTCTATTTATCCCATTAATAACGATAACTAGCCTATAGGTTAGGCTAGTAATTAGTTTTTTAATGAATGGAAATGTTTAATAAGTGCACAGACACGATTGAAGGAGCCCCATTTAGCTATGCTATGTTGAAGTGCACAAGATATAAGCACAATTGTAAGGCCAGAAACTAGTGCAGGGCCTGCATATTTAAGCCAGGGTTTATTCTAGTGACGCCTAGACCTATTTCAATATAATTATTGACACCACAGCTAGGCTAGGTACTACCGTACTTAATTTCGGCTACTCATAATTATGTGTTACGATTTTATGGATCGAATCTTGGAGTTATACAATGTAGGCTAGGCCTAAGCCTAGGCTATTTTTCTTTTTCGGCTAGGCTAGCCTAGCTTTTTTCTGTAGAATAAAATTCAGAGATAAAAAAACGGAAGCCAAAATGAAAGGAAAGGAATAAAACTGGTAAGTTGTCATTATGCTATCCTCAAACCTGTAACCTCATTGAACATCAATTAGGCCTACTTGAGTATTTCCAATGAAAGGATGGGCATTCCCGAATCCCGAGACTGGCAGCCATTTCCGAGAAATTGTCTAGGCTAGGCCTAGCCTGTACGAAAAACACACATGGCTGTAGTGTTACAGATATGTATGTATATTAGGCTAGTATATACACTGCCTTAGGCCTATTTACCAAGTGTTCTTTAAATTTGTTCAAGGAATAGGCCTAGCCTATAGGACCTAGGCTAGCCTAGTGTTCTATTGTGTTTCATGATAAATCTAGTTATACTAGGCTACCCCTATTTTGTAGCTATTCTGTTGGTACTAATGGGTTAATATTATTAGTAGCAGACTTAGTATGGTTTGATGATGCGCGGAATTGTATATTTGACTTGAAATAGATACATTGAAGTATTACAAACCTTCGCGAACCCATAAACAGGGAACGTGAGCTGGGTTTAGACCGGTCGTGAGACAGGTTAGTTTTCGGTTAGGTTAGGCTAATGTTAAAAATACTAAAATGCGACGGTCCTCGGTATTAAATAACACTGTATATCAAATAAAAAATAAAAAAACAACACATTACCTGAGAAACTCGTATCTGGTTGGTGATAAATTTGTTATCAAAATAAGTGTTTTTCCAGTTTCCGCGTCTGCTGAACCATCCAAAAACACGCTAAAAGGCGTGTTTTGAAGGGGGGAGGTAGTGGGGGAGGGCTAGTATAACTGTAGATTTACCATGGCGCCATTTATTGGGTGAATCGCACTTTTTCAGTATGTATGAGAAATTGTGGGGTAGGCTAAACTGGATAGCCTACATGATTTGTTGAGGAACTTAAGGGGGGACGCTGCCCCCCCCCCCCCTCGATTTATTGTCATCCTCATATAGGCTATATTGATCTGTAAGGGGGCAAAAACAGGTTGCCGTTACTTTATTTTGAGGAGTAACGCTCGCCATTTATTGGGTGAATCAAGTGCTGCCTCCTTCAAAACAAGGAGGAGGTCAAGTCGACGGAATGCTTTGTTTACATTCATGACTGATTATTTGCAATATATAGTATAGTACCCGGTATTTCAATTTTATAATTATTTTGACAAATGTTTTTTTTTTATGCCAAGTCCAATGTTGAATATGTGAAGAATGAGTAGGATAAATTCAAGATACATTTACTTATTATGCCTTGCATACAGCTACTTTCATACATACAGGTACTGTATTGTAGTTTTCAAGCAGCTATCATACTTTTGAGAATAACGTATCCCACTCTTTGCTAATAGTGTCTTATCTTATACTCGTACTGGTAGAGTAGATGTACGGTAGATAGAATCAAATTCCTATGGTAGGGTATGAAGGTAAACAATTTTATGTCCTGTCTTTTATTATGAAGAATGTTATTTAGTTCTATAATAGCCTACTGTATGCATAAAAAAAGAAGTACAGTATCTGCATGATTTAGAAGATTAACCTATAGTCATAGCCTACATTCAAATAAAATTAAAGCTTCATGGAAAATAATATATTTTATTCTTACTCCACCATACTGTACATAGATGCTTAGTGTAAAGACACCAACTTATAATCCCATCACTCAAAAATAATAATGGTACCGGTAACTAAAAAAAGAATAAACAACCTAGATTTCTTGGGTTCATATTGCAATGAGCCACCAGAGTGATGAAGGGATCTAAATCTAGATTTAAGTAGCCCAAATGTCTGTTCAATGATCACTCTGGTGCTTGTGTGACCTCGGTTATACCGTTCCTCTGCTGGAGTACTGGGATTTGAGAATAGGGTGAGGAGGAACAGCTCCAAGGGGTAGCCACTATCACCTGAAAGTAAATGCGAATTAGGCCTACTTGCATTAGGGAAACGCTAACTTTATTGTATTGTATTGATCTTCTGATCACTGTCTGATACAGGCCACCTGTCTATCATCTACCACACCTTCCCACTCTGAACCTGTTTTGGTGACTAAATGGCATTACGATAGGGCAGACTGGGAGGGTCTTCAAGGTTTCTTTATTGATATTCCCTGGACCTCTTTCTTTTCTAATGATGCACACTCCACCTTGTGCCACATACAAGATTTTGTAAAAATTGGAATGGAAACTTTTATTCCTCATCAAAAGTACAGTAAAAGATCTAATTCACCTAAATGGTTTGACCATAATTGTGCTAGAGTAACTGAACAAAAAGCAATAGCCTACAATGCATACACAAGATCAAAAACACATGAAGCCTTTAATTACTTTAGAAACATCAGAAATCATGCCAAAACTGTATTAAACCTAACTAAATCAAACTTTCTCCACAAGCAGGCAAATAAACTTCTAAATAATCCAAATGATAACAACATATTTTGGTCTACTCTTAACTCATTTAAATCCAACTTCACTACTGCTTCATCCATTCCACCATTAAAATCTCCGACTGGCAATCTTGTAAGTGACCCACGAGGTAAAGCTAACCTTCTTGCGGATATTTTCTCCACCAACTCAACCTTAGATGAAATAAATCAAGATGTCCCTGTACTTAATTTTAATTCGCCTGAAATTCCCTCACTTAAGATCCACACCAGACATGTCAAAACTATTTTGCAGAATCTCTCGGTAGATAAGGCTCCTGGTCCAGATGAAATTCCTCCAATAATACTTAAGAATTGCTCCTTGGTGCTCGCTCCTGTATTGGCAAACATTTTCCGTCTGTGTACTCATACCTCATGCTTCCCAGTACCCTGGAAAGAAGCAAACATCCATCCAGTTCCTAAAAAAGGTGCCTCTTCAGATCCATCAAACTACAGACCAATAGCTATAACTTCCACTCTTGGTAAAGTCTTGAAATTATATTAAATAATCACATAATTAAGCATCTTGAGATTAATAAATTAATCAGTGATAGGCAATATGGTTTTAGACGATGTCGATCAACTGCAGACATGCTTTGCCTTCTTACGCATCAAATCAACCAAGCTACAGACCAACATGGTGAAACACATACAATAGCACTGGATATATCAAAGGCATTTGATAGAGTGAAGATGTCACACTACGGCCTTGCATCATTAGTTCCACTAATTTCTTCTTATCTTCATAACAGAAAAATACGTGTAATGGTAGATGACCTTTATTCTCAATTTCACTCAATAAATGCTGGTGTTTCCCAGGGATCAGTTTTGGCCCCAATTCTGTTCCTCATTCATATCAATGATCTCATATCTACCACTCATAATCCAATACATTCCTACGCAGATGACTCAACACTCCACAGTGCCTTCACATTTACCAATTCTTTCACCCAACCCGATCTTATAAATTCAAAAATAAACACGGCAATTTCTCTGAACCAGGACATTTCTAGAATTAATGGATGGGGACAAAAGAATCTAGTTTCCTTTAATGCACAGAAAACCAAGTACATTCAATTTTCTAACCGACAGAATCTCACTGACTCCCATATATTTTTTAATGATGTAAATATTCCCACTTCCCCTAGTATTGACATTCTCGGTGTAACATTAACTACTAACTTGAGCTGGACACATTATGTTAGAAGCATTGCTAAGAATGCCTCTAAAAAACTGGGACTCCTGTACAGAGTTCGAGAATTCTTCACTGACGAGCAGTTGGCCGTGATATATAAAAGTCATGTCCGAGTTCGAGAATTCTTCACTGACGAGCAGTTGGCCGTGATATATAAAAGTCATGTCTCAGATGGATTACTGTTCACCTCTGTGGGGTGGAAGTGGAGTGGTTGCATTGAGGCAGTTGGACAAAATTCAAAATAAAGCTATTAGATTAATCAATAACCCTGCAATCACACAGGACCTTCCTACATTATCCATACGAAGAAACGTTGCATCCCTTGCATTATTCTACAGATATTTTCACAGCAATTGTTCCGAGGAACTTGCTTCAATTGTGCCGCCTCTCCACATCTTTCCCCGTAGAACTAGGGCAGCTGAGAGCGCCCATGAATTTACACTTTCTCCTCCACAATGCAGAACTTCTGCTTATCAGAATTCATTTATCCCCAGAGCTACTACTCTTTGGAATTCACTTCCCTCGAATTGCTTTCCACACACTTACAATCTACAAATGTTTAAATCCAGTTGTTACAAACATGTTATGAATGGAGGATGCCTTTAGGCACATGGACCCTTTTGTTTTATCTGTGTTTTTCCTTCCTCAGTTCATTGTCTCTTCAAAAAAAAAAAAAAGCGAATGAAAGATTAGTCTAAAATATGCAAATAATGTACAAGCAAGCATAAATGACGTCACACTCATTTATATCGGTACTGAAGGGAAGCGAGATAATACAAATATAAAATACTGTATTATTGGAGTCAAAGCTTGGGTTCTAATTGTTCAAAAATGTACATTGGTGTAACCTTTCATATGCTCGTGCCTATACCTAACTGGCATGTCATAATAATATAAAGCTGCATTTTGTGTCACCCCAAAGTCTGATAACCCACTCTCATTAAAGTGTGGTAGCACAAAATGAACAAGGGGCGATCCAGACTTTTAAATATATACATTATATGGACAACCTTTCCTGACTATTTTTAAGAATGAAAGTAAATATGCATTGCAGAATAATTATTACAAAGCAAATGAAGACAAAATAAAAGCGAAATAGCGTAATATACCAAATATCATTAGTATGGCAGGGACTGGAATAATCGACAACAGAACATATCGGCAATAAATTTGAATATATACAATTTAAGATGTGATGTGACATTACATATTAGGTGAAATTATAAAACATATTTATTTGTTTAATAGTAGAGCAAGAAATATTCGCATACATAGACATTTCAATAATTCTGAGGAGGAGTGACGGATTAATTACCGTGACGAACACTGATTTTCTGAACTTGACTCTTGGTCAAGGTCACGAGGCTAGATGCCCCACCCACCCACCCACCCCTCGATATATCTACGTTCCTACTGGCCCTCACGCAGCCGTGGTGCTTAGCGCGGTCGAACCTATATTTCACAAATGTTATGATATTTATATATATGCGTGTACTGTTACTTAGTAATATTGTATTGTGTAACCTAATCAACCCGAATGATATACATTTAAGTAAGAATACACCGAAATATAATCGTGATTAGGCTCGAATGGAGTGGCACCGCGGCTGCGGCCAATGTTTATAAACAACATGCTTTAGGCCTACATATCAAGATCAATAATTAATGATCCATCATTTCGATATTATTTTGATCTAGTTGAATTTGTAAACAATTGTGATGACTATTCCTATAATACAATCGCTTACTTTGAGGTATTATATATAATAACTCCGGTAGGTTATCGGCCTTCTATAGGATTATGACGCTTCTTTCGGATATTCTGAGGATATAGCTAGGTACATTTATAATTATCACATCCAAATCGATTATTTGTATATGGATATATATACAAAGTCTTAAAACTGTTATCAAGTTCCGAAAGTCTGAATCGGGTTGAGTTTAGACCTTATGGAAGAGCAGGGTTGAGTTGGCTTGATATTGGACACCCTTTTATGGCATTTGGGTGTGAAATACGACATGCCAAACTTATTTATAATATCCTATAGAACTATCCCCTTGAGGATTATGATGCACTATGACAGATTATTCCAGCTATCATAAGAGGATTTTATACAACTTACATATACGACTTCCATATACCCTTCCTAATCTAAATATAATCGTCAAAATGCGTCATAGGGGTTGGATACAAGATACGGCGCCATTCAGAGGATAACGAAGGCTTTATATATTGGAGACTCGGGCATTCAACAGGCTGGCACTCTGAATATACCCCCCCCCCCCCCCCCCCCTAGGCAACAGGTCTATCTCTCTCTCTCTCTCGCTCTCTATGCCGGACAATACGTATCCATATTCCCTGAGTTCGGAGGAGTTTACATTTTTGCGCCGTTTTCTACTGTGCTGGAATATCGCAATCAATTCATGTGCGTTTGACTATTGGCTGACGCAGTTACCTGGTCAATGTAATGAGTGAGTAAATAGGTAAATAATCTATCTATCTATATCTATCTACCTACCTACCTATATATCTATTTATCGATCTATCTAACTGCTTGTTTGAATGTGGATGAGGGAGGCAAAAGGCAAAACAGCCTGTGGCGAGTGCCTCTCTCCGAGTTGAAAAAGTTATAGGGCTAGTATATATATATATATGTATATATATATATATATAAATGAACTTAATCGCAGGGTAGGGGTACATCGGCTAAAATTTATATAACGAACTTGCGTAAACCCCTGTGGATTATGACTGAAGTAAAATTATACAATTGTTTAAGGGGAAATTAGTATTATTTAGTATATATTTGTTCATTTATATATTTACTTATTTATTGTTGTTAGTTTCCTCCCAAGACCTCAATCAAGCTTAAACACGTAGGCCTACCTCCAAGATCCCCCTTCGAATCAAATGTATAAATGTTTTTGGTAGAAGAATGTTCTGGCCGAAGGTCAGTTCATCCAAAATTACAGGCTCGCTATCGCTTGCCAGGAAAACAATAATCGAAACTTAAATGGCACAAATGGTCTTAAAATCGCCAAACTAATGGGGCTTAACGTGAAGGAGAAGGGGGTCGAGAAAAAGCAAACCTTCCTTTAAAATTGTTAATATGCTTGTTCGTGGCTTGTAACATAGGTACAATTAAAATATCGAAATCCACAATTAAAAATGTGTTTCACATCAATTTAAATCATAACGATAATCAATCAATTGGGGCTAAGCCTAAATCACAATATACATATCTTGAGAATACGTAAATTAATATTATTGTCTATTAATTAATTTGCCACAATCAAAATGATTATTTTAAGTTTAATTGCATAATAGTGTTGATGAATAATATCCAGATTTTCGGGTCGTTTTGGAATTTATAATAATTTTAGGGGCATATTTTCATTGGTCAGGACGTTTCAATTTTATCATTATATGACATTTTCAGTTTTGGGCATATTTTGTCCTCTGTGCAGCTGTTCAAAAATGGTGTAGGAGCGCTAATTCGCCGATAGACTTATGTTAGTTATGAGTGGTACTTGAAAAGTAGACAGAATGGATAAAAAACACCATCTGAGGAAGAGCACTTTATTGACAACGTTTCGCAGATAGCTTCATCAGTCAATACAGTTCTCTTCCTCAGATGGTGTTTTTTATCCATTAGGTTAGTTAGGTTAGGTTTGGTTAGATTAGAAATATGCCAAACTATTTTTCCCAAGTACACTAAAACCCCTTGGATCCATTTGTAGCAGCAGAATTATAATTGGGGCATTATTGTGGAAAATCGTATAATAGCATAGGCGAGAAAACAGCTCGAAAAGGCACGTTTTGCATTTTCGACCGCCCCTGTCCCCAAGGATATGGGCCTAAATGCAATTCCAACGGTATATATTTTTATTTTGGTGCATTTTGTTTACCCTTGGGCAGCTGTTCGAAAAGTATGTAAAACACGAATTCCCCGTTAAACTTTATCCCGGAAGGAGGCGGGGGGGGGGGGGGGGGGGGTGTCCAGAACCTCACCCGCTCCTCTTTAAGGGGAGAATTCCACTTGAGGGATTTTCTTTCTTTACCCCTTTCTCCCTCATGTTTAGCCCCATTGCTTTTGATATTTTAAGACGTTCACCCCATTATTTTGACGATTTTAAGAAGTTTCAACCCATTTCTGTCAATTTTAAGACCTTTCGTGCCATTTAGGTGTCGATTTTATCCTGGCGAGCGATAGCGAGCCTGTTATATAAGAGGAACCGGCTTTCAGCCGGGACATTTTTCTACCGAAAAATGTACAAATTTATCTTGAAAGGGGGTCAAGGGGGTGAAATTTCAAGCTTGATGGAAATCTAGGAAACCCACTAAAAACCTTCCCTTAACCATATACCCTTATTGTATAATTATTTCTTCTCTGCTGTGTTTTTGTCGTTGGGTTGTTTTGGTTTAATTTACTTCTCCATCTCTGCTGTGTTCTGTCGTGGGTTTATCTTGGGTTAAATATCTATCCTGCTTAAGACAACACCACCAAGAACCCTCTTCGAGATAAATTTGTACGTTTTTTTGGTAGAAAAAGGTCCCGGCCGAAGGACAATTCCTGTTAAATAATAGGCTCGCTATCGCTCGCCAGGAAAACAATCGTCACATACTGCACGAAAGGTCTAAATAATAACGAAGATATGGGGCGAAAGGTCTTAAAATCACCAAACTAATGGGGCAAACCTCTTAAAATCTCAAAACTGATGGGGCTAAACATTGTAAAGATAGAAGCCCATTAAAAACAAATACCTCCCTTTAACCCATCTCTACTCTCATATAATAATTAGGTCTACACCCATATACACATCCGGCAATACTGACGTAACAGGGTACCATTACACAGTGTACAGGTATGGTTCATTAAGGGGGGGGTCACCGTTTTTTGTTATCGTTCTCACCTTTTCCCTCTTTCCCTGGCTTGTATCCATTCGGCCCCATTCAGCCAACTGTTTTAAGACGTTTATCCCCATCCAAGTGTCGATTTCTTCCTGGCGAGCGATAGCGAGCCAGCATTGTATGGAGAAATCCGGCTTCGCCGGAGACATTTTTCTATCGAAAAATGTACAAATTTAGCTTGCTGTCAAAACAAAAATATATATATGCTGGCTCACTACCGCTCGCCAGGAAAATATTGACACCTGGATGGGGGTAAACGTCTTAAAACAGTAAGCTGAATGGGGATACAAGCCAAAGAGAGAGGGAGAGAAAGAGAAAAAAAGCGAGGTGGGCTCCCTTAATTAAGATAAACCACACCCGCATTTAATTCATACGATTTCTACTTTCGTACATCAGATCACGACGAGGAAAATAACTTATGTGGGCAACTGTACATGCTCATAAAGGTCGGTAATGAAGCCACACAATGGCTGCCAGGGATAAAGATGGCCTCTCTCTCTCTCTCTCTCTCTGTCTGTCTCTGTCTCTCTCTCTGTCTCTCTCTCTCTTACCCTCTATCGTACATCGGTCTCTTCCAGTTGTTTTTCTTTTCATGTCCCATACCTTTCGCTGTCCTGTGGAAAAAACTGCAAGACATTATTTACACCAGATGTTGCCTGTGTAATCCTTTGTTGCTTGCTGTTCTATGGGCGTCATTTTGTTCTTTAGAGGACTATGGTGGAATCTCTGTCTCTCTCTCTCTCTCTCTCTCTCTCTATATATA